>OU427027.1:5759996-6959996 GCA_911387925.2 Bombus hypnorum
GAGAGAGGGGTGAAAGAGATTTAAACTTAGGAAATTTAAATTTAAAATTTAAACACATAAATAAATATGTATATATAATTTTTACTAACTACTACATATGTATGTACAGAATGGATGGCGAATTCATCGATTCACACGTAGAAAATCAAGAGATGCTCACGCTTGCATTCGATCCAGAGGAAACGGAAGGAATTGAGTCCTGCCTCTGTGCTCAACTGTTGCTCAACGTCTATTATTCCGATAACCATTTTATTTGTCAAGATTGTTTCGACCTCTTAGATCCAGACGACCAGGACTTATATGATGACCAGCCAAGCCATTTCCTATGCGGAATACCTGCAAGCACCCGAATATCGTACTGTAATATATGCGACATAGATATAGCGGAACTACAACCTGCTATATCTTGTATTCGGTGCACGAACGTTTATGACGACCTAACTCACCTCGAAAGAGATTTCTTAGTCCGAGGAACAATAACCCGCGCTGTTGTACTATAGAAATATTTGTATGTTACACACAAATGAATACCTATGCCATCCGACTGTAAAATAACCAACACCTACAGCAAAGTATACAAATTCCATCTATAGTTACCGATATATATACATGCATGTTTATAAAACAAACGCTACCTATAGCACTCCCATCGATAATGCGCACGACTTATAAAATAAGTTCGTCACATTTATCGACACACACACATATAAAACAAGCAGCATTCGTAATACCTATTTCTATCGATAATATATATACACATATATATATGTATAATTACAAAACAAATCCCACTTATAATACCTACCAATACATACACGTATAAATATATATTTATATTTACTCCTACTGATAACATATACATATAAAAACTACAAATAAACAATAGTCACAAGACTTGCATTTATACGTAAGTTCCCTTTTCTATTCACTCACATTAATAAATCCAAGAGTAAGAAACGATTTAATAAATTGTTAATAGGAAGATGAATCACCTGGTCATCGTACTTACCCTCATCAAAATAGCATATGGGCTGATAGGATACGACTGCAATGGCAATCACCTCAACGTTACAACCATCTCCTTAAACTCCATTGGGGACTGCAGCATACAACCCGTGATAACAGAAAACCAAGATACTTACATCCAACTACTGCAACTCTCGGAATTCGAATTTACCAGTGTGAGGCAATGCAAAGTGCAAATAACACGAATTATATATTACTGTGGCATGCACTCCCACACAGCAGCAGTACATAACGGATTTGCCGAATACCTCCATGAAACGACCGCTCAACAATGCGCTAGGATGCACCAAGATGGCACGTTCTCACTCGGGCCACAGAACCTTATAGTAGGCCTAAAGGACAACGCAACAGAAACAAGATCACTTGTCCTAGCCGGCAAACTAACGAACGACGGCAGCTGCCAGGGGACACAGTACGTAGACCCATACGGGAGCTGGGAAGGTGTCGTCGTACAAGCCACAATAAAGATAAGTTTAAGATCAGGAGTTGTGCCAGTACGAATTGAAGCCAATAAAATTTTACTGAAATCAGGAACGGCATGTGCCTTCAGCGAAGGAAATTGTCTGGACGCTGAAGACGGGTATACCTATTGGCAACCACAACCACCTTCACCATGTAAATTCGATCAGTATGATGTGCTATATGAAGGAACTGCCACAAGGATCCAGGAAATAAAAACCAATAGGGAACCGGCACAACCAGTCTACGCACTAACTACACAAGAAGTAACCTTTGCATTGACTAAAACCGGAGAACAACCCCTGTGCGGATACACTTTACTATCCACAGAGCACCCTAAATTGTTCCTGTTGGAGACAACAAAAGGAAATACGTTCATATCCAAACGCAAGACAGCAGTCGAAAATTTAGATATATTCACATACGTCAATTCTAAATTCGTTTATGTAGAGAAGCACATTAAAAGACAAATGACGGCACTATACCATGATGTATTGACACAAAGGTGCACCACTGAAAAGAAAGTAATAGAAAATGCTTTAAGTTTAGCAACCCTTCTGCCCGACGAATTCGCTTATACAATAACCAAAACCCCAGGACATATGGCATTGATCGCAGGAGAAGCAGTCCATATAGTCAAATGTATTCCAGTGCAGGTAAAAATACGACATACAACGGAATGCTATTCGGAGCTACCTGTTTGGCAAGGAAATCGTACCGCATTTTTAACACCAAAAACACACATCCTAACTCAACATGGAAATCATAGAGAATGTAGTGCAGTTCTACCCACGCTATACAACATCGACGGATTATGGCACAAGTTCGTACCAAAACCGATGGAGGCAATCGCACCACAAGAACTCCGCCCAGACACACGCCAAACATGGCAATATTCAGCACCAGCATCATTGGCCACAAGCGGAATATATACCCAACGGGACCTGGATACACTACGAGACCACGTCATGTTCCCAGCTGAGAAAACAGCAATATTAAACACACTGGCCAGAGGAGCAACGGGAAAAGTAATAGTCCCTGGAACGGTAAATATCTTGGGAATCATGGATGAAAACGCACTAGCGACAATAGTAAAGGATACTGCATCGAAAATATGGACAGGTTTTATGGAATTCGGAACGGTTAGCGCAGCGATACTTGGAATCTTTATAATACTGAAAATAATAAAAGCAATAGTAGACATAGTTATACATGGATATCAATTACGCGAGACTTACGGATGCGGACTCGCACTACTCGGAGCAATATGGGGCTCAGTCACCCACCTGCTATTATACCTAAAAAGGGGACGAAATGTCAACGATCAAACAGCACAACCTCAAGGAATATCAATAACACCAACAGCTACAATAACTCAATCACCAACAGCATCTACATCCGCCCTGAGCGAACTCAGAGACACCATCAGTCAAATTTCCGGCGGAAATTTGAACTCCAAGGGCGGGGGTGTCACGTCCCGCGCTCCGCACGTGCCGTAACGAAGAAACAAAACTACTATGCGCCAATTAACGCGAGAAAAGGACTCGAACACACCAATCAACGCACGCTACTACGAAGTTAAATAAGAAATTAACATAAAATATTATTAAATAAGGGAACGACTAATAGACTCGCATATAAGGACGAATATATATATATATATATATATATATATATATATATATATATATATATAGTTCAAAAATCTATGTATATAACATTGAATAAAACTACCAATAACTGATTCGCGATTTGAAAACCCATGGCTCAGTACCGTGTAAACCAACCAATACACGAAACAAATGAATATAACATTAAATAGGTCTACCAATAACCAACTTGTGATTTGGAAATCAATGGCTCAATCATCCAATAAACAAAATATATGAATGTAACATTCAGTGAATTCAATATCAAGAAGGAAGAATTTAAATAAAACTAACTAACGAATCAACTGAGTCACGAACCAAACAAATAAATCAAGAAATAAGAATAATCAGTAAAGGAAAATAAATAAAACAATAGGAGAACTTATGTTAATTGATCTACAAATATGAAATATGTAAACGACTGAAGAAACTAATTAACCAACAGTACACTAACTGCCCCGACGAACCAAACAAGAATGACTATGGAAGGGAAATAATCAAAACAACAGGAATAAACATTTTAATGCAAGGATAAAACATTAACGACTAAGTAAACCTACTAACAAATCAAAATGATCAAAACAATTAATACCGCAATAACTTAGAGAACTACATACAAATATAAATATATTGGCGATGAAATCCTCAGTGCTACGTAACAAATCCAAACTTATCAAACTACAAATATATATATGTATATAAGAAACCAAATGATTAACAGTCGAACGAATGCATAACCTTAAATACACAATATTGAAGAATTTACATAAAATCACATTGTTAGAAATATACATATGTGTGCGTGTTCTATTAAATCAATGATTAATTGAATCGATAATTGGAAACCAGCCAATGCTCCAGCGGGGGAATCATGTATGATGGCTGTGCTACGAGACATGCATGTATATACATAAAATCTACATTTCAAATTGAACTACTAATAATCCAAACAACATTAAACTAACTACTAACTAACCACACGATCAAAGCAATTAACATTATGACTTGGAGAATTACGCACAGTAATTCTACCGTCCAGCATAAATATGTATAACCGCATCAAACATACAATAACCTAATATCAAGAACAAAATCTCCAATACTATGTTATCATATCACGAACATGAAATCAAATAATTGACACATCACCCCAAATACACAACATTACTTTAAATCATATTGTCAGAAAAATATATATATATATGTGTGCGCGTGTTCTATGTTATAAAACCAAATTGATAATCTAGTAGACGCAACACGAAATACATAATTAAGCTAGGCACCATCTCAGTAAATAATTATATATGAAAACTACATTACGGAACGTACATGCATCTAAATGAACATAAAATAGAACACACAACATAACAGCATCAGAACTAACTATAAATTAATCACTCGATCAAAATTAACACTGCAACGACTTGGAGAGTTACGCACAGTAACTCTACCACCCAGTATAAATATGCATAATCACACCAAATTATAAACATCAGAAACAAACTACAATTATATTATAAAATACATATATGAAATCAAACAATTGACACATAACCTCAAGTATATAATATCACACTACACCATCAAAAAATAATATATATATACATATATATATATATATATATCCATATATATATATTAAATTGAACATAAAATGAGTAATTAAGATTAACCAAATTTCGAAAATAAATACACATGTACATATATATATATATATATGATACCTATACTTCAAATCTAACCACTGATAATCCAAACGAACAATAAAAGAAATAGAATACACAACACGATATTATTAAAAACAAAATTGTTCAGACAACTTTAAAGTAATTTTGCACGAAAATCCACACCACCAATACATACGCATAGATGTATATATGTATGAATATATATAGATATACATACATATATATATATAAATATATCTGTACATTACAATTACACGAGCAACACTATGGTCATTTCAATTTTAAACCGCACCAGAACGAAATAAATTTAGTGACGGGCGAATAATTATTTCAATATCGAAACCCGTCACTCTGCATTCACGAGCAGCCATCTTAGATTGTCAATAGCTCTTATACGTACACATCGGAATACATGCAATAACCATATAAATGCAAATTATATTATTCTCACTTTTATCCTACGCCAAAGGTTAAAATAGGTCATAAGTAATTAATAAACAATGAGATCTGATATCAATAAAAAGTCACCATATACTAGGGACATTCATAGGCGGCCATTTTGGATAATCAACACACATGGTAATTTTTACGCGTTACAAATAAGTTATATTTTCTTTTTCAAAAAAAAAAAGGGAAAAAAATATAATATAAAGGAACAGTAAATACTTGATACAAGATAAAAAATATATATATATATATAAAAAAAAATATATATAATAATAAATACAACATAACACATTATTGTAACAGAAATGTTAGAAATTGATAAAAATCAGCCATAAGAAACACATCATGAAAACGCACTATTAGCTAACACTTTTAAATTTTGAGTAAATCCCATGCGTAACCACATTTTCGAATACAGATGTAAAAACAAAATATCTATATATATATATATATAGTAAGTATAAAAAGGAAAACATTACCTTATACTAGCAAAACAACAATCCGATGAAACTATATTATGAAACATGTATGCATATATACACACGTATATACATATACATATATATATATAGATATTCATATACACATGTAACAAAATTGTTAAACAGCGAACTAATATAAAGCAACTATACTAAGTCGAAATCGAAACACGGAGCTCCAGGATAAAGCTCGCTAAACTTACACATGCACCAATGACGCACTACAGGAGAAATTCCCCTTTTTCCGGAAGTATAGTGACGAAGATGTGCTTCCAAAACTTCTTCAGGAACTTCATCGGGGAAACGCATCTTCACACATCGGTCGGTATCAACAACTTCGAGCGGAGGATCATCCCACTCGAGAATGATAGTTTCCGCATCGAAGAAGCTTTCATCAGCAGCAGAATTCGACTCTGACGAAAAATCCAAGGCATCGACATCAATATCAATATCAATGTCAATATCGCATAACTCTTCCAACAACTCTGATACTTGTGGTTGGTCATAACACCTCGGGCGTTGATTCCGTTCGCACGGCTCACTCACGGTTTCTTCGCAGTCTCTCTTCCTCTTGCGCTAAAATAATATAATACAATGAAACAAAATAGGATAAAATAAGCAGTCTAAAACAAGACAAAACGCACCAGGACAGACTGCATAGGAACCTCTGAAGAAAATGCCTCCGCAGCCATCATTCAAGCGTCACAAACCAAAAACCACCGGAACCTACGGAACTAGCAAAATCAAATTTAACTGAATACTGAAAACAACCAGGATGCGGAAATATTAATCAAAACCAAACTTACGCAAAATAACCCGGAGGAAACCCTTAGTACGGGAGAGCAGTGGACCACGCGTGTCGTCCGAGCAAACGTCGATATAATAATGAGACTCCAGTCGCCACCGAGGAATACAGACAATTCCCACAGCACTAACATAGAAGTTCTCGAGAAAACTAGATCAGCACGAAAGACTCCAAGTCTCCTAAACACTGCCTCAGCAGAAATGCAAGAGCTAAGTTGAAATACGGAATATTGCAACCTCTCAGGTACCAACGACGGAAGTCTAGAAATTCGAGACAAGACAACGAAGCAGAAGAAATCACCAACGATCACGGAATTTACATTCTCTCACGTACAATTCCAGAAATCCTAAACTTCGACATCCGGACTCCCACGGAAGCGGACTATCGGATAGCCTCCACCCTGCGGGGGATGCTATTATAAATAAACGCAGCAACAAAGAATTCGCGCATTATTATTTTGTCGTCCATGTACGTTTCATTCTGTGGTCTTTGTCAGTAGCTAAGTCGTGCTAAGCTTTATAAGTATTCCTCTTCCATTAGCGAAATCAAGAGAAAATAAACATACCAGTAACCGCGATATAAGTTTTATTCGATGTATATTATACTTAGAATAAATCCGTAAAACGAAAAGTTTTAATAATAATTATACCCGAATTCGAATACTAAATCCGATTATAAATACACCGACGGTCACCAACAGCGACGAAGACATGGCTCCTGATAGCACGTTCTATTCAAGGTAAGATATATTAAATTTATAAAACTCCTTCCCCTTCGATAAATTCATTATAATTAAGAGGCAATTTAAATTCCTTTACCTCCAAGTAACACATCCGGTCTTATTTTCCTTTTACCCTGAAGGGAGTTCAAATCTAAACCATTAGTGTTGAACTTTAAACAAAGAGTCGTTCGCTGTGTGATCTTGTGCAACGGTGTTTTCATTTATTGAAACACTTATTGATTTTCGCATTCCTCCTCCCACTGTTGGCAAATATCGCCCGTCTTTGGGCAAGGCTTGCGAAATCACACAAATCTCACACAGAGAGGATCGTTAAAGTCATTTGTTTAATTACTGAATTTGAGAGACGGGGAAATCGTAATGACAAAACCACCCTAGCAGACAACCTGAGATTTAGTTGAAACAACAAATCCACTCACGAAACCTAGGGAAAGAAAAGGGGAAACGTAAAAGTAAATTTGTGTCAGACTAACAGAACCCCAAGCTCCTATCCGAACCCCAAACACGCAAATTTCATGTCCCGCTGGTTCCAATACTAACACATCAAGATACGCATATATATATATATATATTCCCATACATCTGTTTGAATAATTCAGTATTCAAATCTAAACAACCGGACATTTCAACCTAGTAAACTCTGCATGGCGAAACCAAATTTTGAAGATAATTCAATCCTCTAACCAATCACACGCGAACCATAAAATAGAAATATATATATATATATACCTCGTTAGTTAACCAATCTAATATCCGAATTCGAATAGATTCGGTGCGGCAGAATCGAATCTCGGAAATAATTGAATTCACAAACCAACCATACCCGAAGAAATATACTTATATATATATATATATCCAATACGATTTAAACAACCAGATATTCAGACCTAACTAAATTCTGCGTAACGAGATCGAATTTCAAGGACAATTTAATTTTTAACTTGTTTACACACACACACACACACACACACACACACACATATATATATATATATTTATATATATTATAACATCTTAAACCAATATTAACCCTAAATAAACTCTGTGCAACAAAGTCAAATATTTATTTTATCCAACTTTAATCCTCTCCCGTGCCAGTATTCCTGCACATGGCAGGTTAGCCGAAAACGTGGAACTTATCTATCAATAGCCTAACGCTAACTAACGCTACCCATAAGCAATAAATTCATCGGTAAACTATTTAAAGAAATCTCTCTAATCGAAACAGTCCTCAGACTGTTTCCGGAGGCAGTAACTACCGTGTAAATCATAATTTTCGAGTGCTCATTTAAATATTCAAAATAGTATTGTCCAATAAAAGAAAATATATTTTGAAATAGCCCTTAGACTATTTCTGGTGGCAGCAACTACCGAATTCAAATTGGAAATTTTTAAACCAATATTTCCTTAT
Organism: Bombus hypnorum; assembly: GCA_911387925.2. Classification (NCBI taxonomy): domain Eukaryota; kingdom Metazoa; phylum Arthropoda; class Insecta; order Hymenoptera; family Apidae; genus Bombus; species Bombus hypnorum. The sequence goes on from OU427027.1 coordinate 5,768,700, forward strand.
ACAAACATATCAAATTAAATCTTCCAGAAATTTAATTTAAATAACATTCAAACTTAAATTTGATTTAAACGAGGACGTAACAATAGCATAATACTATATAACGTAACGCGTTATAACGTTTTTCCTTATAAGGTAATACGTTATAACTTTATACCATATAACGATATGATATATAACGTAATACGTTGTAACGTTATGCTATAAAAAAGAATTGTTTATTACGTTATACCATATAACGTTATGTTATATAACGTAATATGTTATAACGTTATACCATATAACGTTATGTTATATAACGTAATATGTTATAACGGTGTACCATATATCGTTGTGTTATATAACCTAATAAGTTATACCGTTATTCTATAAAAAGTAACTGTTTATAACGTTATACCATGTAACGCTTTGTTATATAATGTAATGCGCTATAACGTTATCCTATATAACGTAATACGTTATAATGTTATACCATATAACGTTACGTTATATATCCTAATAAGTTATAACGTTATTCTATAAAACGTAAGTGCTTATAATGTTACACCATGTAACGCTTTGTTATATAATGTAATGCGCTGTGACGTTATACTGTATAACGTAATACGTTATAACTTTATACCATATAAGTAAATGTTATGCAACGTAATCCGTTATAACGTTACACTATATAACGTAACACGTTATAACGTTGTACCATATAACATTATGCTGCATAACGTAATGCATTATAACGTTATAATATATAACGTAATACGTTATAACGTTATATCATATAACGTTATGCTATTAAATGTAATACGTTATAACGTTATACTATATGACGTAACACGTTATAACATTTTACCTCATAACGTAATACGTTATTACTTTATACCATATAACGTTATGTTTTATGCCGTAATTAGTTATAACGTTATACTATATAACGTAATACGTTTTAACGTTATACCTTCTAACGTGACACGTTATAACATTATACCATATAGCGTTATGTTATATAACATAATAAGTTATAACGTTATACCATATATCGCAGTACGTTATAACGTTTTACCGTATAACATTATGCTACATAACGTAATGCGTTATAACGTTATACTATATAACGTAACACGTTATAACTTTATACCTTATAACGTTATGTTATATAACGTAATACGATATAACGTTATACAATGTAACGTAATACGTTATAACGTTATACCTTCTAACGTAACACGTTATAACATTATACCATATAACGTTATCTTATATCACATAATGCGTTATAACGTTATGCTATATAACGTAATACGTTTTAACGTTCTACCATCTAGCGTAACACGTTGTAACATTATACCATATAACGTTATGTATTATAACGGAATACGTTATAACCTTATACCATATACCGAGGTACGTTATAACGTTTAACCGTATACCATTATGCTACATAACGTAATGCGTTATAACGTTATACTATATAACGTAATACGTTATAACTTTATACCTTATTACGTTATGTTATATAACGTAATACGTTTTAACGTTATTCCTTCTAACGTTATGTTATATAACGTAATATGTTATAACGTTATACCATATATCGCAGTACGTTATAACGTTTTACCGTATAACATTACGCTACATAACGTAATACGTTATAACGTTATACCTTCTAACGTAACACGTTATAACTTTATACCTTATAACGTTATGTTATATAACGTAATACGTTTTAACGTTATACCTTCTAACGTTATGTTATATAACGTAATGCGATATAACGTTACACAATATAACGTGTTACGTTATAACGTCATACCTTCTGAATTAACACGTTATAACATTATACCAGATAACGTTATGTATTATAACGGAATACGTTATAACCTTATACCATATACCGAGGTACGTTATAACGTTTAACCGTATACCATTATGCTACATAAAGTAATGCGTTATAACGTTATACTACATAACGTAATACGTTATAACTTTATACCTTATTACGTTAGGTTATGTAACGTAATGCGATATAACGTTATACAATATAACGGAATACGTTAGAACGTTATACCTTATAACGTAACACGTTATATCATTATACCATATAACGTTATGTTATATGACGTAATAAGTTATAACGTTATACCATATATCGCAGTACGTTATAACGTTTTACCGTATAACATAATGCTACATAACGTAATGCGTTATAACGTTATACCTTCTAACGTAACACGTTATAACTTTATACCTTATAACGTTATGTTATATAACGTAATAAGTTATAAAGTTATACCATACATCGTATTCCGCTATAACGTTATACCATACAACGTTATGTTATATAACGTAATGCGATTTAACGTTACACAATATAACGTGTTACGATATAACGTCATACCTTCTAACGTAACACGTTATAACATTATACCATATAACGTTATATTATATAACATAATGCGTTATAACGTTATACTATATAACGTAATACGTTTTAACGTTATACCTTCTAACGTAACACGTTATAACATTATACCGTATAGCGTTATGTTATATAACGTAATAAGTTATAACGTTATACCATATATCGCAGTACGTTATAACGTTTTACCGTATAACATAATGCTACATAACGTAATGCGTTATAACGTTATACTATATAACGTAACACGTTATAACTTTATACCTTATAACGTTATGTTATATAACGTAATACGAAATAACGTTATACAATGTAACGTAATACGTTATAACGTTATACCTTCTAACGTAACACGTTATAACATTATACCATATAACGTTATGTTATATAACGTAATACGTTTTAACGTTATACCTTCTAACGTTATGTTATATAACGTAATACGAAATAACGTTATACAATTTAACGTAATATGTTATAACGTTATACCTTCTAACGTAACACGTTATAACATTATGCCATATAACGTTATGTTATATAACATAATGCGTTATAACGTTATACTATATAACATAATACGTTTTAACGTTATACCTTCTAACGTAACACGTTATAACATTATACCATACAGCGTTATGTTATATGACGTAATAAGTTATAACGTTATACCATATATCGCAGTACGTTATAACGTTTTATCGTATTACATAATGCTACATAACGTAATGCGTTATAACGTTATACTATATAACGTAACACGTTATAACTTTATACCTTATAACGTTATGTTATATAACGTAATACGATATAATGTTATACAATGTAACGTAATACGTTATAACGTTATACCTTCTAACCTAACACGTTATAACATTATACCATGTAACGTTGTGTTATATAACATAATGCGTTATAACGTTATACTATATAACGTAATACGTTTTAACGTTATACCTTCTGACGTAACACGTTATAACATTATACCATATAGCGTTATGTTATATAACGTAATAAGTTATAACGTTATACCATATATCGCAGTACGTTATAACGTTTTACCGTATAACATTATGCTACATAACGTAATACGTTATAACGTTATACCTTCTAACGTAACACGTTATAACTTTATACCTTCTAACGTAACACGTTATAACTTTATACCTTATAACGTTATGTTATATAACGTAATAAGTTATAAAGTTATACCATACATCGTATTCCGCTATAACGTTATACCATAAAACGTTATGTTATATAACGTAATGCGATTTAACGTTACACAATATAACGTGTTACGATATAACGTCATACCTTCTAACGTAACACGTTATAACATTATACCATATAACGTTATATTATATAACATAATGCGTTATAACGTTATACTATATAACGTAACACGTTATAACTTTATACCTTATAACGTTATGTTATATAACGTAATACGAAATAACGTTATACAATGTAACGTAATACGTTATAACGTTATACCTTCTAACGTAACACGTTATAACATTATACCATATAACGTTATGTTATATAACGTAATAAGTTATAAAGTTATACTATATAACGTAATACGCTTTAACGTTATACCTTATAACGTTATGTTATATAACGTAATACGATATGACGTTATACAATGTAACGTAATACGTTATAACGTTATACCTTCTAACATAACACGTTCTAACATTATACCATATAACGTTATGTTATATAACATAATGCGTTATAACGTTATACTATATAATGTAATACGTTTTAACGTTATACCTTCTAACGTAGCACGTTATAACATTATACCATATAGCGTTATGTTATATAACGTAATAAGTTATAACGTTATACCATATACCGCAGTACGTTATAACGTTTTACCGTATAACATTATGCTACATAACGTAATGCGTTATAACATTATGCTACATAACGTAATACGTTATAACGTTATACCTTCTAACGTAACACGTTATAACTTTATACCTTATAACGTTATGTTATATAACGTAGTAAGTTATAGAGTTATACCGTACATCGTATTCCGCTATAACGTTATACCTTATAACGTTATGTTATATAACGTACTACGATATAATGTTATACAATGTAACGTAATACGTTATAACGTTATACCTTCTAATCTAACACGTTATAACATTATACCATATAACGTTATGTTATATAACATAATGCGTTATAACGTTATAATATATAACGTAATATGTTTTAACGTTATACCTTCTAACGTAACACGTTATAACTTTATACCTTATAACGTTATGTTATATAACGTAGTAAGTTATAAAGTTATACCGTACATCGTATTCCGCTATAACGTTATACCATATAACGTTATGTTTTATAACGTAATGCGATATAACGTTACACAATATAACGTGTTACGTTATAACGTCATACCTTCTAACGTAACAAGTTATAACACTATACCATATAACGTTATGTTATATAACGTAATGCGTTATAACGTTATACTATATAACGTAATACGTTTTAACGTTCTACCTTCTAGCGTAACACGTTATAACATTATACCATATAGCGTTACGTTATATAACGTAATAAGTTATAACGTTATTCCATATATCGCAGTATATTACATCGTTTTACCGTATAACAGTATGCTACATAACGTAATGCGTTATAACGTTATACTATATAACGTAACACGTTATAACCTTATACCTTATAACGTTATGTTATATAACATAATGCGTTAAAACGTTATACTATATAACGTAATACGTTTTAACGTTCTACCTTCTAGCCTAACACGTTATAACATTATACCATATAGCGTTATGTTATATAACGTAATAAGTTATAACGTTATTCCATATATCGCAGTACGTTATATCGTTTTACCGTATAACAGTATGCTACATAACGTAATGCGTTATAACGTTATACTATATAACGTAACACGTTATAACTTTATACCTTATAACGGTATGTTATATAACGTAATACGATATAACGTTATACAATGTAACGTAATACGTTATAACGATATACCTTCTAACGTAACACGTTATAACATTATACCATATAACGTTATGTTACATAACGTAATATGTTATAAAGTTATTCTATATAACGTAATACGCTTTAACGTTATACCTTATAACGTTATGTTATGTAACGTAATACGATATAACGTAATACAATGTAACGTAATGCGTTATAACGTTATACTATATAACGTAACACGTTATAACTTTATACCTTATAACGCTATGTTATATAACGTAATACGATATAACGTTATACAATGTAACGTAATACGTTATAACGTTATACCTTCAAACGTAACACGGTATAACATTATACCATATAAAGTTATGTTATATAACGTAATAAGTTATAAAGTTATACTATATAACGTAATACGCTTTAACGTTATACCTTATAACGTTATGTTATATAACGTAATACGATATAACGTTATACAATGTAACGTAATACGTTATAACGTTATACCTTCTAAGATAACACGTTATAACATTATACCTTATAACGTTATGTTATATAACATTATGCGTTATAAGGTTATACTATATAACGTAATAGGTTTTAACGTTATACCTTCTAACGTAACACGTTATAACATTATACCATATAGCGTTATGTTATATAACGTAATAAGTTATAAAGTTATACTATATAACGTAGTACGCTTTAACGTTATACCTTCTAACGTAACACGTTATAACATTATACCATATAACGTTATGTTGTATAACATAATGCGTTATAACGTTATACTATATAACGTAATACGTTTTAACGTTATACCTTCTAACGTAACACGTTATAACATTATACCATATAGCGTTATGTTATATAACGTAATAAGTTCTAACGTTATTCCATATATCGCAGTACGTTATATCGTTTTACCGTATAACAGTATGCTACATAACGTAATACGTTATAACGTTATACCTTCTAACGTAACACGTTATAACTTTATACCTTATAACGTTATGTTATATAAGGTAATAAGTTATAAAGTTATACCGTACATCGTATTCCGCTATAACGTTATACCATATAACGTTATGTTTTATAACGTAATGCGATATAATGTTACACAATATAACGTGTTACGTTATAACGTCATACCTTCTAACGTAACACGTTATAACACTATACCATATAACGTTATGTTATATAATATAATGCGTTATAACGTTATACTATATAACGTAATACGTTTTAACGTTCTACCTTCTAGCGTAACACGTTATAACATTATACCATATAGCGTTATGTTATATAACGTAATAAGTTATAACGTTATTCCATATATCGCAGTACATTATATCGTTTTACCGTATAACAGTATGCTACAAAACGTAATGCGTTATAACGTTATACTATATAACGTAACACGTTATAACTTTATACCTTATAACGTTATGTTATATAACGTACTACGATATAATGTTATACAATGTAACGTAATACGTTGAAACGTTATACCTTCTAACCTAACACGTTATAACATTATACCATATAACGTTATGTTATATAACATAATACGATATAACGTTATACAATGTAACGTAATACGTTATAACGTTATACCTTCTAACATAACACGTTATAACATTATACCTTATAACGTTATGTTATATAACATTATGCGTTATAACGTTATACATTATAACGTAATACGTTATAACGTTATACCTTCTAACGTAACACGTTATAACATTATACCATATAACGTTATGTTATATAACGTAATAAGTTATAAAGTTATACCATACATCGTATTCCTCTATAACGTTATACCATATAACGTTATGTTATATAACGTAATGCGATATAACATTCCACAATATAACGTGGTACGTTATAACGTTATACCTTGTAACGTTATGTTATATAACGTAATACGATATAACGTTATATCTTATACCGAGGTACGTTATAACGTTTAACCGTATACCATTATGCTACATAACGTAATACGTTATAAAGTTATTCTATATAACGTAATACGTTATAACTTTATACCTTATAACGTTATGTTATATAACGCAATGCGATATAACGTTATACAATATAACGAAATACGTTAGAACGTTATACCATATAACGTAACACATTATATCATTATTCCATACAGCGTTCTGTTATATAACGTAATAAGTTATAACGTTATACCATATATCGCAGTACGTTATAACGTTTTACCGTATAACATTATGCTACATAACGTAATGCGTTATAACGTTATACTATATAACGTAACACGTTATAACAGTATACCTTATAACGTTATGTTATATAACGTAATACGATATAACATTATACAATGTAACGTAGTACGTTATAACGTTACACTATATAACGTAACACGTTATATCTTTATACCTTATAACGTTATGTTATATAACGTAATGCGATATAACGTTCCACAATATAACGTGTTACGTTATAACGTTATACCTTGTAACGTTATGTTATATAACGTAATACGATATAACGTTATACAATGTAACGTAATACGTTATAACGTTATACCTTCTAACGTAACACGTTAAAACATTACACCATATAACGTTATGTAATATAACGGAATACGATATAACGTTATATCTTATACCGAGGTACGTTATAACGTTTAACCGTATACCATTATGCTACATAACGTAATGCGTTATAAAGTTATTCTATATAACGTAATACGTTATAACTTTATACCTTACAACGTTATGTTATATAACGTAATGCGATATCACGTTATACAATATAGACAATACGTTAGAACGTTATACCTTATAACGTAACACGTTATAACATTATACCATATAGCGTTATGTTATATAACGTAATAATTTATGAAGTTATACTATATAACGTAATACGCTTTAACGTTATACCTTCTAACGTAATACGTTATAACATTATACCATATAACGTAATACGTTATAACGTTATACCTTCTAACGTAACACGTTATAACATTACACCATATAACGTTATGTAATATAACGGAATACGTTATAACGTTATACCATATACCGAGGTACGTTATAACGTTTAACCGTATACCATTATTCTTCATAACGTAATGCGTTATAAAGTTATTCTATATAACGTAATACGTTATAACTTTATACCTTATAACGTTATGTTATGTAACGCAATACGTTGGAACGTTATACCTTATAACGTAACACGTTATATCATTATACCATACAACGTTATGTTATATAACGTAATAAGTTATAACGTTATGTTATACAACGTAATAAGTTATAACGTTATACTCTATAACGTAATACGTTTTAACGTTATACCTTATAACGTTATGTTATATAACGTAATACGAAATAACGTTATACAATGTATCGTAATACGTTATAACGTTATACCTTCTAGCGTAACACGTTATAACGTTATACCATATAACGTTATGTTATATAACATAATGCGTTATAACGTTATACTATATAACGTAATACGTTTTAACGTTATACCTTCTCACGTAACACGTTATAACATTATACCATATAGCTTTATGTTATATAACGTAATAAGTCATAACGTTATACCATACATCGCAGTACGTTATAACGTTTTACCGTATAACATTAGGCTACATAACGTAATTCGTTATAACGTTATACCATATCACGAATTCCGTTATAACGTTATACCACATAACGATATGCTATACAACGTAATACGTTATAACGTTATACCTTCTAACGTAACACGTTATAACATTATACCATATAGCGTTATGTTATATAACGTAATAATTTATGAAGTTATACTATATAACGTAATACGCTTTAACGTTATACCTTCTAACGTAATACGTTATAACATTATACCATATAACGTTATGTTATATAACGTAATGCGTTATAACGTTATACCTTCTAACGTAACACGTTATAACATTACACCATATAACGTTATGTAATATAACGGAATACGTTATAACGTTATACCATATACCGAGGTACGTTATAACGTTTAACCGTATACCATTATTCTACATAACGTAATGCGTTATAAAGTTATTCTATATAACGTAATACGTTATAACTTTATACCTTATAACGTTATGTTATGTAACGCAATACGTTAGAACGTTATACCTTATAACGTAACACGTTATATCATTATACCATATAACGTTATGTTATATAACGTAATAAGTTATAACGTTATGTTATATAACGTAATAAGTTATAACGTTATACTATATAACGTAATACGTTTTAACGTTATACCTTATAACGTTATGTTATATAACGTAATACGAAATAACGTTATACAATGTATCGTAATACGTTATAACGTTATACCTTCTAGCGTAACACGTTATAACGTTATACCATATAACGTTATGTTATATAACATAATGCGTTATAACGTTATACTATATAACGTAATACGTTTTAACCTTCTCACGTAACACGTTATAACATTATACCATATAGCTTTATGTTATATAACGTAATAAGTCATAACGTTATACCATACATCGCAGTACGTTATAACGTTTTACCGTATAACATTAGGCCACATAACGTAATGCGTTATAACGTCATACTATATAACGTAACACGTTATAACTTTATACCTTATAACGTTATGTTATATAACGTAATGCGATATAACGTTATACAATGTAACGTAATACGTTATAACGTTATACCCTCTAACGTAACACGTTATAACATTATACCATATAACGTTAAGTTATATAACATAATGCGTTATAACGATATACTATATAACGTAATACGTTTTAACGTTACACCTTTTAACGTAACACGTTATAACATTATACCATATAGCGTTATGTTAAATAACGTAATAAGTTATAAAGTTATACTATATAACGCAATACGCTTTAACGTTATACCTTCTAACGTTATGTTATATAACGTAATACGATATAACGTTGTACAACGTAACGTAATACGTTATAACGTTATACTATATAACGTAATACGTTATAACATTATACCTTATAACGTTATGTTATGTAACGTAATGCGATATAACGTTATACAGTATAACGCAATACGTTAGAACGTTATTCCTTATAACGTAACACGTTATATCATTATACCATATAACGTTATGTTATATAACGTAATAAGTTATAACGATATACTATATAACGTAATACTTTTTAACGTTATACCTTATAACGTTATGTTATATAACGTAATACGAAATAACGTTATACAATGTATCGTAATACGTTATAACGTTATACCTTCTAGCGTAACACGTTATAACGTTATACCATATAACGTTATGTTATATAACATAATGCGTTATAACGTTACACTATATAACGTAATACGTTTTACCGTTATACCTTCTAATGTAACACGTTATAACATTATACCATATAGCGTTATGTTATATAACGTAATAAGTTATAACGTTATACCATACATCGCAGTACGTTATAACGTTTTACCGTATAACATTAGGCTACATGACGTAATGCGTTATAACGTCATACTATATAACGTAACACGTTATAACTTTATACCTTATAAAGTTATGTTATTTAACGTAATACGATATAACGTTAAACAATGTAACGTAATACGTTATAACGTTATACCTTCTAACGTAACACGTTATAACATTATACCATATAACGTTAAGTTATATAACATAATGCGTTATAACGTTATACTATATAACGTAATACGTTTTAACGTTACACATTCTAACGCAACACGTTATAACATTATACCATATAGCGTTATGTTATATAACGTAATAAGTTATAAAGTTATACTATATAACATAATACGCTTTAACGTTATACCTTATAACGTTATGTTATATAACGTAATACGATATAACGTTATACAATGTAACGTAATACGTTATAACGTTATACCTTCTAACGTAACACGTTATAACATTATACCATATAACGTTATGTTATATAACATAATGCGTTATAACGTTATACTATATAACGTAATACGTTTTAACGTTATACCTTCTAACGTAACACGTTATAACATTATATCATATAGCGTTATGTTATATAACGTACTAAGTTATAACGTTATACCATATATCGCAGTACGTTATAACGTTTTACCGTATAACATTATGCAACATAACGTAATGCGTTATAACGTTACACTATATAACGTAACACGTTATAACTTTATACCTTATAACGTTATGTTATATAACATAATGCGATATAACGTTATACAGTATAACGTAGTACGTTATAACGTTATACCTTCTAACGTAGCACGTTATAACATCATACCATATAACGTTATGTTATATAACGTAATAAGTTATAAAGTTATACCATACATCGTATTCGGCTATAACGTTATACCATATAACGTTATTCATATAACGTAATGCGATATAACGTTAAACAATATAACGTGTTACGTTATAACGTTATACCTTCTAACTTAACACGTTATAACTTTATACCTTATAAAGTTATGTTATATAACGTAACGCGATATAACGTTATACAATGTAACGTAATACGTTATAACGTTATACAATGTAACGTAATACGTTATAACGTTATACCTTCTAACGTAACACGTTATAACATTACACCATATAACGTTATGTTATATAACGTAATGCGTTATAACGTTATACCTTCTAACGTAACACGTTATAACATTACACCATATAACGTTATGTAATATAACGGAATACGTTATAACGTTATACCATATACCGAGGTACGTTATAACGTTTAACCGTATACCATTATTCTACATAACGTAATGCGTTATAAAGTTATTCTATATAACGTAATACGTTATAACTTTATACCTTATAACGTTATGTTATGTAACGCAATACGTTAGAACGTTATACCTTATAACGTAACACGTTATATCATTATACCATATAACGTTATGTTATATAACGTAATAAGTTATAACGTTATGTCATATAACGTAATAAGTTATAACGTTATACTATATAACGTAATACGTTTTAACGTTATACCTTATAACGTTATGTTATATAACGTAATACGAAATAACGTTATACAATGTATCGTAATACGTTATAACGTTATACCTTCTAGCGTAACACGTTATAACGTTATACCATATAACGTTATGTTATATAACATAATGCGTTATAACGTTATACTATATAACGTAATACGTTTTAACGTTATACCTTCTCACGTAACACGTTATAACATTATACCATATAGCTTTATGTTATATAACGTAATAAGTCATAACGTTATACCATACATCGCAGTACGTTATAACGTTTTACCGTATAACATTAGGCTACATAACGTAATACGTTATAACGTTATACCATATCACGAATTCCGTTATAACGTTATACCACATAACGATATGCTATACAACGTAATACGTTATAACGTTATACCTTCTAACGTAACACGTTACAACATTATACCATATAGCGTTATGTTATATAACGTAATAAGTTATAACGTTATTCCATATATCGCAGTACGTTATATCGTTTTACCGTATAATAGTATGCTACATAACGTAGTGCGTTATAACGTTATACTATATAACGTAACACGTTATAACATTATACCATATAGCGTTATGTTATATAACGTAATAAGTTATAACGTTATTCCATATATCGCAGTACGTTATATCGTTTTACCGTATAACAGTATGCTACATAACGTAATGCGTTATAACGTTATACTATATAACGTAACACGTTATAACTTTATACCTTATAACGTTATGTTATATAACGTTATACGATATAACGTTACACAATATAACGTGTTACGTTATAACGTCATACCTTCTAACGTAACACGTTATAACACTATACCTTATAACGTTATGTTATATAACGTAATACGATATGACGTTATACTATATAACGTAATACGTTATAACGTCATACCTTCTAACGTAACACGTTATAACAATATACCATATAACGTTATGTTATATAACGTAATAAGTTATAAAGTTATACCATACATCGTATTCCGCTATAACGTTATACCATATAACGTTATGTTATATAACGTAATGCGATATAACGTTACACAATATAACGTGTTACGTTATAACGTCATACCTTCTAACGTAACACGTTATAACACTATACCATACAACGTTATGTTATATAACATAATGCGTTATAACGTTATACTATATAACGTAATACGTTTTAACGTTCTACCTTCCAGCGTAACACGTTATAACATTATACCATATAACGTTATGTATTATAACGGAATACGTTAAAACGTTATACCATATACCGAGGTACGTTATAACGTTTAACCGTATACCATTATGCTACATAACGTAATGCGTTATAACGTTATACTATATAACGTAATACGTTTTAACGTTATACCTTCTAACGTAACACGTTATAACACTATACCATATAACGTTATGTTATATAACATAATGCGTTATAACGTTATACTATATAACGTAATACGTTTTAACGTTCTACTTTCTAGCGTAACACGTTATAACATTATACCATATAGCGTTATGTTATATAACGTAATAAGTTATAACGTTATTCCATATATCGCAGTACGTTATATCGTTTTACCGTTTAATAGTATGCTACATAACGTAATGCGTTAGAACGTTATACTATATAACGTAACACGTTATAACTTTATACCTTATTACGTTATGTTATATAACGTAATAAGATATAACGTTATACAATGTAACGTAATACGTTATAACGTTATACCTTCTAACGTAACACGTTATAACATTATACCATATAACGTTATGTTATATAACGTAATAAGTTATAAAGTTATACTATATAACGTAATACGCTTTTATGTTATACCTTATAACGTTATGTTATATAACGTAATACGATATGACGTTATACAATGTAACGTAATACGTTATAACGTTATACCTTCTAACATAACACGTTATAACATTATACCATATAACGTTATGTTATATAACATAATGCGTTATAACGTTGTACTATATAACGTAATACGTTTTAACGTTATACCTTCTAACGTAACACGTTATAACATTATACCATATAGCGTTATGTTATATAACGTAATAAGTTATAAAGTTATACTATATAACGTAATACGCTTCAACGTTATACCTTATAACGTTATGTTATATAACGTAATACGATATAACGTTATACAATGTAACGTAATAAGTTATAACGTTATACCTTCTAACGTAACACGTTATGACATTATACCATATAACGTTATGTTGTATAACATAATGCGTTATAACGTTATACTATATAACGTAATACGTTTTAACGTTATACCTTCTAACGTAACACGTTACAACATTATACCATATATCGTTATGTTATATAACGTAATAAGTTATAACGTTATTCCATATATCGCAGTACGTTCTATCGTTTTACCGTATAACAGTATGCTACATAACGTAATGCGTTATAACGTTATACTATATAACGTAACACGTTATAACTTTATACCTTATAACGTTATGTTATATAACGTTATACGATATAACGTTACACAATATAACGTGTTACGTTATAACGTCATACCTTCTAACGTAACACGTTATAACACTATACCTTATAACGTTATGTTATATAACGTAATACGATATGACGTTATACTATATAACGTAATACGTTATAACGTCATACCTTCTAACGTAACACGTTATAACAATATACCATATAACGTTATGTTATATAACGTAATAAGTTATAAAGTTATACCATACATCGTATTCCGCTATAACGTTATACCATATAACGTTATGTTATATAACGTAATGCGATATAACGTTACACAATATAACGTGTTACGTTATAACGTCATACCTTCTAACGTAACACGTTATAACACTATACCATACAACGTTATGTTATATAACATAATGCGTTATAACGTTATACTATATAACGTAATACGTTTTAACGTTCTACCTTCCAGCGTAACACGTTATAACATTATACCATATAACGTTATGTATTATAACGGAATACGTTAAAACGTTATACCATATACCGAGGTACGTTATAACGTTTAACCGTATACCATTATGCTACATAACGTAATGCGTTATAACGTTATACTATATAACGTAATACGTTTTAACGTTATACCTTCTAACGTAACACGTTATAACACTATACCATATAACGTTATGTTATATAACATAATGCGTTATAACGTTATACTATATAACGTAATACGTTTTAACGTTCTACTTTCTAGCGTAACACGTTATAACATTATACCATATAGCGTTATGTTATATAACGTAATAAGTTATAACGTTATTCCATATATCGCAGTACGTTATATCGTTTTACCGTTTAATAGTATGCTACATAACGTAATGCGTTAGAACGTTATACTATATAACGTAACACGTTATAACTTTATACCTTATTACGTTATGTTATATAACGTAATAAGATATAACGTTATACAATGTAACGTAATACGTTATAACGTTATACCTTCTAACGTAACACGTTATAACATTATACCATATAACGTTATGTTATATAACGTAATAAGTTATAAAGTTATACTATATAACGTAATACGCTTTTACGTTATACCTTATAACGTTATGTTATATAACGTAATACGATATGACGTTATACAATGTAACGTAATACGTTATAACGTTATACCTTCTAACATAACACGTTATAACATTATACCATATAACGTTATGTTATATAACATAATGCGTTATAACGTTGTACTATATAACGTAATACGTTTTAACGTTATACCTTCTAACGTAACACGTTATAACATTATACCATATAGCGTTATGTTATATAACGTAATAAGTTATAAAGTTATACTATATAACGTAATACGCTTCAACGTTATACCTTATAACGTTATGTTATATAACGTAATACGATATAACGTTATACAATGTAACGTAATAAGTTATAACGTTATACCTTCTAACGTAACACGTTATGACATTATACCATATAACGTTATGTTGTATAACATAATGCGTTATAACGTTATACTATATAACGTAATACGTTTTAACGTTATACCTTCTAACGTAACACGTTACAACATTATACCATATATCGTTATGTTATATAACGTAATAAGTTATAACGTTATTCCATATATCGCAGTACGTTCTATCGTTTTACCGTATAACATTATGCGACATAACGTACTGCGTTATAACGTTATACTAGATAAAGGTAACACGTTATAACTTTAAACCTTACAATGTTATCTTATATAACATAATGCGATATAACGTTATACAGTATAACGTAATACGTTATAACGTTATACCTTCTAACGTAACACGTTATAACTTTATACCATATAACCTTATGTTATATAACGTAATGCGATATAACGTTACACAATATAACGTGTTACGTTATAACGTCATACCTTCTAACGTAACACGTTATAACACCATACCATATAACGTTATGTTATATAACATAATGCGTTATAATGTTATACTATATAACGTAATACGTTTTAACGTTCTACTTTCTAGCGTAACACGTTATAACATTATACCATATAGCGTTATGTTATATAACGTAATAAGTTATAACGTTATTCCATATATCGCAGTACGTTATATCGTTTTACCGTATAATAGTATGCTACATAACGTAGTGCGTTATAACGTTATACTATAATATATAACGTAACACGTTATAACATTATACCATATAGCGTTATGTTATATAACGTAATAAGTTATAACGTTATTCCATATATCGCAGTACGTTATATCGTTTTACCGTATAACAGTATGCTACATAACGTAATGCGTTATAACGTTATACTATATAACGTAACACGTTATAACTTTATACCTTATAACGTTATGTTATATAACGTAATACGATATAACGTTACACAATATAACGTGTTACGTTATAACGTCATACCTTCTAACGTAACACGTTATAACACTATACCTTATAACGTTATGTTATATAACGTAATACGATATGACGTTATACAATGTAACGTAATACGTTATAACGTTATACCTTCTAACATAACACGTTATAACATTATACCATATAACGTTATGTTGTATAACATAATGCGTTATAACGTTATACTATATAACGTAATAAGTTTTAACGTTATACTTTCTAACGTAACACGTTATAACATTATACCATATAGCGTTATGATATATAACGTAATAAGTTATAACGTTATACCATATAACGCAGTACGTTATATCGTTTTACCGTATAACAGTATGCTACATAACGTAATGCGTTATAACGTTATACTATATAACGTAACACGTTATAACTTTATACCTTATAACGTTATGTTATATAACGTAATACGATATAACGTTACACAATATAACGTGTTACGTTATAACGTCATACCTTCTAACGTAACACGTTATAACAATATACCATATAACGTTATGTTATATAACATAATGCGATATAACGTTATACACTATAACGTAATACGTTATAACGTTATACCTTCTAACGTAACACGTTATAACATTATACCATATAACGTTATGTTATATAACGTAATAATTTATAAAGTTATACCATACATCGTATTCCGCTATAACGTTATACTGTATAACGTTATGTTATATAACGCAATGCGATATAACGTTACACAATATAATGTGTTACGTTTTAACGTTAAACCTTCTAACGTAACACGTTATAACACTATACCATATAACGTTATGTTATATAACATAATGCGTTATAACGTTGTACTATATAACGTAATACGTTTTAACGTTCTACCTTCTAGCGTAACACGTTATAACATTATACCATATAGCGTTATGTTATATAACGTAATAATTTATAAAGTTATACCATATATCGCAGTACGTTATAACGTTTTACCGTATAACATAATGCTACATAACGTAATGCGTTATAACCTTATACTATATAACGTAACACGTTATAACTTTATACCTTATAACGTTATGCTATATAACGTACTACGATATAATGTTACACAATGTAACGTAATACGTTATAACGCTATACCTTCTAATCTAACACGTTATATCATTATACCATATAACGATATGTTATATAACGTAATAAGTTATAAAGTTATACTATATAACGTAATACGCTTTAACGTTATACCTTATAACGTTATGTTATATAACGTAATACGATATAGCGTTATACAATGTAACGTAATACGTTATAACGTTATACCTTCTAACGTAACACGTTATAACAATATACCATATAACGTTAAGTTATATAACATAATGCGTTATAACGTTATACTATATAACGTAATACGTTTTAACGTTACACCTTCTAACGTAACACGTTATAACATTATATCATATAGCGTTGTGTTATATAACGTAATAAGTTAGAACGTTATACCATATATCGCAGTACGTTATAACGTTTTACCGTATAACATTATGCTACATAACGTATTGCGTTATAACGTTATACTATATAAAGGTAACACGTTATAACATTAAACCTTATAACGTTATGTTATATAACATAATGCGATATAACGTTATACAGTATAACGTAATACGTTATAACGTTATACCTTCTAACGTAACACGTTATAACATTATACCATATAACGTTATGTTATATAACGTAATAATTTATAAGGTTATACCATACATCGTATTCCGCTATAACGTTATACTGTGTAACGTTATGTTATATAACGCAATGCGATATAACGCTACACAATATAACGTGTTACGTTTTAACGTTAAACCTTCTAACGTAACACGTTATAACATTATACCATATAGCGTTATGTTATGTAACGTAATACGATATAAAGTTATACAATGTAACGTAATACGTTATAACGTTATACCTTCTAACGTAACACGTTATAACATTATACCATATGACGTTATGTTATATAACATAATGCGTTATAACGTTATACTATATAACGTAATACGTTTTAACGTTATACCTTCTAACGTAACACGTTATAACATTATACCATATAGCGTTATGTAATATAACGGAATACGTTATAACGTTACACCATATACCGGGGTACGTTATAACGTTTAACCGTATACCATTATGCTACATAACGTAATGCGCTATAACGTTATTCTATATAACGTAATACGTTATAACTTTATACCTTATAACGTTATGTTATATAACATAATGCGATATAACGTTATACAGTATAACGTAATACGTTATGACGTTATACCTTCTAACGTAACACGTTATAACATTATACCATATAACGTTGTGTTATATAACATAATGCGTTATAACGTTATACTATATAACGTAATACGTTTTAACGTTATACCTTATAACGTAACACGTTATATCATTATACCATATAACGTTATGTTATATAACGTAATAAGTTATAACGTTATACTATATAACGTAATACGTTTTAACGTTATACCTTATAACGTTATGTTATATAACGTAATACGACATAACGTTATATAATGTAACGTAATACGTTATAACGTTTTACCTTCTAGCGTAACACGTTATAACATTATACCATATAACGTTGTGTTATATAACATAATGCGTTATAACGTTATACTATATAACGTAATACGTTTTAACGTTATACCTTCTAACGTAACACGTTATAACATTACACCATATAACGTTATGTAATATAACGGAATACGTTATAACGTTACACCATATACCGGGGTACGTTATAACGTTTAACTGTATACCATTATGCTACATAACGTAATGCGCTATAACGTTATTCTATATAACGTAATACGTTATAACTTTATACCTTATAACGTTATGGTATATAACGTAATGCGATATAACGTTATACAATATAACGCAATACGTTAGAACGTTATACCTTATAACGTAACACGTTATATCATTATACCATATAGCGTTATGTTATATAACGTAATAAGTTATAAAGTTATACTATATATCGCAGTACGCTATAACGTTTTACCGTATAACATTATGCTACATAACGTAATGCGTTATAACGTTATACTATATAACGTAACACGTTATAACTTTATACCTTATAACGTTATGTTATATAACGTAATACGATATAACGTTATACAATGTAACGTAATACGTTATAACGTTATACCTTCTAACGTAACACGTTATAACGTTATACCATATAACGTTATGTTATATAACATAATGCGTTATAACGTTATACTATATAACGTAATACGTTTTAACGTTATACCTTCTAACGTATCACGTTATAACATTGTACCATATAGCGTTATGTTATATAACGTAATAAGTTATAACGTTATACCATATATCGCACTACGCTATAACGTTTTACAGTATAACATTATGCTACATAACATAATGAGTTATAACGTTACACTATATAACGTATCACGTTATAACTTTATACCTTATGACGTTATGTTATATAACATAATGCGGTATAACGTTATACAGTATAACGTAATACGTTATGACGTTATACCTTCTAACGTAACACGTTATAACATTATACCATATAACGTTGTGTTATATAACATAATGCGTTATAACGTTATACTATATAACGTAATACGTTTTAACGTTATACCTTATAACGTAACACGTTATATCATTATACCATATAACGTTATGTTATATAACGTAATAAGTTATAACGTTATACTATATAACGTAATACGTTTTAACGTTATACCTTATAACGTTATGTTATATAACGTAATACGATATAACGTTATATAATGTAACGTAATACGTTATGACGTTTTACCTTCTAGCGTAACACGTTATAACATTATACCATATAACGTTGTGTTATATAACATAATGCGTTATAACGTTATACTATATAACGTAATACGTTTTAACGTTATACCTTCTAACGTAACACGTTATAACATTACACCATATAACGTTATGTAATATAACGGAATACGTTATAACGTTACACCATATACCGGGGTACGTTATAACGTTTAACCGTATACCATTATGCTACATAACGTAATGCGCTATAACGTTATTCTATATAACGTAATACGTTATAACTTTATACCTTATAACGTTATGGTATATAACGTAATGCGATATAACGTTATACAATATAACGCAATACGTTAGAACGTTATACCTAATAACGTAACACGTTATATCATTATACCATATAGCGTTATGTTATATAACGTAATAAGTTATAAAGTTATACTATATATCGCAGTACGCTATAACGTTTTACCGTATAACATTATGCTACATAACGTAATGCGTTATAACGTTATACTATATAACGTAACAGGTTATAACTTTATACCTTATAACGTTATGTTATATAACGTAATACGATATAACGTTATACAATGTAACGTAATACGTTATAACGTTATACCTTCTAACGTAACACGTTATAATGTTATACCATATAACGTTATGTTATATAACATAATGCGTTATAACGTTATACTATATAACATAATACGTTTTAACGTTATACCTTCTAACGTATCACGTTATAGCATTGTACCATATAGCGTTATGTTATATAACGTAATAAGTTATAACGTTATACCATACATCGCAGTGCGTTATAGCGTTTTACCGTATAACATTAGGCTACATAACGTAATGCGTTATAACGTTATACTATATAACGTATCACGTTATAACTTTATACCTTATAACATTATGTTATATAACATAATGCGATATAACGTTACACAGTATAACGTAATACGTTATGACGTTATACCTTCTAACGTAACACGTTATAACTTTATACCATATAACGTTGTGTTATATAATATAATGCGTTATAACGTTATACTATATAACGTAATACGTTTTAACGTTATACCTTATAACGTAACACGTTATATCATTATACCATATAACGTTATGTTATATAACGTAATAAGTTATAACGTTATACTATATAACGTAATACGTTTTAACGTTATACCTTATAATGTTATGTTATATAACGTAATACGATATAACGTTATATAATGTAACGTAATACGTTATAACGTTTTACCTTCTAACCTAACACGTTATAACATTATACCATATAACGTTGTGTTATATAACATAATGCGTTATAACGTTATACTATATAACGTAATACGTTTTAACGTTATACCTTCTAACGTAACACGTTATAACATTACACCATATAACGTTATGTAATATAACGGAATACGTTATAACCTTACACCATATACCGGGGTACGTTATAACGTTTAACCGTATACCATTATGCTACATAACGTAATGCGTTATAACGTTATTCTATATAACGTAATACGTTATAACTTTATACCTTATAACGTTATGGTATATAACGTAATGCGATATAACGTTATACAATATAACGCAATACGTTAGAACGTTATACCTTATAACGTAACACGTTATATCATTATACCATATAGCGTTATGTTATATAACGTAATAAGTTATAAAGCTATACTATATATCGCAGTACGCTATAACGTTTTACCGTATAACATTATGCTACATAACGTTATGCGTTATAACGTTATACTATATAACGTAACACGTTATAACTTTATACCTTATAACGTTATGTTATATAACGTAATACGATATAACGTTATACAATGTAACGTAATACGTTATAACGTTATACCTTCTAACGTAACACGTTGTAACGTTATACCATATAACGTTATGTTATATAACATAATGCGTTATAACATTATACTATATAACGTAATACGTTTTAACGTAATACCTTCTAACGTATCACGTTACAACATTGTACCATATAGCGTTATGTTATATAACGTAATAAGTTATAACGTTATACCATACATCGCAGTGCGTTATACCGTTTTACCGTATAACATTAGGCTACATAACGTAATGCGTTATAACGTTATACTATATAACGTAACACGTTATAACTTTATACCTTATAACGTTATGTTATATAACGTAATAAGTTATAACGTTATACTATATAACGTAATACGTTTTAACGTTATACCTTATAATGTTATGTTATATAACGTAATACGATATAACGTTATATAATGTAACGTAATACGTTATAACGTTTTACCTTCTAACCTAACACGTTATAACATTATACCATATAACGTTGTGTTATATAACATAATGCGTTATAACGTTATACTATATAACGTAATACGTTTTAACGTTATACCTTCTAACGTAACACGTTATAACATTACACCATATAACGTTATGTAATATAACGGAATACGTTATAACGTTACACCATATACCGGGGTACGTTATAACGTTTAACCGTATACCATTATGCTACATAACGTAATGCGTTATAACGTTATTCTATATAACGTAATACGTTATAACTTTATAACTTATAACGTTATGGTATATAACGTAATGCGATATAACGTTATACAATATAACGCAATACGTTAGAACGTTATACCTTATAACGTAACACGTTATATCATTATACCATATAGCGTTATATTATATAACGTAATAAGTTATAAAGTTATACTATATATCGCAGTACGCTATAACGTTTTACCGTATAACATTATGCTACATAACGTAATGCGATATAACGTTATACTATATAACGTAATACGTTATAACTATATACCTTATAACGTTATGTTATATAACGTAATACGATATAACGTTATACAATATAACGTAATACGTTATAACGTTATACCTTCTAACGTAACACGTTATAACATTATACCATATAACGTTATGTTATATAACATAGAGCGTTATAACGTTATACTATATAACGTATCACGTTATAACTTTATACCTTATAACATTAGGTTATATAACATAATGCGATATAACGTTATACAGTATAACGTAATACGTTATGACGTTATACCTTCTAACGTAACACGTTATAACTTTATACCATATAACGTTGTGTTATATAACATAATGCGTTATAACGTTATACTATATAACGTAATACGTTTTAACGTTATACCTTATAACGTAACACGTTATATCATTATACCATATAACGTTATGTTATATAACGTAATAAGTTATAACGTTATACTATATAACGTAATACGTTTTAACGTTATACCTTATAATGTTATGTTATATAACGTTATACGATATAACGTTATATAATGTAACGTAATACGTTATAACGTTTTACCTTCTAACGTAACACGTTATAACATTATACCATATAACGTTGTGTTATATAACATAATGCGTTATAACGTTATACTATATAACGTAATACGTTTTAACGTTTTACCTTCTAACGTAACACGTTATAACATTATACCATATAACGTTGTGTTATATAACATAATGCGTTATAACGTTATACTATATAACGTAATACGTTTTAACGTTATACCTTCTAACGTAACACGTTATAACATTACACCATATAACGTTATGTAATATAACGGAATACGTTATAACGTTACACCATATACCGGGGTACGTTATAACGTTTAACCGTATACCATTATGCTACATAACGTAATGCGTTATAACGTTATTCTATATAACGTAATACGTCATAACTTTATACCTTATAACGTTATGGTATATAACGTAATGCGATATAACGTTATACAATATGACGCAATACGTTAGAACGTTATACCTTATAACGTAACACGTTATATCATTATACCATATAGCGTTATGTTATATAACGTAATAAGTTATAAAGCTATACTATATATCGCAGTACGCTATAACGTTTTACCGTATAACATTGTGCTACATAACGTTATGCGTTATAACGTTATACTATATAACGTAACACGTTATAACTTTATACCTTATAACGTTATGTTATATAACGTAATACGATATAACGTTATACAATGTAACGTAATACGTTATAACGTTATACCTTCTAACGTAACACGTTGTAACGTTATACCATATAACGTTATGTTATATAACGTAATAAGTTATAACGTTACACCATATATCGCAGTACGTTATAACGTTTTACCGTATAACATTATGCTACATAACGTAATACGTTATAACGTTATACCTTCTAACGTAACACGTTATAACTTTATACCTTATAACGTTATGTTATATAACGTAATAAGTTATAAAGTTGTACCATACATCGTATTCCGCTATAACGTTATACCATATAACGTTATGTTATATAACGTAATGCGATATAACGTTACACAATATAACGTGTTACGTTATAACGTCATACCATCTAACGTAACACGTTATAACGCTATACCATATAACGTTATGTTATATAACATAATGCGTTATATCGTTATACTATATGTCGGGTTTACATTAGAATTAGAGTTAGGGGCGTGAAACGAATCTTCGTTTGGATTAGACGTGTCGATATGCAATAGGGAAGACATTGACTAGTGCGAGTACGATTATCATAGAACTGGACAAGTAACCGCGGTAACTAGTTACTCGAGAACTAATGACAATGATCCTAGGTTCCATAACGAATCCGCGGTCGACGGGATGGTAGATTAACGTGCTCGCAAATTCTAAGTCGGGCTCTTGGTTAAAACGTGAAACATCCACCGAGCGTACAGACTCTAAGTAACTCGCTAATACGACCTCACGAGAGAATGACTCTCCGTCGCGATGATGCTGCAGAGGAAAGCTATGATGGGGTGTGTCTAAGGACATGAGATCATCGGATTCGTCGAGGAAAGCCTTCGTTCAGAAAGTAAGGGAAATTGGCGTTGCTGCTAATTGGTCAATCTCCATATTGGTGGTTAGAAAAAGATGCTAGCCACCCTCGGGGGAAAGTTGCTAGTGGGAGACGCCGTTCGTTTAAAAATAGGTCTCTCCTGTCTTCCCGTAGCTGGGACAAAGACTGTTTGTTTGAGGGACTTTAGTCAACTAAATCCTAAGATTTATAACGGGCCCTCAGGCTAGCTGAACATGTACTGCGGAGACGCATCGACATCTGGCAATCATCTTACTCGAAGAATAGGGTCTGCGTGTGGCGAGCTACGGGACAGAGACCGTTGGAATGTTTACTGTCGCGTGCCGCCACGAATATTTCTTTTAAGGAGAGCTATAGAATTACTCTATACCTTTGTTAGACAAAGCGTTCGTCCCGTGACCGCGGCTACGTTCGGCGACTGGCTGTCGCCTCGAGCCCAAGCTCATTATCACAAATCTCGAACAATTACAAATCGGATTGAATAACTACAATTGTTTAATTACAGCTATAGTAGACTCTAGGTTACAATGTTGCGGGATTATTCAAAATTCCAAAAGCTCCGGTGTCCTTTCATCTCCGACACGGCCATCCTGACTATCACACGTCCTCGTGTGTAACTAAAATATTGCGTTTTCCAACATTAGACTCGTAACTGATATTATTTACCGTTCAACTAAATGTTCCAAATAAGTCAAGGGTCCAGTTTGGCAACAAAGTTCTGTTCGGAGGTTTGACAAGCAAGGAAATGAAAGAGAAATAAAATTAGTAGCGTTTTAATTTGTCTTCAAAGTGCTAGTTGCATTCTGTGAGTTACCAGTCAGACCGTAATGACACAATAGATCATTTTCGATTTCGTACACTGATGAATCTCGGTTTGTTGGATCGTACCACTACGTTGGTTATATTACATGTGTGCTCGTCGTCGCGGTGGACGTATCAGAAAATACAGTATGTCGCGGTGGACATATCATAAAACAGCACAAAGCATGTGCACTCGTTGTCACGGTGGACGTATCAGAAAACACAGTACGTCGCGGTGGACATATCATAAAACAACACAAAACATCAAAGTGGGTATATTACATGTGCACCCATTGTCACGGTGGACGTATCAGAAAACACAGTACGTCGCGGTGGACATATCATAAAACAACACAAAACATCAAAGTGGGTATATTACATGTGCACCCATTGTCACGGTGGACGTATCAGAAAACACAGTACGTCGCGGTGGACATATCATAAAACAGCACAAACATCAAAGTGGGTATATCACACGTGCGCTCGTTGTCTCGGTGGACGTATCAGAAAATACAGTACATCGCGGTGGACATAGCGCAGGGCCCCACTGGGAATATTACAAAAGGCGTGGTATTAATGATCCTCCGAGGTCAGTGTACTCGCATCGTTATTATCACTATCGTTGTCATCGCCGCAGACGTCCAACTCAGCAGGGACGCAACTTTCTGGCATTTTTCTCAGTCTGCCATGTCTGTCCTTATACGATCGTTTGCCGTCCAAGGTTTTTAAAGTATATCTATCCCCTTCCAAAACTTCTGCTATCTGGAATGGACCCCTGAATTTCGGATCTAGCTTCGTCTGGTTCCTTTCCTCGTTTTTGCGCAATACAAAGTCACCAAGGTTAAACCTGACTACTTTAGCCTTATCTTTGTCGAACCTATTCTTATCGTATTTGGCGTTTGCGTCTATATTCTTTATCGCTTGCTGTCTTACACTGGAGATGTCTACTTCTCTTTCTTCGATATTGTCGGGTAGGGATAAGCCGTAGGGTCTCGCTGTTTTACCGATTAGCAACTCCAATGGGCTCGACTTGGTTACGCGGTTGGTGGTGCAATTTAACGCTAGTTGTATTTCCCCGATCGCGTCTTGCCAAGACCGCCCGGAAATCTACGCACAGTCTATCCGAGCCGTCCTTCTTCTTCACGAGTAGCATGGGGCTCGCGAACGGCGAGTTGCTAGGCCTTACGATCTTTGCTCTAATTAACTCGTCTATTCTCTCACGCACTATCCTCCGCTCCTCTTCACTAAGCCGGTACGGGCTTCTTTGCACAGTGAGATTAGGGTCGATTAGCCGTATTTCTAGCTGGCCCGTGCTTACGCGAGAACGTGGGAAGCCCGTAATGAACGAATCTTTGAATTTCCCGAGAACTGAAATTAACCGACTTTTATCGTCACCAACTACGTCAGTATCAACCGTATTAAGATTGATCTCGTCTTCGGGGGTTTTACTGCAGGCGTTAATTATCTTCGTTTTACAAATATCGACGCTATTTCGCGTAATAGTTACGTCGAAGCCTTGGCTTAAGATCTCGCGACCGACCATGATATCGTAATTCAGGTAACTATCGGCAAGAACGTGAAAAATTATCTCCAGTGTAAAACCGTTAATGCGTACCGTGGATAAGATCTGGGATGTACTCTTAACGCAGGTGTTTCCTATCCCTCGCATGACTACTATATCAGTCGTCCTCTTACCGGAGAATTTCGGGGCGACAGATTCCTTAATTAACGAGCACTCGGCTCCGGAATCAAAGTAAAACGGGAACGACTCACCGAGGTGACTTAAACTACCCGCTGGGGACTCCACCACGCAGGCGTTGACTCGACGTTCGTCCTTGGGGCCGGGTCTTCTGTCCTGTCGTACCGGGCAGTCAGGTGCGATATGGCCCTCCGCATGACACCTGAAGCAAACCGCCTTGGACGCTGCGGCCGGTCGGCTTCCATCCTGGCGTCGTGCACTCCCCTGCTGTTCTTGGCGCATCCTCCTGCGGCAGTCCGTCGTTTTGTGTCCGCGAACGCCGCAGAAATGGCACCTCAACAGGTTGCCCGATAGCTTGCGTCGTTTTACTTCGGGTTCCGCCGATGAATTTCCTGGCGGGGGCGTCGGCTCCTCGTAACAGAAGGGTCTCATTTCGCTCTGAGATTGCTCCTCCGTTCTGATGTCACCCGTAAGGGCCAATCGTTGGAAACGTCGGTCGTGTGGAATTGATATGTAGAGAATGACAGCGTTTAGTATTTCGTCCAGCGTAGAACTTTGCCACCGCGCCTTCAGGAGGGCGCGGCGACGGCTACCAAACGCCCCTGGGGATTCGTCCTTTCCCCGTGGTTCGCTGGCTACCTTTATCAATGATGAGGACGTCGTCTCACGGCCGCCGAAATGTTCGAGGAATCGTTCCTTAAAAGTAGGCCAGGTGATCTCTTCGTCTACCGTCGTTTGTGCCAGCCAATGTGCTGCAGATCCCTCTAAGGCTTCACTGAGGGCCGAGTGTAGCGCATCGTCCCGTAGGGGGTGGTTCTTCATACGCCGGCTAACAGTCGCGCACCACGCGGCTGGATCGGCGCCTGCAACTTCGGGGTTGAAACGTGGCAATTTTGTAGGTTCTGTACTCGGCCTTTGCATCAGTGTCCGAATTAGCTCCTGCATGGCGTCCATCCTCGCTTGCATCTCTCGGAACCGTTCTGATCCCACTTCTGATGTCGGATTAGCACGGTTAGTTGGGTTGGGGGCGTCGAATGAATCTCCACGGGAATTAGCCATTGGTGCGGTACACACAGGTGTAGTTTATTACAATAATAGAGTTATTACAGCCTGGACAGGCGTCCGCGACGGTTAGACACTCGCGACACTAGAGACGATGGTCTTAGGCTCGATAACGAATCCGCGGTCAACGGGACGATAAAAGAACGCGCGCACAAATCTAAGTCTGGCTCTCTTTGAAATAATCACTGACTGTAGAGGTGTTAATCTTTGTCGATGGGATCGCGAGAGCGAATGCCTTTTCGGTCCCGATGATGCCACGGAGGAAAACTATAGTGGGGTGTGTCTAAGGGCACGAGATCATTGGATTCGTCGAGGAAAAGCCCTCGTTCAGTAAGTGAGGGAAATTGGCGTTGATGCTAATTGGTCAATCTCCATAACGGTGGTTAGAAGAAGATGCTAGCCGCCCCCGAGGGAAAGTCGCTAGTGGGAGACGCCGTCCGTTGAAAAAATAGGTCTCCCCTATCTTCCCGTAGTAGGGACAAAGACTGTTTGTCTATTTGAAGGACTTTAGTAAACGAAATCTTAAGATTTATAACGGGCCCTCGGGCTAGCTGAACATGTACTGCGGAGACGCATCGACATCTGGCAATCATCTTACTCGAAGAATAGGGTATGCGTGTGGCGAGCTACGGGACAGAGACCGTTGGAATGTTTACTGTCGCGTGCCGCCACGAATTTCTTTTAAGGAGAGCTATAGAATTACTCCATACCTTTGTTAGACAAAGCGTTCATCCCGTGACCGCGGCTACGTTCGGCGACTGGCTGTCGCCTCGAGCCCAAGCTCATTATCACAAATCTCGAACAATTACAAATCGGATTGAATAACTACAATTGTTTAATTACAGCTATAGTAGACTCTAGGTTACAATGTTGCGGGATTATTCAAAATTCCAAAAGCTCCGGTGTTCTTTCATCTCCGACATATATATATATATATATATATCATATATCGTTGTTGGCACTTTTCGCAAATGTCACTTGCAACAATATGCCATCGTTTGGCATCAAAAGTGTTAATTTTATATGCATTAGGTTATTATAAATTGATATTGTAAATTTAATGCAGGTTGATATTGATTTGATTATGACTTTAACTAATGATGATTTAATTGAAATTGGTATAAAAAATGCAGCTGACAGAAAAGCTACATTAGAAGTGATAAATAGATCATAAAAAATCTGTGATACAAAAAGAATTTATTAGCATTTATTAATTATATCTGATTATATATTATTATTTTATTTGTTATATACTAAAGCTGCTTTAATATATAAACGTAAAAATATAATATGTTATGTTATAGCATATTGGTAATACTTTTTATACTAACTGACAGGAATAAAAACCAGTTTATTATTGAAATAATATATTTAGAGTCAATAAAGATTTGTGTCTTGAACATACCTCTAGTTTAAAATTTCACAAAATTTGTTCCAATCTACCAATTTGAGAAAATTGTTTATGCGTTATAACAAATATATATATCTTATGTTTCTGTAGCCATTACTGGTGAAGCAATAACGTCAGATATTAAATGCATAAGTAATCTAAAATTTTATTCTTAGTAAAATATAAAGATCGTTATTAAGATAATATTACGGAATAGAAAATTTTTGATTCGCAGAATTTGCCCTTGACTTACCGGCATTTCATTGTTTGCCAATGAAAATTTGATTTTGCCGATGCACCCTGAACTTCAACAAAATCAATTTCGCAAATTGCACAACATAGGTTACTCATTTCCGGAAATGATTGTGAATGACGAAATGATACAGAACAGATTGTTCTTTTTTCTTACTCACAAGATTACAAGCATCCATTATATATAATTGATTGCTATTCTTAATTATTTTATGTTCTTGTAGATCCAATTTATACTAACAATTTTTCAAAACCGTATTTTCGAATGAATAGCCAACATTTAAATTTTCAAAAGTTGTACTAATACTTTAAATTTGATTTTTGTGAAGAAGCTTTATTTTCAATTATCTCAAAATTAAACTTGTATGTGAGATATCTAAACTTTTTATATTTAAAACAAACTTAAATTCTTGTTAAGTAAAAAGACGACTCTTTTTCTATTACCAATATATTATCTTATTTAGCGGTTACTCAGGAGTTTATGTTATATATATTGGTACGGATCGCTGAACCGCTTTGTTCAATAAAGTGCGCGAAAAATTCAAGATGACTACATATTAAGATGTAAGCATAGCTTTTTTTATAGAGATTTGCTTGAAACTTTCCCTTAGAAAATAAAACATTTTTTAATAACCTCGCATGGCTGAATGAAAACCTTTTAATTTATTGTGATTTCTAACGACTAAACTTCAAGTTTTCCAATAGCGTATTTCCTGTATTTTGAATTCTTATTCACTCCTTGCAATAGTTCTCGCATCGAATTTTTCACCAATATATAGATGTATTTGGCATTTCAGATATGTGAATGTGATTTCAAATTTCGCTCCTCAATTGCATATTGATATTAGGCCAGATTCATATGTAACACAACGGTTCAGTGATGTTCTATTATGTTGTATATTCGTAACTTCAGTTCTGCCCGAGCAGTCGAGCTATACGGTCGTGTGAATCAGTGCTTCCGTAAGTGAGACAAGTGGGAAAACACAGTGACTATAACATAACCAATCGATAAATGATGGAAAACATTCGTAAAACACCACCAATAAAAATCCTAAATAATGGCGAATCATTTTCTATATACAGTGCTTTAGATAAAACAAACCCAAACAAACAAGCGAAGTTTAGGACTGCTCAGTTGTAAATGAAATAGAAATGTAAGTAGAAATTACACAAAATAATGACGATAAGGATAAAATCAGCAATGATGTACCACATCAGGACGAAAGCTGGAAGACTGTAACTCCCAGCAATTAACGAAAAATGACTTGAAACACAAATGCTAGGAGGGCTCTAGAAACAGTAAGACAACAATGGCTACAGGAAATTCCTCTACATAGCTCTTACAGCTCCCTGCTAGAAGTGTTGGATTCAAACCCAGTCGAAAAATCAGTAACACGCATTCCTAAACCACCACCAATCTATATAGATGCTAAAATAATAGATCCCCTCATTGATCTGCTAAATAGCACGGCAGGTAAGGAAAACTATACCATTAAACAACTTAAACTGGACCAGGTGAAAGTACAAACGAACATCCCAGAAGTATTCAGAAAAGTGACAAATGCACTAAAAGAAAAGAATGCCGGATATCAGACTTATCAGCTCAAATCTGATAAAAGTTACAAAGCAGTAATCAGAGGATTACATCCAAAAACTAACACAAATAACATATGCGAGGAACTAGCTAAAATGGGACATCAGGTAAGAGCAATTAACAACATAACCAGGTACGATACTAAACAACAATTACCGTTATTCCTAATAGAACTCGAACCTAAAAAAAATAACAAGGAAATTTCTGAATTTAAGGAAATTTTAAACACAATAATTACAGTTGAGCCACCCAGACACAAAAAAGAAATACCGCAATGTATGAGGTGTCAACAATATGGGCATACAAAAAATTATTGTAATAGAAACCCGGCGCGTGTCAAATGCGCAGGTAAACACCTTACAATGAACTGCCCACACATGGGAAAAATAGATGATGTAAAATGCTACAATTTGGTGGAAACAACCCAGCTAGTTACAAAGGCTGTTTAGTCAGAAAGCAACTACAAAATAAACTTTTTCCGCCGGTTCGTAACAGGACATATAATAACTCTAACACACAACAGGATAGCACAGTAACTGAAACATCAACAAACGTTCAGCATGCAATGAACCATAACAATACCAACACCTTTGGTAGCCGAAGCTACGCGCAAGTAGCCAAACAGTCAACACCTTTAGATACTCACAACCAGAACATTAACATCGATGACGCTACAGAAATTAAAGAACTATTAACGATATCCACCAAAAACACGGAAATCCTAACAAAAATGATAAGTGAACAAAACGCAGTCCTTAAACAGCAAACGCAACAAATCACACTCATGCTACAACTACTTACAAACACGCTAACTAAAAAATAAAAATGGACACGCCTAAAATAGCAGCCTGGAACTCTAACGGCCTACAACAAAGGGCCCTAGAAACTAAAACATTCCTGTATAACAATAATATCGATATACTTCTTGTTTCAGAAACACACTTCACTATAAAAAACTATTTAAAAATACCGTACTACACCATATATGATACCAAGCATCCCTCAGGAAAAGCACACGGAGGAACCGCAGTAATAATAAGAAACGATATTAAACACCATTTACACAGCCTGGTTAGTAAGGAATATATCCAAGCAACCACCGTTACAGTACAAACTAGCAGCAACTATTTACAGCTGTCAGCAGTATATGTACCACCGCGACATAAAATTACATCTCAAATGTGGGAAGATTACTTTCAACATTTAGGTGATAAGTATATTGCAGCGGGAGACTATAATTCAAAGCACACACTATGGGGATCAAGAATCAATACACCTCGAGGTAGAACCTTGGAGAAATACATTAGAAACAATAACCTCAATATATTATCCACAGGAAGACCGACTTACTGGCCGACAGACTTGAGCAAAATACCTGACCTACTTGATTTTGCAGTTACAAAAGGACTAAATGCAAATAAACTAAATATAGAACCCAGCCTCGAGCTTAGCTCCGATCATACACCCATAATTATTACATACTTAAACAAACCAATAATTTATAAAAATTCAGAGACACTATGCAATAAAACCACCAAATGGCAAACATTTAAAGAAATAATTGAGAGCAAAATCAACTGCAACATCCCATTGAAAACACCCGAACATATCGAACAAGCAGTAATAACGCTTACAGAAACTATTCAGGAAGCAGCATGGGCAACCACCATACCTGAATCAACTAATAGACCAACAAAAATAATTCCGCCAGACATCCTTGAAAAAATTAGAGAAAAAAGAAAAGCGAAAGCAAAATGGCAAAAACATAGATCAAAAGAAAACAAAAAACACCTAAATAAACTTGCAAAGGAAATAAAAAACAAAATAAAAGAACACAATAACAATGAGTTCACAAAATTCATAGAGTCACTACCTGCACACGAGAACTCTAAC
This sequence comes from Bombus hypnorum, assembly GCA_911387925.2. NCBI lineage: Eukaryota > Metazoa > Arthropoda > Insecta > Hymenoptera > Apidae > Bombus > Bombus hypnorum. The sequence goes on from OU427027.1 coordinate 5,803,550, forward strand.
TACTCCCTTTGGAAAGCCACAAAAAAAATAAAGAAGCCAATAAAACTAGTCCCAGCAATCAGAAAAGCAGATAATACATGGGCAAGAAGCAACGAAGAACAAGCTGAAGAATTTTCCAACCACCTAAGCAACATATTTACACCACATAATATCAATAATAGCAACCACAACTGTCATATGGACGAGGATGAGGTAATCACTAGTACTGCAACTGACAATCATTACATCATACCTAAAACAACAGCACATGAAATTAGAAACATAATCGAGAAAACAAAAAATAATAAGGCACCAGGAATTGACCTAATCAATGGTTTAATCTTGAAAAATCTTCCTCCAAAAGCGATTCGGCTAATTACAATAATCTTTAATGCAATATTAAGAATCCAATACTATCCTAAACTATGGAAACTAGCACAGATCATAATGTTACCTAAACCAGGCAAAGACCCACATCAAACAGTATCGTACAGACCAATATCACTACTTCCAGTATTCTCCAAAATACTGGAAAAAATAATTTACGCCCGCCTAAAACCAATAATAGAGAAGGAAAAACTAATACCAGATCACCAATTTGGATTCAGGAACAAACACTCCACGATAGAGCAAATGCACAGACTCACAAACGAAATAATACTAGCAATAGAAAACAAACAATACTGTACAGCCCTCTTTATGGACATCGAGAAAGCATTCGACAAAATAAACCACGATAGTCTACTTCAATCAATCAGAAAACAATTCCCGGAGCAGATATACCATTTAACTAAATCCTACTTAAGCAACAGAACCTTTACAGTAAAAATTAAAGATACATACTCTCAAGTTAAAGACATCAAGGCAGGGGTTCCGCAAGGAAGCGTCTTGGGACCAATTCTCTACACACTATACACGGCCAACATACCAACAACCACCAACAGCAAAATACTGACATTTGCGGATGACACTGTGGTACTAGTCAGGCACACTAACCCAGCAACAGCAGTCGCATTGCTACAAGAGCATATTGCAAAAATAGAAAAGTGGCTTCAAGTTAAACAAATTAAAGCAAACCCTGATAAATGCAACCACATTACATTCACACTGCGAAAACAGTTACCACCAAACATTACACTCAACGGCACACACATAATACAAACAAGGCAAGTCAAATACCTAGGACTACACTTTGATACAAGATTCACATGGAAACAGCATATCAAATCAATAATAAGCAAAATACAGATAGCAAGGTGACAGATGTACTGGTTAAGAAGTCGAAAATCCAAACTAAGCATAGAAAACAAATTAAAAATCTACAAAACCATCATAAAACCAATCTGGACGTACGGAATACCACTATGGGGAACTGCAGCAATGAGCCATATAACCAAACTAGAGGCAATGCAATCTAAAATACTTAGAACAATAGTAAACGCCCCATGGTACGTTAGAAACGAGGACATACGAAAAGACCTTGGAATACCAACGGTCAAGGAAGAGATTAGCAGATTCGCAAGAAGGTACAGAGAAAGATTAGCAACGCACCCAAACCGGCTGGCAGCGGAAACGATCACCACATTCATCGAAAGGAGATTAAAAAGGAAACATCCAGTAGATCTCATAAAGGATACACCCTAACAAGCACGAAGATGGAACCCCATTGGGGGTAGCCACCCACATGTTATATTAGTAAACAGCTATAACATTTTACCAAATGTCCTACTGGACAAATTGTAAAATTTAAAGCAAATAAATAAAAAAAAAAAATATCTTCTAACGTAACACGTTATAACATTATACCATATAACGTTATGTTATATAACGTAATAAGTTATAAAGTTATACCATACATCGTATTCCGCTATAACGTTATACCATATGACGTTATGTTATATAACATAATGCGTTATATCCTTATACTATATAACGTAATACGTTTTAACGTTCTACCTTCTAACGTAACTCGTTATAACATTACACTATATAGCGTTATGTTATATAACGTAATAAGTTATAACGTTATACCATACATCGCAGTGCATTATAACGTTTTACCGTATAACATTAGGCTACATAACGTAATGCGTTATAACGTCATACTATATAACGTGACACGTCATAACTTTATACCTTATAACGTTATGTTATATAACGTAATACGATATAATGTTATACAATGTAACGTAATACGTTATAACGTTATACATTCTAACGTAAAACGTTATAACATTATACGATATAACGTTATGTTATATAACATAATGCGTTATAACGTTATACTATATAACGTAATACGTTTTAACGTTATACCTTCTAACGTAACACGTTATAACATTATACCATATAGCGTTATGTTATATAACGTAATAAGTTATAACGTTATACCATATATCGCAGTACGTTATAACGTTACACTATATAACGTAACACGTTATAACTTTAAACCTTATAACGTTATGTTATATAACGTAATACGATATAACGTTATACAATGTAACGTAATACGTTATAACGTTATACCATATGCCGAGGCACCTTATAACGTTTAACCGTATACCATTATGCTACATAACGTAATGCGTTATAAAGTTACACTATATAACGTAATACATTATAACTTTATACCTTATAACGTTATGTTATATAACGTAATGCGATTTAACGTAATGCAATATAACGCAATACGTTAGAACGTTGTACCTTATAACGTAACACGTTATATCAGTATACCATATAACGTTATGTTATATAACATAATGCGTTATAACGTTATACTATATAACGTAATACGTTTTAACGTTATACCATATAACGTTATGTTATATGACATAATGCATTATAACGTTATACTATATAACGTAATACGTTTTAACGTTCTACCTTCTAACGTAACACGTTATAACATTATACCATATAACGTTATGTATTATAACGGAATACGTTATAACGTTATACCATATACCGAGGTACGTTATATCGTTTAACCGTATACCATTATGCTACATAACGTAATGCGTTATAACGTTACACTATATAACGTAATACGTTATAACTTTATACCTTATAACGTAACACGTTATATCATTATTCCATATAACGTTATGTTATATAACGTAATAAGTTATAAAGTTATACTATATAACGTAATACGCATTAACGTTATACCTTTTAACGTTATGTTATATAACGTAATACGATATAACGTTATACAATGTAACGTAATACGTTATAACGTTATACATTCTAACGTAAAACGTTATAACATTATACCATATAACGTTATGTTATATAACATAATGCGTTATAACGTTATACTATATAACGTAATACGTTTTAACGTTATACCTTCTAACGTAACACGTTATAACATTATACCATATAGCGTTATGTTATATAACGTAATAAGTTATAACGTTATACCATATATCGCAGTACGTTATAACGTTTTATAGTATAACATTATGCTACATAACGTAATGCGTTATAACGTTATACTATATAACGTAACACGTTATAACTTTATACCTTATCACGTTATGTTATATAACGTAATACGATATAACGTTATACAATGTAACGTAGTACGTTATAACGTTACACTATATAACGTAACACGTTATAACTTTATACCTTATAACGTTATGTTCTATAACATAATGCGATATAACGTTATACAGTATAACGTAATACGTTATAACGTTATACCTTCTAACGTAACACGTTATAACATTATACCATATAACGTTATGTTATATAACGTAATAAGTTATAACGTTATACCACACATCGCAGTACGTTATAACGTTTTACCGTATAACATTAGGCTACATAACGTAATGCGATATAACGTCATACTATATAACGTAACACGTTATAACTTTATACCTTATAACGTTACGTTATATAACGTAATACGATATAACGTTATACAATGTAACGTAATACGTTATAACGTTATACCATATACCGAGGCACCTTATAACGTTTAACCGTATACCATTATGCTACATAACGTAATGCGTTATAAAGTTACACTATATAACGTAATACGTTATAACTTTATACCTTATAACGTTATGTTATATAACGTAATGCGATTTAACGTAATGCAATATAACGCAATACGTTAGAACGTTGTACCTTATAACGTAACACGTTATATCAGTATACCATATAACGTTATGTTATATAACATAATGCGTTATAACATTATACTATATAACGTAATACGTTTTAACGTTATACCATATAACGTTATGTTATATGACATAATACATTATAACGTTATACTATATAACGTAATACGTTTTAACGTTCTACCTTCTAACGTAACACGTTATAACATTATACCATATAACGTTATGTATTATAACGGAATACGTTATAACGTTATACCATATACCGAGGTACGTTATATCGTTTAACCGTATACCATTATGCTACATAACGTAATGCGTTATAACGTTACACTATATAACGTAATACGTTATAACTTTATACCTTATAACGTAACACGTTATATCATTATTCCATATAACGTTATGTTATATAACGTAATAAGCAATAAAGTTATACTATATAACGTAATACGCATTAACGTTATACCTTTTAACGTTATGTTATATAACGTAATACGATATAACGTTATACAATGTAACGTAATACGTTATAACGTTATACCATATACCGAGGCACCTTATAACGTTTAACCGTATACCATTATGCTACATAACGTAATGCGTTATAAAGTTACACTATATAACGTAATACGTTATAACTTTATACCTTATAACGTTATGTTATATAACGTAATGCGATTTAACGTTATGCAATATAACGCAATACGTTAGAACGTTGTACCTTATAACGTAATACGTTATATCAGTATACCATATAACGTTATGTTATATAACGTAATAAGTTATAACGTTATACTATATAACGTAATACGTTTTAACGTTATACCATATAACGTTATGTTATATGACATAATGCATTATAACGTTATACTATATAACGTAATACGTTTTAACGTTCTACCTTCTAACGTAACACGTTATAACATTATACCATATAACGTTATGTATTATAACGGAATACGTTATAACGTTATACCATATACCGAGGTACGTTATATCGTTTAACCGTATACCATTATGCTACATAACGTAATGCGTTATAACGTTACACTATATAACGTAATACGTTATAACTTTATACCTTATAACGTAACACGTTATATCATTATGCCATATAACGTTATGTTATATAACGTAATAAGTTATAAAGTTATACTATATAACGTAATACGTTTTAACGTTCTACCTTCTAACGCAACTCGTTATAACATTACACTATATAGCGTTATGTTATATAACGTAATAAGTTATAACGTTATACCATACATCGCAGTGCATTATAACGTATTACCGTATACCATTAGGCTACACAACGTAATGCGTTATAACGTCATACTATATAACGTAACACGTTATAACTTTATACCTTATAACGTTATGTTATATAACGTAATACGATATAATGTTATACAATGTAACGTAATACGTTATAACGTTATACTGTCACGTCCCGCGCTCCGCACGTGCCGTAACGAAGAAACAAAACTACTATGCGCCAATTAACGCGAGAAAAGGACTCGAACACACCAATCAACGCACGCTACTACGAAGTTAAATAAGAAATTAACATAAAATATTATTAAATAAGGGGACGACTAATAGACTCGCATATAAGGACGAATATATATATATATATATAGTTCAAAAATCTATGTATATAACATTGAATAAAACTACCAATAACTGATTCGCGATTTGAAAACCCATGGCTCAGTACCGTGTAAACCAACCAATACACGAAACAAATGAATATAACATTAAATAGGTCTACCAATAACCAACTTGTGATTTGGAAATCAATGGCTCAATCATCCAATAAACAAAATATATGAATGTAACATTCAGTGAATTCAATATCAAGAAGGAAGAATTTAAATAAAACTAACTAACGAATCAACTGAGTCACGAACCAAACAAATAAATCAAGAAATAAGAATAATCAGTAAAGGAAAATAAATAAAACAATAGGAGAACTTATGTTAATTGATCTACAAATATGAAATATGTAAACGACTGAAGAAACTAATTAACCAACAGTACACTAACTGCCCCGACGAACCAAACAAGAATGACTATGGAAGGGAAATAATCAAAACAACAGGAATAAACATTTTAATGCAAGGATAAAACATTAACGACTAAGTAAACCTACTAACAAATCAAAATGATCAAAACAATTAATACCGCAATAACTTAGAGAACTACATACAAATATAAATATATTGGCGATGAAATCCTCAGTGCTACGTAACAAATCCAAACTTATCAAACTACAAATATATATATGTATATAAGAAACCAAATGATTAACAGTCGAACGAATGCATAACCTTAAATACACAATATTGAAGAATTTACATAAAATCACATTGTTAGAAATATACATATGTGTGCGTGTTCTATTAAATCAATGATTAATTGAATCGATAATTGGAAACCAGCCAATGCTCCAGCGGGGGAATCATGTATGATGGCTGTGCTACGAGACATGCATGTATATACATAAAATCTACATTTCAAATTGAACTACTAATAATCCAAACAACATTAAACTAACTACTAACTAACCACACGATCAAAGCAATTAACATTATGACTTGGAGAATTACGCACAGTAATTCTACCGTCCAGCATAAATATGTATAACCGCATCAAACATACAATAACCTAATATCAAGAACAAAATCTCCAATACTATGTTATCATATCACGAACATGAAATCAAATAATTGACACATCACCCCAAATACACAACATTACTTTAAATCATATTGTCAGAAAAATATATATATATATATATGTGTGCGCGTGTTCTATGTTATAAAACCAAATTGATAATCTAGTAGACGCAACACGAAATACATAATTAAGCTAGGCACCATCTCAGTAAATAATTATATATGAAAACTACATTACGGAACGTACATGCATCTAAATGAACATAAAATAGAACACACAACATAACAGCATCAGAACTAACTATAAATTAATCACTCGATCAAAATTAACACTGCAACGACTTGGAGAGTTACGCACAGTAACTCTACCACCCAGTATAAATATGCATAATCACACCAAATTATAAACATCAGAAACAAACTACAATTATATTATAAAATACATATATGAAATCAAACAATTGACACATAACCTCAAATATATAATATCACACTACACCATCAAAAAATAATATATATATACATATATATATATATATATATATATATATATATATATATATATAATATATATATATACATATATAATAAAATATATATATATAGTAAGTATAAAAAGGAAAACATTACCTTATACTAGCAAAACAACAATCCGATGAAACTATATTATGAAACATGTATGCATATATACACACGTATATACATATACATATATATATATAGATATTCATATACACATGTAACAAAATTGTTAAACAGCGAACTAATATAAAGCAACTATACTAAGTCGAAATCGAAACACGGAGCTCCAGGATAAAGCTCGCTAAACTTACACATGCACCAATGACGCACTACAGGAGAAATTCCCCTTTTTCCGGAAGTATAGTGACGAAGATGTGCTTCCAAAACTTCTTCAGGAACTTCATCGGGGAAACGCATCTTCACACATCGGTCGGTATCAACAACTTCGAGCGGAGGATCATCCCACTCGAGAATGATAGTTTCCGCATCGAAGAAGCTTTCATCAGCAGCAGAATTCGACTCTGACGAAAAATCCAAGGCATCGACATCAATATCAATATCAATGTCAATATCGCATAACTCTTCCAACAACTCTGATACTTGTGGTTGGTCATAACACCTCGGGCGTTGATTCCGTTCGCACGGCTCACTCACGGTTTCTTCGCAGTCTCTCTTCCTCTTGCGCTAAAATAATATAATACAATGAAACAAAATAGGATAAAATAAGCAGTCTAAAACAAGACAAAACGCACCAGGACAGACTGCATAGGAACCTCTGAAGAAAATGCCTCCGCAGCCATCATTCAAGCGTCACAAACCAAAAACCACCGGAACCTACGGAACTAGCAAAATCAAATTTAACTGAATACTGAAAACAACCAGGATGCGGAAATATTAATCAAAACCAAACTTACGCAAAATAACCCGGAGGAAACCCTTAGTACGGGAGAGCAGTGGACCACGCGTGTCGTCCGAGCAAACGTCGATATAATAATGAGACTCCAGTCGCCACCGAGGAATACAGACAATTCCCACAGCACTAACATAGAAGTTCTCGAGAAAACTAGATCAGCACGAAAGACTCCAAGTCTCCTAAACACTGCCTCAGCAGAAATGCAAGAGCTAAGTTGAAATACGGAATATTGCAACCTCTCAGGTACCAACGACGGAAGTCTAGAAATTCGAGACAAGACAACGAAGCAGAAGAAATCACCAACGATCACGGAATTTACATTCTCTCACGTACAATTCCAGAAATCCTAAACTTCGACATCCGGACTCCCACGGAAGCGGACTATCGGATAGCCTCCACCCTGCGGGGGATGCTATTATAAATAAACGCAGCAACAAAGAATTCGCGCATTATTATTTTGTCGTCCATGTACGTTTCATTCTGTGGTCTTTGTCAGTAGCTAAGTCGTGCTAAGCTTTATAAGTATTCCTCTTCCATTAGCGAAATCAAGAGAAAATAAACATACCAGTAACCGCGATATAAGTTTTATTCGATGTATATTATACTTAGAATAAATCCGTAAAACGAAAAGTTTTAATAATAATTATACCCGAATTCGAATACTAAATCCGATTATAAATACACCGACGGTCACCAACAGCGACGAAGACATGGCTCCTGATAGCACGTTCTATTCAAGGTAAGATATATTAAATTTATAAAACTCCTTCCCCTTCGATAAATTCATTATAATTAAGAGGCAATTTAAATTCCTTTACCTCCAAGTAACACATCCGGTCTTATTTTCCTTTTACCCTGAAGGGAGTTCAAATCTAAACCATTAGTGTTGAACTTTAAACAAAGAGTCGTTCGCTGTGTGATCTTGTGCAACGGTGTTTTCATTTATTGAAACACTTATTGATTTTCGCATTCCTCCTCCCACTGTTGGCAAATATCGCCCGTCTTTGGGCAAGGCTTGCGAAATCACACAAACTTTACGCAGAGAGGACTATTGAGCTCATTGTTGCAGATTAATAAAATATATAATACAAGACCGAACTCCCACAGCAGGGTTGCACCATCACCGACATTCGATTAATTGGTACCTTTATCCTCGCCATCCCTGCATACAATCATAAAAAGGGAGAGAAGTTTCCTCCAGGATTTTAACTGAAGGATCATTCGCTGTGTCAGCTTGTGAATAAAGGTGTTGTCGTTTGTCGGGGACACCCATTGATCTTCGCATTCCTTCTCCCACTGTTGGCAAATATCGCCCGTCTTTGGGCAAGGCTTGCGAAATCACACAAATCTCACACAGAGAGGATCGTTAAAGTCATTTGTTTAATTACTGAATTTGAGAGACGGGGAAATCGTAATGACAAAACCACCCTAGCAGACAACCTGAGATTTAGTTGAAACAACAAATCCACTCACGAAACCTAGGGAAAGAAAAGGGGAAACGTAAAAGTAAATTTGTGTCAGACTAACAGAACCCCAAGCTCCTATCCGAACCCCAAACACGCAAATTTCATGTCCCGCTGGTTCCAATACTAACACATCAAGATACGCATATATATATATATATATTCCCATACATCTGTTTGAATAATTCAGTATTCAAATCTAAACAACCGGACATTTCAACCTAGTAAACTCTGCATGGCGAAACCAAATTTTGAAGATAATTCAATCCTCTAACCAATCACACGCGAACCATAAAATAGAAATATATATATATATACCTCGTTAGTTAACCAATCTAATATCCGAATTCGAATAGATTCGGTGCGGCAGAATCGAATCTCGGAAATAATTGAATTCACAAACCAACCATACGCGAAGAAATATACTTATATATATATATATATCCAATACGATTTAAACAACCAGATATTCAGACCTAACTAAATTCTGCGTAACGAGATCGAATTTCAAGGACAATTTAATTTTTAACTTGTTTACACACACACACACACACACACACACACACACATATATATATATATATATATTTATATATATTATAACATCTTAAACCAATATTAACCCTAAATAAACTCTGTGCAACAAAGTCAAATATTTATTTTATCCAACTTTAATCCTCTCCCGTGCCAGTATTCCTGCACATGGCAGGTTAGCCGAAAACGTGGAACTTATCTATCAATAGCCTAACGCTAACTAACGCTACCCATAAGCAATAAATTCATCGGTAAACTATTTAAAGAAATCTCTCTAATCGAAACAGTCCTCAGACTGTTTCCGGAGGCAGTAACTACCGTGTAAATCATAATTTTCGAGTGCTCATTTAAATATTCAAAATAGTATTGTCCAATAAAAGAAAATATATTTTGAAATAGCCCTTAGACTATTTCTGGTGGCAGCAACTACCGAATTCAAATTGGAAATTTTTAAACCAATATTTCCTTATACAAACATATCAAATTAAATCTTCCGACTAAATTCAAATCAACCAGAAATTTAATTTAAATAACATTCAAACTTAAATTTGATTTAAACGAGGACGTAACAGATTCTTAAATAAATTTTTGGTGGCAGCGGTGGGATACGCTCCACAGAGGATTAAAGTTGTTACGGTTATTGACAGACCAATACCTAAATAATAATGGCGACTAAATTAGAATCATTGGACGAAGACGTAGTGTTGACATTAGCCGAAAAACTTAAAGCATGGGACGCGAATTTCCGCGACATGAGTGCAAAAATGAATGAATTACAAAACAACATGCTCGAATTCAAAACAAGAAGGGAACCTGATTCACCCATATCGCAACCGACAACTCAACAAGAGACGGTACAGCCAGGTGGATATTCCCAACCGATTAAATTAAAAGACGCGATCGAGTCTGTACCAGTGTTCGACGGACATCGACCCTCGGTATTTCAATTCTTAAGAGCATGCGAGCGCGCACGCAGCATGGTTGGTAGATATCAAGAACCCCAGTTAGTAAAATTACTAGTAAATAAGCTTCGCGGTCACGCGTTTCTCGCCGTCGAAGACACAGAATTGGTAAATTTAAATGATTTCGGGAACAAATTAAAAGATCTGTTCGGCCCGAAGAAATCCCTTAACGAATATAGGGGAGAATTAGGAACAATATTTCAACAACCCGGGGAGGACATACTAGACTATATGGATCGGGTTCGAAATCTCAGGCTAGCGATAATGGACGGAGAGAGAGGCGGCTACGGCATTATACCCCCCGACATTCAAGATACAATAGATTGGGAAACGAGGGAGGCCTTCGTTAAGGGACTCCCGAATGAAGTATATATACGAGTAAAGATAGCAGGGTATCACACCTTAGATGACGCGTATCGTCAAGCCGTAAAGGCAACACGAGAATTAAAGCAAGTAAATGATAGAACGCGACCCCAACGACCGACGCACCCGAACATTTACAAACGTGACAGTGTGCGTTCCCCGAACACTAACAACGATATCAGGAATAACCGCCAAGACCGAAGATCAGTACCTCCATCACGGAATTATTCAAACGATTCGAGACAAAACACTATCACATGTAATTATTGTAAAAAACCTGGACATCTAGTAAGAGATTGCTATAAATTTAAAGCCCGAGTAGATGCCGGAATAATCATACCTTATGCTTCAAGGCAATCGGGAAACCAAACACGTCCTTCGAGAGATTGGGGCGAGCCTCGAAGGAACGATACCCCGAATCGCCCAAGAGTGCAAGCAGCGACAAGAAGGCCAGTGCCTACCGTAACAAGCAGATCAAGGCCAGCCACCCCCACGAGATCGATTTCACAACCCGCAATAAGAGACAGAGCGAACGTAATGCAGACAGTAAAATCAAAGGAACAACCATTGAATACCGTGGGGGAGTCATCTCACAGTCATACGAAAACGCAAGCAGAAAATCCGGAATTTCAAAGCCAAAGGGAAAAATTAATGCGGAAACAACCGACGAAGGAAAATCACCAGGAGTCGGACTCAGATTCGGAAGACGACCTCTCCGGATTATTTCAATAAAACTAAATGAATCACCAATAACTCCAACTGCGCGAATAGTTTCCCCGGATTTAAAAACTAAAACGACCTTATTATTAGACTCTGGATCAGAAATTAATATCATTAAGAAACCCGCGTTACCCGATTCAGCTGTCATCAACGAAAAGAAATCAGTCGAAGTGCGAGGAATTACGGCGACGAGCCTGGTCTCCCTAGGGCAGACAGTAATACAGGTTGCGGGCCATCCAGTTATTTTTCATGTAGTTGATGATTCGTTGCTGATCGATCAAGACGGAATCTTAGGATCCGAATTTTTTGCAGGGTGCAAGGCTCGTTTAGACTACGAGAAAAGGTATGTCAAATGGGGAAATGTTTATATTCCCTTCGATACTAAAGATAGAATAATCATACCGAAACGAAGTTCGATAACATGCTCAATAAATATAGCAAATCCAGAGATAAAAGAGGGATTTATTCCCAGAATTGAGCCGATCAAGGGGATTTATTTCGGTAACGCAGTTGTGAGAAATCATAAGGGAAAGGGTTATTTGAGAGTGATAAATACTACTTCAAGAGACTATGAATTTACAACACCAACAATGGTAATCAAGGAATTCGAAAACCCCTCCCCGCTCCCTAGTACGGTGTGTAACGCAATTTCAAAACCAAAGGAAAGCAGATCTGACAAAATAATTGAATTGCTACGACTTGAACACTTGAACGAAGAGGAAAGGAAAAACGTCGAAAAATTAGTTCGTAATAATCAAGATAGATTTCATATTCCAGGAGAAACGCTGGAAGCAACTGGAATTCTAGAACATAGAATAATTACGACGGATGATATACCAGTCAATACTAAGCAGTATCGTTACCCACCAGTACACCGAGAGGAAATAAATCGACAAATCCAGGAACTACTAGACACAGACATCGTGGAACCATCAATATCTCCATACAATTCACCGCTATGGATTGTACCTAAAAAACCCGATTCGCAAGGAAATAAACGTTGGAGATTAGTCATTGATTACAGGAAACTGAATGATAAAACGATTGGTGATGCTTTCCCACTCCCCAACATCACGGAAATATTGGATCAATTAGGAAGCGCAAAATATTTTTCCACATTTGACTTAGCATCAGGTTTTCACCAGATCCGTATGTCCCCGGAAGACGCCCATAAAACTGCATTCTCGACACCATACGGACACTTCCAATTCAAAAGAATGCCCTTTGGACTAAAAAATGCCCCAGCAACATTTCAACGCCTGATGAATTCAGTCTTATCTGGATTGCAAGGTATAGAACTATTTGTCTATTTGGACGATATAGTGATTTATTCGAGGTCTCTTCAAGAACATGAAACAAAATTTAATAAGTTAATGGAAAGACTAAGGAAAGCTAGATTACGACTACAGCCTGACAAGTGCGAGTTTCTACGACATGAGGTAAATTACTTGGGACACATAATTAGTGAAGATGGCGTAAAACCCGACCCGAAAAAGATCGAAGCCGTATCGAAATTTCCACGACCTAAAAAGGTAAAAAATATTAAACAGTTTTTGGGACTAGCAGGATACTATAGAAGGTTTATACCCGATTTTTCCAAAGTCGCGAAACCATTGACACAATTATTAAAGAAAGACACTCCCTTCAAATGGACAGAAAATCAGGAAAATGCATTCAACGACTTAAAGATAGCGCTAATGACAAAACCCATTCTGCAATATCCAGATTTTTCTAAACCTTTTAACCTAACGACAGACGCATCAGGTTATGCAATAAGCGGCGTGCTGAGTCAAGGACCAATAGGAAAGGATTTACCTATTGCATATGCCTCAAGACTGTTAAATTCCGCCGAGCAAAATTACTCTACTATAGAGAAGGAGTGTTTGGCAATCGTTTATAGCGCCATGCACTTCCGACCGTATTTATATGGAAGGAAATTTACTATTGTAACTGACCATAAACCCCTAGTATGGATGCATTCTATCAAGGATCCTACTTCGAGAATTTGGAAATGGAAGCTAAAATTATCGGACTTTGAATTTGATATCGTATATAAGGAAGGCAGGGCGAACGCAAATGCGGACGCATTGTCTAGAAACCCCCCGGAGGTCTGCCTGCCAATCAGGAAAAGAGCAGAAGACTCGTCGATCCAGTATCCTGCCCCAAAACGGCTCGAATTAGATACCTCAATAGAAAATTCTCCTATACTTAAGGTTAAACCACATAAATTACCTCCACCCCACGAACTGAGAAACAAGGAAAAATTGTTCATTCAAAAACATTTTACCATAAACAAACCCCCCGTGGAAAATTTTGACCAAACAACCGGAAACACCGATGAAGCATCTGTTCAAGAAACAAGCGAGGCCGAAACAGCGAGCGAGGAAGAGTCTTCCCTGTCATGTTCCGAGCCTCCACAACAACAAGAAGGAAAAGCTAAACCTACAATAATTACAGAAGTAAAAATTTCCGAAACAAGAGACTCAATAGCAAAAGTAAACGACAATAAAGTAATTTTTATTGACATAAAAGGAGATCCTGTAGATAGGGGAGCCATGGAAATGAAGGAAACGGGGAAATTACCACGTTACGAAGATCTGACGTTAGAAAGGGCTAGACTAAATTGGGACTCGGGAAAGCAAATAATATCTCTACCTGTGAAGGAAAACAGACATATCCCAATAACGTCCGAGAATTTACTAAATTCACTAAAATCCTTGCTAGATGTAGTAAATGAGAAACAATTAATGTCCTTCAGCATTAGCAAAGGAAGTTTGGAAGAAATACCCTGGCGACATATAATCAGGAAACTAAAAGAAGTCTTTTTAGGAAAAACGATAACTATTACCATCTGCACCGGAGAAGTAATTACCCCACCAGTAGAAATACGAAGTAATATAATACGGGAAAAGCACGAATCATCCGTAGCGGGACACAAAGGAGTAACGAAAACCTACCAAAGGATACGACAACACTACTACTGGGAAAACATGAAAAGGGAAATCCAAGATTACATAAGAACATGTAACGAGTGCCAATTAAAGAAACTTACTAGAATAAAAACTAAACAACCAATGGTGCTCACAGATACACCGGGTAAAGCTTTTGATAAAATTAGTATGGATATAGTCGGCCCATTACCAATCACACAAAAGGGAAATAAATATATATTAACCATTCAAGATTTACTAACGAAGTACTCGCTCGGAATTCCGATCAGGAGAATCACTTCAGCCGAAATAGCTGACGCCTTCATAAAGCAATTTATTTGTCGATTTGGCTCGCCAAGGGCAATCCTGACCGACCAAGGAGCGAATTTTACATCCATCCTAATGAAAAAGGTAGCAAAAAAATTTCGTATAAAACAATTCACTACGACAGCATATCACCCGCAAAGTAATGGTTCGATCGAAAGATCGCATCACGTATTGATTGAATATCTCAAATTGTACATCGAAAATTCCAAGAACTGGGATGAATGGGTAGAATTAGCCATGTTTTCTTATAACACCTCTGTACACGAAGGAACAAAATTTTCCCCACATGAATTAGTTTTCGGTCATTTAGCCAGAGAACCCGCCGGTGAAATGATAATTGAAGAAAACATGGAATCCACATATGCGGAATATCTCAGAGACTTGTTCGATAAAATCAACACTGTGCAACAGTTAGCGAGAGAAAATTTGATGAAATCCAAGTTGAGGTCCAAAGAATACTACGATAGACATATCAACCCGCAAAATTTCAAGGTAGGAGACCTGGTGTATCTACTAAAAGAACCCAGTAAAGGAAAATTTTGTAATCAATATACAGGACCACACAGAGTGTTGGAAATCTTAGAAAACCAAAACGTTAGGATTCAGGTGAAAGAGATTCCGCGAACAGTGCACTTAAACAAGTTAAAACTAGCGCATAACCGAAATAAATAATAAATAAAATGATTTCAGTGGGCAACGTATTGCAGTAGTGTGTTGTAGTGCCGCTCATCAAGTAACACAGGCAGTAGTGACCTAAAAGGAAAAGAAAACTATTATGTGTGCTCTGATTAGTGTTTAGTTATAAACCATGTTCATCCAATAAATAAATAAAATAACTACAAGTGAAAGTTACCTTGTGAATAAAGAAGTGTATGTACAAATATAGGTTATGTATCCCTATTCGCGGAGCATGAAATATGACAGCCAGCTGAAATAAATAAATGAATTAATCCCAATTGTCTCAATACGAAATACGACATTACTAAAATCATAACGATACAGAGATTAAACCAATAGGACGTGTGACACTATTCACCGAGTAATACGGACAGTAGCAATCTAAAAGGAAAAGGAAAATTACTATGTATGCTCTGATTAGTGTTTAGTTATAAACCATGTTCATCCAATAAATAAATAAAATAACTACAAGTGAAAGTTACCTTGTGAATAAAGAAGTGTATGTACAAATATAGGTTATGTATCCCTATTCGCGGAGCATGAAATATGACAGCCAGCTGAAATAAATAAATGAATTAATTCCAATTGTCTCAATACGAAACGCAATATTACTAGAAATCATAACAATACAGTGGTTATACCAAAGGGACGTGTGACGCTATTCATCGAGCAATACAAACAGTAGAGATCTAAAAGGAAAAGAAAAACTATTATGTGTGCTCCGATTAGTGTCGGATTATAAGATGTGTTCATACAATAACTAACAAAAACAGTAAAAGTGGAAGTTACCTTGTGAACAACCAAAACACCATACGAGGAAGCATACATGCATGAACCCCGCAGGAATAAATTATGTACCCACCCCGTGTTCAAGGATGACGCAGTGGCCTCAATATAAAAGAAATAAAATTAGTTAACAAATATGGAAAAGGTTATAAGATAAGTTGATCAAATATCAATGATAAATGTGACCATAATAAAAGGTATCATACTATGCTACTTTATATAATATTGTTAAAATATTGTATTATGAAATAAAACACTATAATACACAACAGCGATCGCTGACACCTTACAATACCCATTGACTTAAACCGATTAGATATCCCTTCCCCCCCCTTTTAATACTTACAATAGCGGAAAACACTCATAACGACTACCGAAGGTGCGTCGGAGAACCCAGTACCACCAAATGCATGCTGCATAGGTGTTTAGCACAAGCAGCACAGGACGTAGACCTGCAGAATAAGCACTAGGTAACCATAAACAATAATATAATGGATAAACTCTAACTTATAAGATCTAGGTTTGCAAAAAAAAAAAAAAAAAAAAAAAAAAGGGGAGAAAAAAAAATATAATATATGATATATATATATATATATTTTGAGAGGGAAAAGGGAATATAGGAAGTGATTAAATAATAATTAAGATAGGTGAACCGAAGGTTAATAATAAATATAACCAGAATAGAAGAATATTATACTACGTAATATCGAAATGGAGTTGTAAGCACAAAGAGCGGCCACTCACACAATGCATTGCACATGTACTAAACTAAATGAATTAAATAATACCTTATGCTCACAGATGCAAGACAATTGAAGACACCCCTAGCAAATACCCCAAGTATAACAAAGAACCAGGTAAAGCTGTAGGAACGTTCCAGGTAAGCGACGTAACATCAAGGAAATGGAACCTGAAAACTACAACATTAATTTAACAAACTTTAATCAGCCATGCATAGATTCATACGTACCATACGCAAAGTAACAACAAATAACAGGTACAAGCAACACAAAAGGAGGGGAAGAAAAGAGAGAAAATAATAATAAAATAGTCAACAATCACGGAAACAGGCTGGAAATTAACCAAAATGGATTAATTAAAACGACCCTATTAGCAACTAATAAATTCAACAATAATATAATCCACGCTACTACATTAAAATAACACACAGTTAGTACACGCATTACGATGAACATAAAACAATATTATTCATCCCTCACTAAACACAATTTAACACAAGTAAATAATTATTTTGAAATCCTGCATAACAGGTAACTGAACCCTCACTAAGATACACGCGAATAGCCATTTGAAAATTCCCGGCGAACACAAAATAATATTCGCGCATGTGCTATGAGGCGCATATTATCATTATAAACACAAATAACATGTTTCCCCTTCAACTACACGGCACCCAGTAAACAAAACCACAACGATTAACAAACAATTAGCTATTCCAGCAACACGATACCGTCGACAGTAACTAACGCCTTACAAAGACACATGCGAGCGACCATTTTGGAAACCCGTCGCACGCACTTCACATATATGCACTGAAACACATATCATAATTAGGCATATCGTCATAAACACGAAATCAAACTTAATCCATTTGATTATACGTCGGCTATAAATATATATATAATGAGACATAACATCGTAATAAGAATCTTAAAAAAAAAAAAAAAAAAAAAAAAAAAAAAAAAAATATAAAAATATCAGCTATATATATAAAGGGAGAGAAGAGAGAGGGGTGAAAGAGATTTAAACTTAGGAAATTTAAATTTAAAATTGAAACACATAAATAAATATGTATATATAATTTTTACTAACTACTACATATGTATGTACAGAATGGATGGCGAATTCATCGATTCACACGTAGAAAATCAAGAGATGCTCACGCTTGCATTCGATCCAGAGGAAACGGAAGGAATTGAGTCCTGCCTCTGTGCTCAACTGTTGCTCAACGTCTATTATTCCGATAACCATTTTATTTGTCAAGATTGTTTCGACCTCTTAGATCCAGACGACCAGGACTTATATGATGACCAGCCAAGCCATTTCCTATGCGGAATACCTGCAAGCACCCGAATATCGTACTGTAATATATGCGACATAGATATAGCGGAACTACAACCTGCTATATCTTGTATTCGGTGCACGAACGTTTATGACGACCTAACTCACCTCGAAAGAGATTTCTTAGTCCGAGGAACAATAACCCGCGCTGTTGTACTATAGAAATATTTGTATGTTACACACAAATGAATACCTATGCCATCCGACTGTAAAATAACCAACACCTACAGCAAAGTATACAAATTCCATCTATAGTTACCGATATATATACATGCATGTTTATAAAACAAACGCTACCTATAGCACTCCCATCGATAATGCGCACGACTTATAAAATAAGTTCGTCACATTTATCGACACACACACATATAAAACAAGCAGCATTCGTAATACCTATTTCTATCGATAATATATATACACATATATATATGTATAATTACAAAACAAATCCCACTTATAATACCTACCAATACATACACGTATAAATATATATTTATATTTACTCCTACTGATAACATATACATATAAAAACTACAAATAAACAATAGTCACAAGACTTGCATTTATACGTAAGTTCCCTTTTCTATTCACTCACATTAATAAATCCAAGAGTAAGAAACGATTTAATAAATTGTTAATAGGAAGATGAATCACCTGGTCATCGTACTTACCCTCATCAAAATAGCATATGGGCTGATAGGATACGACTGCAATGGCAATCACCTCAACGTTACAACCATCTCCTTAAACTCCATTGGGGACTGCAGCATACAACCCGTGATAACAGAAAACCAAGATACTTACATCCAACTACTGCAACTCTCGGAATTCGAATTTACCAGTGTGAGGCAATGCAAAGTGCAAATAACACGAATTATATATTACTGTGGCATGCACTCCCACACAGCAGCAGTACATAACGGATTTGCCGAATACCTCCATGAAACGACCGCTCAACAATGCGCTAGGATGCACCAAGATGGCACGTTCTCACTCGGGCCACAGAACCTTATAGTAGGCCTAAAGGACAACGCAACAGAAACAAGATCACTTGTCCTAGCCGGCAAACTAACGAACGACGGCAGCTGCCAGGGGACACAGTACGTAGACCCATACGGGAGCTGGGAAGGTGTCGTCGTACAAGCCACAATAAAGATAAGTTTAAGATCAGGAGTTGTGCCAGTACGAATTGAAGCCAATAAAATTTTACTGAAATCAGGAACGGCATGTGCCTTCAGCGAAGGAAATTGTCTGGACGCTGAAGACGGGTATACCTATTGGCAACCACAACCACCTTCACCATGTAAATTCGATCAGTATGATGTGCTATATGAAGGAACTGCCACAAGGATCCAGGAAATAAAAACCAATAGGGAACCGGCACAACCAGTCTACGCACTAACTACACAAGAAGTAACCTTTGCATTGACTAAAACCGGAGAACAACCCCTGTGCGGATACACTTTACTATCCACAGAGCACCCTAAATTGTTCCTGTTGGAGACAACAAAAGGAAATACGTTCATATCCAAACGCAAGACAGCAGTCGAAAATTTAGATATATTCACATACGTCAATTCTAAATTCGTTTATGTAGAGAAGCACATTAAAAGACAAATGACGGCACTATACCATGATGTATTGACACAAAGGTGCACCACTGAAAAGAAAGTAATAGAAAATGCTTTAAGTTTAGCAACCCTTCTGCCCGACGAATTCGCTTATACAATAACCAAAACCCCAGGACATATGGCATTGATCGCAGGAGAAGCAGTCCATATAGTCAAATGTATTCCAGTGCAGGTAAAAATACGACATACAACGGAATGCTATTCGGAGCTACCTGTTTGGCAAGGAAATCGTACCGCATTTTTAACACCAAAAACACACATCCTAACTCAACATGGAAATCATAGAGAATGTAGTGCAGTTCTACCCACGCTATACAACATCGACGGATTATGGCACAAGTTCGTACCAAAACCGATGGAGGCAATCGCACCACAAGAACTCCGCCCAGACACACGCCAAACATGGCAATATTCAGCACCAGCATCATTGGCCACAAGCGGAATATATACCCAACGGGACCTGGATACACTACGAGACCACGTCATGTTCCCAGCTGAGAAAACAGCAATATTAAACACACTGGCCAGAGGAGCAACGGGAAAAGTAATAGTCCCTGGAACGGTAAATATCTTGGGAATCATGGATGAAAACGCACTAGCGACAATAGTAAAGAATACTGCATCGAAAATATGGACAGGTTTTATGGAATTCGGAACGGTTAGCGCAGCGATACTTGGAATCTTTATAATACTGAAAATAATAAAAGCAATAGTAGACATAGTTATACATGGATATCAATTACGCGAGACTTACGGATGCGGACTCGCACTACTCGGAGCAATATGGGGCTCAGTCACCCACCTGCTATTATACCTAAAAAGGGGACGAAATGTCAACGATCAAACAGCACAACCTCAAGGAATATCAATAACACCAACAGCTACAATAACTCAATCACCAACAGCATCTACATCCGCCCTGAGCGAACTCAGAGACACCATCAGTCAAATTTCCGGCGGAAATTTGAACTCCAAGGGCGGGGGTGTCACGTCCCGCGCTCCGCACGTGCCGTAACGAAGAAACAAAACTACTATGCGCCAATTAACGCGAGAAAAGGACTCGAACACACCAATCAACGCACGCTACTACGAAGTTAAATAAGAAATTAACATAAAATATTATTAAATAAGGGGACGACTAATAGACTCGCATATAAGGACGAATATATATATATATATATAGTTCAAAAATCTATGTATATAACATTGAATAAAATTACCAATAACTGATTCGCGATTTGAAAACCCATGGCTCAGTACCGTGTAAACCAACCAATACACCAAACAAATGAATATAACATTAAATAGGTCTACCAATAACCAACTTGTGATTTGGAAATCAATGGCTCAATCATCCAATAAACAAAATATATGAATGTAACATTCAGTGAATTCAATATCAAGAAGGAAGAATTTAAATAAAACTAACTAACGAATCAACTGAGTCACGAACCAAACAAATAAATCAAGAAATAAGAATAATCAGTAAAGGAAAATAAATAAAACAATAGGAGAACTTATGTTAATTGATCTACAAATATGAAATATGTAAACGACTGAAGAAACTAATTAACCAACAGTACACTAACTGCCCCGACGAACCAAACAAGAATGACTATGGAAGGGAAATAATCAAAACAACAGGAATAAACATTTTAATGCAAGGATAAAACATTAACGACTAAGTAAACCTACTAACAAATCAAAATGATCAAAACAATTAATACCGCAATAACTTAGAGAACTACATACAAATATAAATATATTGGCGATGAAATCCTCAGTGCTACGTAACAAATCCAAACTTATCAAACTACAAATATATATATGTATATAAGAAACCAAATGATTAACAGTCGAACGAATGCATAACCTTAAATACACAATATTGAAGAATTTACATAAAATCACATTGTTAGAAATATACATATGTGTGCGTGTTCTATTAAATCAATGATTAATTGAATCGATAATTGGAAACCAGCCAATGCTCCAGCGGGGGAATCATGTATGATGGCTGTGCTACGAGACATGCATGTATATACATAAAATCTACATTTCAAATTGAACTACTAATAATCCAAACAACATTAAACTAACTACTAACTAACCACACGATCAAAGCAATTAACATTATGACTTGGAGAATTACGCACAGTAATTCTACCGTCCAGCATAAATATGTATAACCGCATCAAACATACAATAACCTAATATCAAGAACAAAATCTCCAATACTATGTTATCATATCACGAACATGAAATCAAATAATTGACACATCACCCCAAATACACAACATTACTTTAAATCATATTGTCAGAAAAATATATATATATATATATGTGTGCGCGTGTTCTATGTTATAAAACCAAATTGATAATCTAGTAGACGCAACACGAAATACATAATTAAGCTAGGCACCATCTCAGTAAATAATTATATATGAAAACTACATTACGGAACGTACATGCATCTAAATGAACATAAAATAGAACACACAACATAACAGCATCAGAACTAACTATAAATTAATCACTCGATCAAAATTAACACTGCAACGACTTGGAGAGTTACGCACAGTAACTCTACCACCCAGTATAAATATGCATAATCACACCAAATTATAAACATCAGAAACAAACTACAATTATATTATAAAATACATATATGAAATCAAACAATTGACACATAACCTCAAATATATAATATCACACTACACCATCAAAAAATAATATATATATACATATATATATATATATATATATATATATATATATATATAATATATATATATACATATATAATAAAATATATATATATAGTAAGTATAAAAAGGAAAACATTACCTTATACTAGCAAAACAACAATCCGATGAAACTATATTATGAAACATGTATGCATATATACACACGTATATACATATACATATATATATATAGATATTCATATACACATGTAACAAAATTGTTAAACAGCGAACTAATATAAAGCAACTATACTAAGTCGAAATCGAAACACGGAGCTCCAGGATAAAGCTCGCTAAACTTACACATGCACCAATGACGCACTACAGGAGAAATTCCCCTTTTTCCGGAAGTATAGTGACGAAGATGTGCTTCCAAAACTTCTTCAGGAACTTCATCGGGGAAACGCATCTTCACACATCGGTCGGTATCAACAACTTCGAGCGGAGGATCATCCCACTCGAGAATGATAGTTTCCGCATCGAAGAAGCTTTCATCAGCAGCAGAATTCGACTCTGACGAAAAATCCAAGGCATCGACATCAATATCAATATCAATGTCAATATCGCATAACTCTTCCAACAACTCTGATACTTGTGGTTGGTCATAACACCTCGGGCGTTGATTCCGTTCGCACGGCTCACTCACGGTTTCTTCGCAGTCTCTCTTCCTCTTGCGCTAAAATAATATAATACAATGAAACAAAATAGGATAAAATAAGCAGTCTAAAACAAGACAAAACGCACCAGGACAGACTGCATAGGAACCTCTGAAGAAAATGCCTCCGCAGCCATCATTCAAGCGTCACAAACCAAAAACCACCGGAACCTACGGAACTAGCAAAATCAAATTTAACTGAATACTGAAAACAACCAGGATGCGGAAATATTAATCAAAACCAAACTTACGCAAAATAACCCGGAGGAAACCCTTAGTACGGGAGAGCAGTGGACCACGCGTGTCGTCCGAGCAAACGTCGATATAATAATGAGACTCCAGTCGCCACCGAGGAATACAGACAATTCCCACAGCACTAACATAGAAGTTCTCGAGAAAACTAGATCAGCACGAAAGACTCCAAGTCTCCTAAACACTGCCTCAGCAGAAATGCAAGAGCTAAGTTGAAATACGGAATATTGCAACCTCTCAGGTACCAACGACGGAAGTCTAGAAATTCGAGACAAGACAACGAAGCAGAAGAAATCACCAACGATCACGGAATTTACATTCTCTCACGTACAATTCCAGAAATCCTAAACTTCGACATCCGGACTCCCACGGAAGCGGACTATCGGATAGCCTCCACCCTGCGGGGGATGCTATTATAAATAAACGCAGCAACAAAGAATTCGCGCATTATTATTTTGTCGTCCATGTACGTTTCATTCTGTGGTCTTTGTCAGTAGCTAAGTCGTGCTAAGCTTTATAAGTATTCCTCTTCCATTAGCGAAATCAAGAGAAAATAAACATACCAGTAACCGCGATATAAGTTTTATTCGATGTATATTATACTTAGAATAAATCCGTAAAACGAAAAGTTTTAATAATAATTATACCCGAATTCGAATACTAAATCCGATTATAAATACACCGACGGTCACCAACAGCGACGAAGACATGGCTCCTGATAGCACGTTCTATTCAAGGTAAGATATATTAAATTTATAAAACTCCTTCCCCTTCGATAAATTCATTATAATTAAGAGGCAATTTAAATTCCTTTACCTCCAAGTAACACATCCGGTCTTATTTTCCTTTTACCCTGAAGGGAGTTCAAATCTAAACCATTAGTGTTGAACTTTAAACAAAGAGTCGTTCGCTGTGTGATCTTGTGCAACGGTGTTTTCATTTATTGAAACACTTATTGATTTTCGCATTCCTCCTCCCACTGTTGGCAAATATCGCCCGTCTTTGGGCAAGGCTTGCGAAATCACACAAACTTTACGCAGAGAGGACTATTGAGCTCATTGTTGCAGATTAATAAAATATATAATACAAGACCGAACTCCCACAGCAGGGTTGCACCATCACCGACATTCGATTAATTGGTACCTTTATCCTCGCCATCCCTGCATACAATCATAAAAAGGGAGAGAAGTTTCCTCCAGGATTTTAACTGAAGGATCATTCGCTGTGTCAGCTTGTGAATAAAGGTGTTGTCGTTTGTCGGGGACACCCATTGATCTTCGCATTCCTTCTCCCACTGTTGGCAAATATCGCCCGTCTTTGGGCAAGGCTTGCGAAATCACACAAATCTCACACAGAGAGGATCGTTAAAGTCATTTGTTTAATTACTGAATTTGAGAGACGGGGAAATCGTAATGACAAAACCACCCTAGCAGACAACCTGAGATTTAGTTGAAACAACAAATCCACTCACGAAACCTAGGGAAAGAAAAGGGGAAACGTAAAAGTAAATTTGTGTCAGACTAACAGAACCCCAAGCTCCTATCCGAACCCCAAACACGCAAATTTCATGTCCCGCTGGTTCCAATACTAACACATCAAGATACGCATATATATATATATATATATATATATATATTCCCATACATCTGTTTGAATAATTCAGTATTCAAATCTAAACAACCGGACATTTCAACCTAGTAAACTCTGCATGGCGAAACCAAATTTTGAAGATAATTCAATCCTCTAACCAATCACACGCGAACCATAAAATAGAAATATATATATATATATACCTCGTTAGTTAACCAATCTAATATCCGAATTCGAATAGATTCGGTGCGGCAGAATCGAATCTCGGAAATAATTGAATTCACAAACCAACCATACGCGAAGAAATATACTTATATATATATATATATATCCAATACGATTTAAACAACCAGATATTCAGACCTAACTAAATTCTGCGTAACGAGATCGAATTTCAAGGACAATTTAATTTTTAACTTGTTTACACACACACACACACACACACACACACACACACATATATATATATATATTTATATATATTATAACATCTTAAACCAATATTAACCCTAAATAAACTCTGTGCAACAAAGTCAAATATTTATTTTATCCAACTTTAATCCTCTCCCGTGCCAGTATTCCTGCACATGGCAGGTTAGCCGAAAACGTGGAACTTATCTATCAATAGCCTAACGCTAACTAACGCTACCCATAAGCAATAAATTCATCGGTAAACTATTTAAAGAAATCTCTCTCATCGAAACAGTCCTCAGACTGTTTCCGGAGGCAGTAACTACCGTGTAAATCATAATTTTCGAGTGCTCATTTAAATATTCAAAATAGTATTGTCCAATAAAAGAAAATATATTTTGAAATAGCCCTTAGACTATTTCTGGTGGCAGCAACTACCGAATTCAAATTGGAAATTTTTAAACCAATATTTCCTTATACAAACATATCAAATTAAATCTTCCGACTAAATTCAAATCAACCAGAAATTTAATTTAAATAACATTCAAACTTAAATTTGATTTAAACGAGGACGTAACAATACATTCTAACGTAAAACGTTATAACATTATACGATATAACGTTATGTTATATAACATAATGCGATATAAGGTTATACAGTATAACGTAATACGTTATAACGTTATACCTTCTAACGTAACACGTTATAGCATTATACCATATAGCGTTATGTTATATAACGTAATAAGTTATAACGTCATACCATATATCACAGTACGTTATAACGTTTTATAGTATAACATTATGCTACATAACGTAATGCGTTATAACGTTATACTATATAACGTAACACGTTATAACTTTATACCTTATCACGTTATGTTATATGACGTAATACGATATAACGTTATACAATGTAACGTAGTACGTTATAACGTTACACTATATAACGTAACACGTTATAACTTTATACCTTATAACGTTATGTTATATAACATAATGCGATATAACGTTATACAGTATAACGTAATACGTTATAACGTTGTATCTTCTAACGTAACACGTTATAACATTATACCATATTACGTTATGTTATATAACGTAATAAGTTATAAAGTTATACCATACATCGTATTCCGCTATAACGTTATACCATATGACGTTATGTTATATAACATAATGCGTTATATCGTTATACTATATAACGTAATACGTTTTAACGTTCTACCTTCTAACGTAACTCGTTATAACATTACACTATATAGCGTTATGTTATATAACGTAATAAGTTATAACGTTATACCATACATCGCAGTGCATTATAACGTTTTACCGTATAACATTAGGCTACATAACGTAATGCGTTATAACGTCATACTATATAACGTAACACGTTATAACTTTATACCTTATAACATTATGTTATATAACGTAATACGATATAATGTTATACAATGTAACGTAATACGTTATAACGTTATACATTCTAACGTAAAACGTTATAACATTATACGATATAACGTTATGTTATATAACATAATGCGTTATAACGTTGTACTATATGACGTGATACGTTTTAACGTTATACCTTCTAACGTAACACGTTATAACATTATACCATATAGCGTTATGTTATATAACGTAATAAGTTGTAACGTTATACCATATATCGCAGTACGTTATAACGTTTTATAGTATAACATTATGCTACATAACGTAATTCGTTATAACGTTATACTATATAACGTAACACGTTATAACTTTATACCTTATCACGTTATGTTATATAACGTAATACGATATAACGTTATACAATGTAACGTAGTACGTTATAACGTTACACTATATAACGTAACACGTTATAACTTTATACCTTATAACGTTATGTTATATAACATAATGCGATATAACGTTATACAGTATAACGTAATACGTTATAACGTTATACCTTCTAACGTAACACGTTATAACATTATACCATATAACGTTATGTTATATAACGTAATAAGTTATAAAGTTATACCATACATCGTATTCCGCTATAACGTTATACCATATGACGTTATGTTATATAACATAATGCGTTATATCGTTATACTATATAACGTAATACGTTTTAACGTTCTACCTTCTAACGTAACTCGTCATAACATTACACTATATAACGTTATGTAATATAACGGAATACGTTATAACGTTATACCATATAACGAGGTACGTTATAACGTTTAACCGTATACCATTATGCTACATAACGTAATGCGTTATAAAGTTATACTATATAACGTAATACGTTATAACTTTATACCTTATAACGTTATGTTATATAACGTAATGCGATGTAACGTTATACAATATAACGCAATACGTTAGAGCGTTATACCTTATAACGTAGCACATTATATCATTATAACATATAACGTTATGTTATATAACGTAATAAGTTATAACGTTATACTATATAACGTAATACGTTTTAACGTTATACCTTATAACGTTATGTTATATAAAGTAATACGATATAACGTTATACAACGTAACGTAATACGTTATAACGTTATGCCTTCTAACGTAACACGTTATAACATTATACCATATAACGTTATGTTATATAACGTAATAAGTTATTACGTTATACTATATAACGTAATGCGGTATAACGTTATACTATATAACGTAACACGTTATAACTTTATACCTTATAACGTTATGTTATATAACGTAATACGAAATAACGTTATACAATGTAACGTAATACGTTATAACGTTATACCTTCTAACGTAACACGTTATAACATTATACCATATAACGTTATGTTATATAACATAATGCGTTATACTGTTATACTACATAACGTAATACGTTTTAACGTTATTCCTTCTGACGTAACACGTTATAACATTATTCCATATAGCGTTATGTTATATAACGTAATAAGTTATAAAGTTATACTATATAACGTAATACGCTTTAACGTTATACCTTGTAACGTTATGTTATATAACGTAATACGATATAACGTTCTACAATGTAACGTAATACGTTATAACGTTATACCTTCTAACGTAACACGTTATAACATTATACCATATAACGTTATGTTATATAGCGTAATAAGTTATAAAGTTATACCATACATACATTATTCCGCTATAACGTTATACCATATGACGTTATGTTATATAGCATAATGCGTTATATCGTTGTACTATATAACGTAATACGTTTTAACGTTCTACCTTCTAACGCAACTCGTTATAACATTTCACTATATAGCGTTATGTTATATAACGTAATAAGTTATAACGTTATACCATACATCGCAGTGCATTATAACGTATTACCGTATAACATTAGGCTACATAACGTATTGCGTTATAACGTTATACTATATAACGTAACACGTTACAACTTTATACCTTATAACGTTATGTTATATAACGTAATACGATATAACGTTATACAATGTAACGTAGTACGTTATAACCTTACACAATATAACGTAACACGTTATAACTTCATACCTTACAACGTTATGCTATATAACGTAATAAGTTATAACGTTATACTATATAACGTAAACCGTTTTAACGTTATACCTTATAACGTTATGTTATATAACGTAATACGATATAACGTTATACAATGTATCGTAATACGTTATAACGTTATACCTTCTAGCGTAACACGTTATAACGTTATACCATATAACGTTTTGTTATATAACATAATGCGTTATAACGTTATACTAGATAACGTAATACGTTTTAATGTTATCCCTTCTAACGTAACACGTTATAATATTACACCATATAACGTTAGGTAATATAACGGAATCCGTTATAACGTTATACCATATACCGAGGTACGTTATAACGTTTAACCGTATACCATTATGCTACATAACGTAATGCGTTATAACGTTATACTATATAACGCAATACGCTATAACTTTATACCTTATAACGTTATGTTATATAACGCAATGCGATATAACGTTATACAATATAACGCAATACTTTGGAACGTTATACCTTATAACGTAACACGTTATATCATTATAACATATAGCGTTGTGTGATATAACGTAATAAGTTATAACGTTATACCATATATCGCAGTACGTTATAACGTTTTACCGTATAACATTATGCTACATAACGTACTGCGTTATAACGTTATTCTATATAGCGTAATACGTTATAACTTTATACCTTATAACGTTATGTTATATAACGTAATGCGATATCACGTTATACACTATAACGCAATACGTTAGAACGTTATACCTTCTAACGTAACACGTTATAACATTATACCATATAACGTTATGTTATATAAGAATTGCGTTATAACGTTATACTATATAACGTAGTACGTTTTATCGTTATTCCTTCTAACGTAACACGTTATAACATTATACCATATAGCGTTATGTTATATAACGTAATAAGTTATAAAGTTATACTATATAACGTAATACGCTTTAACGTTATACCTTATAACGTTATGTTATATAACGTAATACGATATAACGTTATACAATATAACGTAATACGTTATAACGTTATACCTTCTAACGTAACACGTTATAACATTATACCATATAACGTTATGTTATGTAACATAATGCGTTATAACGTTATACTATATAACGTAATACGTTTTAACGCTATACCTTCGAACGTAACACGTTATAACATTACACTATATAACGTTATGTAATATAACGGAATACGTTATAACGTTAAACCATATACCGAAGTACGTTATAACATTTAACCGTATACCATTATGCTACGTAACGTAATGCGTTATAAAGTTATTCTATATAGCGTAATACGTTATAACTTTATACCTTATAACGTTATGTTATATAACGTAATGCGATATCACGTTATACACTATAACGCAATACGTTAGAACGTTATACCTTCTAACGTAACACGTTATAACATTATACCATATAACGTTATGTTATATAAGAATTGCGTTATAACGTTATACTATATAACGTAGTACGTTTTATCGTTATTCCTTCTAACGTAACACGTTATAACATTATACCATATAGCGTTATGTTATATAACGTAATAAGTTATAAAGTTATACTATATAACGTAATACGCTTTAACGTTATACCTTATAACGTTATGTTATATAACGTAATACGATATAACGTTATACAATATAACGTAATACGTTATAACATTATACTATATAACCTAATACGTTATAACGTTGTACCTTTTAAGGTAATACGTTATAACTTTATACCATATAACGTTATGTTATATAACGTAATGCGTTATAGCGTTATACTATATAACGTAATGCGTTATAACGTTATGTTATATAACATAATGCGTTATAACGTTATACTATGTAACGTAATACGTTATAACGTTATACTATATAACGTAATACGTTATATGGTTGTACCTTGTAAGGTAATAAGTTATGACATTATACCATATAACGTTATGTTGTATAACGTAATGCGTTATAACGTTATGTTATATAACATAATGCGTTATGACGTTATACTATATAATGTTGTGTTATATAACGTAATACGTAATAACGTTGTGCTAAAAACGTAATACGTTACAACTTTATACTATATAACGTAACACGTTGTAACGCTGTACCTTATAACGTAATACGTTATAATTTTATACTATATACCGTAATACGTTATAACGTTTTACTATGTAACGTAATACGTAATTACGTTTTACTATATAACGTAATACGTTATATCGTTGTACCCTGTAAGGTAATACGTTATGACATTATACCATATAACGTTATGTTATATAACGTAATGCGTTATAACGTTATGTTATATAACGTAATAAATTATAACGTTATACCGTATAACGTGATGTTATATAACGTAATGCGTTATAACGTTATACTATATAACGTAATACGTTATAACGTTATACCTTATAAAGTATGTTATATAGCGTAATTCGTTATAACTTTATACTATAAAACGTAATTGTTTATAACGTTATACCATATAACGTTACGTTATATAACGTAATACGTTGTAACCTTATACCATATAACGTTATGTTATATAACGTAATGCGTTATGACGTTATACTAAATAACGTAATACGTTATATCGTTGTACCTTGTAAGGTAATACGTTATGACATTATACCATATAACGTTATGTTATATAACGTAATGCGTTATAACTTTATACTATATAACGTAATACGTTATAACGTTATATCATATAACGTTATGTTTTATGACGTAATACGTTATAACGTTATATCATGTAACGTAATACGTTATAACGTCATGTTATATAATTTAATGCGATATAACGTTATACAACATAACGTAATGCGTTATAACGTTATACCTCCCAACGTGACAAGTTATATCGTTATACTATATAACGTTATGTTATATAACGCAATACGTTATAACGTTATGCTATAAAACGTAATTGTTTATAATGTTATACCATTTAACGTTATGTTATATAACTTAATACGTTATAACGTTATGCTATATAACGTAATACGTTATGTCGTTATTCCATATACCGTAGTACGCTATAACGTTTTTCCATATAACATTATGTTACATATCGTAATGCATCATAACGTTATACTATATAACGTAATACGTTATATCGTCATAACACAAAACGTTATGTTATATAACGTATTGCGTTATAACGTTATACTATACAACGTAATACGTTATAACATTATACTATATAACGTAATACGTTATAACGTTGTACCTTTTAAGGTAATACGTTATAACTTTATACCATATAACGTTATGTTATATAATGTAATGCGTTATAGCGTTATACTATATAACGTAATTCGTTATAACGTTATACCTTATAACGTAGTACGTTATAATGTCATACCATATAACGTTATGTTATATAACGTAATGCGTTATAACGTTATACTATGTAACGTAATACGTTATAACGTTATACTATATAACGTTATGTTATGTAACATAATGCGTTATAACGTTATACTATATAATGTAATACGTTTTAACGCTATACCTTCGAACGTAACACGTTATAACATTACACTATATAACGTTATGTAATATAACGGAATACGTTATAACGTTAAACCATATACCGAAGTACGTTATAACATTTAACCGTATACCATTATGCTACGTAACGTAATGCGTTATAAAGTTATTCTATATAACGTAATACGTTATAACTTTATACCTTATAACGTTATGTTATATAACGTAATGCGATATCACGTTATACACTATAACGCAATACGTTAGAACGTTATACCTTCTAACGTAACACGTTATAACATTATACCATATAACGTTATGTTATATAAGAATTGCGTTATAACGTTATACTATATAACGTAGTACGTTTTATCGTTATTCCTTCTAACGTAACACGTTATAACATTATACCATATAGCGTTATGTTATATAACGTAATAAGTTATAAAGTTATACTATATAACGTAATACGCTTTAACGTTATACCTTATAACGTTATGTTATATAACGTAATACGATATAACGTTATACAATATAACGTAATACGTTATAACATTATACTATATAACCTAATACGTTATAACGTTGTACCTTTTAAGGTAATACGTTATAACTTTATACCATATAACGTTATGTTATATAACGTAATGCGTTATAGCGTTATACTATATAACGTAATGCGTTATAACGTTATGTTATATAACATAATGCGTTATAACGTTATACTATGTAACGTAATACGTTATAACGTTATACTATATAACGTAATACGTTATTTGGTTGTACCTTGTAAGGTAATAAGTTATGACATTATACCATATAACGTTATGTTGTATAACGTAATGCGTTATAACGTTATGTTATATAACATAATGCGTTATGACGTTATACTATATAATGTTGTGTTATATAACGTAATACGTAATAACGTTGTGCTAAAAACGTAATACGTTACAACTTTATACTATATAACGTAACACGTTATAACGCTGTACCTTATAACGTAATACGTTATAATTTTATACTATATACCGTAATACGTTATAACGTTTTACTATGTAACGTAATACGTAATTACGTTTTACTATATAACGTAATACGTTATATCGTTGTACCCTGTAAGGTAATACGTTATGACATTATACCATATAACGTTATGTTATATAACGTAATGCGTTATAACGTTATGTTATATAACGTAATAAATTATAACGTTATACCGTATAACGTGATGTTATATAACGTAATGCGTTATAACGTTATACTATATAACGTAATACGTTATAACGTTATACCTTATAAAGTATGTTATATAGCGTAATTCGTTATAACTTTATACTATAAAACGTAATTGTTTATAACGTTATACCATATAACGTTACGTTATATAACGTAATACGTTGTAACCTTATACCATATAACGTTATGTTATATAACGTAATGCGTTATGACGTTATACTAAATAACGTAATACGTTATATCGTTGTACCTTGTAAGGTAATACGTTATGACATTATACCATATAACGTTATGTTATATAACGTAATGCGTTATAACTTTATACTATATAACGTAATACGTTATAACGTTATATCATATAACGTTATGTTTTATGACGTAATACGTTATAACGTTATATCATGTAACGTAATACGTTATAACGTCATGTTATATAATTTAATGCGATATAACGTTATACAACATAACGTAATGCGTTATAACGTTATACCTCCCAACGTAACAAGTTATATCGTTATACTATATAACGTTATGTTATATAACGCAATACGTTATAACGTTATGCTATAAAACGTAATTGTTTATAATGTTATACCATTTAACGTTATGTTATATAACTTAATACGTTATAACGTTATGCTATATAACGTAATACGTTATGTCGTTATTCCATATACCGTAGTACGCTATAACGTTTTTCCATATAACATTATGTTACATATCGTAATGCATCATAACGTTATACTATATAACGTAATACGTTATATCGTCATAACACAAAACGTTATGTTATATAACGTATTGCGTTATAACGTTATACTATACAACGTAATACGTTATAACATTATACTATATAACGTAATACGTTATAACGTTGTACCTTTTAAGGTAATACGTTATAACTTTATACCATATAACGTTATGTTATATAATGTAATGCGTTATAGCGTTATACTATATAACGTAATTCGTTATAACGTTATACCTTATAACGTAGTACGTTATAATGTCATACCATATAACGTTATGTTATATAACGTAATGCGTTATAACGTTATACTATGTAACGTAATACGTTATAACGTTATACTATATAACGTAATTCGTTATATCTTTGTACCTTGTAAGGTAATACGTTATAACTTTATACCATATAACTATATGTTGTATAACGTCATACTTTGTAACGTTATGTTATATAACGTAATGCGATATAACGTTATACAACATATCTTAATACGTTATAACGTTATACATTCTAACGTAATACGTTATTACGTTATACCATATAACGTTATGTTGTATAACGTAATACGATAAACCATTATACAACATAACCTAATACGTTATATCGTTATACCTTCTAACGTAATACGTTATAAAATTATACCACATAACGTTATGTTATATAACGTAATTCCTTATATCGTTGTACCTTGTAAGGTAATACGTTATGACATTATACCATATAACGTTATGTTATATAATTTAATGCGATATAACGTTATACTATATAACGTAATACGTTATAACATTATACTATATAACGTAATACGTTATAACGTTGTACCTTTTAAGGTAATACGTTATATCTTTATACCATATAACGTTATGTTATATAATGTAATGCGTTATAGCGTTATACTATATAGCGTACTTCGTTATAACGTTATACCTTATAACGTAATACGTTATAGTGTCATACCATATAACGTTATGTTATATAACGTAATAAGTTATAACGTTATACTATGTAACGTAATACGTTATAACGTTATACTATATAACGTAATTCGTTATATGTTTGTACCTTGTAAGGTAATACGTTATAACTTTATACCATATAACTATATGTTGTATAACGTCATACCTTGTAACGTTATGTTATATAACGTAATGCGATATAACGTTATACAACATAACTTAATACGTTATAACGTTATACATTCTAACGCAATACGTTATTACGTTATACCATATAACGTTATGTTGTATAACGTAATACGATAAACCATTATACAACATAACCTAATACGTTATAACGTTATACCTTCTTACGTAAAACGTTATAAAATTATACCACA
Organism: Bombus hypnorum; assembly: GCA_911387925.2. Classification (NCBI taxonomy): domain Eukaryota; kingdom Metazoa; phylum Arthropoda; class Insecta; order Hymenoptera; family Apidae; genus Bombus; species Bombus hypnorum. The sequence continues at coordinate 5,840,280 of OU427027.1, forward strand.
TAACGTTTTGTTATATAACTTAATTCCTTATATCGTTGTACCTTGTAAGGTAATACGTTATGACATTATACCATATAACGTTATGTTATATAACTTAATACGTTATAACGTTATGCAATATAACGTAATACGTTATGACGTTATTCCATATACCGTAGTACGCTATAACGTTTTACCATATAACATTATGCTACATATCGTAATGCATCATAACGTTATACTATATACCGTAATACGTTATATCGTCATACCACAAAACGTTATGTTATATAACGTATTGCGTTGTAACGTTATACTATATAACGTAATACGTTATAACATTATACTATATAACGTAATACGTTATAACGTTGTACCTTTTAAGGTAATACGTTATAACTTTATACCATATAACGTTATGTTATATAATATAATGCGTTATAGCGTTATATTATATAACGTAATTCGTTATAACGTTATACCTTATAACGTAGTACGTTATAATGTCATACCATATAACGTTATGTTATATAACGTAATGCGTTATAACGTTATACTATGTAACGTAATACGTTATAACGTTATACTATATAACGTAATTCGTTATATCTTTGTACCTTGTAAGGTAATACGTTATAACTTTATACCATATAACTATATGTTGTATAACGTCATACTTTGTAACGTTATGTTATATAACGTAATGCGATATAACGTTATACAACATATCTTAATACGTTATAACGTTATACATTCTAACGTAATACGTTATTACGTTATACCATATAACGTTATGTTGTATAACGTAATACGATAAACCATTATACAACATAACCTAATACGTTATATCGTTATACCTTCTAACGTAATACGTTATAAAATTATACCACATAACGTTATGTTATATAACGTAATTCCTTATATCGTTGTACCTTGTAAGGTAATACGTTATGACATTATACCATATAACGTTATGTTATATAATTTAATGCGATATAACGTTATACTATATAACGTAATACGTTATAACATTATACTATATAACGTAATACGTTATAACGTTGTACCTTTTAAGGTAATACGTTATATCTTTATACCATATAACGTTATGTTATATAATGTAATGCGTTATAGCGTTATACTATATAGCGTACTTCGTTATAACGTTATACCTTATAACGTAATACGTTATAGTGTCATACCATATAACGTTATGTTATATAACGTAATAAGTTATAACGTTATACTATGTAACGTAATACGTTATAACGTTATACTATATAACGTAATTCGTTATATGTTTGTACCTTGTAAGGTAATACGTTATAACTTTATACCATATAACTATATGTTGTATAACGTCATACCTTGTAACGTTATGTTATATAACGTAATGCGATATAACGTTATACAACATAACTTAATACGTTATAACGTTATACATTCTAACGCAATACGTTATTACGTTATACCATATAACGTTATGTTGTATAACGTAATACGATAAACCATTATACAACATAACCTAATACGTTATAACGTTATACCTTCTTACGTAAAACGTTATAAAATTATACCACATAACGTTTTGTTATATAACTTAATTCCTTATATCGTTGTACCTTGTAAGGTAATACGTTATGACATTATACCATATAACGTTATGTTATATAACTTAATACGTTATAACGTTATGCAATATAACGTAATACGTTATGACGTTATTCCATATACCGTAGTACGCTATAACGTTTTACCATATAACATTATGCTACATATCGTAATGCATCATAACGTTATACTATATACCGTAATACGTTATATCGTCATACCACAAAACGTTATGTTATATAACGTATTGCGTTGTAACGTTATACTATATAACGTAATACGTTATAACATTATACTATATAACGTAATACGTTATAACGTTGTACCTTTTAAGGTAATACGTTATAACTTTATACCATATAACGTTATGTTATATAATATAATGCGTTATAGCGTTATATTATATAACGTAATTCGTTATAACGTTATACCTTATAACGTAGTACGTTATAATGTCATACCATATAACGTTATGTTATATAACGTAATGCGTTATAACGTTATACTATGTAACGTAATACGTTATAACGTTATACTATATAACGTAATTCGTTATATCTTTGTACCTTGTAAGGTAATACGTTATAACTTTATACCATATAACTATATGTTGTATAACGTCATACTTTGTAACGTTATGTTATATAACGTAATGCGATATAACGTTATACAACATATCTTAATACGTTATAACGTTATACATTCTAACGTAATACGTTATTACGTTATACCATATAACGTTATGTTGTATAACGTAATACGATAAACCATTATACAACATAACCTAATACGTTATATCGTTATACCTTCTAACGTAATACGTTATAAAATTATACCACATAACGTTATGTTATATAACGTAATTCCTTATATCGTTGTACCTTGTAAGGTAATACGTTATGACATTATACCATATAACGTTATGTTATATAACTTAATACGTTGTAACGTTATGCAATATAACGTAATACGTTATGACGTTATTCCATATACCGTAGTACGCTATAACGTTTTACCATATAACATTATGCTACATATCGTAATGCAGAGTCGACCGTAAACCTCCGAACGGGACGGACCTCTCAGCCTGAAAAGGGACATCAGGCTTAGGCCCTAACAGTGCGCGCGTCGAAGTGTACAAGCATCCACCAGAGGAATAAAAAGAAAAAGTGACATAGTGACAAAAAATTAAAAAACAGTGCAGTGACACCATCGCGACAAATAAAAATAATAAATATAAAATCATAATATAAAGCAGTATAAAGGTATATAAAAAAATAGGAGACAGCGATAATGAAGCTAAGAGCAAGGAAACGGAACCCACCCTAAAAAAACCAATTAAAAGAAAAATTAGCGCGCAAAAAACGGCAAAAGAAATCAACAATAGCTTAAAACTTTCCGCGCAAAAGACGCGGAAACTCAACCCACAACCAAACTTAGTGGCCAGGACTAAAGGATCAGGAGATATCCATAAAAACGTAGAAGAGGAGCATCCCTCCTCCCAGTACGAAAGGGCCACGGAAGCCATAAGCATGAGGCCCATAAAAACAGCATCACCGCCAGCGATCCCATTAAAAAATAGGTTTAGCTTACTAGAAGCAGAACCACATCCACATTCACAGATAGATCCAGCAAGCTACCAAGCTCCAAACCCAACGCTGGAAGAAATAAGAAAAAAAAACGAAATCCTACGGGGCAAAGTGGGAAAACATAGTCCCACCACACCGCCAAAACAATCAACACCGCAGGGGCGACAGGCCGCATCGCACAACTCAGGAGGCCCAGCGCCACCAGCTTCACCACGGAGGGGCCGAGCACCTGACGCACACCACACCAGATACACAGCAGAGGAGCGTACTGACGCCCCACCCGCCGCAAGGGAAACGAAGCCGCCCCCCATCAACATAACGCTTCAAGAACCGAAAGATACGGTAACGCTCATAGAAAAAGTAGCGAAGATCAAACAATTCCATATTAAAAGAATAAACACAGGCAAACATGCTCTCTACCTCCAAAACCTACCCGACTTCAAAAGAGCGAAAGAAACACTTCTAGCAGCCAACACAACATTCTACACCTACACACCCAAATCAGAGAAACACCATACGTACCTATTAAAAGGCTTAGACAATAGCTACTCTGAAACGGAAATACTCACGGACTTGCGAGCACTACAAATAGAAGACGTACAATTCACAAAAGTCTCGCGATTTACGACCAAAAGATCAAGGGAAAACAATATATTGCTGCCAATCTTCATAATTCAAGTATCCCCCGACAGCAATATAAGTAACCTACTAAAAATAAACCATTTTAACTACTGTCAAAATAAAATGGGAAAAAATAATAAAAAAAAATGATGACATAACGCAATGCCACAAATGCCAGCGACTAGGTCATACAGCACACAACTGTAACCTAAATTACCGCTGCGTAAAATGCACTGAGCCCCATGGTCCAGGCGAGTGCAAAATAAAAAAGGAAGAAGCAGTGAACAAAGAGAAAATATTCTGCGTGAACTGCAAAAACTACGGACACCCCGCGTCATACAAGGGGTGCCCCAAACTCGTCGAGCTACGCAAGAAGCTAGCAGAAAAAAAGAAAAAAGATAAGGAAACAAAAATAAAACGAATAGCCCAAATAAGCCGGAAATACGTCCCAGAACTAAAATTCTCCGACGTAGTAAAACATCAAACAAATGCAAATCAAAAAATTGAAAACGCAACACAAATAGCAAACTTAAATCTGAGACAAAGCCAAAGCACAACCACAACCGATAACTCCTCCCAACAAAGCATTATAAACGTCATCGAAGACTTCAAAAATAGTATCCTCCAAGCGTTAAAAGATCATCAAACGCAATTAATCGAAATAAAAAAAACACTAGCAACGCACGAAGAAAGGATCGACGCCATCTTCGGCACCTTCAATAGCACAGAGGACGAATAATCAAAATCCACTAAAGCAACAAATACGGCAAAAAACATATAAACTAAACTTAAAACATCTGAAAATAATTGCAATAAATGCCAACTCTCTAATTTCAAACCAAAAAAGATATAGTATGCTAACCCTAATAAATAAAGAAACCCCAGACATCGTACTCATCTCAGAAACAAAACTAAACAAAAAACACGAAGTACACTTCAAAAATTACTCTATGATAAGATACGACAGACCGAACGCCAGCCAAGGAGGAGGAACAGCAATCCTCATAAAAAACCCCATAAAACACAAAACAATTCTAAACGACAAAATATCAAGCTTCAAAATCCTAGAAGCAACGATCATAAAAATAAAAATAAGCAGTAAGGAAAACTTGTTTATCACGGCAGCCTACGCAACCACCGGAAACCAGAAAGAATTTGGCGACGAATTCAATAAACTCTTCGAACTTTTACAGCTCAATAAACCGGAAAACTACTACATAATAGCAGGCGACCTTAACGCGAAACATACGAGCTGGAAAAACGAAATAAACAACACGAGAGGCAACTTCATTAGAAACTGGCTAGACAATAGAAGCATTCACTACAAAACAACCTTATACAGCTCCGAGCTACCCTCTTACCCAAAAGGAGGCTCATACCTGGACATATGCCTAGCAGATGCGCGGCTAAAATTTAAAAACCTACGTCCAAATAACACCCTCAAAACCTTAGCCTATGACAGTGACCATAACGCCTTAATATTTCACGTAAACAAAAATACATCTGACCTCCTAACAATCGAAACACAGACCGAGACACCCAGGTACAATTACAAAAAGACAGACTGGAAAAAGTTTCAAAACATACTCGAACAAAACTGCGACCTAAAGATCTACAACAACGTCAACCTTACAAACAGACAAATCGACTCATTCATAGACGAAATAGAAAAACATACACAAATCGCCCTCCAAAAATCTGTGCCAATCATAAAAGAAAAAAATTCATGCGAGCCCTATATCAATAGCAGAATAAAAGAGCTACAGCGGGACAAAAGCTACATACTCTCCAAAATAAACAATATAAAATTCAACTATTCTTACGACAAAAGGGAAGAACTAGAATACTTAAAGTACCTACTATACAAAATAAAAGCGCAACTGAATCAAGAATTCGCTAACTCTATAAACCAGTACTGGACAAACAAAATAAAAAACATCTCCAAAAACGACTCAGCCAACATGTTCCCACAAATAAATCAAATCTTCAGACCAAAAGGACAAAACCCCATCCCACCTCTCAAATTGCCCCCAGAAAAAGCCTCCCTTATCCAAGAAGCAGGTATAACGATACACAACACCATCAAAGACACCGAGGGTAACTTCGTAATAACTAAAACAACAGACAAACTAGACATTATCGGCACCCACTTTTCCAAAACACACTCACAAAACGAACACATGGGCCGGGAACAACTAAACAGAATTATCATCGCCGAAACAAACAGACTCAAAAATGAAATGGAACAAGACAAAACGCTAAACAAAACAGTCTGCACATTCTCAAATGAAAACACCGCAGACAACCCCAAACAACCAGATCCAGAAATAAACTACTTCACAAATTACAATCAACTAAACACAATCTTCTCCAAGCTAAACAACAAAAAATCCTCCGGCTTCGACGGCATCCCAAACATTTTACTCAAGCGCCTACCGAACAAAATAAAATGGTACTACACAGTGCTCTTCAACAACGCACTAAACAACACATACTTCCCCAAAAAATGGAAAAAAGCCAAGCTGATAGCCATTACAAAAAAAGACAAAGACGGCTCATCGCCCGCAAACCTACGACCCATAAGCCTCCTCCCCAACATAGGGAAAGTATTTGAAATAGTCATAAATAACCCCCTAACCTCCTTCTGCACAAAAAATGACATAATCCCAGAAAATCAATTTTTCTTCCGGCACAAACACTCCACAATTCACGCTATAAACAAACTTACGTCAGACATCTGCTGGGCCCTAAACGCGAAACAACGAGTAGCCGCCTGCTTAATAGACCTCGAAAAAGCTTTCGACACAGTCTGGATCCCAGGCCTCATATACAAGCTGATAAAGAAAAATTTCCCCAAACACTTAATTAAAATAATCTGGAACATGATCACCAGCAGAACATTCGTAATGACCGAAGGTTCAATCACATCAAACAAAGAATTCCCCATAACAAACAGTCTCCAACAAGGCACAGTAAACTCCCCGCTACTCTTCAGTATCTACAACAGTGACTTACTAAATCTCTTCAATCTCAATACATCCTCCCACAAACGCTCCATAGCCTTCGCAGATGACCTAATCATCTACGTAACAGGCCGCAAAACCAAGATAATAAAAACTGATCTTCAAGAACTTTTCGAAAAAATAAACGACTATTACCACGCATGGAAACTAAAAATCAACACAAGCAAATGCGAAACCATACTGTTTAGACCCAAGTCAAGTGAAATCGGCTCAATAGAAAGGGAAACTTGCAAAAAATTCCAACTAAGAGAAAAGGCAAACAAAGGGGCACTCATACCACACAAAAACTGCGTAAAATACCTAGAAGTAAACATAGACTACAATCTAAACTACAAGCAGCACACCGAAATCCAACTCGCCAAGGCCAATAAGGCCTTCTGGAAAATGAAAAAACTATTCTACTCCAAACATCTCGACAGCAAAGTAAAAATACTTTGCTACCAAGCATTAATCAGACCGATCATAACATACGGCTGCCCAATCTGGTACAACATATCAGCCTCCCAGATGGAAAAAATCCGCATATTCGAAAGAAAATGCATCAGAGCTTGCTTGAGTACTTACAGATCCGAACACAGCGGATTCAAAAAGTATGTGAAAAATAAAATAATATACGACCTAGCAAACATCCATCGCATAGACTGTCACATCCTAAAGCTAATAAGAAACCATTTCGCGCAAGCGGCAAAAATAAAAGAAAACAGCCTAATTTTCAGTTGCCTATATCCTAACAACGCGTATTACAAAAACACCCTGACAACAGGCTACATCCCCCCAGACGCCTTCCTATACCTAGACGAAAAAAACTACCTCCAGGACCAAAATAACATTCCAATTATTTACCACATAAAAAGAAAAATAGGGATCAAAACCATACTCTATGAAGAAAACATGAACGGACAGACCGCAGACACCAGGTGGAGATACAACATGGCCCTCCCCCGGAGAGACACTAAAGACAAACACAGAAAAAACACAAAAAAATATTGGTAGATACCAAACCTACAGCAAAATAACAGATTCTGACACCGCACAACGCAGGTGTAATGTGTATATACTGTAAATTATGTAAATAAACCTATTTAAAACCCCCCTCCCCACCCCCATCCCGCTCATCCCACCCCTCCATAAAATCAAAAAGTAGAATACAGAAGCGTCCCGTTTTTGCGACCAAGTTTTTCAGGACATGGAAAAAAATAAAGAAAATACAAATTCATACAAAAGCTCCGCTCCCCAGCGGCTCAAACCCTAAGAATGTAGTAAACACAAATCATGTAAAGCGCCGTCACATAACACAGTATGGCTACGTCGTACCGTCGCGTATCGGTACCATTGCATATCACAACATTATCAAAATTCATAGTTTATTGTGAATAACAAATGTACTCAAAATTGGTATCTTGGCTCAAATAAACAGTTTAAAAAAAAAACATATCGTAATGCATCATAACGTTATACTATATACCGTAATACGTTATATCGTCATACCACAAAACGTTATGTTATATAATGTAATGCGTTATAGAGTTATACCTTCTAACGTAATACGTTATAAAATTATACCACATAACGTTATGTTATATAACGTAATACGTTATATCGTTGTACCTTGTAAGGTAATACGTTATGACATTATACCATATAACGTTATGTTATATACCGTAATGCGTTATAACGTTATACCTTCTAACGTAATACGTTATAACATTATACCATATAACGTTATGTTATATAACGTAATACGTTATAACGTTATACCATATCACGAATTCCGCTATAACGTTATACCACATAACGATATACTATACAACGTAATACGTTATAACGTTATGCTATGTACCGTAATACGTTATAACGTTATACCATATAAGGTTATGTTATACAACGTAATGCGTAATAACGTTATACTATATAACGTAATACGTTATAACGTTATATCATATTACGTTATGTTATATAACGTAATTCGTTGTAACGTTATGTTATATAACGTAATAAGTTATAACGTTATACCATATAACGTTGTGTTATATAATGTAATGCGTTATAATTTTATACTATATAACGTAATACGTTATAACGTTATATCATATAACGTTATGTTTTATGACGTAATACGTTATAACGTTATACCATGTAACGTAATACGTTATAACGTTATGTTATATAATTTAATGCGATATAACGTTATACAACATAACGTAATACGTTATAACGTTATACCTCCTAACGTATCAAGTCATATCGTTATACTATGTAACGTTATGTTATATAACGTAATACGTTATAACGTTATGCTATAAAACGTAATTGTTTATAATGTTATACCATATAACGTTATGTTATATAACTTAATACGTTATAACGTTATGCTATATAACGTAATACGTTATAACGTTATTCCATATACCGTAGTACGCTATAACGTTTTACCATATAACATAATGCTACATATCGCAATGCATCATAACGTTATACTATATAACGTAATACGTTATATCGTCATACCACAAAAAGTTATGTTATATAATGTATTGCGTTATAACGTTATACTATATAACGTAATACGTTATAACATTATAGTATATAACGTAATACGTTATAACGTTGTACCTTTTAAGGTAATACGTAATAACTTTATACCATATAACGTTATGTAATATAACGTAATGCGTTATAGCGTTATACTATATAACGTAATTCGATATAACGTTATACCTTATAACGTATTACGTTATTATGTCATACCATATAACGTTATGTTATGTAACACGTTATAACTATATACCTTATAACGTTATGTTATATAACATAATGCGTTATAACGTTATAATATATAACGTAATACGTTTTAACGTTCTGCCTTCTAGCGTAACACGTTATAACATTATACCATATAACGTTATGTTATATAACATAATGCGTTATATCGTTATACTATATAACGTAATACGTTTTATCGTTATACCTTCTAACGTAACACGTTATAACTTTATACCTTATAACGTTATGTTATATAACGTAATAAGTTATAACGTTATACCATATATCGCAGTACGTTATAACGTTTTACCGTATAACATAATGCTACATAACGTAATGCGTTATAACGTTATACTATATAACGTAACACGTTATAACTTTATACCTTATAACGTTATGTTATATAACGTAATACGAAATAACGTTATACAATGTAACGTAATACGTTATAACGTTATACCTTCTAACGTAACACGTTATAACATTATACCATATAACGTTATGTTATATAACATAATGCGTTATAACGTTATACTATATAACGTAATACGTTTTAACGTTATTCCTTCTAACGTAACACGTTATAACATTATACCGTATAGCGTTATGTTATATAACGTAATAAGTTATAACGTTATACCATATATCGCAGTACGTTATAACGTTTTACCGTATAACATAATGCTACATAACGTAATGCGTTATAACGTTATACTATATAACGTAACACGTTATAACTTTATACCTTATAACGTTATGTTATATAACGTAATAAGTTATAAAGTTATACCATACATCGTATTCCGCTATAACGTTATACCATATAACGTTATGTTATATAACGTAATGGGATATAACGTTACACAATATAACGTGTTACGTTATAACGTCATACCTTCTAACGTAACACGTTATAACACTATACCATATAACGTTATGTTATATAACATAATGCGTTATAACGTTATACTATATAACGTAATACGTTTTAGCGTTCTTCCTTCTAGCGTAACACGTTATAACATTATACCATATAGCGTTATGTTATATAACGTAATAAGTTATAACGTTATTCCATATATCGCAGTACGTTATATCGTTTTACCGTATAACAGTATGCTACATAACGTAATGCGTTATAACGTTATACTATATAACGTAACACGTTATAACTTTATACCTTATAACGTTATGTTATATAACGTCATACAATATAACGTTATACAATGTAACGTAATACGTTTTAACGTTATACCTTCTAACGTAACACGTTATAACATTATACCATATAGCGTTATGTTATATAACGTAATAAGTTATAACGTTATACCATATATCGCAGTACGTTATAACGTTTTACCGTATAACATTATGCTACATAAAGTAATGCGTTATAACGTTATACTATATAACGTAATACGTTTTAACGTTATACCTTCTAACGTAACACGTTATAACATTATACCATATAGCGTTATGTTATATAACGTAATAAGTTATAACGTTATACCATATATCGCAGTACGTTATAACGTTTTACCGTATAACATTATGCTACATAACGTAATGCGTTATAACGTTATACTATATAACGTAACACGTTATAACTTTATACGTTACAACGTTATGTTATATAACGTCATACGATATAACGTTATACAATGTAACGTAATACGTTTTAACGTTATACCTTCTAACGTAACACGTTATAACATTATACCATATAGCGTTATGTTATATAACGTAATAAGTTATAACGTTATACCATATATCGCAGTACGTTATAACGTTTTACCGTATAACATTATGCTACATAACGTAATGCGTTATAACGTTATACTATATAACGTAATACGTTTTAACGTTATACCTTCTAACGTAACACGTTATAACATTATACCATATAGCGTTATGTTATATAACGTAATAAGTTATAACGTTATACCATATATCGCAGTACCTTATAACGTTTTACCGTATAACATTATCCTACATAACGTAATGCGTTATAACGTTATACTATATAACGTAATACGTTTTAACGTTATACCTTCTAACGTAACACGTTATAACATTATACCATATAGCGTTATGTTATATAACGTAATAAGTTATAACGTTATTCCATATATCGCAGTACATTATATCGTTTTACCGTATAACAGTATGCTACATAACGTAATGCGTTATAACATTATGCTACATAACGTAATACGTTATAACGTTATGCCTTCTAACGTAACACGTTATAACAATATACCATATAACGTTATGTTATATAACATAATGCGTTATAACGTTATACTATATAACGTAATACGTTTTAACGTTATACCTTCTAACGTAACACGTTATAACATTATACCACATAGCGTTATGTTATGTAACGTAATAAGTTATAACATTATACCATATACCGCAGTACGTTGTAACGTTTTAACGTATAACATTATGCTACATAACGTAATGCGTTATAACATTATGCTACATAACGTAATACGTTATAACGTTATACCTTCTAACGTAACACGTTATAACTTTATACCTTATAACGTTATGTTATATAATGTAGTAAGTTATAAAGTTATACCGTACATCGTATTCCGCTATAACGTTATACCATATAACGTTATGTTTTATAACGTAATGCGATATAACGTTACACAATATAACGTGTTACGTTATAACGTCATACCTTCTAACGTAACACGTTATAACACTATACCATATAACGTTATGTTATATAACATAATGCGTTATAACGTTATACTATATAACGTAATACGTTTTAACGTACTACCTTCTAGCGTGACACGCTATAACATTATACCATATAGCGTTATGTTATATAACGTAATAAGTTATAACGTTATTCCATATATCGCAGTACATTATATCGTTTTACCGTATAACAGTATGCTACATAACGTAATGCGTTATAACGTTATACTATATAACGTAACACGTTATAACTTTATACCTTATAACGTTATGTTATATAACGTACTACGATATAATGTTATACAATGTAACGTAATACGTTATAACGTTATACCTTCTAACCTAACACGTTATAACATTATACCATATAACGTTATGTTATATACCGTAATAAGTTATAAAGTTATACTATATAACGTAATACGCTTTAACGTTATACCTTATAACGTTATGTTATATAACGTAATACGATATAACGTTATACAATGTAGGGTAATACGTTATAACGTTATACCTTCTAACATAACACGTTATAACATTATACCATATAACGTTATGTTATATAACATAATGCGTTATAACGTTATACTATATAACGTAATAGGTTTTAACGTTATACCTTCTAACGTAACACGTTATAACATTATACCATATAGCGTTATGTTATATAACGTAATAAGTTATAACGTTATACCATATATCGCAGTACGTTATAACGTTTTACCGTATAACATTATGCTACATAACGTAATACGTTATAACGTTATACCTTCTAACGTAACACGTTATAACTTTATACCTTATAACGTTATGTTATATAACGTAATAAGTTATAAAGTTATACCATACATCGTATTCCGCTATAACATTATACCATATAGCGTTATGTTATATAACGTAATAAGTTATAACGTTATTCCATATATCGCAGTACATTATATCGTTTTACCGTATAACAGTATGCTACATAACGTAATGCGTTATAACGTTATACTATATAACGTAACACGTTATAACTTTATACCTTATAACGTTATGTTATACAACGTACTACGATATAATGTTATACAATGTAACGTAATACGTTATAACGTTATACCTTCTAACCTAACACGTTATAACATTATACCATATAACGATACGTATTATAACGGAATACGTTATACCGTTATACCATATACCGAGGTACGTTATAACGTTTAACCGTATACCATTATGCTACATAACGTAATGCGTTATAACGTTATACTATATAACGTAATACGTTATAACTTTAAACCTTATTACGTTATGCTATGTAACGTAATGCGGTATAACGTTATACAGTATAACGTTATAACGTTATACCTTCTAACGTAATACGTTATAACATTATACCATATAACGTTATGTTATATAACGTAATAATTTATAAAGTTATTCCATACATCGTATTCCGCTATAACGTTATACTGTATAACGTTATGTTATATAACGTATTACGAAATAACGTTATACAATGTAACGTGTTACGTTTTAACGTTAAACCTTCTAACGTAACACGTTATAACATTATACCATATAGCGTTATGTTATGTAACGTAATAGGTTATAACGTTATACCATATATCGCAGTACGTTATAACGTTTTACCGTATAACATAATGCTACATAACGTAATGCGTTATAACCTTATACTATATAACGTAATACGTTTTAACGTTATACCTTCTAACGTAACACGTTATAACATTATACCATATAGCGTTATGTTATATAACGTAATAAGTTATAACGTTATACCATATATCGCAGTACGTTATAACGTTTTACCGTATAACATTATGCTACATAACGTAATACGTTATAACATTCTACCTTCTAACGTAACACGTTATAACTTTATACCTTATAACGTTATGTTATATAACGTAATAGGTTATAAAGTTATACCATACATCGTATTCCGCTATAACGTTATACCATATAACGTTATGTTATATAAAGTAATGCGATATAACGTTACACAATATAACGTGTTACGTTATAACGTCATACCTTCTAACGTAACACGTTATAACACTATACCATATAACGTTATGTTATATAACATAATGCGTTATAACGTTATACTACATAACGTAATACGTTTTAACGTTCTACCTTCTGGCGTAACACGTTATAACATTATACCATATAGCGTTATGTTATATAACGTAATAAGTTATAACGTTATTCCATATATCGCAGTACGTTATATCGTTTTACCGTATAACAGTATGCTACATAACGTAATGCGTTATAACGTTATACTATATAAAGGTAACACGTTATAACTTTAAACCTTATTACGTTATGTTATGTAACGTAATGCGATATAACGTTATACAGTATAACGTTATAACGTTATACCTTCTAACGTAATACGTTATAACATTATACCATATAACGTTATGTTGTATAACATAATGCGTTATAACGTTATACTATATAAGGTAATACGTTTTAACGTTATACCTTCTAACGTAACACGTTATAACATTATACCATATAGCGTTATGTTATATAACGTAATAAGTTATAACGTTATTCCATATATCGCAGTACGTTATATCGTTTTACCGTATAACAGTATGCTACATAACGTAATGTGTTATAACGTTACACTATATAACGTAACACGTTATAACTTTATACCTTATAACGTTATGTTATATAACGTAATACGATATAACGTTATACAATGTAACGTAATACGTTATAACGATATACCTTCTAACGTAAAACGTTATAACATTATACCATATAACGTTATGTTACATAACGTAATAAGTTATAAAGTTATTCTATATAACGTAATACGCTTTAACGTTATACCTTATAACGTTATGTTATATAACGTAATACGATATAACGTTATACAATTTAACGCAATACGTTAGAACGTTATACCTTATAACGTAACACGTTTTAACGTTATACCTTATAACGTTATGTTATATAACGTATTACGAAATAACGTTATACAATGTAACGTAATACGTTATAACGTTATACCTTCTAACGTAACACGTTAGAACATTATACCATATAACGTTATGTATTATAACGGAATACGTTATAACTTTATACCTTCTAACGTAACACGTTATAACATTATACCATATAACGTTATGTATTATAACGGAATACGTTATAACGTTATACCATATACCGAGGTACGTTATAACGTTTAACCGTATACCATTATGCTACATAAAGTTATGCGTTATAACGTTATACTATATAACGTAACACGTTATAACTTTATACCTTATAACGTTATGTTATATAACGTAATACGATATAACGTTATACAATGTAACGTAATGCGTTATAGCGTTATAGCTTCTAACGTAACACCTTATAACATTATACCATATAACGTTATGTTATATAACATAATGCGTTATGACGTTATACAGTATAACGTAATACGTTATAACGTTATACCTTCTAACGTAACACGTTATATCATTATACCATATAACGTTATGTTATATAACGTAATAAGTTATAACGTTATACCATACATCGCAGTACGTTATAACGTTTTACCGTATAACATTATGTTACATAACGTAATACGTTATAACGTTATACCTTCTAACGTAACACGTTATAACGTTTAACCGTATACCATTATGCTACATAACGTAATGCGTTATAACGTTATACTATATAACGTAATACGTTATAACATTATACCATATAACGTTATGTTATATAACATAATGCAATATAACGTTATACTATATAACGTAATACGATTTAACGTTATACCTTCTAACGTAACACGTTATAACATTATTTCATATAGCGTTATGTTATATAACGTAATAGGTTATAACGTTATACCATATATCGCAGTACGTTATAACGTTTTACCGTATAACATTATGCTACATAACGTAATACGTTATAACGTTATACCTTCTAACGTAACACGTTATAACTTTATACCTTATAACGTTATGTTATATAACGTAATAAGTTATAAAGTTATACCATACATCGTATTCCGCTATAACGTTATACCATATAACGTTATGTTATATAACGTAATGCGATATAACGTTACACAATATAACGTGTTACGTTATAACGTCATACCTTCTAACGTAACACGTTATAACACTATACCATATAACGTTATGTTATATAATATAATGCGTTATAACGTTATGTTATATAACGTAATAAGTTATAAAGTTATACCATACATCGTATTCCGCTATAACGTTATACCATATAACGTTATGTTATATAACGTAATGCGATATAACGTTACACAATATAACGTGTTACGTTATAACGTCATACCTTCTAACGTAACACGTTATAATACTATACCATATAACGTTATGTTATATAATATAATGCGTTATAACGTTATAGTATATAACGTAATACGTTTTAACGTTCTACCTTCTGGCGTAACACGTTATATCATTATACCATATAACGTTATGTATTATAACGGAACACGTTATACCGTTATACCATATACCGAGGTACGTTATAACGTTTAACCGTATACCATTATGCTACATAACGTAATGCGTTATAGCGTTATACCTTCTAACGTAACACGTTATAACATTATACCATATAACGTTATGTTATATAACATAATGCGTTATGACGTTATACAGTATAACGTAATACGTTATAACGTTATACCTTATAACGTAACACGTTATATCATTATACCATATAACGTTATGTTATATAACGTAATAAGTTATAACGTTATACTATATAACGTAATACGTTTTAACGTTATACCTTATAACGTTATGTTATATAACGTAATACGATATAACGTTATACAATGTAACGTAATGCGTTATAGCGTTATACCTTCTAACGTAACACGTTATAACATTATACCATATAACGTTATGTTATATAACATAATGCGTTATAACGTTATACCTTCTAACGTAACACGTTATAACTTTATACCTTATAACGTTATGTTATATAACGTAATAAGTTATAAAGTTATACCATACATCGTATTCCGCTATAACGTTATACCATATAACGTTATGTTATATAACGTAATGCGATATAACGTTACACAATATAACGTGTTACGTTATAACGTCATACCTTCTAACGTAACACGTTATAACACTATACCATATAACGTTATGTTATATAACATAATGCATTATAACGTTATAGTATATAGCGTAATACGTTTTAACGATCTACCTTCTGGCGTAACACGTTATATCATTATACCATATAACGTTATGTATTATAACGGAACACGTTATACCGTTATACCATATACCGAGGTACGTTATAACGTTTAACCGTATACCATTATGCTACATCACGTAATGCGTTATAACGTTCTACTATATAACGTAATACGTTATAACTTTAAACCTTATTACGTTATGTTATGTAACGTAATGCGATATAACGTTATACAGTATAACGTTATAGCGTTATACCTTCTAACGTAATACGTTATAACATTATACCATATAACGTTATGTTGTATAACATAATGCGTTATAACGTTATACTATATAAGGTAATACGTTTTAACGTTATACCTTCTAACGTAACACGTTATAACATTATACCATATAGCGTTATGTTATATAACGTAATAAGTTGTAACGTTATTCCATATATCGCAGTACGTTATATCGTTTTACCGTATTACAGTATGCTACCTAACGTAATGCGTTATAACGTTATACTATATAACGTAACACGTTATAACTTTATACCTTATAACGTTATGTTATATAACGTAATACGATATAACGTTATACAATGTAACGTAATACGTTATAACGATATACCTTCTAACGTAAAACGTTATAACATTATACCATATAACGTTATGTTACATAACGTAATAAGTTATAAAGTTATTCTATATAACGTAATACGCTTTAACGTTATACCTTATAACGTTATGTTATATAACGTAATACGATATAACGTTATCCAATATAACGTAACACGTTATAAGGTTATACCTTCTAACGTAACACGTTATAACATTATACCATATAACGTTATGTTATATAACATAATGCGTTATAACGTTATACTATATAACGTAATACGTTTTAACGTTATACCTTCTAACGTAACACGTTATAACGTTATACCATATAGCGTTATGTTATATAACGGAATACGTTATAACGTTATACCATATACCGAGGTACGTTATAACGTTTAACCGTATACCATTATGCTACATAACGTAATGCGTTATAACGTTATACTATATAACGCAATACGTTATAACTTTATACCTTATAACGTTATGTAATATAACGCAATGCGATATAACGTTATACAATATAACGAAATACGTTAGAACGTTATACCTTATACCGTAACACGTTATATCATTATACCATACAGCGTTGTATTATATAACGTAATAGGTTATAACGTTATACCATATATCGCAGTACGTTATAACGTTTTACCGTATAACATTATGCTACATAACGTAATGCGTTATAACGTTATACTATATAACGTAACACGTTATAAATTTATACCTTATAACGTTATGTTATATAACGTAATACGATATAACGTTATACAATGTAACGTAGTACGTAATAACGTTACACTATATAACGTAACACGTTATAACTTCATACCTTATAACGTTATGTTATATAACGTAATAAGTTATAACGTTATACTATATAACGTAATACGTTTTAACGTTATTCCTTCTAACGTAACACGTTGTAACATTATACCATATAGCGTTATGTTATATAACGTAATAAGTTATAAAGTTATACTATATAACGTAATACGGTTTAACGTTATACCTTATAACGTTATGTTATATAACGTAATACGAAATAACGTTATACAATGTAACGTAATACGTTATAATGTTATACCCTCTAAGGTAACACGCTATAACATTATACCATATAGCGTTATGTTATATGACGTAATAAGTTATAAAGTTATGCTATATAACGTAATACAGTTTAACGTTATACCTTATAACGTTATGTTATATAACGTAATACGATATAACGTTCTACAATGTATCGTAATACGTTATAACGTTATACCTTCTAGCGTAACACGTTATAACGTTATACCATATAACGTTATGTTATATAACATAATGCGCTATAACGTTATACTATATAACGTAATACGTTTTAACGTTATACCTTCTAACGTAACAAGTTATAACATTACACCATATAACGTTATGTAATATAACGGAATCCGTTATAACTTTATACAATATACCGAGGTACGTTATAACGTTTAACCGTATACCATTATTCTACATAACGTAATGCGTTATAACGTTATACTATATAACGCAATACGTTATAACTTTATACCTTATAACGTTATGTTATATAACGCAATGCGATATAACGTTATACAATATAACGAAATACGTTAGAACGTTATACCTTATAACGTAACACGTTATATCATTATACCATATAACGTTGTGTTATATAACATAATTCGTTATAACGTTATACAATGTAACGTAATACGTTATAACGATATACCTTCTAACGTAGCACGTTATAACATTATACCATATAACGTTGTGTTATATAACATAATTCGTTATAACGTTATACTATATAACGTAATACATTTTAACGTTATTGCTTCTAACGTAACACGTTGTAACATTACACCATATAGCGTTATGTTATATAACGTAATAAGTTATAAAGTTATACTATATAACGTAATACGGTTTAACGTTATACCTTATAACGTTATGTTATATAACGTAATACGATATAACGTTATACAATGTAACGTAATACGTTATAACGATATACCTTCTAACGTAACACGTTATAACATTATACCATATAACGATGTGTTATATAACATAATGCGTTATAACGTTATACTATATAACGTAATACGTTTTAACGTTATTGCTTCTAACGTAACACGTTGTAACATTATACCATATAGCGTTATGTTATATAACGTAATAAGTTATAAGGTTATACTATATAACGTAATACGGTTGAACGTTATACCTTATAACGTTATGTTATATAACGTAATACGATATAACGTTATACAATGTAACGTAATATGTTATAACGATATACCTTCTAACGTAACACGTTATAACATTATACCATATAACGTTATGTTATATAACATAATGCGTTATAACGTTGTACTATATAACGTAATACGTTTTAACGTTATTGCTTCTAACGTAACACGTTGTAACATTATACCATATAGCGTTATGTTATATAACGTAATGCGATATAACGTTACACAATATAACGTGTTACGTTTTAACGTTATACCTTCTAACGTAACACGTTATAACATTATACCTTATAGCGTTATGTTATATAACGTAATAAGTTATAACGTTACACCATATATCGCAGTACGTTCTAACGTTTTACCGTATAACATAATGCTACATAACTTAATGCGTTATAACGTTATACTATATAACGTAACACGTTATAACATTATACCATATAACGTTATGTTATATAACATAATGCGCTATAACGTTGTACTATACAACGTAATACACTTTAACGTTATTCCTTCTAACGTAACACGTTATAACATTATTCCATATAGCGTTATGTTATATATCGTAATAAGTTATAAAGTTATACTATATAACGTAATGCGCTTTAACGTTATACCTTGTAACGTTATGTTATATAACGTAATACGATATAACGTTATACAATGTAACGTAATACGTTATAACGTTATACCTTCTAACGTAACACGTTATAACATTACACCATATAACGTTATGTAATATAACGGAATACGTTATAACGTTATACCATATACCGAGGTACGTTATAACGTTTAACCGTATACCATTATGCTACATAACGTAATGCGTTATAAAGTTATTCTATATAACGTAATACGTTATAACTTTATACCTTATAACGTTATGTAATATAACGCAATACGTTAGAACGTTATACCTTACAACGTAACAGATTATATCATTATACCATATAACGTTATGTTATATAACGTAATAAGTTATAACGTTATACTATATAACGTAATACGTTTTAACGTTATACCTTCTAACGTAACACGTTATAACATTATACCATATAGCGTTATGTTATATAACGGAATACGTTATAACGTTATACCATATACCGAGGTACGTTATAACGTTTAACCGTATACCATTATGCTACATAACGTAATGCGTTATAACGTTATACTATATAACGCAATACGTTATAACTTTATACCTTATAACGTTATGTTATATAACGCAATGCGATATAACGTTATACAATATAACGAAATACGTTAGAACGTTATACCTTATAACGTAACACGTTATATCATTATACCATACAGCGTTGTATTATATAACGTAATAGGTTATAACGTTATACCATATATCGCAGTACGTTATAACGTTTTACCGTATAACATTATGCTACATAACGTAATGCGTTATAACGTTATACTATATAACGTAACACGTTATAAATTTATACCTTATAACGTTATGTTATATAACGTAATACGATATAACGTTATACAATGTAACGTAGTACGTAATAACGTTACACTATATAACGTAACACGTTATAACTTCATACCTTATAACGTTATGTTATATAACGTAATAAGTTATAACGTTATACTATATAACGTAATACGTTTTAACGTTATTCCTTCTAACGTAACACGTTGTAACATTATACCATATAGCGTTATGTTATATAACGTAATAAGTTATAAAGTTATACTATATAACGTAATACGGTTTAACGTTATACCTTATAACGTTATGTTATATAACGTAATACGAAATAACGTTATACAATGTAACGTAATACGTTATAATGTTATACCCTCTAAGGTAACACGCTATAACATTATACCATATAGCGTTATGTTATATAACGTAATAAGTTATAAAGTTATACTATATAATGTAATACGGTTTAACGTTATACCTTATAACGTCATGTTATATAACGTAATACGATATAACGTTATACAATGTAACGTAATACGTTATAACGTTATACCTTCTAACGTAACACGTCATAACATTACACCATATAAACTTATGTAATATAACGGAATACGTTATAACGTTATACCATATACCGAGGTACGTTATAACGTTTAACCGTATACCATTATGCTACATAACGTAATGCGTTATAAAGTTATTCTATATAACGTAATACGTTATAACTTTATACCTTATAACGTTATGTTATATAATGTAATGCGATATCACGTTATACAATATAACGCAATACGTTAGAACGTTATGCCTTATAACGTAACACGTTATATCAATTTACCATATAACGTTATGTTATATAACGTAATAAGTTATAACGTTATACTATATAACGTAATGCGGTATAACGTTATACTATATAACGTAACACGTTATAACTTTATACCATATAACGTTATGTTATATAACGTAATACGAAATAACGTTATACAATGTAACGTAATACGTTATAATGTTATACCCTCTAAGGTAACACGCTATAACATTATACCATATAGCGTTATGTTATATGACGTAATAAGTTATAAAGTTATGCTATATAACGTAATACAGTTTAACGTTATACCTTATAACGTTATGTTATATAACGTAATACGATATAACGTTATACAATGTAACGTAATACGTTATAACGATATACCTTCTAACGTAACACGTTATAACATTATACCATATAACGTTAAGTTATATAACATAATGCGTTATAACGTTATACTATATAACGTAATACGTTTTAACGTTATACCTTCTAACGTAACACGTTATAGCATTATACCATATAGCGTTATATTATATAACGTAATAAGTTATAACGTTATACCATATATCGCAGTACGTTATCACGTTTTACCGTATAACATTATGCTACATAACGTAATGCGTTATAACGTTATACTATATAACGTAACACGTTATAACTTTATACCTTATAACGTTATGTTATATAACGTAATACGATATAACGTTATACAATGTAACGTAGTACGTTATAACGTTACACTATATAACGTAACACGTTATAACTTTATACCTTATAACGTTATGTTATATAACGTAATACGATATAACGTTCTACAATGTATCGTAATACGTTATAACGTTATACCTTCTAGCGTAACACGTTATAACGTTATACCATATAACGTTATGTTATATAACATAATGCGCTATAACGTTATACTATATAACGTAATACGTTTTAACGTTATACCTTCTAACGTAACAAGTTATAACATTACACCATATAACGTTATGTAATATAACGGAATCCGTTATAACTTTATACAATATACCGAGGTACGTTATAACGTTTAACCGTATACCATTATTCTACATAACGTAATGCGTTATAACGTTATACTATATAACGCAATACGTTATAACTTTATACCTTATAACGTTATGTTATATAACGCAATGCGATATAACGTTATACAATATAACGAAATACGTTAGAACGTTATACCTTATAACGTAACACGTTATATCATTATACCATATAACGTTGTGTTATATAACATAATTCGTTATAACGTTATACTATATAACGTAATACATTTTAACGTTATTGCTTCTAACGTAACACGTTGTAACATTACACCATATAGCGTTATGTTATATAACGTAATAAGTTATAAAGTTATACTATATAACGTAATACATTTTAACGTTATTGCTTCTAACGTAACACGTTGTAACATTACACCATATAGCGTTATGTTATATAACGTAATAAGTTATAAAGTTATACTATATAACGTAATACGGTTTAACGTTATACCTTATAACGTTATGTTATATAACGTAATACGATATAACGTTATACAATGTAACGTAATACGTTATAACGATATACCTTCTAACGTAACACGTTATAACATTATACCATATAACGTTGTGTTATATAACATAATTCGTTATAACGTTATACTATATAACGTAATGCGGTATAACGTTATACTATATAACGTAACACGTTATAACTTTATACCTTATAACGTTATGTTATATAACGTAATAAGTTATAACGTTATACTATATAACGTAATACTTTTTAACGTCATATCTTATAACGTTATGTTATATAACGTAATACGATATAACGTTATACAATGTATCGTAATACGTTACATCGTTATACCTTCTAGTGTAACACGTTATAACGTTATACCATATAACGTTATGTTATATAACATAATGCGTTATAACGTTATACTATATAACGTAATACGTTTTAACGTTATACCTTCTAACGTAACACGTTATAACATTACACCATACAGCGTTGTGTTATATAACGTAATAGGTTATAACGTTATACCATATATCGCAGTACGTTATAACGTTTAACCGTATACCATTATGCTACATAACGTAATGCGTTATAACGTTACACTATATAACGCAATACGTTATAACTTTATACCTTATAACGTTATGTTATATAACGCAATGCGATATAACGTTATACAATATAACGCAATACGTTAGAACGTTATACCGTATAACGTAACACGTTATATCATTATACCATACAGCGTTGTGTAATATAACGTAATAGGTTATAACGTTATACCATATATCGCAGTACGTTATAACGTTTTACCGTATAACATTATGCTACATAACGTAATGCGTTATAACGTTATACTATATAACGTAACACGTTATAACTTTATACCTTATAACGTTATGTTATATAACGTAATACGATATAACGTTATACAATGTAACGTAGTACGTTATAACGTTACACTATATAACGTAACACGTTATAACTTTATACCTTATAACGCTATGTTATATAACGTAATAAGTTATAACGTTATACTATATAACGTACACCGTTTTAACGTTATACCTTATAACGTTATGTTATATAACGTAATACGATATAACGTTATACAATATATCGTAATACGTCATAACGTTATACCTTCTAGCGTAACACGTTATAACGTTATACCATATAACGTTATGTTATATAACATAATGCGTTATAACGTTATACTATATAACGTAATACGTTTTAACGTTATACCTTCTAACGTAACACGTTATAACATTACACCATATAACGTTATGTAATATAACGGAATCCGTTATAACGTTATACCATATACCGAGGTACGTTATAGCGTTTAACCGTATACCATTATGCTACATAACGTAATGCGTTATAACGTTATACTATATAACGCAATTCGTTATAACATTATACCTTATAACGTTATGTTATATAACATATTGCGTTATAACGTTATACTATATAACGTAATACGTTTTAACGTTATTGCTTCTAACGTAACACGTTGTAACATTATACCATATAGCGTTATGTTATATAACGTAATAAGTTATAAGGTTATACCATATAACGTAATACGCTTGAACGTTATACCTTATAACGTTATGTTATATAACGTAATACGCTATAACGTTATACAATGTAACGTAATATGTTATAACGATATACCTTCTAACGTAACACGTTATAACATTATACCATATAGAGTTATGTTATATAACATAATGCGTTATAACGTTATACTATATAACGTAATACGTTTTAACGTTATGCCTTCTAACGTAACACGTTATAACATTATACCATATAGCGTTATATTATATAACGTAATAAGTTATAACGTTATACCATATATCGCAGTACGCTATCACGTTTTACCGTATAACATTATGCTACATAACGTAATGCGTTATAACGTTATACTATATAACGTAACACGTTATAACTTTATACCTTATAACGTTATGTTATATAACGTAATACGATATAACGTTATACAATGTAACGTAGTACGTTATAACGTTACACTATATAACGTAACACGTTATAACATTATACCTTATAACGTTATGTTATATAACGTAATAAGATATAACGATATACCATATAACGTAATACGTTTTAACGTTATACCTTATAACGTTATGTTATATAACGTAATACGATATAACGTTATACAATGTATCGTAATACGTTATAACGTTATACCTTCTAGCGTAACACGTTATAACGTAATACCATATAACGTTATGTTATATAACATAATGCGTTATAACGTTATACTATATAACGTAACACGTTATAACTTTATACCTTATAACGTTATGTTATATAACGTAATAAGTTATAACGTTATACTATATAACGTAATACTTTTTAACGTCGTATCTTATAACGTTATGTAATATAACGGAATCCGTTATAACGTTATACCATATACCGAGGTACGTTATAACGTTTAACCGTATACCATTATGCTACATAACGTAATGCGTTATAACGTTACACTATATAACGCAATACGTTATAACTTTATACCTTATAACGTTATGTTATATAACGCAATGCGATATAACGTTATACAATATAACGCAATACGTTAGAACGTTATACCGTATAACGTAACACGTTATATCATTATACCATACAGCGTTGTGTAATATAACGTAATAGGTTATAACGTTATACCATATATCGCAGTACGTTATAACGTTTTACCGTATAACATTATGCTACATAACGTAATGCGTTATAACGTTATACTATATAACGTAACACGTTATAACTTTATACCTTATAACGTTATGTTATATAACGTAATACGATATAACGTTATACAATGTAACGTAGTGCGTTATAACGTTACACTATATAACGTAACACGTTATAACTTTATACCTTATAACGCTATGTTATATAACGTAATAAGTTATAACGTTATACTATATAACGTACACCGTTTTAACGTTATACCATATAACGTTATGTTATATAACATAATGCGTTATAACGTTATACTATATAACGTAATACGTTTTAACGTTATACCTTCTAACGTAACACGTTATAACATTACACCATATAACGTTATGTAATATAACGGAATCCGTTATAACGTTATACCATATACCGAGGTACGTTATAGCGTTTAACCGTATACCATTATGCTACATAACGTAATGCGTTATAACGTTGTACTATATAACGCAATTCGTTATAACATTATACCTTATAACGTTATGTTATATAACATAATGCGTTATAACGTTATACTATATAACGTAATACGTTTTAACGTTATTGCTTCTAACGTAACACGTTGTAACATTATACCATATAGCGTTATGTTATATAACGTAATAAGTTATAAGGTTATACCATATAACGTAATACGGTTGAACGTTATACCTTATAACGTTATGTTATATTACGTAATACGATATAACGTTATACAATGTAACGTAATATGTTATAACGATATACCTTCTAACGTAACACGTTATAACATTATGCCATATAACGTTATGTTATATAACATAATGCGTTATAACGTTATACTATATAACGTAATACGTTTTAACGTTATGCCTTCTAACGTAACACGTTATAACATTATACCATATAGCGTTATATTATATAACGTAATAAGTTATAACGTTATACCATATATCGCAGTACGCTATCACGTTTTACCGTATAACATTATGCTACATAACGTAATGCGTTATAACGTTATACTATATAACGTAACACGTTATAACTTTATACCTTATAACGTTATGTTATATAACGTAATACGATATAACGTTATACAATGTATCGTAATACGTTGTAACGTTATACCTTCTAGCGTAACACGTTATAACGTAATACCATATAACGTTATGTTATATAACATAATGCGTTATAACGTTATACTATACAACGTAATACTTTTTAACGTCATATCTTATAACGTTATGTAATATAACGGAATCCGTTATAACGTTATACCATATACCGAGTTACGTTATAACGTTTAACCGTATACCATTATGCTACATAACGTAATGCGTTATAACGTTACACTATATAACGCAATACGTTATAACTTTATACCTTATAACGTTATGTTATATAACGCAATGCGATATAACGTTATACAATATAACGCAATACGTTAGAACGTTATACCGTATAACGTAACACGTTATATCATTATACCATACAGCGTTGTGTAATATAACGTAATAGGTTATAACGTTATACCATATACCGAGGTACGTTATAGCGTTTTACCGTATAACATAATGCTACATAACGTAATGCGTTATAACGTTATACTATATAACGTAACACGTTATAACTTTATACCTTATAACGTTATGTTATATAACGTAATACGATATAACGTTTTACAATGTAACGTAGTACGTTATAACGTTACACTATATAACGTAACACGTTATAACATTATACCATATAACGTTATGTTATATAACGTAATAAGTTATAACGTTATACCATATATCGCAGTACGTTATCACGTTTTACCGTATGACATTATGCTACATAACGTAATGCGTTATAACGTTATACTATATAACGTAACACGTTATAACTTTATACCTTATAACGTTATGTTATATAACGTAATAAGTTATAACGTTATACTATATAACGTAATACTTTTTAACGTCATATCTTATAACGTTATGTTATATAACGTAATACGATATAACGTTATACAATGTATCGTAATACGTTACAACGTTATACCTTCTAGTGTAACACGTTATAACGTTATACCATATAACGTTATGTTATATAACATAATGCGTTATAACGTTATACTATATAACGTAATACGTTTTAACGTTATACCTTCTAACGTAACACGTCACAACATTACACCATATAACGTTATGTAATATAACGGAATCCGTTATAACGTTATACCATATACCGAGGTACGTTATAACGTTTAACCGTATACCATTATGCTACATAACGTAATGCGTTATAACGTTACACTATATAATGCAATACGTTATAACTTTATACCCTATAACGTTATGTTATATAACGCAATGCGATATAACGTTATACAATATAACGCAATACGTTAGAACGTTATACCGTATAACGTAACACGTTATATCATTATACCATACAGCGTTGTGTAATATAACGTAATAGGTTATAACGTTATACCATATATCGCAGTACGTTATAACGTTTTACCGTATAACATTATGCTACATAACGTAATGCGTTATAACGTTATACTATATAACGTAACACGTTATATCATTATACCATATAACGTTATGTTATATAACGTAATAAGATATAACGTTATACTATATAACGTAATGCGGTATAACGTTATACTATATAACGTAACACGTTATAACTTTATACCTTATAACGTTATGTTATATAACGTAATACGAAATAACGTTATACAATGTAACGTAATACGTTATAACGTTATACCTTCTAACGTAACACGTTATAACATTATACCATATAACGTTATGTTATATAACATAATGCGTTATAACGTTATACTATATAACGTAATACGTTTTAACGTTATTCCTTCTAACGTAACACGTTATTTCATTATACCATATAACGTTATGTTATATAACGTAATAAGTTATAACGTTATACTATATAACGTAATGCGGTATAACGTTATACTATATAACGTAACACGTTATAACTTTATACCTTATAACGTTATGTTATATAACGTAATACGATATAACGTTATACAATGTATCGTAATACGTTACAACGTTATACCTTCTAGTGTAACACGTTATAACGTTATACCATATAACGTTATGTTATATAACATAATGCGTTATAACGTTATACTATATAACGTAATACGTTTTAACGTTATACCTTCTAACGTAACACGTTATAACATTATTCAATATAGCGTTATCTTATATAACTTAATAAGTTATAACGTTATACCATATATCGCAGTACGTTATAACGTTTTACCGTATAACATTATGCTACATAACGTAATGCGTTATAACGTTATACTATATAACGTAACACGTTATAACTTTATACCTTATAACGTTATGTTATATGACATAATGCGATATAACGTTATACAGTATAGCGTAGTACGTTATACCGTTATACCTTCTAACGTAACACGTTATAACATCATACCATATAACGTTATCTTATATAACGTAATAAGTTATAAAGTTATACCATACATCGTATTCCGCTATAACGTTATACCATATAACGTTATATTATATAACGAAATGCGATATAACGTTTCACAATATAACGTGTTACGTTATAACGTCATACCTTCTAACGTAACAAGTTATAACATTATACCTTATAACGTTATGTATTATAACGGAATACGTTATAACGTTATACCAAATACCGAGGTACGTTATAACGTTTAACCGTATAACATTATGCTACATAACGTAATGCGTTATAACGTTATACTATATAACGTAATACGTTATAACTTTATACCTTATAACGTTATGTTATGTAACGTAATGCGATATAACGTTATACAGTATAACGCAATACGTTAGAACGTTATACCTTATAACTTAACACGTTATATCATTATACCATATAACGTTATGTTATATAACGTAATAAGTTATAACGTTATACTATATAACGTAATACGTTTTAACGTTATACCTTATAACGTTGTGTTATATAACGTAATACGAAATAACGTTATACACTGTATCGTAATACGTTATAACGTTATACCTTCTAGCGTAACACGTTATAACGTTATACCATATAACGTTATGTTATATAACATAATGCGTTATAACGTTATACTATATAACGTAATACGTTTTACCGTTCTACCTTCTAACGTAACTAGTTATAACATTACACCATATAACGTTATGTAATATAACGGAATACGTTATAACGTTATACCATATACCGAGGTACCTTATAACGTTTAACCGTATACCATTATTCTACATAACGTAATGCGTTATAAAGTTATTCTATATAACGTAATACGTAATAACTTTATACCTTATAACGTTATGTTATATATCGTAATACGATATAACGTTATACAATGTAACGTAATACGTTATAACGTTATACCTTCTAACGTAACACGTTATAACATTACACCATATAACGTTATGTAATATAACGGAATACGTTATAACGTTATACCATATACCGAGGTACGTTATAACGTTTAACCGTATACCATTATTCTACATAACGTAATGCGTTATAAAGTTATTCTATATAACGTAATACGTTATAACTTTATACCTTATAGCGTTATGTTATATAACATAATACGATATCACGTTATACAATATAACGCAATACGTTAGAACGTTATACCTTATAACGTAACACGTTATATCATTATACCATATAACGTTATGTTATATAACGTAATAAGTTATAACTTTATACTATATAACGTAATGCGGTATAACGTTATACTATATAACGCTACACGTTATAACTTTATACCTTATAACGTTATGTTATATAACGTAATACGAAATAACGTTATACAATGTAACGTAATACGTTATAACGTTATACCTCCTAATGTAACACGTTATAACATTATACCATATAACGTTATGTTATATAACATAATGCGTTATAACGTTATACTATATATCGCAGTACGTTATAACGTTTTACCGTATAACATTAGGCTACATAACGTAATGCGTTATAACATCATACTATATAACTTAATACGTTATAACTTTATACCTTATAACGTTATGTTATGTAACGTAATGCGATATAACGTTATACAGTATAACGCAATACGTTAGAACGTTATACCTTCTAACGTAACTCTTTATAACATTACACCATATAACGTTATGTAATATAACGGAATACGTTATAACGTTATACAATATAACGCAATACTTTAGAACGTTATACCTTATAACGTAACACGTTATATCATTATACCATATAACGTTATGTTATATAACGTAATAAGTTATAACGTTATACTATATAACGTAATACGTTTTAACGTTATACCTTCTAACGTAACACGTTATAACATTATACCATATAGCGTTATGTTATGTAACGTAATAAGTTATAACTTTATACCATACATCGCAGTACGTTATAACGTTTTACCGTATAACATTAGGCTACATAACGTAATGCGTTATAACGTCATACTATATAACGTAACACGTTTTAACTTTATACCTTATAACGTTATGTTATTTAACGTAATACGATATAACGTTATACAATGTATCGTAATACGTTATAACGTTCTACCTTCTAACGTAACTCTTTATAACATTACACCATATAACGTTATGTAATATAACGGAATACGTTATAACGTTATACAATATAACGCAATACTTTAGAACGTTATACCTTATAACGTAACACGTTATATCATTATACCATATAACGTTATGTTATATAACGTAATAAGTTATAAAGTTATACTATATAACCTAATACGTTTTAACGTTATACCTTGTAACGTTATGTTATATAACGTAATACGATATAACGTAATATAGTGTAACGTAATACGTTATAACGTTATACCTTCTAACGTAACACGTTATAACATTATACCATATAACGTTATGTTATATAACGTAATGCGATATCACGTTATACACTATAACGCAATACGTTAGAACTTTATACCTTATAACGTAACACGTTATATCATTATACCATATAACGTTATGTTATATAACGTAATAAGTTATAACGTTACACTATATAACGTAATGCGGTATAACGTTATACTATATAACGTAACACGTTATAACTTTATACCTTATAACGTTATGTTATATAACGTAATACGAAATAACGTTATACAATGTAACGTAATACGTTATAACGTTATACCTTCTAACGTAACACGTTATAACATCATACCATATAACGTTATGTTATATAACGTAATAAGTTATAAAGTTATACCATACATGGTATTCCGCTATAACGTTATACCATATAATGTTATATTATATAACGAAATGCGATATAACGTTTCACAATATAACGTGTTACGTTATAACGTCATACCTTCTAACGTAACAAGTTATAACATTATACCTTATAACGTTATGTATTATAACGGAATACGTTATAACGTTATACCAAATACCGAGGTACGTTATAACGTTTAACCGTATAACATTATGCTACATAACGTAATGCGTTATAACGTTATACTATATAACGTAATACGTTATAACTTTATACCTTATAACGTTATGTTATGTAACGTAATGCGATATAACGTTATACAGTATAACGCAATACGTTAGAACGTTATACCTTATAACTTAACACGTTATATCATTATACCATATAACGTTATGTTATATAACGTAATAAGTTATAACGTTATACTATATAACGTAATACGTTTTAACGTTATACCTTATAACGTTGTGTTATATAACGTAATACGAAATAACGTTATACACTGTATCGTAATTCGTTATAACGTTATACCTTCTAGCGTAACACGTTATAACGTTATACCATATAACGTTATGTTATATAACATAATGCGTTATAACGTTATACTATATAACGTAATACGTTTTATCGTTCTACCTTCTAACGTAACTAGTTATAACATTACACCATATAACGTTATGTAATATAACGGAATACGTTATAACGTTATACCATATACCGAGGTACCTTATAACGTTTAACCGTATACCATTATTCTACATAACGTAATGCGTTATAAAGTTATTCTATATAACGTAATACGTTATAACATTATACCTTATAACGTTATGTTATATATCGTAATACGATATAACGTTATACAATGTAACGTAATACGTTATAACGTTATACCTTCTAACGTAACACGTTATAACATTACACCATATAACGTTATGTAATATAACGGAATACGTTATAACGTTATACCATATACCGAGGTACGTTATAACGTTTAACCGTATACCATTATTCTACATAACGTAATGCGTTATAAAGTTATTCTATATAACGTAATACGTAATAACTTTATACCTTATAACGTTATGTTATGTAACGTAATGCGATATAACGTTATACAGTATAACGCAATACGTTAGAACGTTATACCTTCTAGCGTAACTCTTTATAACATTACACCATATAACGTTATGTAATATAACGGAATACGTTATAACGTTATACCATATACCGAGGTACGTTATAGCGTTTAACCGTATACCATTATGCTACATAACGTAATGCGTTATAAAGTTATTCTATATAACGTAATACGTTATAACTTTATACCTTATAACGTTATGTTATATAACATAATACGATATAACGTTATAGAATGTAACGTAATACGTTATAACGGTATACCTTTTAACGTAACACGTTATAACATTATACCATATAATGTTATGTTATATAACATAATGCGTTATAACGTTATACTATATAACGTAATACGTTTTAACGTTATACCTTCTAACGCAACACGTTATAACATTATACCATATAACGTTATGTTATATAACGTAATAAGTTATAACGTTATACCATATATCGCAGTACGTTATCACGTTTTACCGTATGACATTATGCTACATAACGTAATGCGTTATAACGTTATACTATATAACGTAACACGTTATAACTTTATACCTTATAACGTTATGTTATATAACGTAATAAGTTATAACGTTATACTATATAACGTAATACTTTTTAACGTCATATCTTATAACGTTATGTTATATAACGTAATACGATATAACGTTATACAATGTATCGTAATACGTTACAACGTTATACCTTCTAGTGTAACACGTTCTAACGTTATACCATATAACGTTATGTTATATAACATAATGCGTTATAACGTTATACTATATAACGTAATACGTTTTAACGTTATACCTTCTAACGTAACACGTCACAACATTACACCATATAACGTTATGTAATATAACGGAATCCGTTATAACGTTATACCATATACCGAGGTACGTTATAACGTTTAACCGTATACCATTATGCTACATAACGTAATGCGTTATAACGTTACACTATATAATGCAATACGTTATAACTTTATACCCTATAACGTTATGTTATATAACGCAATGCGATATAACGTTATACAATATAACGCAATACGTTAGAACGTTATACCGTATAACGTAACATGTTATATCATTATACCATACAGCGTTGTGTAATATAACGTAATAGGTTATAACGTTATACCATATATCGCAGTACGTTATAACGTTTTACCGTATAACATTATGCTACATAACGTAATGCGTTATAACGTTATACTATATAACGTAACACGTTATATCATTATACCATATAACGTTATGTTATATAACGTAATAAGTTATAACGTTATACTATATAACGTAATGCGGTATAACGTTATACTATATAACGTAACACGTTATAACTTTATACCTTATAACGTTATGTTATATAACGTAATACGATATAACGTTATACAATGTATCGTAATACGTTACAACGTTATACCTTCTAGTGTAACACGTTATAACGTTATACCATATAACGTTATGTTATATAACATAATGCGTTATAACGTTATACTATATAACGTAATACGTTTTAACGTTATACCTTCTAACGTAACACGTTATAACATTATTCAATATAGCGTTATCTTATATAACTTAATAAGTTATAACGTTATACCATATATCGCAGTACGTTATAACGTTTTACCGTATAACATTATGCTACATAACGTAATGCGTTATAACGTTATACTATATAACGTAACACGTTATAACTTTATACCTTATAACGTTATGTTATATGACATAATGCGATATAACTTTATACAGCATAGCGTAGTACGTTATACCGTTATACCTTCTAACGTAACACGTTATAACATCATACCATATAACGTTATCTTATATAACGTAATAAGTTATAAAGTTATACCATATATCGTATTCCGCTATAACGTTATACCATATAACGTTATATTATATAACGAAATGCGATATAACGTTTCACAATATAACGTGTTACGTTATAACGTCATACCTTCTAACGTAACAAGTTATAACATTATACCTTATAACGTTATGTATTATAACGAAATACGTTATAACGTTATACCAAATACCGAGGTACGTTATAACGTTTAACCGTATAACATTATGCTACATAACGTAATGCGTTATAACGTTATACTATATAACGTAATACGTTATAACTTTATACCTTATAACGTTATGTTATGTAACGTAATGCGATATAACGTTATACAGTATAACGCAATACGTTAGAACGTTATACCTTATAACTTAACACGTTATATCATTATACCATATAACGTTATGTTATATAACGTAATAAGTTATAACGTTATACTATATAACGTAATACGTTTTAACGTTATACCTTATAACGTTGTGTTATATAACGTAATACGAAATAACGTTATACACTGTATCGTAATACGTTATAACGTTATACCTTCCAGCGTAACACGTTATAACGTTATACCATATAACGTTATGTTATATAACATAATGCGTTATAACGTTATACTATATAACGTAACACGTTTTATCGTTCTACCTTCTAACGTAACTAGTTATAACATTACACCATATAACGTTATGTAATATAACGGAATACGTTATAACGTTATACCATATACCGAGGTACCTTATAACGTTTATCCGTATACCATTATTCTACATAACGTAATGCGTTATAAAGTTATTCTATATAACGTAATACGTTATAACTTTATACCTTATAACGTTATGTTATATATCGTAATACGATATAACGTTATACAATGTAACGTAATACGTTATAACGTTATACCTTCTAACGTAACACGTTATAACATTACACCATATAACGTTATGTAATATAACGGAATACGTTATAACGTTATACCATATACCGAGGTACGTTATAACGTTTAACCGTATACCATTATTCTACATAACGTAATGCGTTATAAAGTTATTCTATATAACGTAATACGTTATAACTTTATACCTTATAGCGTTATGTTATATAACATAATACGATATCACGTTATACAATATAACGCAATACGTTAGAACGTTATACCTTATAACGTAACACGTTATATCATTATACCATATAACGTTATGTTATATAACGTAATAAGTTATAACGTTATACTATATAACGTAATGCGGTATAACGTTATACTATATAACGCTACACGTTATAACTTTATACCTTATAACGTTATGTTATATAACGTAATACGAAATAACGTTATACAATGTAACGTAATACGTTATAACGTTATACCTCCTAATGTAACACGTTATAACATTATACCATATAACGTTATGTTATATAACATAATGCGTTATAACGTTATACTATATAACGTAATACGTTTTAACGTTATTCCTTCTAACGTAACACGTTATAACATTATACCATATAGCGTTATGTTATATAACGTAATAAGTTATAAAGTTATACTATATAACGTAATACGCTTTAACGTTATACCTTATAACGTTATGTTATATAACGTAATACGATATAACGTTATACAATGTATCGTAATACGTTATGACGATATGCCTTCTAACGTCACACGTTATAACATTATACCATATAACGTTATGTTATATAACATAATGCGTTATAACGTTATACTATATATCGCAGTACGTTATAACGTTTTACCGTATAACATTAGGCTACATAACGTAATGCGTTATAACGTCATACTATATAACGTAATACGTTATAACTTTATACCTTATAACGTTATGTTATGTAACGTAATGCGATATAACGTTATACAGTATAACGCAATACGTTAGAACGTTATACCTTCTAACGTAACTCTTTATAACATTACACCATATAACGTTATGTAATATAACGGAATACGTTATAACGTTATACAATATAACGCAATACTTTAGAACGTTATACCTTATAACGTAACACGTTATATCATTATACCATATAACGTTATGTTATGTAACGTAATAAGTTATAACGTTATACTATATAACGTAATACGCTTTAACGTTATACCTTATAGCGTTATGTTATATAACGTAATACGATATAACGTTATACAATATAACGCAATACTTTAGAACGTTATACCTTATAACGTAACACGTTATATCATTATACCATATAACGTTATGTTATATAACGTAATAAGTTATAACGTTATACTATATAACCTAATACGTTTTAACGTTATACCTTATAACGTTATGTTATATAACGTAATACGATATAACGTAATATAGTGTAACGTAATACGTTATAACGTTATACCTTCTAACGTAACACGTTATAACATTATACCATATAACGTTATGTTATATAACGTAATGCGATATCACGTTATACACTATAACGCAATACGTTAGAACTTTATACCTTATAACGTAACACGTTATATCATTATACCATATAACGTTATGTTATATAACGTAATAAGTTATAACGTTACACTATATAACGTAATGCGGTATAACGTTATACTATATAACGTAACACGTTATAACTTTATACCTTATAACGTTATGTTATATAACGTAATACGAAATAACGTTATACAATGTAACGTAATACGTTATAACGTTATACCTTCTAACGTAACACGTTATAACATCATACCATATAACGTTATGTTATATAACGTAATAAGTTATAAAGTTATACCATACATCGTATTCCGCTATAACGTTATACCATATAACGTTATATTATATAACGAAATGCGATATAACGTTTCACAATATAACGTGTTACGTTATAACGTCATACCTTCTAACGTAACAAGTTATAACATTATACCTTATAACGTTATGTATTATAACGGAATACGTTATAACGTTATACCAAATACCGAGGTACGTTATAACGTTTAACCGTATAACATTATGCTACATAACGTAATGCGTTATAACGTTATACTATATAACGTAATACGTTATAACTTTATACCTTATAACGTTATGTTATGTAACGTAATGCGATATAACGTTATACAGTATAACGCAATACGTTAGAACGTTATACCTTATAACTTAACACGTTATATCATTATACCATATAACGTTATGTTATATAACGTAATAAGTTATAACGTTATACTATATAACGTAATACGTTTTAACGTTATACCTTATAACGTTGTGTTATATAACGTAATACGAAATAACGTTATACACTGTATCGTAATTCGTTATAACGTTATACCTTCTAGCGTAACACGTTATAACGTTATACCATATAACGTTATGTTATATAACATAATGCGTTATAACGTTATACTATATAACGTAATACGTTTTATCGTTCTACCTTCTAACGTAACTAGTTATAACATTACACCATATAACGTTATGTAATATAACGGAATACGTTATAACGTTATACCATATACCGAGGTACCTTATAACGTTTAACCGTATACCATTATTCTACATAACGTAATGCGTTATAAAGTTATTCTATATAACGTAATACGTTATAACTTTATACCTTATAACGTTATGTTATATATCGTAATACGATATAACGTTATACAATGTAACGTAATACGTTATAACGTTATACCTTCTAACGTAACACGTTATAACATTACACCATATAACGTTATGTAATATAACGGAATACGTTATAACGTTATACCATATACCGAGGTACGTTATAACGTTTAACCGTATACCATTATTCTACATAACGTAATGCGTTATAAAGTTATTCTATATAACGTAATACGTTATAACTTTATACCTTATAACGTTATGTTATGTAACGTAATGCGATATAACGTTATACAGTATAACGCAATACGTTAGAACGTTATACCTTCTAGCGTAACTCTTTATAACATTACACCATATAACGTTATGTAATATAACGGAATACGTTATAACGTTATACTATATAACGTAATGCGGTAAACGTTATACTATATAACGTAACACGTTATAACTTTATACCTTATAACGTTATGTTATATAACGTAATACGAAATAACGTTATACAATCTAACGTAATACGTTATAACGTTATACCTTCTAACGTAACGCGTTATAACATTATACCATATAACGTTATGTTATATAACATAATGCGTTATAACGTTATACTATGTAACGCAATACGTTTTAACGTTATACCTTCTAACGTAACACGCTATAACATTATACCATATAACGTTATGTTATATAACATAATGCGTTATAACGGTATACTATATAACGTAATGCGGTATAACGTTATACTATATAACGTAACACGTTATAACTTTATACCTTATAACGTTATGTTATATAACGTAATACGAAATAACGTTATACAATGTAACGTAATACGTTATAACGTTATACCTTCTAACGTAACACGTTATAACATTATACCATATAACGTTATGTTATATAACATAATGCGTTATAACGTTATACTATATAACGTAATACGTTTTAACGTTATTCCTTCTAACGTAACACGTTATAACATTATACCATATAGCGTTATGTTATATAACGTAATAAGTTATAACGTTATACTATATAACGTAATGCGGTATAACGTTATACTATATAACGTAACACGTTATAACTTTATACCTTATAACGCTATGTTATATAACGTAATACGAAATAACGTTATACAATGTAACGTAATACGTTATAACGTTATACCTTCTAACGTAACACGTTATAACATTATACCATATAACGTTATGTTATATAACATAATGCGTTATAACGTTATACTATTTAACGTAATACGTTTTAACGTTATTCCTTCTAACGTAACACGTTATAACATTATACCATATAGCTTTATGTTATATAACGTAATAAGTTATAAAGTTATACTATATAGCGTAATACGCTTTAACGTTATACCATATAACGTTATGTTATATAACGTAATGCTTTATAACGTTATACTATATAACGTAACACGTTATAACTTTATACCTTATAACGTTATGTTATATAACGTAATACGATATAACGTTATACAATGTAACGTAATACGTTATAACGTTATACCTTCTAACGTAACACGTTATAACATTATACCATATAACGTTATGTTATATAACATAATGCGTTATAACGTTATACTATATATCGCAGTACGTTGTAACGTTTTACCGTATAACATTATGCTACATAATGTAATGCGTTATAACGTTATACTATATAACGTAACACGTTATAACTTTATACCATATAACGTTATGTTATATAACGTAATTCGAAATAACGTTATACAATGGAACGTAATAGGTTATAACGTCATACCTTCTAACGTAACACGTTATAACATTATACCATATAACGTTATGTTATATAACATAATGCGTTATAACGTTATACTATGTAACGTAATACGTTTTAACGTTATACCTTCTAACGTAACACGTTATAGCATTATACCATATAACGTTATGTTATAAAACATAATGCGTTATAACGCTATACTATATAACGTAATACGTTTTAATGTTATTCCTTCTAACGTAACACGTTATAACATTATACCATATAGCGTTATGTTATATAACGTAATAAGTTATATAGTTACAGTATATAACGTAATACGCTTTAACGTTATACCTTATAACGATATGTTATATAACGTAATACGATATAACGTTAAACAATGTATCGTAATACGTTATAACGATATACCTTCTAACGTCACACGTTATAACATTATACCATATAACGTTATGTTATATAACATAATGCGTTATAACGTTATACCATATATCGCAGTACGTTATAACGTTTTACCGTATAACATTATGTTACATAACGTAATGCGTTATAACGTTATACTATATAACGTAACACGTTATAACTTTATACGATATAACGTTATGTTATATAACGTAATACGAAATAACGTTATACAATGTAACGAAATACGTTATAACGTTATACCTTCTAACGTAACACGTTATAACATTATACCATATAACGTTATGTTATATAACGTAATAAGTTATAACGTTATACTATATAACGTAATGCGGTATAACGTTAGACTATATAACGTAACACGTTATAACTTTATACCTTATAACGTTATGTTATATAACGTAATGCGTTATAACGTTATACTATTTAACGTAATACGTTTTAACGTTATTCCTTCTAACGTAACACGTTATAACATTATACCATATAACGTTATGTTATATAACATAATGCGTTATAACGTTATACTATTTAACGTAATACGTTTTAACGTTATTCC
This sequence comes from Bombus hypnorum, assembly GCA_911387925.2. Taxonomy (NCBI): domain Eukaryota; kingdom Metazoa; phylum Arthropoda; class Insecta; order Hymenoptera; family Apidae; genus Bombus; species Bombus hypnorum. The sequence goes on from OU427027.1 coordinate 5,882,811, forward strand.
TTCTAACGTAACACGTTATAACATTATACCATATAACGTTATGTTATATAACGTAATAAGTTATAACGTTATACTATATAACGTAATACGTTTTAACGTTATTCCTTCTAACGTAACACGTTATAACATTATACCATATAGCGTTATGTTATATAACGTAATACGATATAACGTAATACAATGTATCGTAATACGTTATGACGATATGCCTTCTAACGTCACACGTTATAACATTATACCATATAACGTTATGTTATATAACATAATGCGTTATAACGTTATACTATATATCGCAGTACGTTATAACGTTTTACCGTATAACATTATGCTACATAACGTAATGCGTTATAACGTTATACTATATAACGTAACACGTTATAACGTTATACCATATAACGTTATGTTATATAACGTAATAAGTTATAACGTTATACCATACATCGCAGTACGTTATAACGTTTTACCGTATAACATTAGGCTACATAACGTAATGCGTTATAACGTCATACTATATAACGTAACACGTTATAACTTTATACCTTATAACGTTATGTTATGTAACGTAATGCGATATAACGTTATACAGTATAACGCAATACGTTAGAACGTTATACCTTCTAACGTAACTCTTTATAACATTACACCATATAACGTTATGTAATATAACGGAATACGTTATAACGTTATACAGTATAACGCAATACGTTAGAACGTTATACCTTCTAACGTAACTCTTTATAACATTACACCATATAACGTTATGTAATATAACGGAATACGTTATAACGTTATACAATATAACGCAATACTTTAGAACGTTATACCTTATAACGTAACACGTTATATCATTATACCATATAACGTTATGTTATATAACGTAATAAGTTATAACGTTATACTATATAACGTAATACGTTTTAACGTTATACCTTCTAACGTAACACGTTATAACATTATACCATATAGCGTTATGTTATGTAACGTAATAAGTTATAACGTTATACCATACATCGCAGTACGTTATAACGTTTTACCGTATAACATTAGGCTACATAACGGAATACGTTATAACGTTATACAATATAACGCAATACTTTAGAACGTTATACCTTATAACGTAACACGTTATATCATTATACCATATAACGTTATGTTATATAACGTAATAAGTTATAAACTTATACTATATAACCTAATACGTTTTAACGTTATACCTTATAACGTTATGTTATATAACGTAATACGATATAACGTAATATAGTGTAACGTAATACGTTATAACGTTATACCTTCTAACGTAACACGTTATAACATTATACCATATAACGTTATGTTATGTAACATAATGCGTTATAACTTTATACTATATAACGTAATACGTTTTAACGTTATACCTTCTAACGTAACACGTTATAACATTACACCATATAACGTTATGTAATATAACGGAATACGTTATAACGTTAAACCATATACCGAGGTACGTTATAACGTTTAACCGTATACCATTATGCTACGCAACGTAATGCGATATAAATTTATTCTATATAACGTAATACGTTATAACTTTATACCTTATAACGTTATGTTATATAACGTAATGCGATATCACGTTATACACTATAACGCAATACGTTAGAACTTTATACCTTATAACGTAACACGTTATATCATTATACCATATAACGTTATGTTATATAACGTAATAAGTTATAACGTTACACTATATAACGTAATGCGGTATAACGTTATACTGTATAACGTAACACGTTATAACTTTATACCTTATAACGTTATGTTATATAACGTAATACGAAATAACGTTATACAATGCAACGTAATACGTTATAACGTTATACCTTCTAACGTAACACGTTATAACATTATACCATATAACGTTATATTATATAACATAATGCGTTATAACGTTATACTATATATCGCAGTACGTTGTAACGTTTTACCGTATAACATTATGCTACATAATGTAATGCGTTATAACGTTATACTATATAACGTAACACGTTATAACTTTATACCATATAACGTTATGTTATATAACGTAATACGAAATAACGTTATACAATGTAACGTAATAGGTTATAACGTCATACCTTCTAACGTAACACGTTATAACATTATACCATATAACGTTATGTTATATAACATAATGCGTTATAACGTTATACTATGTAACGTAATACGTTTTAACGTTACACCTTCTAACGTAACACGTTATAGCATTATACCATATAACGTTATGTTATAAAACATAATGCGTTATAACGCTATACTATATAACGTAATACGTTTTAATGTTATTCCTTCTAACGTAACACGTTATAACATTATACCATATAGCGTTATGTTATATAACGTAATAAGTTATATAGTTACAGTATATAACGTAATACGCTTTAACGTTATACCTTATAACGTTATGTTATATAACGTAATACGATATAACGTTATACAATGTATCGTAATACGTTATAACGATATACCTCCTAACGTCACACGTTATAACATTATACCATATAACGTTATGTTATATAACATAATGCGTTATAACGTTATACCATATATCGCAGTACGTTATAACGTTTTACCGTATAACATTATGTTACATAACGTAATGCGTTATAACATTATACTATATAACGTAACACGTTATAACTTTATACGATATAACGTTATGTTATATAACGTAATACGAAATAACGTTATACAATGTAACGTAATACGTTATAACGTTATACCTTCTAACGTAACACGTTATAACATTATACCATATAACGTTATGTTATATAACGTAATAAGTTATAACGTTATACTATATAACGTAATGCGGTATAACGTTATACTATATAACGTAACACGTTATAACTTTATACCTTATAACGTTATGTTATATAACGTAATACGAAATAACGTTATACAATCTAACGTAATACGTTATAACGTTATACCTTCTAACGTAACACGTTATAACATTATACCATATAACGTTATGTTATATAACATAATGCGTTATAACGTTATACTATGTAACGCAATACGTTTTAACGTTATACCTTCTAACGTAACACGCTATAACATTATACCATATAACGTTATGTTATATAACATAATGCGTTATAACGTTATACTATATAACGTAATGCGGTATAACGTTATACTATATAACGTAACACGTTATAACTTTATACCTTATAACGTTATGTTATATAACGTAATACGAAATAACGTTATACAATGTAACGTAATACGTTATAACGTTATACCTTCTAACGTAACACGTTATAACATTATACCATATAACGTTATGTTATATAACATAATGCGTTATAACGTTATACTATATAACGTAATACGTTTTAACGTTATTCCTTCTAACGTAACACGTTATAACATTATACCATATAGCGTTATGTTATATAACGTAATAAGTTATAAACTATACTATATAACGTAATACGCTTTAACGTTATACCTTATAACGTTATGTCATAAAACGTAATACGATATAACGTTATACAATGTATCGTAATACGTTATAACGTTATACCTTCTAACGTAACACGTTATAACATTATACCATATAACGTTATGTTATGTAACGTAATAAGTTATAACGTTATACCATATATCGCAGTACGTTATTACGTTTTACCGTATAACATTATGCTATATAACGTAATGCGTTATAACGTTATACTATATAACGTAACACGTTATAACTTTATACCTTATAACGTTATGTTATATAACATAATGCGATATAACGTTATACAGTATAACGTAATACGTTATAACGTTATACCTTCTAACGTAACACGTTATAACATTATACCATATAACGTTATGTTATATAACGTAATAAGTCATAAAGTTATACCATACATCGTATTCCGCTATAACGTTATACCATATAACGTTATGTTATATAACGTAATGCGATATAACGTTTCACAATATAACGTGTTACGTTATAACGTCATACCTTCTAACGTAACAAGTTATAACGTTATACCATATAACGTTATGTTATATAACATAATGCGTTATAACGTTATACTATATAACGTAATACGTTTTAACGTTATACCTTCTAACGTAACACGTTATAACATTATACCATATAGCGTTATGTTATATAACGTAATAAGTTATAACGTTGTACCATACATCGCAGTACGTTATAACGTTTTACCGTATAACATTATTCTACATAACGTAATGCGTTATAACGTCATACTATATAACGTAACACGTTATAACTTTATACCTTATAACGTTATGTTATATAACGTAATACGAAATAACGTTATACAATGTATCGTAATACGTTATAACGTTATACCTTCTAGCGTAACACGTTATAACTTTATACCTTATAACGTTATGTTATATAACATAATGCGATATAACGTTATACAGTATAACGTAATACGTTATAACGTTATACCTTCTAACGTAACACGTTATAACATTATACCATATAACGTTATGTTATATAACGTAATAAGTCATAAAGTTATACCATACATCGTATTCCGCTATAACGTTATACCATATAACGTTATGTTATATAACGTAATGCGATATAACGTTTCACAATATAACGTGTTACGTTATAACGTCATACCTTCTAACGTAACAAGTTATAACGTTATACCATATAACGTTATGTTATATAACATAATGCGTTATAACGTTATACTATATAACGTAATACGTTTTAACGTTATACCTTCTAACGTAACACGTTATAACATTATACCATATAGCGTTATGTTATATAACGTAATAAGTTATAACGTTGTACCATACATCGCAGTACGTTATAACGTTTTACCGTATAACATTATTCTACATAACGTAATGCGTTATAACGTCATACTATATAACGTAACACGTTATAACTTTATACCTTATAACGTTATGTTATATAACGTAATACGAAATAACGTTATACAATGTATCGTAATACGTTATAACGTTATACCTTCTAGCGTAACACGTTATAACATTATACCATATAACGTTATGTTATATGACATAATGCGTTATAACGTTATACTATATAACGCAATACGTTTTAACGTTACACCTTCTAACGTAACACGTTATATCATTGTACCATATATCGTTATGTTATATAACGTAATAAGTTATAACGTTATACTATATAACGTAATGCGGTATAACGTTATACTATATAACGTAACACGTTATAACTTTAGACCTTATAACGTTATGTTATATAACGTAATGCGTTATAACGTTAAACTATTTAACGTAATACGTTTTAACGTTATTCCTTCTAACGTAACACGTTATAACATTATACCATATAACGTTATGTTATATAACATAATGCGTTATAACGTTATACTATTTAACGTAATACGTTTTAACGTTATTCCTTCTAACGTAACACGTTATAACATTATACCATATAGCGTTATGTTATATAACGTAATAAGTTATAAAGTTATACTATATAGCGTAATACGCTTTAACGTTATACCTTATAACGTTATGTTATATAACGTAATGCGATATAACGTTATACAATGTAACGTAATACGTTATAACTTTATACCCTATACGTTATGTTATATAACGTAATGCGATATCACGTTATACAATATAACGCAATACGTTAGAACGTTATACCTTATAACGTAACACGTTATATCATTGTACCATATAACGTTATGTTATATAACGTAATAAGTTATAACGTTATACTATATAACGTAATGCGGTATAACGTTATACTATATAACGTAACACGTTATAACTTTATACCTTATAACGCTATGTTATATAACGTAATACGAAATAACGTTATACAATGTAACGTAATACGTTATAACGTTATACCTTCTAACGTAACACGTTATAACATTATACCATATAACGTTATGTTATATAACATAATGCGTTATAACGTTATACTATTTAACGTAATACGTTTTAACGTTATTCCTTCTAACGTAACACGTTATAACATTATACCATATAGCTTTATGTTATATAACGTAATAAGTTATAAAGTTATACTATATAGCGTAATACGCTTTAACGTTATACCATATAACGTTATGTTATATAACGTAATACGATATAATGTTATACAATGTAACGTAATAAGTTATAACGTTATACCTTCTAACGTAACACGTTATAACATTATACCATATAACGTTATGTTGTATAACATAATGCGTTATAACGTTATACTATATAACGTAATACGTTTAACGTTATACCTTCTAACGTAACACGTTATAACATTATACCATATAGCGTTATGTTATATAACGTAATAAGTTATAACGTTATTCCATATATCGCAGTACGTTATAACGTTTTACCGTATAACAGTATGCTACATAACGTAATGCGTTATAACGTTATACCTTCTAACGTAACACGTTATAACATTATACCATATAACGTTATGTTATATAACATAATGCGTTATAACGTTATACTATATAACGTAATACGTTTTAACGTTATACCTTCTAACGTGACACGTTATAACATTATACCATATAGCGTTATGTTATATAACATAATAAGTTATAACGTTATACCATATATCGCAGTACGTTATAACCTCTTACCGTATAACATTATGCTACATAACGTAATGCGTTATAACGTTATACTATATAACGTGACACGTTATATCATTATACCATATAACGTTATGTTATATAACATAATGCGTTATAACGTTATACTATATAACGTAATACGTTTTAACGTTATTCCTTCTAAAGTAACACGTTATAACATTATACCATATAGCGTTATGTTATATAACGTAATAAGTTATAAAGTTATACTATATAACGTAATACGCTTTAACGTTATACCTTATAACGTTATGATATATAACGTAATACGATATAACGTTATACAATGTAACGTAATACGTTATAACGTTATACCTTCTAACCTAACACGTTATAACATTATACCATATAACGTTATGTTATATAACATAATGCGTTATAACGTTATACTATATAACGTAATACGTTTTAACGTTCTACCTTCTAGCATAACACGTTATAACATTATACCATATAACGTTATGTATTATAGCGGAATACGTTATAACCTTATACCATATACCGAGGTACGTTATAACGTTTAACCGTATACCATTATGCTACATAACGTAATGCGTTATAACGTTATACTATATAACGTAATGCGTTATAACTTTATACCTTATTACGTTATGTTATGTAACGTAATGCGATATAACGTTATACAATATAACGCAATACGTTAGAACGTTATACCTTATAACGTAACACGTTATATCATTATACCATATTACGTTATGTTATATCGTAATAAGTTATAACGTTATACTATATAACGTAATACGTTTTAACGTTATACCTTATAACGTTATGTTATATAAGGTATTACGAAATAACGTTATACAATGTAACGTAATACGTTATAACGGTATACCTTCTAACGTAGCACGTTATAACATTATACCATATAACGTTATGATATATAACATAATGCGTTATAACGTTATACTATATAACGTAATACGTTTTAACGTTATTCCTTCTAACGTAGCACGTTATAACATTATACCATATAGCGTTATGTTATATAACGTAATAATTTATAAAGTTATACCATACATCGTATTCCGCTATAACGTTATACTGTATAACATTATGTTATATAACGCAATGCGATATAACGTTACACAATATAACGTGTTACGTTTTAACGTTATACCTTCTAACGTAACACGATATAACATTATACCATATAGCGTTATGTTATATTACGTAATAAGTTATAACGTTATACCATATATCGCAGTACGTTATAACGTTTTACCGTATAACATAATGCTACATAACGTAATGCGTTATAACGTTATACTATATAACGTAATACGTTTTAACGTTATACCTTATAACGTTGTGTTATATAACGTAATACGAAATAACGTTATACACTGTATCGTAATACGTTATAACGTTATACCTTCTAGCGTAACACGTTATAACGTTATACCATATAACGTTATGTTATATAACATAATGCGTTATAACGTTATACTATATAACGTAATACGTTTTATCGTTCTACCTTCTAACGTAACTAGTTATAACATTACACCATATAACGTTATGTAATATAACGGAATACGTTATAACGTTATACCATATACCGAGGTACCTTATAACGTTTAACCGTATACCATTATTCTACATAACGTAATGCGTTATAAAGTTATTCTATATAACGTAATACGTTATAACTTTATACCTTATAACGTTATGTTATATATCGTAATACGATATAACGTTATACAATGTAACGTAATACGTTATAACGTTATACCTTCTAACGTAACACGTTATAACATTACACCATATAACGTTATGTAATATAACGGAATACGTTATAACGTTATACCATATACCGAGGTACGTTATAACGTTTAACCGTATACCATTATTCTACATAACGTAATGCGTTATAAAGTTATTCTATATAACGTAATACGTTATAACTTTATACCTTATAGCGTTATGTTATATAACATAATACGATATCACGTTATACAATATAACGCAATACGTTAGAACGTTATACCTTATAACGTAACACGTTATATCATTATACCATATAACGTTATGTTATATAACGTAATAAGTTATAACGTTATACTATATAACGTAATGCGGTATAACGTTATACTATATAACGCTACACGTTATAACTTTATACCTTATAACGTTATGTTATATAACGTAATACGAAATAACGTTATACAATGTAACGTAATACGTTATAACGTTATACCTCCTAATGTAACACGTTATAACATTATACCATATAACGTTATGTTATATAACATAATGCGTTATAACGTTATACTATATATCGCAGTACGTTATAACGTTTTACCGTATAACATTAGGCTACATAACGTAATGCGTTATAACATCATACTATATAACGTAATACGTTATAACTTTATACCTTATAACGTTATGTTATGTAACGTAATGCGATATAACGTTATACAGTATAACGCAATACGTTAGAACGTTATACCTTCTAACGTAACTCTTTATAACATTACACCATATAACGTTATGTAATATAACGGAATACGTTATAACGTTATACAATATAACGCAATACTTTAGAACGTTATACCTTATAACGTAACACGTTATATCATTATACCATATAACGTTATGTTATATAACGTAATAAGTTATAACGTTATACTATATAACGTAATACGTTTTAACGTTATACCTTCTAACGTAACACGTTATAACATTATACCATATAGCGTTATGTTATGTAACGTAATAAGTTATAACGTTATACCATACATCGCAGTACGTTATAACGTTTTACCGTATAACATTAGGCTACATAACGTAATGCGTTATAACGTCATACTATATAACGTAACACGTTATAACTTTATACCTTATAACGTTATGTTATTTAACGTAATACGATATAACGTTATACAATGTATCGTAATACGTTATAACGTTCTACCTTCTAACGTAACTCTTTATAACATTACACCATATAACGTTATGTAATATAACGGAATACGTTATAACGTTATACAATATAACGCAATACTTTAGAACGTTATACCTTATAACGTAACACGTTATATCATTATACCATATAACGTTATGTTATATAACGTAATAAGTTATTAAGTTATACTATATAACCTAATACGTTTTAACGTTATACCTTGTAACGTTATGTTATATAACGTAATACGATATAACGTAATATAGTGTAACGTAATACGTTATAACGTTATACCTTCTAACGTAACACGTTATAACATTATACCATATAACGTTATGTTATATAACGTAATGCGATATCACGTTATACACTATAACGCAATACGTTAGAACTTTATACCTTATAACGTAACACGTTATATCATTATACCATATAACGTTATGTTATATAACGTAATAAGTTATAACGTTATACCATATACCGAGGTACCTTATAACGTTTAACCGTATACCATTATTCTACATAACGTAATGCGTTATAAAGTTATTCTATATAACGTAATACGTTATAACTTTATACCTTATAACGTTATGTTATATATCGTAATACGATATAACGTTATACAATGTAACGTAATACGTTATAACGTTATACCTTCTAACGTAACACGTTATAACATTACACCATATAACGTTATGTAATATAACGGAATACGTTATAACGTTATACCATATACCGAGGTACGTTATAACGTTTAACCGTATACCATTATTCTACATAACGTAATGCGTTATAAAGTTATTCTATATAACGTAATACGTTATAACTTTATACCTTATAGCGTTATGTTATATAACATAATACGATATCACGTTATACAATATAACGCAATACGTTAGAACGTTCAGTTCTGCCCGAGCAGTCGAGCTATGCGGACGTGAGAACTAGTGCTTCCGTAAGTGCGACAAGTGGGAAAGAAAAGAGAAGAGAAAAGAAAAGTGAAGTGCAACACAACCAATATACTAAAACTAAAGGATGGAAAACATCCAAAAAATACCAACTATAAAAATCCTAAACAAAGGCGAAACATATGCCATAAACAGAGCAATAGACCAACAGAGCTCAAATAAATCAACAAGTGAAGTGGATTGCTCAGATACAAACGAAATGGCGATGGAAATTACGAAAAAAGATGAAGGAAAAAATAATACTAGCAATGTTCCACCACATTACAACGAAAGCTGGAAGACTGCAACTCCCAGCAAAAAACGAAGGATAAACACAAACACAAATGCTAAGAGGACGATAGAACCAGAAGGACAAAAATGGCTACAGGAAATTCCTATACATAACTCTTTCAGCTCACTGCCAGAAGTGATGGATGTAGACCCAGCTGATAAACCAATAACAAACATTCCTAAACCTCCACCAATCTTCATTGATGCTAAAATAATAGACCCCCTCATCGAACTGCTAAACATCACGGCAGGAAAAGAAAATTACACCATAAAACAACTCAAACTAGAACAAGTAAAAGTACAAACCAATACCCCGGAAATATATAGAAAAGTAACAAAAGCGCTAAAGGAAAAAAACGCCGGGTATCATACCTACCAACCCAAATCTGATAAAAGCTACAAAGCAGTAATCAGAGGCTTACATCCTAAATCGAACACAAACAACATATGTGAGGAATTAGCCAAAATCGGACACCAGGTGAGAACGATTAACAACATAACCAGATTTGACACCAAGCAACCACTACCGCTATTTTTAATAGAATTAGAACCTAAAAATAATAACAAAGAAATTTTTGAAATTAAGAAAATTTTAAACACGATAATTACAGTTGAGCCACCCAGACAAAAAAAAGACATACCGCAATGTATGAGGTGTCAACAATATGGGCATACAAAAAACTACTGTAACAGAAACCCGGCGTGTGTCAAATGCGCAGGAAAGCACCTAACAGCTAACTGCCCACATACGGGAAAAATAAATAACGGAAAGTGTTTCAATTGCGGTGGAAACCACCCAGCTAGTTACAAAGGCTGTTTAGTCAGAAAGCAACTACAAAAAAAACTTTTTCCGCCGCTTCGTAACAGGACATATAATAACTCTAACACTCAACAGGATAGCATAGTAACTGAAACATCAACAAACGTTCAGAATGTAATGAACCATAACAATACCAACACCCTTGGTAGCCGAAGCTACGCGCAAGTAGCCAAACAGTCAACACCTTTAGATAATCACAACCAGAACATTAACATCGACGACGCTGCAGAAATTAAAGAACTATTAAAGATATCCATCAAAAACACAGAATTCCTGGCAAAAATGATAAGTGAACAAAACGCAATCCTTAAACAGCAAACGCAACAAATCACACTCATGCTACAGCTACTTACAAACACGCTAACTAAAAAATAAAAATGGACACGCTTAAAATAGCAGCCTGGAACTCTAACGGCCTACAACAAAGGGCCCTAGAAACTAAAACATTCCTGTATAACAATAATATCGATATACTTCTTGTTTCAGAAACACACTTCACTATAAAAAACTATTTAAAAATACCGTACTACACCATATATGATACCAAGCATCCCTCAGGAAAAGCACACGGAGGAACCGCAGTAATAATAAGAAACGATATTAAACACCATCTACACAGTCAGGTTAGTAAAGAATATATCCAAGCAACCACCGTTACAGTACAAACTAGCAGCAACTATCTACAGCTGTCAGCAGTATATGTACCACCGCGACATAAAATTACATCTCAAATGTGGGAAGATTACTTTCAACATTTAGGTGATAAGTATATTGCAGCGGGAGACTATAATTCAAAGCACACACTATGGGGATCAAGAATCAATACACCTCGAGGTAGAACTTTGGAGAAATACATTAGAAACAATAACCTCAATATATTATCCACAGGAAGACCGACTTACTGGCCGACAGACTTGAGCAAAATACCTGACCTACTTGATTTTGCAGTTACAAAAGGACTAAATGCAAATAAACTAAATATAGAACCCAGCCTCGAGCTTAGCTCCGATCATACACCCATAATTATTACATACTTAAACAAACCAATAATTTATAAAAATTCAGAGACACTATGCAATAAAACCACCAAATGGCAAACATTTAAAGAAATAATTGAGAGCAAAATCAACTGCAACATCCCATTGAAAACACCCGAACATATCGAACAAGCAGTAATAACGCTTACAGAAACTATTCAGGAAGCAGCATGGGCAACCACCATACCTGAATCAAATAATAGACCAACAAAAATAATTCCGCCAGACATCCTTGAAAAAATTAGAGAAAAAAGAAAAGCGAAAGCAAAATGGCAAAAACATAGATCAAAAGAAAACAAAAAACACGTAAATAAACTTGCAAAGGAAATAAAAAACAAAATAAAAGAACACAATAACAATGAGTTCACAAAATTCATAGAGTCACTATCTGCACACGAGAACTCTAACTACTCCCTTTGGAAAGCCACAAAAAAAATAAAGAAGCCAATAAAACTAGTCCCAGCAATCAGAAAAGCAGATAATACATGGGCAAGAAGCAACGAAGAACAAGCTGAAGAATTTTCCAACCACCTAAGCAACATATTTACACCACATAATATCAATAATAGCAACCACAACTGTCATATGGACGAGGATGAGGTAATCACTAGTACTGCAACTGACAATCATTACATCATACCTAAAACAACAGCACATGAAATTAGAAACATAATCGAGAAAACAAAAAATAATAAGGCACCAGGAATTGACCTAATCAATGGTATAATCTTGAAAAACCTTCCTCCAAAAGCGATACGGCTAATTACAATAATCTTTAATGCAATATTAAGAATCCAATACTATCCTAAACTATGGAAACTAGCACAGATCATAATGTTACCTAAACCAGGCAAAGACCCACATCAAACAGTATCGTACAGACCAATATCACTACTTCCAGTATTCTCCAAAATACTGGAAAAAATAATTTACGCCCGCCTAAAACCAATAATAGAGAAGGAAAAACTAATACCAGATCACCAATTTGGATTCAGGAACAAACACTCCACGATAGAGCAAATGCACAGACTCACAAACGAAATAATACTAGCAATAGAAAACAAACAATACTGTACAGCCCTCTTTATGGACATCGAGAAAGCATTCGACAAAATAAACCACGATAGTCTACTTCAATCAATCAGAAAACAATTCCCGGAGCAGATATACCATTTAACTAAATCCTACTTAAGCAACAGAACCTTTACAGTAAAAATTAAAGATACATACTCTCAAGTTAAAGACATCAAGGCAGGGGTTCCGCAAGGAAGCGTCTTGGGACCAATTCTCTACACACTATACACGGCCAACATACCAACAACCACCAACAGCAAAATACTGACATTTGCGGATGACACTGTGGTACTAGTCAGGCACACTAACCCAGCAACAGCAGTCGCATTGCTACAAGAGCATATTGCAAAAATAGAAAAGTGGCTTCAAGTTAAACAAATTAAAGCAAACCCTGATAAATGCAACCACATTACATTCACACTGCGAAAACAGTTACCACCAAACATTACACTCAACGGCACGCACATAATACAAACAAGGCAAGTCAAATACCTAGGACTACACTTTGATACAAGATTCACATGGAAACAGCATATCAAATCAATAATAAGCAAAATACAGATAGCAAGGAGACAGATGTACTGGTTAACAAGTCGAAAGTCCAAACTAAGCATAGAAAACAAATTAAAAATCTACAAAACCATCATAAAACCAATCTGGACGTACGGAATACCACTATGGGGAACTGCAGCAATGAGCCATATAACCAAACTAGAGGCAATGCAATCTAAAATACTTAGAACAATAGTAAACGCCCCATGGTACGTTAGAAACGAGGACATACGAAAAGACCTTGGAATACCAACGGTCAAGGAAGAGATTAGCAGATTCGCAAGAAGGTACAGAGAAAGATTAGCAACGCACCCGAACCGGCTGGCAGCGGAAACGATCTCCACATTCATCGAAAGGAGATTAAAAAGGAAACATCCAGTAGATCTCATAAAGGATACACCCTAACAAGCACGAAGATGGAACCCCATTGGGGGTAGCCACCCACATGTTATATTAGTAAACAGCTATAACATTTTACCAAATGTCCTACTGGACAAATTGTAAAATTTAAAGCAAATAAATAAAAAAAAAAAAAAAAAAAAAACGTTAGAACGTTATACCTTATAACGTAACACGTTATATCATTATACCATATAACGTTATGTTATATAACGTAATAAGTTATAACGTTATACTATATAACGTAATGCGGTATAACGTTATACTATATAACGCTACACGTTATAACTTTATACCTTATAACGTTATGTTATATAACGTAATACGAAATAACGTTATACAATGTAACGTAATACGTTATAACGTTATACCTCCTAATGTAACACGTTATAACATTATACCATATAACGTTATGTTATATAACATAATGCGTTATAACGTTATACTATATAACGTAATACGTTTTAACGTTATTCCTTCTAACGTAACACGTTATAACATTATACCATATAGCGTTATGTTATATAACGTAATAAGTTATAAAGTTATACTATATAACGTAATACGCTTTAACGTTATACCTTATAACGTTATGTTATATAACGTAATACGATATAACGTTATACAATGTATCGTAATACGTTATGACGATATGCCTTCTAACGTCACACGTTATAACATTATACCATATAACGTTATGTTATATAACATAATGCGTTATAACGTTATACTATATATCGCAGTACGTTATAACGTTTTACCGTATAACATTAGGCTACATAACGTAATGCGTTATAACGTCATACTATATAACGTAATACGTTATAACTTTATACCTTATAACGTTATGTTATGTAACGTAATGCGATATAACGTTATACAGTATAACGCAATACGTTAGAACGTTATACCTTCTAACGTAACTCTTTATAACATTACACCATATAACGTTATGTAATATAACGGAATACGTTATAACGTTATACAATATAACGCAATACTTTAGAACGTTATACCTTATAACGTAACACGTTATATCATTATACCATATAACGTTATGTTATATAACGTAATAAGTTATAACGTTATACTATATAACGTAATACGCTTTAACGTTATACCTTATAGCGTTATGTTATATAACGTAATACGATATAACGTTATACAATGTATCGTAATACGTTATGACGATATGCCTTCTAACGTCACACGTTATAACATTATACCATATAACGTTATGTTATATAACATAATGCGTTATAACGTTATACTATATATCGCAGTACGTTATAACGTTTTACCGTATAACATTATGCTACATAACGTAATGCGTTATAACGTTATACTATATAACGTAACACGTTATAACGTTATACCATATAACGTTATGTTATATAACGTAATAAGTTATAACGTTATACCATACATCGCAGTACGTTATAACGTTTTACCGTATAACATTAGGCTACATAACGTAATGCGTTATAACGTCATACTATATAACGTAATACGTTATAACTTTATACCTTATAACGTTATGTTATGTAACGTAATGCGATATAACGTTATACAGTATAACGCAATACGTTAGAACGTTATACCTTCTAACGTAACTCTTTATAACATTACACCAGATAACGTTATGTAATATAACGGAATACGTTATAACGTTATACAATATAACGCAATACTTTAGAACGTTATACCTTATAACGTAACACGTTATATCATTATACCATATAACGTTATGTTATATAACGTAATAAGTTATAACGTTATACTATATAACGTAATACGTTTTAACGTTATACCTTCTAACGTAACACGTTATAACATTATACCATATAGCGTTATGTTATGTAACGTAATAAGTTATAACGTTATACCATACATCGCAGTACGTTATAACGTTTTACCGTATAACATTAGGCTACATAACGTAATGCGTTATAACGTCATACTATATAACGTAACACGTTATAACTTTATACCTTATAACGTTATGTTATTTAACGTAATACGATATAACGTTATACAATGTATCGTAATACGTTATAACGTTCTACCTTCTAACGTAACTCTTTATAACATTACACCATATAACGTTATGTAATATAACGGAATACGTTATAACGTTATACAATATAACGCAATACTTTAGAACGTTATACCTTATAACGTAACACGTTATATCATTATACCATATAACGTTATGTTATATAACGTAATAAGTTATAAAGTTATACTATATAACCTAATACGTTTTAACGTTATACCTTATAACGTTATGTTATATAACGTAATACGATATAACGTAATATAGTGTAACGTAATACGTTATAACGTTATACCTTCTAACGTAACACGTTATAACATTATACCATATAACGTTATGTTATATAACGTAATGCGATATCACGTTATACACTATAACGCAATACGTTAAAACTTTATACCTTATAACGTAACACGTTATATCATTATACCATATAACGTTATGTTATATAACGTAATAAGTTATAACGTTACACTATATAACGTAATGCGGTATAACGTTATACTATATAACGTAACACGTTATAACTTTATACCTTATAACGTTATGTTATATAACGTAATACGAAATAACGTTATACAATGTAACGTAATACGTTATAACGTTATACCTTCTAACGTAACACGTTATAACATCATACCATATAACGTTATGTTATATAACGTAATAAGTTATAAAGTTATACCATACATCGTATTCCGCTATAACGTTATACCATATAACGTTATATTATATAACGAAATGCGATATAACGTTTCACAATATAACGTGTTACGTTATAACGTCATACCTTCTAACGTAACAAGTTATAACATTATACCTTATAACGTTATGTATTATAACGGAATACGTTATAACGTTATACCAAATACCGAGGTACGTTATAACGTTTAACCGTATAACATTATGGTACATAACGTAATGCGTTATAACGTTATACTATATAACGTAATACGTTATAACTTTATACCTTATAACGTTATGTTATGTAACGTAATGCGATATAACGTTATACAGTATAACGCAATACGTTAGAACGTTATACCTTATAACTTAACACGTTATATCATTATACCATATAACGTTATGTTATATAACGTAATAAGTTATAACGTTATACTATATAACGTAATACGTTTTAACGTTATACCTTATAACGTTGTGTTATATAACGTAATACGAAATAACGTTATACACTGAATCGTAATTCGTTATAACGTTATACCTTCTAGCGTAACACGTTATAACGTTATACCATATAACGTTATGTTATATAACATAATGCGTTATAACGTTATACTATATAACGTAATACGTTTTATCGTTCTACCTTCTAACGTAACTAGTTATAACATTACACCATATAACGTTATGTAATATAACGGAATACGTTATAACGTTATACCATATACCGAGGTACCTTATAACGTTTAACCGTATACCATTATTCTACATAACGTAATGCGTTATAAAGTTATTCTATATAACGTAATACGTTATAACTTTATACCTTATAACGTTATGTTATATATCGTAATACGATATAACGTTATACAATGTAACGTAATACGTTATAACGTTATACCTTCTAACGTAACACGTTATAACATTACACCATATAACGTTATGTAATATAACGGAATACGTTATAACGTTATACCATATACCGAGGTACGTTATAACGTTTAACCGTATACCATTATTCTACATAACGTAATGCGTTATAAAGTTATTCTATATAACGTAATACGTTATAACTTTATACCTTATAACGTTATGTTATGTAACGTAATGCGATATAACGTTATACAGTATAACGCAATACGTTAGAACGTTATACCTTCTAGCGTAACTCTTTATAACATTACACCATATAACGTTATGTAATATAACGGAATACGTTATAACGTTATACTATATAACGTAATGCGGTAAACGTTATACTATATAACGTAACACGTTATAACTTTATACCTTATAACGTTATGTTATATAACGTAATACGAAATAACGTTATACAATCTAACGTAATACGTTATAACGTTATACCTTCTAACGTAACGCGTTATAACATTATACCATATAACGTTATGTTATATAACATAATGCGTTATAACGTTATACTATGTAACGCAATACGTTTTAACGTTATACCTTCTAACGTAACACGCTATAACATTATACCATATAACGTTATGTTATATAACATAATGCGTTATAACGGTATACTATATAACGTAATGCGGTATAACGTTATACTATATAACGTAACACGTTATAACTTTATACCTTATAACGTTATGTTATATAACGTAATACGAAATAACGTTATACAATGTAACGTAATACGTTATAACGTTATACCTTCTAACGTAACACGTTATAACATTATACCATATAACGTTATGTTATATAACATAATGCGTTATAACGTTATACTATATAACGTAATACGTTTTAACGTTATTCCTTCTAACGTAACACGTTATAACATTATACCATATAGCGTTATGTTATATAACGTAATAAGTTATAAACTATACTATATAACGTAATACGCTTTAACGTTATACCTTATAACGTTATGTCATAAAACGTAATACGATATAACGTTATACAATGTATCGTAATACGTTATAACGTTATACCTTCTAACGTAACACGTTATAACATTATACCATATAACGTTATGTTATATAACGTAATAAGTTATAACGTTATACCATACATCGCAGTACGTTATAACGTTTTACCGTATAACATTAGGCTACATAACGTAATGCGTTATAACGTCATACTATATAACGTAACACGTTATAACTTTATACCTTATAACGTTATGTTATATAACGTAATACGAAATAACGTTATACAATGTATCGTAATACGTTATAACGTTATACCTTCTAGCGTAACACGTTATAACATTATACCATATAACGTTATGTTATATGACATAATGCGTTATAACGTTATACTATATAACGCAATACGTTTTAACGTTACACCTTCTAACGTAACACGTTATATCATTGTACCATATAACGTTATGTTATATAACGTAATAAGTTATAACGTTATACTATATAACGTAATGCGGTATAACGTTATATTATATAACGTAACACGTTATAACTTTATACCTTATAACGTTATGTTATATAACGTAATGCGTTATAACGTTATACTATTTAACGTAATACGTTTTAACGTTATTCCTTCTAACGTAACACGTTATAACATTATACCATATAACGTTATGTTATATAACATAATGCGTTATAACGTTATACTATTTAACGTAATACGTTTTAACGTTATTCCTTCTAACGTAACACGTTATAACATTATACCATATAGCGTTATGTTATATAACGTAATAAGTTATAACGTTATACTATATAACGTAATGCGGTATAACGTTATACTATATAACGTAACACGTTATAACTTTATACCTTATAACGCTATGTTATATAACGTAATACGAAATAACGTTATACAATGTAACGTAATACGTTATAACGTTATACCTTCTAACGTAACACGTTATAACATTATACCATATAACGTTATGTTATATAACATAATGCGTTATAACGTTATACTATTTAACGTAATACGTTTTAACGTTATTCCTTCTAACGTAACACGTTATAACATTATACCATATAGCTTTATGTTATATAACGTAATAAGTTATAAAGTTATACTATATAGCGTAATACGCTTTAACGTTATACCATATAACGTTATGTTATATAACGTAATGCTTTATAACGTTATACTATATAACGTAACACGTTATAACTTTATACCTTATAACGTTATGTTATATAACGTAATACGATATAACGTTATACAATGTAACGTAATACGTTATAACGTTATACCTTCTAACGTAACACGTTATAACATTATACCATATAACGTTATGTTATATAACATAATGTGTTATAACGTTATACTATATAACGTAATAGGTTTTAACGTTATAGCTTCTAACGTAACACGTTATAATATTATACCATATAGCGTTATGTTATATAACGTAATAAGTTATAACGTTATACCATATATCGCAGTACGTTATAACGTTTTACCGTATAACATTATGCTACATAACGTAATGCTTTATAACGTTATACTATATAACGTAACACGTTATAACTTTATACCTTATAACGTTATGTTATATAACGTAATACGATATAACGTTATACAATGTAACGTAATAAGTTATAACGTTATACCTTCTAACGTAACACGTTATAACACTATACCATATAACGTTATGTTATATAACATAATGCGTTATAACGTTATACTATATAACGTAATACGTTTTAACGTTCTACCTTCTAGCGTAACACGTTATAACATTATACCATATAACGTTATGTATTATAGCGGAATACGTTATAACCCTATACCATATACCGAGGTACGTTATAACGTTTAACCGTATACCATTATGCTACATAACGTAATGCGTTATAACGTTATACTATATAACGTAATGCGTTATAACTTTATACCTTATTACGTTATGTTATGTAACGTAATGCGATATAACGTTATCCAATATAACGCAATACGTTAGAACGTTATACCTTATAACGTAACACGTTATATCATTATACCATATAACGCTATGTTATATCGTAATAAGTTATAACGTTATATTATATAACGTAATACGTTTTAACGTTATACCTTATAACGTTATGTTATATAACGTAATACGAAATAACGTTATACAATGTAACGTAATACGTTATAACGTTATACCTTCTAACGTAACACGTTATAACATTATACCATATAGCGTTATGTTATATAACGTAATAAGTTATAACGTTATACCATATATCGCAGTACGTTATAACGTTTTACCGTATAACATAATGCTACATAACGTAATGCGTTATAACGTTATACTGTATAACGTAACACGTTATAACTTTATACCTTATAACGTTATGTTATATAACGTAATACGAAATAACGTTATACAATGTAACGTAATACGTTATAACGTTATACCTTCTAACGTAACACGTTATAACATTATACCGTATGGCGTTATGTTATATAACGTAATAAGTTATAACGTTATACCATATATCGCAGTACGTTATAACGTTTTACCGTATAACATAATGCTACATAAAGTAATGCGTTATAACGTTATACTATATAACGTAACACGTTATAACTTTATACCTTATAACGTTATGTTATATAACGTAATATGAAATAACGTTATACAATGTAACGTAATACGTTATAACGTTATGCCTTCTAACGTACCACGTTATAACATTACACCATATAATGTTATGTTATATAACATAATGCGTTATAACGTTATACTATATAACGTAATACGTTTTAACGTTATTGCTTCTAACGTAACACGTTATAACATTATAACATATAACGTTATGTTATATAACGTAATAATTTATAAAGTTATACCATACATCGTATTCCGCTATAACGTTATACTGTATAACGTTATGTTATATAACGCAATGCGATATAACGTTACACAATATAACGTGTTACGTTTTAACGTTATACCTTCTAACGTAACACGTTATAACTTTATACCTTATAACGTTATGTTATATAACGTAATATGAAATAACGTTATACAATGTAACGTAATACGTTATAACGTTATACCTTCTAACGTAGCACGTTATAACATTATACCATATAACGTTATGTTATATAACATAATGCGTTATAACGTTGTACTATATAACGTAACACGTTTTAACGTTATTCCTTCTAACGTAACACGTTATAAAATTATACCATATAGCGTTATGTTATATAACGTAATAAGTTATAACGTTATACCATATATCGCAGTACGTTATAACGTTTTACCGTATAACATAATGCTACATAACGTTTTTTTTTTTTTTTTTTATTTATTTGCTTTAAATTTTACAATTTGTCCAGTAGGACATTTGGTAAAATGTTATAGCTGTTTACTAATATAACATGTGGGTGGCTACCCCCAATGGGGTTCCATCTTCGTGCTTGTTAGGGTGTATCCTTTATGAGATCTACTGGATGTTTCCTTTTTAATCTCCTTTCGATGAATGTGGTGATCGTTTCCGCTGCCAGCCGGTTCGGGTGCGTTGCTAATCTTTCTCTGTACCTTCTTGCGAATCTGCTAATCTCTTCCTTGACCGTTGGTATTCCAAGGTCTTTTCGTATGTCCTCGTTTCTAACGTACCATGGGGCGTTTACTATTGTTCTAAGTATTTTAGATTGCATTGCCTCTAGTTTGGTTATATGGCTCATTGCTGCTGTTCCCCATAGTGGTATTCCGTACGTCCAGATTGGTTTTATGATGGTTTTGTAGATTTTTAATTTGTTTTCTATGCTTAGTTTGGATTTTCGACTTGTTAACCAGTACATCTGTCTCCTTGCTATCTGTATTTTGCTTATTATTGATTTGATATGCTGTTTCCATGTGAATCTTGTATCAAAGTGTAGTCCTAGGTATTTGACTTGCCTTGTTTGTATTATGTGCGTGCCGTTGAGTGTAATGTTTGGTGGTAACTGTTTTCGCAGTGTGAATGTAATGTGGTTGCATTTATCAGGGTTTGCTTTAATTTGTTTAACTTGAAGCCACTTTTCTATTTTTGCAATATGCTCTTGTAGCAATGCGACTGCTGTTGCTGGGTTAGTGTGCCTGACTAGTACCACAGTGTCATCCGCAAATGTCAATATTTTGCTGTTGGTGGTTGTTGGTATGTTGGCCGTGTATAGTGTGTAGAGAATTGGTCCCAAGACGCTTCCTTGCGGAACCCCTGCCTTGATGTCTTTAACTTGAGAGTATGTATCTTTAATTTTTACTGTAAAGGTTCTGTTGCTTAAGTAGGATTTAGTTAAATGGTATATCTGCTCCGGGAATTGTTTTCTGATTGATTGAAGTAGACTATCGTGGTTTATTTTGTCGAATGCTTTCTCGATGTCCATAAAGAGGGCTGTGCAGTATTGTTTGTTTTCTATTGCTAGTATTATTTCGTTTGTGAGTCTGTGCATTTGCTCTATCGTGGAGTGTTTGTTCCAGAATCCAAATTGGTGATCTGGTATTAGTTTTTCCTTCTCTATTATTGGTACATAACGTAATGCGTTATAACGTTATACTGTATAACGTAACACGTTATAACTTTATACCTTATAACGTTATGTTATATAACGTAATACGAAATAACGTTATACAATGTAACGTAATACGTTATAACGTTATACCTTCTAACGTAACACGTTATAACATTATACCGTATGGCGTTATGTTATATAACGTAATAAGTTATAACGTTATACCATATATCGCAGTACGTTATAAAGTTTTACCGTATAACATAATGCTACATAACGTAATGCGTTATAACGTTATACTATATAACGTAACACGTTATAACTTTATACCTTATAACGTTATGTTATATAACGTAATACGAAATAACGTTATACAATGTAACGTAATACGTTATAACGTTATACCTTCTAACCTAACACGTTATAACATTATACCATATAACGTTATGTTATATAAAATAATGCGTTATAACGTTATACTATATAACGTAATACGTTTTAACGTTATACCTTCTAACGTAACACGTTATAACATTATACCGTATGGCGTTATGTTATATAACGCAATAAGTTATAACGTTATACCATATATCGCAGTACGTTATAACGTTTTACCGTATAACATTATGCTACATAACGTAATACGTTATAACGTTATACCTTCTAACGTAACACGTTATAACTTTATACCTTATAACGTTATGTTATATAGCGTAATAAGTTATAAAGTTATACCATACATCGTATTCCGCTATAACGTTATACCATATAACGTTATGTTATATAACGTAATGTGATATAACGTTACACAATATAACGTGTTACGTTATAACGTCATACCTTCTAACGTAACACGTTATAACACTATACCATATAACGTTATATTATATAACATAATACGTTATAACGTTATACTATGTAACGTAATACGTTTTAACGTTATACCTTCTAACGTAACACGTTATAACATTATACCGTATAGCGTTATGTTATATAACGTAATAAGTTATAACGTTATACCATATATCGCAGTACGTGATAACGTTTTACCGTATAACATAATGCTACATAACGTAATGCGTTATAACGTTATACTATATAACGTAACACGTTATAACTTTATACCTTATAACGTTATGTTATATAACGTAATACGATATAATGTTATACTATGTAACGTAATACGTTATAACGTTATACCTTCTAACCTAACACGTTATAACATTATACCATATAACGTTATGTTATATAACATAATGCGTTATAACGTTATACTATATAACGTAATACGTTTTAACGTTATACCTTCTGACGTGACACGTTATAACATTATACCATATAGCGTTATGTTATATAACATAATAAGTTATAACGTTATACCATATATCGCAGTACGTTATAACCACTTACCGTATAACATTATGCTACATAACGTAATGCGTTATAACGTTATACTATATAACGTGACACGTTATATCATTATACCATATAACGTTATGTTATATAACATAATGCGTTATAACGTTATACTATATAACGTAATACGTTTTAACGTTATTCCTTCTAAAGTAACACGTTATAACATTATACCATATAGCGTTTTGTTATATAACGTAATAAGTTATAAAGTTATACTATATAACGTAATACGCTTTAACGTTATACCTTATAACGTTATGATATATAACGTAATACGATATAACGTTATACAATGTAACGTAATACGTTATAACGTTATACCTTCTAACGTAACACGTTATAACATTATACCATATAACGTTATCTTATATAACATAATGCGTTATAACGTTATGCTATATAACGTAATACGTTTTAACGTTATACCTTCTAACGTAACACGATATAACATTATACCATATAGCGTTATGTTATATAACGTAATAAGTTATAACGTTATACCATATATCGCAGTACGTTATAACGTTTTACCGTATAACATTATGCTACATAACGTAATACGTTATAACGATATACCTTCTAACGTAACACGTTATAACTATATACCTTATAACGTTATGTTATATAGCGTAATAAGTTATAAAGTTATACCATACATCGTATTCCGCTATAACGTTATACTGTATAACGTTATGTTATATAACGCAATGCGATATAACGTTACACAATATAACGTGTTACGTTTTAACGTTATACCTTCTAACGTAACACGTTATAACATTATACCATATAGCGTTATGTTATATAACGTAATATGTTATAACGTTATACCATATATCGCAGTACGTTATAACGTTTTACCGTATAACATAATGCTACATAACGTAATGCGTTATAACGTTATACTGTATAACGTTATGTTATATAACGCAATGCGATATAACGTTACACAATATAACGTGTTACGTTTTAACGTTATACCTTCTAACGTAACACGTTATAACTTTATACCTTATAACGTTATGTTATATAACGTAATATGAAATAACGTTATACAATGTAACGTAATACGTTATAACGTTATACCTTCTAACGTAGCACGTTATAACATTATACCATATAACGTTATGTTATATAACATAATGCGTTATAACGTTATACTATATAACGTAATACGTTTTAACGTTATTCCTTCTAACGTAACACGTTATAAAATTATACCATATAGCGTTATGTTATATAACGTAATATGTTATAACGTTATACCATATATCGCAGTACGTTATAACGTTTTACCGTATAACATAATGCTACATAACGTAATGCGTTATAACGTTATACTGTATAACGTAACACGTTATAACTTTATACCTTATAACGTTATGTTATATAACGTAATACGAAATAACGTTATACAATGTAGCGTAATACGTTATAACGTTATACCTTCTAACGTAACACGTTATAACATTATACCGTATGGCGTTATGTTATATAACGTAATAAGTTATAACGTTATACCATATATCGCAGTACGTTATAAAGTTTTACCGTATAACATAATGCTACATAACGTAATGCGTTATAACGTTATACTATATAACGTAACACGTTATAACTTTATACCTTATAACGTTATGTTATATAACGTAATACGAAATAACGTTATACAATGTAACGTAATACGTTATAACGTTATACCTTCTAACCTAACACGTTATAACATTATACCATATAACGTTATGTTATATAAAATAATGCGTTATAACGTTATACTATATAACGTAATACGTTTTAACGTTATACCTTCTAACGTAACACGTTATAACATTATACCGTATGGCGTTATGTTATATAACGCAATAAGTTATAACGTTATACCATATATCGCAGTACGTTATAACGTTTTACCGTATAACATAATGCTACATAACGTAATGCGTTATAACGTTATACTATATAACGTAACACGTTTAAACATTATACCATATAGCGTTATGTTATATAACGTAATAAGTTATAACGTTATACCATATATCACAGTACGTTATAACGTTTTACCGTATAACATTATGCTACATAACGTAATACGTTATAACGTTATACCTTCTAACGTAACACGTTATAACTTTATACCTTATAACGTTATGTTATATAGCGTAATAAGTTATAAAGTTATACCATACATCGTATTCCGCTATAACGTTATACCATATAACGTTATGTTATATAACGTAATGTGATATAACGTTACACAATATAACGTGTTACGTTATAACGTCATACCTTCTAACGTAACACGTTATAACACTATACCATATAACGTTATGTAATATAACGGAATACGTTATAACGTTATACAATATAACGCAATACTTTAGAACGTTATACCTTCTAACGTAACTCTTTATAACATTACACCATATAACGTTATGTAATATAACATAATGCGTTATAACGTTATACTGTATAACGTAATACGTTTTAACGTTATACCTTCTAACGTAACACGTTATAACATTATACCGTATAGCGTTATGTTATATAACGTAATAAGTTATAACGTTATACCATATATCGCAGTACGTTATAACGTTTTCCTGTATAACATTAGGCTACATAACGTAATGCGTTATAACGTTATACTATATAACGTAACACGTTATAACTTTATACCTTATAACGTTATGTTATTTAACGTAATAAGATATAACGTTATACAATGTATCGTAATACGTTATAACGTTCTACCTTCTAACGTAACTCTTTATAACATTACACCATATAACGTTATGTAATATAACGGAATACGTTATAACGTTATACAATATAACGCAATACTTTAGAACGTTATACCTTATAACGTAACACGTTATATCATTATACCATATAACGTTATGTTATATAACGTAATAAGTTATAAACTTATACTATATAACCTAATACGTTTTAACGTTATACCTTATAACGTTATGTTATATAACGTAATACGATATAACGTAATATAGTGTAACGTAATACGTTATAACGTTATACCTTCTAACGTAACACGTTATAACATTATACCATATAACGTTATGTTATGTAACATAATGCGTTATAACTTTATACTATATAACGTAATACGTTTTAACGTTATACCTTCTAACGTAACACGTTATAACATTACACCATATAACGTTATGTAATATAACGGAATACGTTATAACGTTAAACCATATACCGAGGTACGTTATAACGTTTAACCGTATACCATTATGCTACGCAACGTAATGCGATATAAATTTATTCTATATAACGTAATACGTTATAACTTTATACCTTATAACGTTATGTTATATAACGTAATGCGATATCACGTTATACACTATAACGCAATACGTTAGAACTTTATACCTTATAACGTAACACGTTATATCATTATACCATATAACGTTATGTTATATAACGTAATAAGTTATAACGTTACACTATATAACGTAATGCGGTATAACGTTATACTATATAACGTAACACGTTATAACTTTATACCTTATAACGTTATGTTATATAACGTAATACGAAATAACGTTATACAATGTAACGTAATACGTTATAACGTTATACCTTCTAACGTAACACGTTATAACATTATACCATATAACGTTATGTTATATAACATAATGCGTTATAACGTTATACTATATATCGCAGTACGTTGTAACGTTTTACCGTATAACATTATGCTACATAATGTAATGCGTTATAACGTTATACTATATAACGTAACACGTTATAACTTTATGCCATATAACGTTATGTTATATAACGTAATACGAAATAACGTTATACAATGGAACGTAATAGGTTATAACGTCATACCTTCTAACGTAACACGTTATAACATTATACCATATAACGTTATGTTATATAACATAATGCGTTATAACGTTATACTATGTAACGTAATACGTTTTAACGTTATACCTTCTAACGTAACACGTTATAGCATTATACCATATAACGTTATGTTATAAAACATAATGCGTTATAACGCTATACTATATAACGTAATACGTTTTAATGTTATTCCTTCTAACGTAGCACGTTATAACATTATACCATATAGCGTTATGTTATATAACGTAATAAGTTATATAGTTACAGTATATAACGTAATACGCTTTAACGTTATACCTTATAACGATATGTTATATAACGTAATACGATATAACGTTATACAATGTATCGTAATACGTTATAACGATATACCTTCTAACGTCACACGTTATAACATTATACCATATAACGTTATGTTATATAACATAATGCGTTATAACGTTATACCATATATCGCAGTACGTTATAACGTTTTACCGTATAACATTATGTTACATAACGTAATGCGTTATAACGTTATACTATATAACGTAACACGTTATAACTTTATACGATATAACGTTATGTTATATAACGTAATACGAAATAACGTTATACAATGTAACGTAATACGTTATAACGTTATACCTTCTAACGTAACACGTTATAACATTATACCATATAACGTTATGTTATATAACGTAATAAGTTATAACGTTATACTATATAACGTAATGCGGTATAACGTTATACTATATAACGTAACACGTTATAACTTTATACCTTATAACGTTATGTTATATAACGTAATACGAAATAACGTTATACAATCTAACGTAATACGTTATAACGTTATGCCTTCTAACGTAACACGTTATAACATTATACCATATAACGTTATGTTATATAACATAATGCGTTATAACGTTATACTATGTAACGCAATACGTTTTAACGTTATACCTTCTAACGTAACACGCTATAACATTATACCATATAACGTTATGTTATATAACATAATGCGTTATAACGTTATACTATATAACGTAATGCGGTATAACGTTATGCTATATAACGTAACACGTTATAACTTTATACCTTATAACGTTATGTTATATAACGTAATACGAAATAACGTTATACAATGTAACGTAATACGTTATAACGTTATACCTTCTAACGTAACACGTTATAACATTATACCATATAACGTTATGTTATATAACATAATGCGTTATAACGTTATACTATATAACGTAATACGTTTTAACGTTATTCCTTCTAACGTAACACGTTATAACATTATACCATATAGCGTTATGTTATATAACGTAATAAGTTATAAACTATACTATATAACGTAATACGCTTTAACGTTATACCTTATAACGTTATGTCATAAAACGTAATACGATATAACGTTATACAATGTATCGTAATACGTTATAACGTTATACCTTCTAACGTAACACGTTATAACATTATACCATATAACGTTATGTTATATAACGTAATAAGTTATAACGTTATACCATATATCGCAGTACGTTATTACGTTTTACCGTATAACATTATGCTATATAACGTAATGCGTTATAACGTTATACTATATAACGTAACTCGTTATAACTTTATACCTTATAACGTTATGTTATATAACATAATGCGATATAACGTTATACAGTATAACGTAATACGTTATAACGTTATACCTTCTAACGTAACACGTTATAACATTATACCATATAACGTTATGTTATATAACGTAATAAGTCATAAAGTTATACCATACATCGTATTCCGCTATAACGTTATACCATATAACGTTATGTTATATAACGTAATGCGATATAACGTTTCACAATATAACGTGTTACGTTATAACGTCATACCTTCTAACGTAACAAGTTATAACGTTATACCATATAACGTTATGTTATATAACATAATGCGTTATAACGTTATACTATATAACGTAATACGTTTTAACGTTATACCTTCTAACGTAACACGTTATAACATTATACCATATAGCGTTATGTTATATAACGTAATAAGTTATAACGTTGTACCATACATCGCAGTACGTTATAACGTTTTACCGTATAACATTATTCTACATAACGTAATGCGTTATAACGTCATACTATATAACGTAACACGTTATAACTTTATACCTTATAACGTTATGTTATATAACGTAATACGAAATAACGTTATACAATGTATCGTAATACGTTATAACGTTATACCTTCTAGCGTAACACGTTATAACATTATACCATATAACGTTATGTTATATGGCATAATGCGTTATAACGTTATACTATATAACGCAATACGTTTTAACGTTACACCTTCTAACGTAACACGTTATATCATTGTACCATATATCGTTATGTTATATAACGTAATAAGTTATAACGTTATACTATATAACGTAATGCGGTATAACGTTATACTATATAACGTAACACGTTATAACTTTATACCTTATAACGTTATGTTATATAACGTAATGCGTTATAACGTTATACTATTTAACGTAATACGTTTTAACGTTATTCCTTCTAACGTAACACGTTATAACATTATACCATATAATGTTATGTTATATAACATAATGCGTTATAACGTTATACTATTTAACGTAATACGTTTTAACGTTATTCCTTCTAACGTAACACGTTATAACATTATACCATATAGCGTTATGTTATATAACGTAATAAGTTATAAAGTTATACTATATAGCGTAATACGCTTTAACGTTATACCTTATAACGTTATGTTATATAACGTAATGCGATATAACGTTATACAATGTAACGTAATACGTTATAACTTTATACCCTATACGTTATGTTATATAACGTAATGCGATATCACGTTATACAATATAACGCAATACGTTAGAACGTTATACCTTATAACGTAACACGTTATATCATTGTACCATATAACGTTATGTTATATAACGTAATAAGTTATAACGTTATACTATATAACGTAATGCGGTATAACGTTATACTATATAACGTAACACGTTATAACTTTATACCTTATAACGCTATGTTATATAACGTAATACGAAATAACGTTATACAATGTAACGTAATACGTTATAACGTTATACCTTCTAACGTAACACGTTATAACATTATACCATATAACGTTATGTTATATAACATAATGCGTTATAACGTTATACTATTTAACGTAATACGTTTTAACGTTATTCCTTCTAACGTAACACGTTATAACATTATACCATATAGCTTTATGTTATATAACGTAATAAGTTATAAAGTTATACTATATAGCGTAATACGCTTTAACGTTATACCATATAACGTTATGTTATATAACGTAATACGATATAACGTTATACAATGTAACGTAATAAGTTATAACGTTATACCTTCTAACGTAACACGTTATAACATTATACCATATAACGTTATGTTGTATAACATAATGCGTTATAACGTTATACTATATAACGTAATACGTTTAACGTTATACCTTCTAACGTAACACGTTATAACATTATACCATATAGCGTTATGTTATATAACGTAGTAAGTTATAACGTTATTCCATATATCACAGTACGTTATAACGTTTTAGCGTATAACAGTATGCTACATAACGTAATGCGTTATAACGTTATACCTTCTAACGTAACACGTTATAACATTATACCATATAACGTTATGTTATATAACATAATGCGTTATAACGTTATACTATATAACGTAATACGTTTTAACGTTATACCTTCTAACGTGACACGTTATAACATTATACCATATAGCGTTATGTTATATAACATAATAAGTTATAACGTTATACCATATATCGCAGTACGTTATAACCTCTTACCGTATAACATTATGCTACATAACGTAATGCGTTATAACGTTATACTATATAACGTGACACGTTATATCATTATACCATATAACGTTATGTTATATAACATAATGCGTTATAACGTTATACTATATAACGTAATACGTTTTAACGTTATTCCTTCTAAAGTAACACGTTATAACATTATACCATATAGCGTTATGTTATATAACGTAATAAGTTATAAAGTTATACTATATAACGTAATACGCTTTAACGTTATACCTCATAACGTTATGATATATAACGTAATACGATATAACGTTATACAATGTAACGTAATACGTTATAACGTTATACCTTCTAACCTAACACGTTATAACATTATACCATATAACGTTATGTTATATAACATAATGCGTTATAACGTTATACTATATAACGTAATACGTTTTAACGTTCTACCTTCTAGCATAACACGTTATAACATTATACCATATAACGTTATGTATTATAGCGGAATACGTTATAACCTTATACCATATACCGAGGTACGTTATAACGTTTAACCGTATACCATTATGCTACATAACGTAATGCGTTATAACGTTATACTATATAACGTAATGCGTTATAACTTTATACCTTATTACGTTATGTTATGTAACGTAATGCGATATAACGTTATACAATATAACGCAATACGTTAGAACGTTATACCTTATAACGTAACACGTTATATCATTATACCATATTACGTTATGTTATATCGTAATAAGTTATAACGTTATACTATATAACGTAATACGTTTTAACGTTATACCTTATAACGTTATGTTATATAAGGTAATACGAAATAACGTTATACAATGTAACGTAATACGTTATAACGGTATACCTTCTAACGTAGCACGTTATAACATTATACCATATAACGTTATGATATATAACATAATGCGTTATAACGTTATACTATATAACGTAATACGTTTTAACGTTATTCCTTCTAACGTAGCACGTTATAACATTATACCATATAGCGTTATGTTATATAACGTAATAAGTTATAACGTTATACCATATATCGCAGTACGTTATAACGTTTTACCGTATAACATAATGCTACATAACGTAATGCGTTATAACGTTATACTGTATAACGTAACGCGTTATAACTTTATACCTTATAACGTTATGTTATATAACGTAATACGAAATAACGTCATACAATGTAACGTAATACGTTATAACGTTATACCTTCTAACGTAACACGTTATAACATTATACCGTATGGCGTTATGTTATATAACGTAATAAGTTATAACGTTATACCATATATCGCAGTACGTTATAACGTTTTACCATATAACATAATGCTACATAAAGTAATGCGTTATAACGTTATACAATATAACGTAACACGTTATAACTTTATACCTTATAACGTTATGTTATATAACGTAATATGAAATAACGTTATACAATGTAACGTAATACGTTATAACGTTATGCCTTCTAACGTAGCACGTTATAACATTACACCATATAACGTTATGTTATATAACATAATGCGTTATGACGTTATACTATATAACGTAATACGTTTTAACGTTATTGCTTCTAACGTAACACGTTATAACATTATAACATATACCGTTATGTTATATAACGTAATAATTTATAAAGTTATACCATACATCGTATTCCGCTATAACGTTATACTGTATAACGTTATGTTATATAACGCAATGCGATATAACGTTACACAATATAACGTGTTACGTTTTAACGTTATACCTTCTAACGTAACACGTTATAACATTATACCATATAGCGTTATGTTATATTACGTAATAAGTTATAACGTTATACCATATATCGCAGTACGTTATAACGTTTTACCGTATAACATAATGCTACATAACGTAATGCGTTATAACGTTATACTATATAACGTAACACGTTATAACTTTATACCTTATAACGTTATGTTATATAACGTAATACCAAATAACGTTATACAATGTAACGTAATACGTTATAACGTTATACCTCCTAACCTAACACGTTATAACATTATACCATATAACGTTATGTTATATAAAATAATGCGTTATAACGTTATACTACATAACGTAATACGTTTTAACGTTATACCTTCTAACGTAACACGTTAAAACATTATACCGTATGGCGTTATGTTATATAACGTAATAAGTTATAACGTTATACCATATATCGCAGTACGTTATAACGTTTTACCGTATAACATAATGCTACATAACGTAATGCGTTATAACGTTATACTATATAACGTAACACGTTTAAACATTATACCATATAGCGTTATGTTATATAACGTAATAAGTTATAACGTTATACCATATATCGCAGTACGTTATAACGTTTTACCGTATAACATTATGCTACATAACGTAATACGTTATAACGTTATACCTTCTAACGTAACACGTTATAACTTTATACCTTATAACGTTATGTTATATAACGTAATAAGTTATAACGTTATACCATATATCGCAGTACGTGATAACGTTTTACCGTATAACATAATGCTACATAACGTAGTGCGTTATAACGTTATACTATATAACGTAACACGTTATAACTTTATACCTTATAACGTTATGTTATATAACGTAATACGATATAATGTTATACAATGTAACGTAATACGTTATAACGTTATACCTTCTAACCTAACATGTTATAACTTTATACCATATAACTTTATGTTATATAAAATAATGCGTTATAACGTTATACTATATAACGTAATACGTTTTAACGTTATACCTTCTAACGTAACACGTTATAACATTACACCGTATAGCGTTATGTTATATAACGTAATAAGTTATAACGTTACACCATACATCGCAGTACGTTATAATGTTTTACCGTATAACATTAGGCTACATAACGTAATAAGTAATAAAGTTATACTATATAACGTAACACGTTATAACTTTATACCTTATAACGTTATGTTATATAACGTAATACGATATAACGTTATACAATGTAACGTAATACGTTATAACGTTATACCTTCTAACGTATCACGTTATAACATTATACCATATAACGTTATGTTATATGACATAATGCGTTATAACGTTATACTATATAACGCAATACGTTTTAACGTTACACCTTCTAACGTAACACGTTATAACATTATACCATATAGCGTTATGTTATATAACGTAATAAGTTATAAAGTTATACTATATAACGTAATACGCTTTAGCGTTATACCTTATAACGTTATGTTACATAACGTAATACGATATAACGTTATACAATGTAACGTAATACGTTATAACTTTATACCCTATACGTTATGTTATATAACGTAATGCGATATCACGTTATACAATATAACGCAATACGTTAGAACGTTATACCTCCTAACCTAACACGTTATAACATTATACCATATAACGTTATGTTATATAAAATAATGCGTTATAACGTTATACTACATAACGTAATACGTTTTAACGTTATACCTTCTAACGTAACACGTTAAAACATTATACCGTATGGCGTTATGTTATATAACGTAATAAGTTATAACGTTATACCATATATCGCAGTACGTTATAACGTTTTACCGTATAACATAATGCTACATAACGTAATGCGTTATAACGTTATACTATATAACGTAACACGTTTAAACATTATACCATATAGCGTTATGTTATATAACGTAATAAGTTATAACGTTATACCATATATCGCAGTACGTTATAACGTTTTACCGTATAACATTATGCTACATAACGTAGTACGTTATAACGTTATACCTTCTAACGTAACACGTTATAACTTTATACCTTATAACGTTATGTTATATAACGTAATAAGTTATAAAGTTATACCATACATCGTATTCCGCTATAAAGTTATACCATATAACGTTATGTCATATAACGTAATACGATATAACGTTACACAATATAACGTGTTACGTTAAAACGTCATACCTTCTAACGTAACACGTTATAACACTATACCATATAACGTTATATTATATAACATAATGAGTTATAACGTTATACTATATAACGTAATACGTTTTAACGTTATACCTTCTAACGTAACACGTTATAACATTATACCGTATAGCGTTATGTTATATAACGTAATAAGTTATAACGTTATACCATATATCGCAGTACGTGATAACGTTTTACCGTATAACATAATGCTACATAACGTAGTGCGTTATAACGTTATACTATATAACGTAACACGTTATAACTTTATACCTTATAACGTTATGTTATATAACGTAATACGATATAATGTTATACAATGTAACGTAATACGTTATAACGTTATACCTTCTAACCTAACATGTTATAACTTTATACCATATAACGTTATGTTATATAAAATAATGCGTTATAACGTTATACTATATAACGTAATACGTTTTAACGTTATACCTTCTAACGTAACACGTTATAACATTATACCGTATAGCGTTATGTTATATAACGTAATAAGTTATAACGTTACACCATACATCGCAGTACGTTATAATGTTTTACCGTATAACATTAGGCTACATAACGTAATAAGTGATAAAGTTATACTATATAACGTAATACGTTATAACTTTATACCTTATAACGTTATGTTATATAACGTAATACGATATAACGTTATACAATGTAACGTAATACGTTATAACGTTGTACCTTCTAACGTATCACGTTATAACATTATACCATATAACGTTATGTTATATGACATAATGCGTTATAACGTTATACTATATAACGCAATACGTTTTAACGTTACACCTTCTAACGTAACACGTTATAACATTATACCATATAGCGTTATGTTATATAACGTAATAAGTTATAAAGTTATACTATATAACGTAATACGCTTTAACGTTATACCTTATAACGTTATGTTACATAACGTAATACGATATAACGTTATACAATGTAACGTAATACGTTATAACTTTATACCCTATACGTTATGTTATATAACGTAATGCGATATCACGTTATACAATATAACGCAATACGTTAGAACGTTATACCTTATAACGTAACACGTTATATCATTGTACCATATAACGTTATGTTATATAACGTAATAAGTTATAACGTTATACTATATAACGTAATGCGGTATAACGTTATACTATATAACGTAACACGTTATAACTTTATACCTTATAACGTTATGTTATATAACGTAATATGAAATAACGTTATACAATGTAACGTAATACGTTATAACGTTATACCTTCTAACGTAACACGTTATAACATTATGCCATATAACGTTATGTTATATAACATAATGCGTTATAACGTTATACTATTTAACGTAATACGTTTTAACGTTATTCCTTCTAACGTAACACGTTATAACATTATACCATATAGCGTTATGTTATATAACGTAATAAGTTATAAAGTTATACTATATAGCGTAATACGCTTTAACGTTATACCATATAACGTTATGTTAGATAACGTAATACGATATAACGTTATACAATGTAACGTAATAAGTTATAACGTTATACCTTCTAACGTAACACGTTATAACATTATACCATATAACGTTATGTTGTATAACATAATGCGTTATAACGTTATACTATATAACGTAATACGTTTAACGTTATACCTTCTAACGTAACACGTTATAACATTATACCATATAGCGTTATGTTATATAACGTAATAAGTTATAATGTTATTCCATATATCGCAGTACGTTATAACGTTTTACCGTATAACAGTATGCTACATAACGTAATACGTTATAGCGTTATACCTTCTAACGTAACACGTTGTAACATTATACCATATAACGTTATGTTATATAACATAATGCGTTATAACGTTATACTATATAACGTAATACGTTTTAACGTTATACCTTCTAACGTGACACGTTATAACATTATACCATATAGCGTTATGTTATATAACATAATAAGTTATAACGTTATACCATATATCGCAGTACGTTATAACCTCTTACCGTATAACATTATGCTACATAACGTAATGCGTTATAACGTTATACTATATAACGTGACACGTTATATCATTATACCATATAACGTTATGTTATATAACATAATGCGTTATAACGTTATACTATATAACGTAATACGTTTTAACGTTATTCCTTCTAAAGTAACACGTTATAACATTATACCATATAGCGTTATGTTATATAACGTAATAAGTTATAAAGTTATACTATATAACGTAATACGCTTTAACGTTATACCTTATAACGTTATGATATATAACGTAATACGATATAACGTTATACAATGTAACGTAATACGTTATAACGTTATACCTTCTAACGTAACACGTTATAACATTATACCGTATGGCGTTATGTTATATAACGTAATAAGTTATAACGTTATACCATATATCGCAGTACGTTATAAAGTTTTACCGTATAACATAATGCTACATAACGTAATGCGTTATAACGTTATACTATATAACGTAACACGTTATAACTTTATACCTTATAACGTTATGTTATATAACGTAATACGAAATAACGTTATACAATGTAACGTAATACGTTATAACGTTATACCTTCTAACCGAACACGTTATAACATTATACCATATAACGTTATGTTATATAAAATAATGCGTTATAACGTTATACTATATAACGTAATACGTTTTAACGTTATACCTTCTAACGTAACACGTTATAACATTATACCTTATAACGTTATGTTATATAGCGTAATAAGTTATAAAGTTATACCATACATCGTATTCCGCTATAACGTTATA
This sequence comes from Bombus hypnorum, assembly GCA_911387925.2. Classification (NCBI taxonomy): domain Eukaryota; kingdom Metazoa; phylum Arthropoda; class Insecta; order Hymenoptera; family Apidae; genus Bombus; species Bombus hypnorum. The sequence goes on from OU427027.1 coordinate 5,922,684, forward strand.
CCATATAACGTTATGTTATATAACGTAATGTGATATAACGTTACACAATATAACGTGTTACGTTATAACGTCATACCTTCTAACGTAACACGTTATAACACTATACCATATAACGTTATATTATATAACATAATGCGTTATAACGTTATACTATATAACGTAATACGTTTTAACGTTATACCTTCTAACGTAACACGTTATAACATTATACCGTATAGCGTTATGTTATATAACGTAATAAGTTATAACGTTATACCATATATCGCAGTACGTGATAACGTTTTACCGTATAACATAATGCTACATAACGTAATGCGTTATAACGTTATACTATATAACGTAACACGTTATAACTTTATACCTTATAACGTTATGTTATATAACGTAATACGATATAATGTTATACAATGTAACGTAATACGTTATAACGTTATACCTTCTAACCTAACACGTTATAACATTATACCATATAACGTTATGTTATATAAAATAATGCGTTATAACGTTATACTATATAACGTAATACGTTTTAACGTTATACCTTCTAACATAACACGTTATAACATTATACCGTATGACGTTATGTTATATAACGTAATAAGTTATAATGTTATACCATATATCGCAGTACGTTATAACGTTTTACCGTATAACATAATGCTACATAACGTAATGCGTTATAACGTTATACTATATAACGTAACACGTTTAAACAATATACCATATAGCGTTATGTTATATAACGTAATAAGTTATAACGTTATAACATATATCGCAGTACGTTATAACGTTTTACCGTATAACATTATGCTACATAACGTAATACGTTATAACGTTATACCTTCTAACGTAACACGTTATAACTTTATACCTTATAACGTTATGTTATATAACGTAATAAGTTATAAAGTTATACCATACATCGTATTCCGCTATAACGTTATACCATATAACGTTATGTTATATAACGTAATGCGATATAACGTTACACAATATAACGTGTTACGTTATAACGTCATACCTTCTAACGTAACACGTTATAACACTATACCATATAACGTTATATTATATAACATAATGCGTTATAACGTTATACTATATAACGTAATACGTTTTAACGTTATACCTTCTAACGTAACACGTTATAACATTATACCGTATAGCGTTATGTTATATAACGTAATAAGTTATAACGTTATACCATATATCGCAGTACGTGATAACGTTTTACCGTATAACATAATGCTACATAACGTAATGCGTTATAACGTTATACTATATAACGTAACACGTTATAACTTTATACCTTATAACGTTATGTTATATAACGTAATACGATATAATGTTATACAATGTAACGTAATACGTTATAACGTTATACCTTCTAACCTAACACGTTATAACATTATACCATATAATGTTATGTTATATAAAATAATGCGTTATAACGTTATACTATATAACGTAATACGTTTTAACGTTATACCTTCTAACGTAACACGTTATAACATTATACCGTATAGCGTTATGTTATATAACGTAATAAGTTATAACGTTATACCATATATCGCAGTTCGTTATAACGTTTTACCGTATAACATAATGCTACATAACGTAATGCGTTATAACGTTATACTATATAACGTAACACGTTATAACTTTATACCTTATAACGTTATGTTATATAACGTAATACGAAATAACGTTATACAATGTAACGTAATACGTTATAACGTTATACCTTCTAACGTAACACGTTATAACATTATACCATATAACGTTATGTTATATAACATAATGCGTTATAACGTTATACTATATAACGTAATACGTTTTAACGTTATTCCTTCTAACGTAACACGTTATAACATTATACCATATAGCGTTATGTTATATAACGTAATAAGTTATAACGTTATTCCATATATCGCAGTACGTTATAACGTTTTACCGTATAACATCATGCTACATAACGTAATACGTTATAACGTTATACCTTCTAACATAACACGTTATAACTTTATACCTTATAACGTTATGTTATATAACGTAATACGTATTAACGTTATACCTTCTAACGTTATGTTATATAACGTAATACAAAATAACGTTATACAATGTAACATAATACGTTATAACGTTATACCTTCTAACGTAACACGTTATAACATTATATCATATAACGTTATGTTATATAACATAATGCGTTATAACGTTATACCATATAACGTTATGTTATATAACATAATGCGTTATAACGTTATACTATATAACGTAATACGTTTTAACGTTCTACCTTCTAGCATAACACGTTATAACATTATACCATATAACGCTATGTATTATAACGGAATACGTTATAACCTTATACCATATACCGAGGTACGTTATAACGTTTAACCGTATACCATTATGCTACATAAAGTAATGCGTTATAACGTTATACTATATAACGTAACATGTTATAACTTTATACCTTATTACGCTATGTTATGTAACGTAATGCGATATAACGTTATACAATATAACGCAATACGTTAGAGACGTTATACCTTCTAACGTAACACGTTATAACATTATACCATATAACGTTATGTTATATAAGATAATGCGTTATAACGTTATACTATATAACGTAATACGTTTTAACGTTATTCCTTCTAACGTAACACGTTATAACATTAAACCATATAGCGTTATGTTATATAACGTAATAAGTTATAACGTTATACCATATATCGCAGTACGTTATAACGTTTTACCGTATAACATTATGCTACATAACGTAATACGTTATAACGTTATACCTTCTAGCGTAACACGTTATAACATTATACCATATAACGTTATGTATTATAACGGAATACGTTATAACGTTATACCATATACCGAGGTACGTTATAACGTTTAACCGTATACCATTATGCTACATAACGTAATGCGTTATAACGTTATACTATATAACGTAATACGTTATAACTTTATACCTTATTACGTTATGTTATGTAACGTAATGCGATATAACGTTATACAATATAACGCAATACGTTAGAGACGTTATACCTTCTAACGTAACACGTTATAACATTATACCATATAACGTTATGTTATTTAACATAATGCGTTATAACGTTATACTATATAACGTAATACGTTTTAACGTTATTGCTTCTAACGTAACACGTTATAACATTAAACCATATAGCGTTATGTTATATAACGTAATAAGTTATAACGTTATACTGTTACGTTCTCGTTTAAATCAAATTTAAATTTGTAAACATTTTTTGTTTAAATAAAATTTTCTGTTTGATTTGAATTTAGTCGGAAAATTTAAATGATATGATTGTATATGGAATATTGATTTAAAATTCCCAATTAAATTCGGTAGTTGCTGCCACCAGAAATAGTCTAAAACTATTTCAAAATATATTTTCTTTTATTGAACAATACTATTTTGAATATTTAAACATACATTCGAAAACTACGATTCACACGGTAGTTACTGCCTCCAGAAACAGTCTAAGGACTGTTTCGATTAGAGAAATTTCTTTAAATAGTTTATCGATAAATTAATTACTTATGGGTAGCGTTAGCTAGTGTTTAGGCAACTGATAGATAAATTCCACGTTTTTGGCTAACCTGCTATGTGCAGGAATACTGGCACGGGAGAAGATTAAAGTTGGATAAAATAAATATTTGATTTTGTTGCACAGAGTTTATTTAAGTTTAAATATTGATATGTTGTGCTTTATCCTAATATTCTAGATTATTTAAGATGTTATAAATATGTATATATATATATATATATATATATATATATATATATATATATATATATATATATATATATATATATATTTATTTATATGTTCACGTATGATTGGTTTGAAAATTGAATTATTTTTAAAATTCTATTTCGCTACGCAGAGTTTATTTAAATTTGAATATTGGATTGTTTAAATTGTTATGGATATATATATATATATATATATATATATATATATATATATATATATACATATATGGTTCGCGTGTGATTGGTTAGAGAATTGAATTATTTTCAAAATTCGGTTTCGCTACACAGAGTTTATTTAAATTTCGATATTGAGTTGTTTAAGAGGTTATGAATATGTATATATATATATATATATTTATGGTTCGCGTGTGATTGGTTAGAAAATTGAATTATTTTTAAAATTCTATTTCGCTACGCAGAGTTTATTTAAATTTGAATATTGGATTGTTTAAATTGTCATGAATATATATATATACATATATGGTTCGCGTGTAATTGGTTTATGAATTGAATTATCTTTAAAATTCGATTTCGTTGTTCGATACAAATTTATCCCTACGTTTTCCTTCTTCTTCTCTTTTAATTTCGCTAGTGGATCTTTCAACTAAAGCTCAGTTCGTCTACTAGGGTGGTTTTTATCGTTACAATTTCCTTGCCTTTCGAATTTAATAATTAAGAAAATGACTTTAACGATCCTCTCTGTGTGAGGTTTGTGTGATTTCGCAAGCCTTGCCCAAAGACGGGCAATATTTTGCCAACAGTGGGAGAAGGAATGCGAAGATCAATAGGTGTTTTCGATAATTGACAACACCGTTATTCACAAGCTAACACAGCGAATGATCCTTTGGTTAAAATTCTGAAGGAAATTATTCTATTTTTAATAATCCTATGCAACGATGACAAGAATGAAGATATCAGTTAATAACAATGTTGGTACAACCCTGCCGCAGTGATTTGCTCTTGTTTTTTTTTTCTAATTAATCACAAACGATGAATTTAATGGTCCTCTCTGTGTAAGATTTGTGTGATTTCGCAAGCCTTGCCCAAAGACGGGCAATAATTTGCCAACAATGGGAGGAGGAATGCGAAGATCAATAAGTGTTTCGATAGTTGAAAACACCGTTTGCACAAGACAACACAGCGAACAAGCCTTTATTTAAAGTTCAACATTAATGGTTTATTTTCAAAACATTTACAGAATAGAAATGAGACCGGATATATTAATTGATGATAAGTAGTTTTAGTTCGGTTCCCGGATACAACGAAATTATCAGAGAAGAAGGAAGTTTTAAATTTCCTACCTTAAGGTGTTCGTCCTGCCCGCAGCAGGCGCCTGGATTTCGCCGGTGCGATTGACCGTTGATGTATCTATTATCGGATTTACTATTCGAACTCGGGTATAGTTACTATTAAAACTTTTCGTTTTATTGATTTATTTTAATTACAATATACACTGAATAAGACTTGTAGTTTACTCTTTGGACTAATACCGTTGTTACAAATATATTTATTTTCTTTTAATTTCGCCAACAAAATGAACACTTAGAAGATTTACTAACTTAGTCGCGACTTAGACTGAGCAAGTGATTACTGACGAGAGATCGCCGAAACGTAACATACAATTTACGACAAAATAATAGGCCGAAACGTAACGTACAATTGACAACAAAATAATGAACCGAAACGTAACGTACTATTGACGACAAAATAATGAACCGAAACGTAACGTACTATTGACGACAAAAAAAAAGCGCGAATTCTTTGTTGCTGCGTTTATTTATAATAGCATCCCCCGCAGGGTGGAGGCTATCCGATAGTCCGCTTCCGTGGGAGTCCGGATGTCGAAGTTTAGGATTTCTGGAATTGTACGTGAGAGAATGTAAATTCCGTGATCGTTGGTGATTTCTTCTGCTTCGTTGTCTTGTCTCGAATTTCTAGACTTCCGTCGTTGGTACCTGAGAGGTTGCAATATTCCGTATTTCAACTTAGCTCTTGCATTTCTGCTGAGGCAGTGTTTAGGAGACTTGGCGTCTTTCGTGCTGATCTAGTTTTCTCGAGAACTTCTATGTTAGTGCTGTGGGAATTGTCTGTATTCCTCGGTGGCGACTGGAGTCTCATTATTATATCGACGCTCGCTCAGGCAACACGCGTAATCCGTTGCTCTCCCATAGTAAGGATTTCCTCCGAGTTATTTTGCGTAAGTTTGGTTTTGATTTATGGAAAGAGGCGGAATGATTTCACGTGATATAATTTTATTCGTTTTCTTCTCTTGCAGTAGCACGTTGTGGGTTTTGTCGTCTTCCGGATAACGGTAGGTGCATCCTGGTTGTTGGTTTGTTATATTATCATTACGTATAATTAATATTTCTATATCATGGTTGCTTTCGGTGTTTGATTTGATTTACAATTTTTGCTATTTCTGTGAACGTAGGTTTCGGTGATTTTGACATTAACGTTTAAACGATGGTTGCGGAGGCATCTTCATCAGAGATTGTTATGCAGGCCGCCCTAGTGTGTATTTTGTTTTGTTTTATTCTGCTTAAATTTATCCCGTTTCGTTCGTTTTTTATTGATTCGTTACATTTTATCGTTTCAGCGCAAGAGGAATAGCGATTGCGAAGAAACCGTGAGTGATTCGAGAGGACGCAACCTACGATGAATTTAATGATACTCTCTGTGCAAGACTTGTGTGTGTCGGTGCATCGGACTTTTTTTGCATATTTAGATATATGTATATATTTGCTCTATATTTGTTGGTTCGCTGTTTAACAATTTTAGTTTCTTATTTAGTTTATTTAGTTTATTTAGTTTAGTATATATATATATATTTATTTTGTTGTTTAAATCCTCGGTTGTAGTTTTCATAAAGTAATTTCGTTGAGGTGTAGTTTTTGATAACATCTAGGTAGTCGTATAATAATATAATTTTCATATAGTACTTTGTTTGTTGAAGTGTAGTTTCGTATATGTGATTTTATGTATAAATATATATATATATATATATATATATATATATATATATATATATATATGTTTCACAATATGATTTTAGTATTATTCGAATGTTGATTAGTTTTGATAGTATAAAGTCATGTATTTTATTTCTTTTATGTTTGTTAAATTATGTATATGTGTATACATTTATATATTTTTATATATATATATTTTTTTTTTATATTTGTATTTCATAATGTAGTTTCATATAGAATTTATTCGGTTAATTAATCTTAACAATGTGTTTTCATGATTTCTTTCTCACGGCTGGTTCCTATTAATTTCTAATATTCCTGTTATCATATAATAATGTGTTATATTGTATTAATTATTATTTATTCTTTCCTCGTTACGATCTTCCATTTGTATTATCACCTATTAAATATTTACTTTTTTCATCGAAAAGATAATTTATTTTATAACGCACGTATTAATTATCCAAAATGGCTGCCTGTGAATGTCCCTAGTATATAGTGACTTTTATTAATGTCGAATCTATTATTTATCTGTTAATTATTTGTAACTTTATTTCAATAATTGACGTATAATTGAAGTGGAAATAATATTATTTTGCATTTATTTAATGTGTATAATTATTGAATGTATTCCGATGCGCACGTGTAAGAGCTATCCTATGTTCATGACAGTTCAAGATGGCCGCTCGTGAATGTCTCTAGTAAAAGTATAGTGACGCGTCCTTAATTTGTTTAATACTGAAATAATTATTCGTCCGTCGCTTAGTTTCCTCTATTTTAGTGCAGTTAGAATTTTTTTAAAGGACAATAGTATTGTTTGTGTAATCATTAAAACGTGTATATATATATACTGTGTGTTGTTTTAATATAATATCATGTGGATTGTATTATTGTTAAATTTTATAATTTATCAATAACACTGTTTTATTGTTGTGTTTCGAATAGTTTGTTTTTATAGAGTGTTCACTTAATTAATTTAATACTAATATGTGCATAGTGTGTTATTTTAATATGATAGCATGTGGATTGTCTTATTACCAGTTCTACTGCGTAACGTAACCTTATTTCTCTACGCCAGACTTAATACAATTATACTATAATAACTTAGTTCAATATAATAATTTCTTATCTTAATCGCGTTTATCGTTGATACTCGGTCTTTATTAATTTCTAACCTATTCTTATATTATTGGCTATTTTCTGTTTCTTTGTTATGAAGCTGTCGTTACCTTGTGCGTGTAATTTGTCGCCTTTACATAAAATCTTTATTGTTTATAGGTTCTACAATCCTAATCCTTCAACGCTGAGTCCTTTACTCGGAACAGTTACATCGTGCGCGTTTGGTATCTTCTGGTTCTTCGCTATATTTCCAACACTTATTATGACTACTTTTACCTATCCTAGCATTGTAAGTATATATATATATATATAGATATATATCAAACATTATATTTTGTAAATATCTGTATAGTAAAATAGTCCGTCCTTTATCTTGTTTGCTAGCGTCGGATTATTTTGTTATAGTGTCAGAACATTTCCTTCATTTTCCAGTTTCCTGTTGCCGTCTTGATTGTTTTGGTAGTATCTGGTTCAGTATTCTATAAGTATTCACTTAAGTTTGGTAGTAGGCTTCTTGTAACTGCGTCGGCTTTAATGTATATCTTCCGATGTGAGTAACGAGTTTCTTATTATTATCAATTTTTATTCCAAGATGGTTTACAACATTCTTCCCCTTTTTAGGTTATGATTGGTTACCTCGGTATTTATTACCTTTGATATTTTCATACAGTTGTATATTATGTTTTGCAAAGTTGGATCCGTAGCCATTCCTCGTGGAGTTCCTGCATGGATACTTCCTTCTACGATGATTGGTTGCATACAAACCTCGTTAACTTATAAAGGTACCTTTTCTTGTTTGCTAAGACCATTCCAGTAGTATCAACTTCGATTCTTTGTACACGTTTACTCCAATTTGGTATTTGGTTTCTCATAAATGCATTGACCCTTGTATAAACTTCGATGTGAGTAGTGAATTATCGTTGTCACTCACTTAACCTATCTTAGTTATTTCTTGACTCTTCCTGCACTTATTAACTGATTTTATTTCTTCTTATTAAAGACTGCTGAGTCAACACTGAGTTATTTCGTTATAACGTCACTACTTTTCTTGATTTTTTGGTTTTATTTTCCATTGGGCAACTGTAAGTCTGTTGTCGAGTATCAATTATTGATTGTTATCGTGCTTCATTTAGTTTAATTGTTATATGATTGTAAATCTTTAATAGCATTATTTTCTTCCATATATATTAAGGCAATTGAGGTTAGTTTATTCATTCGTTTCTGCTGACAGTCGTATACTATGTTCTACGGAGTGGGTCAACTTGTTTCTGCGAAATTCCTGTATGTACGTTTCCTTTTACGATGATTAATTGTGCACTAGGTGCTTTTAACTTTCACTGCTTTTAATTATTTTATTGAATTAACATGTTGTTTATTTAAATGATGGTTAGAACACACACATAATACTTTTCCTTTTTCTTTTACGTTTCTACTATCTGCATGATTCGATAAGCACTGTCACACTTCCTTTGGTTTAGGCACAATATTGTTTTGTATCGGAACAATTGGAGTTAATTCTTACATTTGTTTCAGCTGGCTGTCATACATTATGTTCTACGGATATGGATACATAACCTGTCTACGCACATACACTTCCTTCTACGATGAGTAATTGTTCACGAGGTATTTTTCACTTCCACTGTTTTGTAATTATTTTATTGAATTACACATTTCATATTTAATGGTTAGAACGCACATAATAATTTTCTTTTTCCTTTTAGGTTATCACCATTTGCAGTATTCGACAAGCAGTGTTGTTCCTTATACGACCGTACTACGTTGTCTCTTGAAATCGTTCTCGTGGTCTGTTTCGATTATGTGTTAGTTTTAACTTGTTCAAGTGTACTGTTCGTGGAGTTCCTTTTACTTCGATCTTGACGTTTCGTGTGTGGATTCTGACAATAGTGCCTGGTTTATCGAAGTGTGTTAATATGCCTAGGTGTTTTATATATTTTATATCTGGTTGTACATAAGATATATTTTGTTTATTGTGGTTTTGTGTGTCCATATTTGCTATATATTAAATTGTTTGATATTTCATATTTGTTATAAAAATGTGTATTCCTATCGTTCCATTCCTTATTCATGATATTATTGTGAGATTTGATTAAATTGCCGAATTGTAGGTTATCCTGATTATGTCGTGATTTATTAATTAATTTGCGAGTCACTTTTGGTTAATTGGTTCTTCATAGTTTATCCTTAGTCGAATTATGAAATTATAGGTTATGTTGTACTCTTTATATTTACTATTTCGTTAGAGTACCGATTTTTATTTTATTATCTGTTGTTTGCCCTCGTATAGTAATTTTCTATATATGACTACATTTAATTAATCTTTTATTAAAAAATTTCCATTTTCATTGTACCGTGCGTTCGTTTTGAATATTCGAATTGTTACTCGTATTATTTGTATATTATGGTTTTCCGTTTTTCATTACGGCGCGTGCGTAGCGCGGGACGTGACAATACTATATAACGTAATACGTTTTAACGTTATACCTTCTAACGTTATGTTATATAACGTAATACGAAATAACGTTATACAATGTAACGTAATACGTTATAACGTTATACCTTCTAACGTAACACGTTATAACATTATACCATATAACGTTATGTTATGTAACATAATGCGTTATAACGTTATACAATGTAACGTAATACGTTATAACGTTATACCTTCTAACCTAACACGTTATAACATTATACCATATAACGTTATGTTATATAACATAATGCGTTATAACGTTATACTATATAACATAATACGTTTTAACGTTATACCTTCTAACGTAACACGTTATAACATTATACCATACAGCGTTATGTTATATGACGTAATAAGTTATAACGTTATACCATATATCGCAGTACGTTATAACGTTTTACCGTATTACATAATGCTACATAACGTAATGCGTTATAACGTTATACTATATAACGTAACACGTTATAACTGTATACCTTATAACGTTATGTTATATAACGTAATACGATATAATGTTATACAATGTAACGTAATACGTTATAACGTTATACCTTCTAACCTAACACGTTATAACATTATACCATGTAACGTTATGCTATATAACATAATGTGTTATAACGTTATACTATATAACGTAATACGTTTTAACGTTATACCTTCTAACGTAACACGTTATAACATTATACCATATAGCGTTATGTTATATAACGTAATAAGTTATAACGTTATACCATATATCGCAGTACGTTATAACGTTTTACCGTATAACATTATGCTACATAACGTAATACGTTATAACGTTATACCATCTAACGTAACACGTTATAACTTTATACCTTATAACGTTATGTTATATAACGTAATAAGTTATAAAGTTATACCATACATCGTATTCCGCTATAACGTTATACCATATAACATTATGTTATATAACGTAATGCGATATAACGTTACACAATATAACGTGTTACGTTATAACGTCATACCTTCTAACGTAACACGTTATAACACTATACCATATAACGTTATATTATATATCATAATGCGTTATAACGTTATACTATATAACATAATACGTTTTAACGTTCTATCTTCTAGCGTAACACGTTATAACATTATACCATATAACGTTATGTATTATAACGGAATACGTTATAACGTTATACCATATACCGAGGTACGTTATAACGTTTAACCGTATACCATTATGCTACATATCGTAATGCGTTATAACGTTATACTATATAACGTAATACGTTATAACTTTATACCTTATAACGTTATGTTATATAACGTAATACGAAATAACGTTATACAATGTAACGTAATACGTTATAACGTTATACCTTCTAACGTAACACGTTATAACACTATACCATATAACGTTATGTTATATAACATAATGCGTTATAACGTTATACTATATAACGTAATACGTTTTAACGTTCTACCTTCTAGCGTAACACGTATAACATTATACCATATAACGTTATGTATTATAACGGAATGCGTTATAACGTTATACCATATACCGAGGTACGTTATAACGTTTAACCGTATACCATTATGCTACATAACGTAATGCGTTATAACGTTATACTATATAACGTAATACGTTATAACTTTATACCTTGTTACGTTGTGATATGTAACGTAATGCGATATAACGTTATACAATATAACGCAATACGTTAGAACGTTATACCTTATAACGTAACACGTTATATCTTTATACCATATAACGTTATGTTATATAACGTAATAAGTTATAACGTTATACTATATAACGTAATACGTTTTAACGTTATACCTTATAACGTTATGTTATATAACGTAATACGAAATAACGTTATACAATGTAACGTAATACGTTATAACGTTATACCTTCTAGCGTAACACGTTATAACATTATACCATATAACGTTATGTATTATAACGGAATACGTTATAACGTTATACCATATACCGAGGTACGTTATAACGTTTAACCGTATACCATTGTTACGTCCTCGTTTAAATCAAATTTAAGTTTGAATGTTATTTAAATTAAATTTCTGGTTGATTTGAATTTAGTCGGAAGATTTAATTTGATATGTTTGTATAAGGAAATATTGGTTTAAAAATTTCCAATTTGAATTCGGTAGTTGCTGCCACCAGAAATAGTCTAAGGGCTATTTCAAAATATATTTTCTTTTATTGGACAATACTATTTTGAATATTTAAATGAGCACTCGAAAATTATGATTTACACGGTAGTTACTGCCTCCGGAAACAGTCTGAGGACTGTTTCGATTAGAGAGATTTCTTTAAATAGTTTACCGATGAATTTATTGCTTATGGGTAGCGTTAGTTAGCGTTAGGCTATTGATAGATAAGTTCCACGTTTTCGGCTAACCTGCCATGTGCAGGAATACTGGCACGGGAGAGGATTAAAGTTGGATAAAATAAATATTTGACTTTGTTGCACAGAGTTTATTTAGGGTTAATATTGGTTTAAGATGTTATAATATATATAAATATATATATATATATTATATATGTGTGTGTGTGTGTGTGTGTGTGTGTGTGTAAACAAGTTAAAAATTAAATTGTCCTTGAAATTCGATCTCGTTACGCAGAATTTAGTTAGGTCTGAATATCTGGTTGTTTAAATCGTATTGGATATATATATATATATATAAGTATATTTCTTCGCGTATGGTTGGTTTGTGAATTCAATTATTTCCGAGATTCGATTCCGCCGCACCGAATCTATTCGAATTCGGATATTAGATTGGTTAACTAACGAGGTATATATATATATATTTCTATTTTATGGTTCGCGTGTGATTGGTTAGAGGATTGAATTATCTTCAAAATTTGGTTTCGCCATGCAGAGTTTACTAGGTTGAAATGTCCGGTTGTTTAGATTTGAATACTGAATTATTCAAACAGATGTATGGGAATATATATATATATATATGCGTATCTTGATGTGTTAGTATTGGAACCAGCGGGACATGGAATTTGCGTGTTTGGGGTTCGGATAGGAGCTTGGGGTTCTGTTAGTCTGACACAAATTTACTTTTACGTTTCCCCTTTTCTTTCCCTAGGTTTCGTGAGTGGATTTGTTGTTTCAACTAAATCTCAGGTTGTCTGCTAGGGTGGTTTTGTCATTACGATTTCCCCGCTGGAGCATTGGCTGGTTTCCAATTATCGATTCAATTAATCATTGATTTAATAGAACACGCACACATATGTATATTTCTAACAATGTGATTTTATGTAAATTCTTCAATATTGTGTATTTAAGGTTATGCATTCGTTCGACTGTTAATCATTTGGTTTCTTATATACATATATATATTTGTAGTTTGATAAGTTTGGATTTGTTACGTAGCACTGAGGATTTCATCGCCAATATATTTATATTTGTATGTAGTTCTCTAAGTTATTGCGGTATTAATTGTTTTGATCATTTTGATTTGTTAGTAGGTTTACTTAGTCGTTAATGTTTTATCCTTGCATTAAAATGTTTATTCCTGTTGTTTTGATTATTTCCCTTCCATAGTCATTCTTGTTTGGTTCGTCGGGGCAGTTAGTGTACTGTTGGTTAATTAGTTTCTTCAGTCGTTTACATATTTCATATTTGTAGATCAATTAACATAAGTTCTCCTATTGTTTTATTTATTTTCCTTTACTGATTATTCTTATTTCTTGATTTATTTGTTTGGTTCGTGACTCAGTTGATTCGTTAGTTAGTTTTATTTAAATTCTTCCTTCTTGATATTGAATTCACTGAATGTTACATTCATATATTTTGTTTATTGGATGATTGAGCCATTGATTTCCAAATCACAAGTTGGTTATTGGTAGACCTATTTAATGTTATATTCATTTGTTTCGTGTATTGGTTGGTTTACACGGTACTGAGCCATGGGTTTTCAAATCGCGAATCAGTTATTGGTAGTTTTATTCAATGTTATATACATAGATTTTTGAACTATATATATATATATATATATTCGTCCTTATATGCGAGTCTATTAGTCGTCCCCTTATTTAATAATATTTTATGTTAATTTCTTATTTAACTTCGTAGTAGCGTGCGTTGATTGGTGTGTTCGAGTCCTTTTCTCGCGTTAATTGGCGCATAGTAGTTTTGTTTCTTCGTTACGGCACGTGCGGAGCGCGGGACGTGACACCCCCGCCCTTGGAGTTCAAATTTCCGCCGGAAATTTGACTGATGGTGTCTCTGAGTTCGCTCAGGGCGGATGTAGATGCTGTTGGTGATTGAGTTATTGTAGCTGTTGGTGTTATTGATATTCCTTGAGGTTGTGCTGTTTGATCGTTGACATTTCGTCCCCTTTTTAGGTATAATAGCAGGTGGGTGACTGAGCCCCATATTGCTCCGAGTAGTGCGAGTCCGCATCCGTAAGTCTCGCGTAATTGATATCCATGTATAACTATGTCTACTATTGCTTTTATTATTTTCAGTATTATAAAGATTCCAAGTATCGCTGCGCTAACCGTTCCGAATTCCATAAAACCTGTCCATATTTTCGATGCAGTATTCTTTACTATTGTCGCTAGTGCGTTTTCATCCATGATTCCCAAGATATTTACCGTTCCAGGGACTATTACTTTTCCCGTTGCTCCTCTGGCCAGTGTGTTTAATATTGCTGTTTTCTCAGCTGGGAACATGACGTGGTCTCGTAGTGTATCCAGGTCCCGTTGGGTATATATTCCGCTTGTGGCCAATGATGCTGGTGCTGAATATTGCCATGTTTGGCGTGTGTCTGGGCGGAGTTCTTGTGGTGCGATTGCCTCCATCGGTTTTGGTACGAACTTGTGCCATAATCCGTCGATGTTGTATAGCGTGGGTAGAACTGCACTACATTCTCTATGATTTCCATGTTGAGTTAGGATGTGTGTTTTTGGTGTTAAAAATGCGGTACGATTTCCTTGCCAAACAGGTAGCTCCGAATAGCATTCCGTTGTATGTCGTATTTTTACCTGCACTGGAATACATTTGACTATATGGACTGCTTCTCCTGCGATCAATGCCATATGTCCTGGGGTTTTGGTTATTGTATAAGCGAATTCGTCGGGCAGAAGGGTTGCTAAACTTAAAGCATTTTCTATTACTTTCTTTTCAGTGGTGCACCTTTGTGTCAATACATCATGGTATAGTGCCGTCATTTGTCTTTTAATGTGCTTCTCTACATAAACGAATTTAGAATTGACGTATGTGAATATATCTAAATTTTCGACTGCTGTCTTGCGTTTGGATATGAACGTATTTCCTTTTGTTGTCTCCAACAGGAACAATTTAGGGTGCTCTGTGGATAGTAAAGTGTATCCGCACAGGGGTTGTTCTCCGGTTTTAGTCAATGCAAAGGTTACTTCTTGTGTAGTTAGTGCGTAGACTGGTTGTGCCGGTTCCCTATTGGTTTTTATTTCCTGGATCCTTGTGGCAGTTCCTTCATATAGCACATCATACTGATCGAATTTACATGGTGAAGGTGCTTGTGGTTGCCAATAGGTATACCCGTCTTCAGCGTCCAGACAATTTCCTTCGCTGAAGGCACATGCCGTTCCTGATTTCAGTAAAATTTTATTGGCTTCAATTCGTACTGGCACAACTCCTGATCTTAAACTTATCTTTATTGTGGCTTGTACGACGACACCTTCCCAGCTCCCGTATGGGTCTACGTACTGTGTCCCCTGGCAGCTGCCGTCGTTCGTTAGTTTGCCGGCTAGGACAAGTGATCTTGTTTCTGTTGCGTTGTCCTTTAGGCCTACTATAAGGTTCTGTGGCCCGAGTGAGAACGTGCCATCTTGGTGCATCCTAGCGCATTGTTGAGCGGTCGTTTCATGGAGGTATTCGGCAAATCCGTTATGTACTGCTGCTGTGTGGGAGTGCATGCCACAGTAATATATAATTCGTGTTATTTGCACTTTGCATTGCCTCACACTGGTAAATTCGAATTCCGAGAGTTGCAGTAGTTGGATGTAAGTATCTTGGTTTTCTGTTATCACGGGTTGTATGCTGCAGTCCCCAATGGAGTTTAAGGAGATGGTTGTAACGTTGAGGTGATTGCCATTGCAGTCGTATCCTATCAGCCCATATGCTATTTTGATGAGGGTAAGTACGATGACCAGGTGATTCATCTTCCTATTAACAATTTATTAAATCGTTTCTTACTCTTGGATTTATTAATGTGAGTGAATAGAAAAGGGAACTTACGTATAAATGCAAGTCTTGTGACTATTGTTTATTTGTAGTTTTTATATGTATATGTTATCAGTAGGAGTAAATATAAATATATATTTATACGTGTATGTATTGGTAGGTATTATAAGTGGGATTTGTTTTGTAATTATACATATATATATGTGTATATATATTATCGATAGAAATAGGTATTACGAATGCTGCTTGTTTTATATGTGTGTGTGTCGATAAATGTGACGAACTTATTTTATAAGTCGTGCGCATTATCGATGGGAGTGCTATAGGTAGCGTTTGTTTTATAAACATGCATGTATATATATCGGTAACTATAGATGGAATTTGTATACTTTGCTGTAGGTGTTGGTTATTTTACAGTCGGATGGCATAGGTATTCATTTGTGTGTAACATACAAATATTTCTATAGTACAACAGCGCGGGTTATTGTTCCTCGGACTAAGAAATCTCTTTCGAGGTGAGTTAGGTCGTCATAAACGTTCGTGCACCGAATACAAGATATAGCAGGTTGTAGTTCCGCTATATCTATGTCGCATATATTACAGTACGATATTCGGGTGCTTGCAGGTATTCCGCATAGGAAATGGCTTGGCTGGTCATCATATAAGTCCTGGTCGTCTGGATCTAAGAGGTCGAAACAATCTTGACAAATAAAATGGTTATCGGAATAATAGACGTTGAGCAACAGTTGAGCACAGAGGCAGGACTCAATTCCTTCCGTTTCCTCTGGATCGAATGCAAGCGTGAGCATCTCTTGATTTTCTACGTGTGAATCGATGAATTCGCCATCCATTCTGTACATACATATGTAGTAGTTAGTAAAAATTATATATACATATTTATTTATGTGTTTAAATTTTAAATTTAAATTTCCTAAGTTTAAATCTCTTTCACCCCTCTCTCTTCTCTCCCTTTATATATATAGCTGATATTTTTATATTTTTTTTTTTTTTTTTTTTTTTTTTTTTTTTAATATTCTTATTACGATGTTATGTCTCATTATATATATTTTTATAGCCGACGTATAATCAAATGGATTAAGTTTGATTTCGTGTTTATGACGATATGCCTAATTATGATATGTGTTTCAGTGCATATATGTGAAGTGCGTGCGACGGGTTTCCAAAATGGTCGCTCGCATGTGTCTTTGTAAGGCGTTAGTTACTGTCGACGGTATCGTGTTGCTGGAATAGCTAATTGTTTGTTAATCGTTGTGGTTTTGTTTACTGGGTGCCGTGTAGTTGAAGGGGAAACATGTTATTTGTGTTTATAATGATAATATGCGCCTCATAGCACATGCGCGAATATTATTTTGTGTTCGCCGGGAATTTTCAAATGGCTATTCGCGTGTATCTTAGTGAGGGTTCAGTTACCTGTTATGCAGGATTTCAAAATAATTATTTACTTGTGTTAAATTGTGTTTAGTGAGGGATGAATAATATTGTTTTATGTTCATCGTAATGCGTGTACTAACTGTGTGTTATTTTAATGTAGTAGCGTGGATTATATTATTGTTGAATTTATTAGTTGCTAATAGGGTCGTTTTAATTAATCCATTTTGGTTAATTTCCAGCCTGTTTCCGTGATTGTTGACTATTTTATTATTATTTTCTCTCTTTTCTTCCCCTCCTTTTGTGTTGCTTGTACCTGTTATTTGTTGTTACTTTGCGTATGGTACGTATGAATCTATGCATGGCTGATTAAAGTTTGTTAAATTAATGTTGTAGTTTTCAGGTTCCATTTCCTTGATGTTACGTCGCTTACCTGGAACGTTCCTACAGCTTTACCTGGTTCTTTGTTATACTTGGGGTATTTGCTAGGGGTGTCTTCAATTGTCTTGCATCTGTGAGCATAAGGTATTATTTAATTCATTTAGTTTAGTACATGTGCAATGCATTGTGTGAGCGGCCGCTCTTTGTGCTTACAACTCCATTTCGATATTACGTAGTATAATATTCTTCTATTCTGGTTATATTTATTATTAACCTTCGGTTCACCTATCTTAATTATTATTTAATCACTTCCTATATTCCCTTTTCCCTCTCAAAATATATATATATATATATCATATATTATATATTTTTTTTTTTTTTTTTTTTTTTTTTTTTTTTTTTTTTTTTTTTTTTTTTTTGCAAACCTAGATCTTATAAGTTAGAGTTTATCCATTATATTATTGTTTATGGTTACCTAGTGCTTATTCTGCAGGTCTACGTCCTGTGCTGCTTGTGCTAAACACCTATGCAGCATGCATTTGGTGGTACTGGGTTCTCCGACGCACCTTCGGTAGTCGTTATGAGTGTTTTCCGCTATTGTAAGTATTAAAAGGGGGGGGAAGGGATATCTAATCGGTTTAAGTCAATGGGTATTGTAAGGTGTCAGCGATCGCTGTTGTGTATTATAGTGTTTTATTTCATAATACAATATTTTAACAATATTATATAAAGTAGCATAGTATGATACCTTTTATTATGGTCACATTTATCATTGATATTTGATCAACTTATCTTATAACCTTTTCCATATTTGTTAACTAATTTTATTTCTTTTATATTGAGGCCACTGCGTCATCCTTGAACACGGGGTGGGTACATAATTTATTCCTGCGGGGTTCATGCATGTATGCTTCCTCGTATGGTGTTTTGGTTGTTCACAAGGTAACTTCCACTTTTACTGTTTTTGTTAGTTATTGTATGAACACATCTTATAATCCGACACTAATCGGAGCACACATAATAGTTTTTCTTTTCCTTTTAGATCTCTACTGTTTGTATTGCTCGATGAATAGCGTCACACGTCCCTTTGGTATAACCACTGTATTGTTATGATTTCTAGTAATATTGCATTTCGTATTGAGACAATTGGAATTAATTCATTTATTTATTTCAGCTGGCTGTCATATTTCATGCTCCGCGAATAGGGATACATAACCTATATTTGTACATACACTTCTTTATTCACAAGGTAACTTTCACTTGTAGTTATTTTATTTATTTATTGGATGAACATGGTTTATAACTAAACACTAATCAGAGCATACATAGTAATTTTCCTTTTCCTTTTAGATTGCTACTGTCCGTATTACTCGGTGAATAGTGTCACACGTCCTATTGGTTTAATCTCTGTATCGTTATGATTTTAGTAATGTCGTATTTCGTATTGAGACAATTGGGATTAATTCATTTATTTATTTCAGCTGGCTGTCATACTTCATGTTCCGCGAATAGAGATACGTAACCTATATTTGTACATACACTTCCTTATTCACAAGGTAACCTTCACTTTTAGTTATTTTATTTATTTATTGAATGAACGTGGTTTATAACTATACACTAATCAGAGCACACATAATAGTTTTCTTTTCCTTTTAGGTCACTACTGCCTGTGTTACTTGATGAGCGGCACTACAACACACTACTGCAATACGTTGCCCACTGAAATCATTTTATTTATTATTTATTTCGGTTATGCGCTAGTTTTAACTTGTTTAAGTGCACTGTTCGCGGAATCTCTTTCACCTGAATCCTAACGTTTTGGTTTTCTAAGATTTCCAACACTCTGTGTGGTCCTGTATATTGATTACAAAATTTTCCTTTACTGGGTTCTTTTAGTAGATACACCAGGTCTCCTACCTTGAAATTTTGCGGGTTGATATGTCTATCGTAGTATTCTTTGGACCTCAACTTGGATTTCATCAAATTTTCTCTCGCTAACTGTTGCACAGTGTTGATTTTATCGAACAAGTCTCTGAGATATTCCGCATATGTGGATTCCATGTTTTCTTCAATTATCATTTCACCGGCGGGTTCTCTGGCTAAATGACCGAAAACTAATTCATGTGGGGAAAATTTTGTTCCTTCGTGTACAGAGGTGTTATAAGAAAACATGGCTAATTCTACCCATTCATCCCAGTTCTTGGAATTTTCGATGTACAATTTGAGATATTCAATCAATACGTGATGCGATCTTTCGATCGAACCATTACTTTGCGGGTGATATGCTGTCGTAGTGAATTGTTTTATACGAAATTTTTTTGCTACCTTTTTCATTAGGATGGATGTAAAATTCGCTCCTTGGTCGGTCAGGATTGCCCTTGGCGAGCCAAATCGACAAATAAATTGCTTTATGAAGGCGTCAGCTATTTCGGCTGAAGTGATTCTCCTGATCGGAATTCCGAGCGAGTACTTCGTTAGTAAATCTTGAATGGTTAATATATATTTATTTCCCTTTTGTGTGATTGGTAATGGGCCGACTATATCCATACTAATTTTATCAAAAGCTTTACCCGGTGTATCTGTGAGCACCATTGGTTGTTTAGTTTTTATTCTAGTAAGTTTCTTTAATTGGCACTCGTTACATGTTCTTATGTAATCTTGGATTTCCCTTTTCATGTTTTCCCAGTAGTAGTGTTGTCGTATCCTTTGGTAGGTTTTCGTTACTCCTTTGTGTCCCGCTACGGATGATTCGTGCTTTTCCCGTATTATATTACTTCGTATTTCTACTGGTGGGGTAATTACTTCTCCGGTGCAGATGGTAATAGTTATCGTTTTTTCTAAAAAGACTTCTTTTAGTTTCCTGATTATATGTCGCCAGGGTATTTCTTCCAAACTTCCTTTGCTAATGCTGAAGGACATTAATTGTTTCTCATTTACTACATCTAGCAAGGATTTTAGTGAATTTAGTAAATTCTCGGACGTTATTGGGATATGTCTGTTTTCCTTCACAGGTAGAGATATTATTTGCTTTCCCGAGTCCCAATTTAGTCTAGCCCTTTCTAACGTCAGATCTTCGTAACGTGGTAATTTCCCCGTTTCCTTCATTTCCATGGCTCCCCTATCTACAGGATCTCCTTTTATGTCAATAAAAATTACTTTATTGTCGTTTACTTTTGCTATTGAGTCTCTTGTTTCGGAAATTTTTACTTCTGTAATTATTGTAGGTTTAGCTTTTCCTTCTTGTTGTTGTGGAGGCTCGGAACATGACAGGGAAGACTCTTCCTCGCTCGCTGTTTCGGCCTCGCTTGTTTCTTGAACAGATGCTTCATCGGTGTTTCCGGTTGTTTGGTCAAAATTTTCCACGGGGGGTTTGTTTATGGTAAAATGTTTTTGAATGAACAATTTTTCCTTGTTTCTCAGTTCGTGGGGTGGAGGTAATTTATGTGGTTTAACCTTAAGTATAGGAGAATTTTCTATTGAGGTATCTAATTCGAGCCGTTTTGGGGCAGGATACTGGATCGACGAGTCTTCTGCTCTTTTCCTGATTGGCAGGCAGACCTCCGGGGGGTTTCTAGACAATGCGTCCGCATTTGCGTTCGCCCTGCCTTCCTTATATACGATATCAAATTCAAAGTCCGATAATTTTAGCTTCCATTTCCAAATTCTCGAAGTAGGATCCTTGATAGAATGCATCCATACTAGGGGTTTATGGTCAGTTACAATAGTAAATTTCCTTCCATATAAATACGGTCGGAAGTGCATGGCGCTATAAACGATTGCCAAACACTCCTTCTCTATAGTAGAGTAATTTTGCTCGGCGGAATTTAATAGTCTTGAGGCATATGCAATAGGTAAATCCTTTCCTATTGGTCCTTGACTCAGCACGCCGCTTATTGCATAACCTGATGCGTCTGTCGTTAGGTTAAAAGGTTTAGAAAAATCTGGATATTGCAGAATGGGTTTTGTCATTAGCGCTATCTTTAAGTCGTTGAATGCATTTTCCTGATTTTCTGTCCATTTGAAGGGAGTGTCTTTCTTTAATAATTGTGTCAATGGTTTCGCGACTTTGGAAAAATCGGGTATAAACCTTCTATAGTATCCTGCTAGTCCCAAAAACTGTTTAATATTTTTTACCTTTTTAGGTCGTGGAAATTTCGATACGGCTTCGATCTTTTTCGGGTCGGGTTTTACGCCATCTTCACTAATTATGTGTCCCAAGTAATTTACCTCATGTCGTAGAAACTCGCACTTGTCAGGCTGTAGTCGTAATCTAGCTTTCCTTAGTCTTTCCATTAACTTATTAAATTTTGTTTCATGTTCTTGAAGAGACCTCGAATAAATCACTATATCGTCCAAATAGACAAATAGTTCTATACCTTGCAATCCAGATAAGACTGAATTCATCAGGCGTTGAAATGTTGCTGGGGCATTTTTTAGTCCAAAGGGCATTCTTTTGAATTGGAAGTGTCCGTATGGTGTCGAGAATGCAGTTTTATGGGCGTCTTCCGGGGACATACGGATCTGGTGAAAACCTGATGCTAAGTCAAATGTGGAAAAATATTTTGCGCTTCCTAATTGATCCAATATTTCCGTGATGTTGGGGAGTGGGAAAGCATCACCAATCGTTTTATCATTCAGTTTCCTGTAATCAATGACTAATCTCCAACGTTTATTTCCTTGCGAATCGGGTTTTTTAGGTACAATCCATAGCGGTGAATTGTATGGAGATATTGATGGTTCCACGATGTCTGTGTCTAGTAGTTCCTGGATTTGTCGATTTATTTCCTCTCGGTGTACTGGTGGGTAGCGATACTGCTTAGTATTGACTGGTATATCATCCGTCGTAATTATTCTATGTTCTAGAATTCCAGTTGCTTCCAGCGTTTCTCCTGGAATATGAAATCTATCTTGATTATTACGAACTAATTTTTCGACGTTTTTCCTTTCCTCTTCGTTCAAGTGTTCAAGTCGTAGCAATTCAATTATTTTGTCAGATCTGCTTTCCTTTGGTTTTGAAATTGCGTTACACACCGTACTAGGGAGCGGGGAGGGGTTTTCGAATTCCTTGATTACCATTGTTGGTGTTGTAAATTCATAGTCTCTTGAAGTAGTATTTATCACTCTCAAATAACCCTTTCCCTTATGATTTCTCACAACTGCGTTACCGAAATAAATCCCCTTAATCGGCTCAATTCTGGGAATAAATCCCTCTTTTATCTCTGGATTTGCTATATTTATTGAGCATGTTATCGAACTTCGTTTCGGTATGATTATTCTATCTTTAGTATCGAAGGGAATATAAACATTTCCCCATTTGACATACCTTTTCTCGTAGTCTAAACGAGCCTTGCACCCTGCAAAAAATTCGGATCCTAAGATTCCGTCTTGATCGATCAGCAACGAATCATCAACTACATGAAAAATAACTGGATGGCCCGCAACCTGTATTACTGTCTGCCCTAGGGAGACCAGGCTCGTCGCCGTAATTCCTCGCACTTCGACTGATTTCTTTTCGTTGATGACAGCTGAATCGGGTAACGCGGGTTTCTTAATGATATTAATTTCTGATCCAGAGTCTAATAATAAGGTCGTTTTAGTTTTTAAATCCGGGGAAACTATTCGCGCAGTTGGAGTTATTGGTGATTCATTTAGTTTTATTGAAATAATCCGGAGAGGTCGTCTTCCGAATCTGAGTCCGACTCCTGGTGATTTTCCTTCGTCGGTTGTTTCCGCATTAATTTTTCCCTTTGGCTTTGAAATTCCGGATTTTCTGCTTGCGTTTTCGTATGACTGTGAGATGACTCCCCCACGGTATTCAATGGTTGTTCCTTTGATTTTACTGTCTGCATTACGTTCGCTCTGTCTCTTATTGCGGGTTGTGAAATCGATCTCGTGGGGGTGGCTGGCCTTGATCTGTTTGTTACGGTAGGCACTGGCCTTCTTGTCGCTGCTTGCACTCTTGGGCGATTCGGGGTATCGTTCCTTCGAGGCTCGCCCCAATCTCTCGAAGGACGTGTTTGGTTTCCCGATTGCCTTGAAGCATAAGGTATGATTATTCCGGCATCTACTCGGGCTTTAAATTTATAGCAATCTCTTACTAGATGTCCAGGTTTTTTACAATAATTACATGTGATAGTGTTTTGTCTCGAATCGTTTGAATAATTCCGTGATGGAGGTACTGATCTTCGGTCTTGGCGGTTATTCCTGATATCGTTGTTAGTGTTCGGGGAACGCACACTGTCACGTTTGTAAATGTTCGGGTGCGTCGGTCGTTGGGGTCGCGTTCTATCATTTACTTGCTTTAATTCTCGTGTTGCCTTTACGGCTTGACGATACGCGTCATCTAAGGTGTGATACCCTGCTATCTTTACTCGTATATATACTTCATTCGGGAGTCCCTTAACGAAGGCCTCCCTCGTTTCCCAATCTATTGTATCTTGAATGTCGGGGGGTATAATGCCGTAGCCGCCTCTCTCTCCGTCCATTATCGCTAGCCTGAGATTTCGAACCCGATCCATATAGTCTAGTATGTCCTCCCCGGGTTGTTGAAATATTGTTCCTAATTCTCCCCTATATTCGTTAAGGGATTTCTTCGGGCCGAACAGATCTTTTAATTTGTTCCCGAAATCATTTAAATTTACCAATTCTGTGTCTTCGACGGCGAGAAACGCGTGACCGCGAAGCTTATTTACTAGTAATTTTACTAACTGGGGTTCTTGATATCTACCAACCATGCTGCGTGCGCGCTCGCATGCTCTTAAGAATTGAAATACCGAGGGTCGATGTCCGTCGAACACTGGTACAGACTCGATCGCGTCTTTTAATTTAATCGGTTGGGAATATCCACCTGGCTGTACCGTCTCTTGTTGAGTTGTCGGTTGCGATATGGGTGAATCAGGTTCCCTTCTTGTTTTGAATTCGAGCATGTTGTTTTGTAATTCATTCATTTTTGCACTCATATCGCGGAAATTCGCGTCCCATGCTTTAAGTTTTTCGGCTAATGTCAACACTACGTCTTCGTCCAATGATTCTAATTTAGTCGCCATTATTATTTAGGTATTGGTCTGTCAATAACCGTAACAACTTTAATCCTCTGTGGAGCGTATCCCACCGCTGCCACCAAAAATTTATTTAAGAATCTGTTACGTCCTCGTTTAAATCAAATTTAAGTTTGAATGTTATTTAAATTAAATTTCTGGTTGATTTGAATTTAGTCGGAAGATTTAATTTGATATGTTTGTATAAGGAAATATTGGTTTAAAAATTTCCAATTTGAATTCGGTAGTTGCTGCCACCAGAAATAGTCTAAGGGCTATTTCAAAATATATTTTCTTTTATTGGACAATACTATTTTGAATATTTAAATGAGCACTCGAAAATTATGATTTACACGGTAGTTACTGCCTCCGGAAACAGTCTGAGGACTGTTTCGATTAGAGAGATTTCTTTAAATAGTTTACCGATGAATTTATTGCTTATGGGTAGCGTTAGTTAGCGTTAGGCTATTGATAGATAAGTTCCACGTTTTCGGCTAACCTGCCATGTGCAGGAATACTGGCACGGGAGAGGATTAAAGTTGGATAAAATAAATATTTGACTTTGTTGCACAGAGTTTATTTAGGGTTAATATTGGTTTAAGATGTTATAATATATATAAATATATATATATATTATATATGTGTGTGTGTGTGTGTGTGTGTGTGTGTGTGTAAACAAGTTAAAAATTAAATTGTCCTTGAAATTCGATCTCGTTACGCAGAATTTAGTTAGGTCTGAATATCTGGTTGTTTAAATCGTATTGGATATATATATATATATATAAGTATATTTCTTCGCGTATGGTTGGTTTGTGAATTCAATTATTTCCGAGATTCGATTCTGCCGCACCGAATCTATTCGAATTCGGATATTAGATTGGTTAACTAACGAGGTATATATATATATATTTCTATTTTATGGTTCGCGTGTGATTGGTTAGAGGATTGAATTATCTTCAAAATTTGGTTTCGCCATGCAGAGTTTACTAGGTTGAAATGTCCGGTTGTTTAGATTTGAATACTGAATTATTCAAACAGATGTATGGGAATATATATATATATATATGCGTATCTTGATGTGTTAGTATTGGAACCAGCGGGACATGAAATTTGCGTGTTTGGGGTTCGGATAGGAGCTTGGGGTTCTGTTAGTCTGACACAAATTTACTTTTACGTTTCCCCTTTTCTTTCCCTAGGTTTCGTGAGTGGATTTGTTGTTTCAACTAAATCTCAGGTTGTCTGCTAGGGTGGTTTTGTCATTACGATTTCCCCGCTGGAGCATTGGCTGGTTTCCAATTATCGATTCAATTAATCATTGATTTAATAGAACACGCACACATATGTATATTTCTAACAATGTGATTTTATGTAAATTCTTCAATATTGTGTATTTAAGGTTATGCATTCGTTCGACTGTTAATCATTTGGTTTCTTATATACATATATATATTTGTAGTTTGATAAGTTTGGATTTGTTACGTAGCACTGAGGATTTCATCGCCAATATATTTATATTTGTATGTAGTTCTCTAAGTTATTGCGGTATTAATTGTTTTGATCATTTTGATTTGTTAGTAGGTTTACTTAGTCGTTAATGTTTTATCCTTGCATTAAAATGTTTATTCCTGTTGTTTTGATTATTTCCCTTCCATAGTCATTCTTGTTTGGTTCGTCGGGGCAGTTAGTGTACTGTTGGTTAATTAGTTTCTTCAGTCGTTTACATATTTCATATTTGTAGATCAATTAACATAAGTTCTCCTATTGTTTTATTTATTTTCCTTTACTGATGATTCTTATTTCTTGATTTATTTGTTTGGTTCGTGACTCAGTTGATTCGTTAGTTAGTTTTATTTAAATTCTTCCTTCTTGATATTGAATTCACTGAATGTTACATTCATATATTTTGTTTATTGGATGATTGAGCCATTGATTTCCAAATCACAAGTTGGTTATTGGTAGACCTATTTAATGTTATATTCATTTGTTTCGTGTATTGGTTGGTTTACACGGTACTGAGCCATGGGTTTTCAAATCGCGAATCAGTTATTGGTAGTTTTATTCAATGTTATATACATAGATTTTTGAACTATATATATATATATATATTCGTCCTTATATGCGAGTCTATTAGTCGTCCCCTTATTTAATAATATTTTATGTTAATTTCTTATTTAACTTCGTAGTAGCGTGCGTTGATTGGTGTGTTCGAGTCCTTTTCTCGCGTTAATTGGCGCATAGTAGTTTTGTTTCTTCGTTACGGCACGTGCGGAGCGCGGGACGTGACACCATTATGCTACATAACGTAATGCGTTATAACGTTATACTATATAACGTAATACGTTATAACTTTATACCTTATAACGTTATGTTATATAACGTAATACGAAATAACGTTATACAATGTAACGTAATACGTTATAACGTTATACCTTCTAACGTAACACGTTATAACACTATACCATATAACGTTATGTTATATAACATAATGCGTTATAACGTTATACTATATAACGTAATACGTTTTAACGTTCTACCTTCTAGCGTAACACGTATAACATTATACCATATAACGTTATGTATTATAACGGAATGCGTTATAACGTTATACCATATACCGAGGTACGTTATAACGTTTAACCGTATACCATTATGCTACATAACGTAATGCGTTATAACGTTATACTATATAACGTAATACCTTATAACTTTATACCTTGTTACGTTGTGTTATGTAACGTAATGCGATATAACGTTATACAATATAACGCAATACGTTAGAACGTTATACCTTATAACGTAACACGTTATATCATTATACCATATAACGTTATGTTATATAACGTAATAAGTTATAACGTTATACTATATAACGTAATACGTTTTAACGTTATACCTTATAACGTTATGTTATATAACGTAATACGAAATAACGTTATACAATGTAACGTAAAACGTTATAACGTTATACCTTCTAACGTAACACGTTATAACATTATACCATATAACGTTATGTTATATAACATAATGCGTTATAACGTTATACAATGTAACGTAATACGTTATAACGTTATACCTTCTAGCGTAACACGTTATAACATTATACCATATAACGTTATACTATATAACGTAATACGTTATAACTTTATACCTTATTACGTTATGTTATGTAACGTAATGCGATATAACGTTATACAATATAACGCAATACGTTAGAGACGTTATACCTTCTAACGTAACACGTTATAACATTATACCATATAACGTTATGTTATATAACATAATGCGTTATAACGTTATACTATATAACGTAATACGTTTTAACGTTATTGCTTCTAACGTAACACGTTATAACATTAAACCATATAGCGTTATGTTATATAACGTAATAAGTTATGACGTTATACTATATAACGTAATACGTTTTAACGTTATACCTTCTAACGTTATGTTATATAACGTAATACGAAATAACGTTATACAATGTAACGTAATACGTTATAACGTTATACCTTCTAACGTAACACGTTATAACATTATACCATATAACGTTATGTTATGTAACATAATGCGCTATAACGTTATACAATGTAACGTAATACGTTATAACGTTATGCCTTCTAACCTAACACGTTATAACATTATACCATATAACGTTATGTTATATAACATAATGCGTTATAACGTTATACTATATAACATAATACGTTTTAACGTTATACCTTCTAACGTAACACGTTATAACATTATACCATACAGCGTTATGTTATATGACGTAATAAGTTATAACGTTATACCATATATCGCAGTACGTTATAACGTTTTACCGTATTACATAATGCTACATAACGTAATGCGTTATAACGTTATACTATATAACGTAACACGTTATAACTGTATACCTTATAACGTTATGTTATATAACGTAATACGATATAATGTTATACAATGTAACGTAATACGTTATAACGTTATACCTTCTAACCTAACACGTTATAACATTATACCATGTAACGTTATGCTATATAACATAATGTGTTATAACGTTATACTATATAACGTAATACGTTTTAACGTTATACCTTCTAACGTAACACGTTATAACATTATACCATATAGCGTTATGTTATATAACGTAATAAGTTATAACGTTATACCATATATCGCAGTACGTTATAACGTTTTACCGTATAACATTATGCTACATAACGTAATACGTTATAACGTTATACCATCTAACGTAACACGTTATAACTTTATACCTTATAACGTTATGTTATATAACGTAATAAGTTATAAAGTTATACCATACATCGTATTCCGCTATAACGTTATACCATATAGCGTTCTGTTATATAGCGTAATGCGATATAACGTTACACAATATAACGTGTTACGTTATAACGTCATACCTTCTAACGTAACACGTTATAACACTATACCATATAACGTTATATTATATATCATAATGCGTTATAACGTTATACTATATAACATAATACGCTTTAACGTTCTATCTTCTAGCGTAACACGTTATAACATTATACCATATAACGTTATGTATTATAACGGAATACGTTATAACGTTATACCATATACCGAGGTACGTTATAACGTTTAACCGTATACCATTATGCTACATAACGTAATGCGTTATAACGTTATACTATATACCGTAATACGTTATAACTTTATACCTTATAACGTTATGTTATATAACGTAATACGAAATAACGTTATACAATGTAACGTAATACGTTATAACGTTATACCTTCTAACGTAACACGTTATAACACTATACCATATAACGTTATGTTATATAACATAATGCGTTATAACGTTATACTATATAACGTAATACGTTTTAACGTTCTACCTTCTAGCGTAACACGTATAACATTATACCATATAACGTTATGTATTATAACGGAATGCGTTATAACGTTATACCATATACCGAGGTAAGTTATAACGTTTAACCGTATACCATTATGCTACATAACGTAATGCGTTATAACGTTATACCTTCTAGCGTAACACGTTATAACATTATACCATATAACGTTATGTATTATAACGGAATACGTTATAACGTTATACCATATACCGAGGTACGTTATAACCTTTAACCGTATACCATTATTCTACATAACGTAATGCGTTATAACGTTATACTATATAACGTAATACGTTATAACTTTATACCTTATTACGTTATGTTATGTAACGTAATGCGATATAACGTTATACAATATAACGCAATACGTTAGAGACGTTATACCTTCTAACGTAACACGTTATAACATTATACCATATAACGTTATGTTATATGACATAATGCGTTATAACGTTATACTATATAACGTAATACGTTTTAACGTTATTGCTTCTAACATAACACGTTATAACATTAAACCATATAGCGTTATGTTATATAACGTAATAAGTTATAACGTTATACTATATAACGTAATACGTTTTACGTTATACCTTCTAACGTTATGTGTTATAACGTAATACGAAATAACGTTATACAATGTAACGTAATACGTTATAACGTTATACCTTCTAACCTAACACTTTATAACATTATACCATACAGCGTTATGTTATATGACGTAATAAGTTATAACGTTATACCATATATCGCAGTACGTTATAACGTTTTACCGTATTACATAATGCTACATAACGTAATGCGTTATAACGTTATACTATATAACGTAACACGTTATAACTGTATACCTTATAACGTTATGTTATATAACGTAATACGATATAATGTTATACAATGTAACGTAATACGTTATAACGTTATACCTTCTAACGTAACACGTTATAACACTATACCATATAACGTTATGTTAAATAACACAATGCGTTATAACGTTATACTATATAACGTAATACGTTTTAACGTTATACCTTCTAACGTAACACGTTATAACACTATACCATATAACGTTATGTTATATAACATAATGCGTTATAACGTTATACTATATAACGTAATACGTTTTAACGTTCTACCTTCTAGCGTAACTCGTATATCATTATACCATATAACGTTATGTATTATAACGGAATACGTTATAACGTTATACCATATACCGAGGTACGTTATAACGTTTAACCGTATACCACTATGCTGCATAACGTAATGCGTTATAACGTTATACTATATAACGTAATACGTTATAACTTTATACCTTATTACGTTATGTTATGTAACGTAATGCGATATAACGTTATACAATATAACGCAATACGTTAGAACGTTATACCTTATAACGTAACACGTTATATCATTATACCATATAACGTTATGTTATATAACGTAATAAGTTATAACGTTATACTATATAACGTAATACGTTTTAACGTTATACCTTATAACGTTATGTTATATAACGTAATACGAAATAACGTTATACAATGTAACGTAATACGTTATAACGTTATACCTTCTAACGTAACACGTTATAACATTATACCATATAACGTTATGTTATATAACATAATGCGTTATAACATTATACCATATATCGCAGTACGTTATATCGTTTTACCGTATAACATAATGCTACATAACGTAATGCGTTACAACGTTATACTATATAACGTAACATGTTATAACTTTATACCTTATA
The DNA here is from genome assembly GCA_911387925.2 of Bombus hypnorum. Lineage (NCBI taxonomy): Eukaryota > Metazoa > Arthropoda > Insecta > Hymenoptera > Apidae > Bombus > Bombus hypnorum. Next base: position 5,954,693 of record OU427027.1, read on the forward strand.
ACGTTATGTTATATAACGTAATACGATATAATGTTATACAATGTAACGTAATACATTATAACGTTATACCTTCTAACCTAACACGTTATAACATTATACCATGTAACGTTATGTTCTATAACATAATGCGTTATAACGTTATACTATATAACGTAATACGGTTTAACGTTATACCTTCTAACGTAACACGTTATAACATTATTCCATATATCGTTATGTTATATAACGTAACAAGTTATAACGTTATACCATATATCGCAGTACGTTATAACGTTTTACCGTATAACATTATGCTACATAACGTAATACGTTATAACGATATACCTTCTAACGTAACAGGTTTTAACTTTATACCTTATAACGTTATGTTATATAACGTAATAAGTTATAAGGTTATACCATACATCGTATTCCGCTATAACGTTATACCATATAACGTTATGTTATATAACGTAATGCGATAGAACGTTACACAATATAACGTGTTACGTTATAACGTCATACCTTCTTACGTAACACGTTATAACACTATACCATATAACGTTATGTTATATATCATAATGCGTTATAACGTTATACTATATAACGTAATACGTTTTAACGTTCTATCTTCAAGCGTAACACGTTATAACATTATACCATATAACGTTATGTATTATAACGGAATACGTTATAACGTTATACCATATACCGAGGTACGTTATAACGTTTAACCGTATACCACTATGCTACATAACGTAATGCGTTATAACGTTATACTATATAACGGAATACGTTATAACTTTATACCTTATTACGTTATTTTATGTAACGTAATGCGATATAACGTTATACAATATAACGCAATACGTTAGAGACGTTATGCCTTATAACGTAACACGTTATATCATTATACCATATAACGTTATGTTATATATCGTAATAAGTTATAACGTTATACTATATAACGTAACACGTTATAACTTTATACCTTATAACGTTATGTTATATAACGTAATACGAAATAACGTTATACAATGTAACGTAATACGTTGTAACGTTATACCTTCTAACGTAACACGTTATAACACTCTACCATATAACGTTATGTTATATAACATAATGCGTTATAACGTTATACTATATAACGTAATAAGTTTTAACGTTCTACCTTCTAGCGTAACACGTATAACATTATACCATATAACGTTATGTATTATAACGGAATGCGTTATAACGTTATACCATATACCGAGGTACGTTATAACGTTTAACCGTATACCACTATGCTACATAACGTAATGCGTTATAACGTTATACTATATAACGTAATACGTTATAACTTTATACCTTATTACGTTATGTTATGTAACGTAATGCGATATAACGTTATACAATATAACGCAATACGTTAGAACGTTATACCTTATAACGTAACACGTTATATCATTATACCATATAACGTTATGTTATATAACGTAATAAGTTATAACGTTATACTATATAACGTAATACGTTTTAACGTTATACCTTATAACGTTATGTTATATAACGTAATACGAAATAACGTTATACAATGTAACGTAATACGTTATAACGTTATACCTTCTAACGTAACACGTTATAACATTATACCATATAACGTTATGTTATATAACATAATGCGTTATAACATTATACCATATATCGCAGTACGTTATAACGTTTTACCGTATAACATAATGCTACATAACGTAATGCGTTACAACGTTATACTATATAACGTAACATGTTATAACTTTATACCTTATAACGTTATGTTATATAACGTAATACGATATAATGTTATACAATGTAACGTAATACATTATAACGTTATACCTTCTAACCTAACACGTTATAACATTATACCATGTAACGTTATGTTATATAACATAATGCGTTATAACGTTATACTATATAACGTAATACGGTTTAACGTTATACCTTCTAACGTAACACGTTATAACATTATTCCATATATCGTTATGTTATATAACGTAATAAGTTATAACGCTATACCATATATCGCAGTACGTTATAACGTTTTACCGTATAACATTATGCTACATAACGTAATACGTTATAACGATATACCTTCTAACGTAACAGGTTATAACTTTATACCTTATAACGTTATGTTATATAACGTAATAAGTTATAAGGTTATACCATACATCGTATTCCGCTATAACGTTATACCATATAACGTTATGTTATATAACGTAATGCGATAGAACGTTACACAATGTAACGTAATACGTTATAACGTTATACCTTCTAACGTAACACGTTATAACACTCTACCATATAACGTTATGTTATATAACATAATGCGTTATAACGTTATACTATATAACGTAATAAGTTTTAACGTTCTACCTTCTAGCGTAACACGTATAACATTATACCATATAACGTTATGTATTATAACGGAATGCGTTATAACGTTATACCATATACCGAGGTACGTTATAACGTTTAACCGTATACCACTATGCTACATAACGTAATGCGTTATAACGTTATACTATATAACGTAATACGTTATAACTTTATACCTTATTACGTTATGTTATGTAACGTAATGCGATATAACGTTATACAATATAACGCAATACGTTAGAACGTTATACCTTATAACGTAACACGTTATATCATTATACCATATAACGTTATGTTATATAACGTAATAAGTTATAACGTTATACTATGTTATACTATATAACGTAATACGTTTTAACGTTATACCTTATAACGTTATGTTATATAACGTAATACGAAATAACGTTATACAATGTATTGTAATACGTTATTACGTTATACCTTCTAACGTAACACGTTATAACATTATACCATATAACGTTATGTTATATAACATAATGCGTTATAACATTATACCATATATGGCAGTACGTTATAACGTTTTACCGTATAACATTATGCTACATAACGTAATACGTTATAACGATATACCTTCTAACGTAACAGGTTATAACTTTATACCTTATAACGTTATGTTATATAACGTAATAAGTTATAAGGTTATACCATACATCGTATTCCGCTATAACGTTATACCATATAACGTTATGTTATATAACGTAATGCGATAGAACGTTACACAATATAACGTGTTACGTTATAACGTTATACCTTCTAACGTAACACGTTATAACACTATACCATATAACGTTATGTTATATATCATAATGCGTTATAACGTTATACTATATAACGTAATACGTTTTAACGTTCTATCTTCAAGCGTAACACCTTATAACATCATACCATATAACGTTATGTATTATAACGGAATACGTTATAACGTTATACCATATACCGAGGTACGTTATAACGTTTAACCGTATACCACTATGCTACATAACGTAATGCGTTATAACGTTATACTATATAACGTAATGCGTTATAACTTTATACCTTATTACGTTATGTTATGTAACGTAATGCGATATAACGTTATACAATATAACGCAATACGTTAGAACGTTATACCTTATAACGTAACACGTTATATCATTATACCATATAACGTTATGTTATATAACGTAATAAGTTATAAAGTTATACTATATAACGTAATACGCTTTAACGTTATACCTTATAAAGTTATTTTATATAACATAATACAATATAACGTTATACAATGTAACGTAATACGTTATAACGTTATACCTTCTAACATAACACGTTATAACATTATGCCATATAACGTTATGTTATATAACATAATGCGTTATAGCGTTATACTATATAACGTAATACGTTTTAACGATATACCTTCTAACGTAACACGTTATAACATTATACCATATAGCGTTATGTTATATAACGTAATAAGTTATAACGTTATACCATATATCGCAGTACGTTATAACCTCTTACCGTATAACATTATGCTACATAACGTAATGCGTTATAACGTTATACTATATAACGTAACACGATATAACTTCATACCTTATAACGTTATGTTATATAACGTAATACGATATAACGTTATACAATCTAACGTAATACGTTATAACTTTATACCTTCTAACGTAACACGTTATAACATTATACCATATAACGTTATGTTATATAACGTAATAATTTATAAAGTTATACCATATATCGTAGTACGTTATAACGTTTTACCGTATAACATTATGCGACATAACGTACTGCGTTATAACGTTATACTATATAAAGGTAACACGTTATAACTCTAATTCTTATAACGTTATGTTATATAACATTATGCGATATAACGTTATACAGTATAACGTAATACGTTATAACGTTATACCTTCTAACGTAACACGTTATAACATTATACCATATAACGTTATGTTATATAACGTAATAATTTATAAAGTTATACCATACATCGTATTCCGCTGTAACGTTATACTGTATAACGTTATGTTATATAACGCAATGCGATATAACGTCACACAATATAACGTGTTACGTTTTAACGTTAAACCTTCTAACGTAACACGTTATAACATTATACCATATAACGTTATGTTATATAACGTAATAAGTTTTAACGTTATTCCATATATCGGAGTACATTATATCGTTTTACCGTATAACAGTATGCTACATATCGTAATGCGTTATAACCTTATACTATATAACGTAACACGTTTCAACGATATTCCTTCTAACGTAACACCTTATAACATTATACCATATAGCGTTATGTTATATAACGTAATAAGTTATAAAGTTATACTATATAACGTAATACGCTTTAACGTTATACCTTCAAACGTAACACGTTATAACATTATACCATATAACGTTATATTGTATAGCATAATGCGTTATAACGTTATACTATATAACGTAATACGTTTTAACGTTATACCTTCTAACGTAACACGTTATAACATTATACCATATAGCGTTATGTTATATAACGTAATAAGTTATAACGTTATTCCATATATCGCATTACGTTATATCGTTTTACCGTATAACAGTATGCTACATAACGTAATGCGTTATAACGTTATACTATATAACGTAACACGTTACAACTTTATACCTTGTAACGTTATGTTATATAACGTAATACGATATAACGTTATACAATGTAACGAAATACGTTATAACGATATACCTTCTAACGTAACACGTTATAACATTATACCATATAACGTTATGTCACATAACGTAATAAGTTATAAAGTTATTCTATATAACGTAATACGCTTCAACGTTATACCTTATAACGTTATGTTATATAACGTAATACGATATAACGATATACAATGTAACGTAATACGTTATAACGTTATACCTTCTAACATAACACGTTATAACATTATACCAAATAACGTTATGTTATATAACATAATGCGTTACAACGTTATACTATATAACGTAATACGTTTTAACGTTATACCTTCTAACGTAACACGTTATAACATTATGCCATATAGCGTTATGTTATATAACGTAATAAGTTATAACGTTATACCATATATCGCAGTACGTTATAACGTTTTACCGTATAACATTATGCTACATAACGTAATGCGTTATAACGTTATACTATATAACGTAACACGTTATAACTTTATACCTTATAACGTTATGTTATATAACGTAATACGATATAACGTTATACAATGTAACGTAATACGTTATAACGTTATGCCTTCTAACGTAACACGTTATAACAATATACCATATAACGTTATGTTATATAACATAATGCGTTATAACGTTATACTATATAACGTAATACGTTTTAACGTTATACCTTCTAACGTAACACGTTATAACATTATACCATATAGCGTTATGTTATATAACGTAATAAGTTATAACGTTGTACCATATACCGCAGAACGTTATAACGTTTTACCGTATAACATTAGGCTACATAACGTAATGCGATATAACATTATGCTACATAACGTAATACGTTATAACGTTATACCTTCTAACGTAACACGTTATAACTTTATACCTTATAACGTTATGTTATATAACGTACTACGATATAATGTTATACAATGTAACGTAATACGTTATAACGTTATAGCTTCTAACTTAACACTGTACAACATTATACCATATAACGTTATGTTATATAACATAATGCGTTATAACGTTATACTATATAACGTAATACGTTTTAACGTTATACCTTCTAACGTAACACGTTATAAAATTATACCATATAGCGTTATGTTATATAACGTTTTAAGTTATAACGTTATACCATATATCGCAGTACGTTATAACGTTTTACCGTATAAAATTATGCTACATAACGTAATACGTTATAACGTTATACCTTCTAACGTAGCACGTTATAACTTTATACCTTATAACGTTATGTTATATAACGTAATATGTTATAAAGTTATACCATACATCGTATTCCGCTATAACGTTATACCATATAACGTTATGTTATATAACGTAATGGGATATAACGTTACACAATATAACGTGTTACGTTATAACGTCATACTTTCTAACGTAACACGTTATAACACTATACCATATAACGTTATGTTATATAACATAATGCGTTAAAACGTTATACTATATAACGTAATACGTTTTAACGTTCTACCTTCTAGCGTAACACGTTATAACATTATACCATGTAGCGTTATGTTATATAACGTAATAAGTTATAACGTTATTCCATATATCGCAGTACGTTATATCGTTTTACCGTATAACAGTATGCTACATAAGGTAATGCGTTATAGCGTTATACTATATAACGTAACACGTTATAACTTTATACCTTATAACGTTATGTTATATAACATAATACGATATAACGTTATACAATGTAACGTTATACGTTATAACGTTATACCTTCTAACGTAACACGGTATAACATTATACCATATAGCGTTATGTTATATAACGTAATAAGTTATAAAGTTATACTATATAACGCAATACGCTTTAACGTTATACCTTATAACGTTGTTATATAACGTAATACGATATAACGTTATACAATGTAACGTAATACGTTATAACGTTATACCTTCTAACATAACCCGTTATAACATTATACCTTATAACGTTATGTTATATAACATAATGCGTTATAACGTTATACTATATAACGTAATAGGTTTTAACGTTATACCTTCTAACGTAACACATTATAACATTATACCATATAGCGTTATGTTATATAACGTAATAAGTTATAAAGTTATACTATATAACGTAATACGCTTTAACGTTATACCTTCTAACGTAACACGTTATAACATTATACCATATAACGTTATGTTGTATAACATAATGCGTTATAACGTTATACTATATAACGTAATACGTTTTAACGTTATACCTTCTAACGTAACACGTTACAACATTATACCATATAGCGTTATGTTATATAACGTAATAAGTTATAACGTTATTCCATATATCGCAGTACGTTATATCGTTTTACCGTATAACAGTATGCTACATAACGTAATGCGTTATAACGTTATATTATATAACGTAACACGTTATAACTTTATACCTTATAACGCTATGTTATATAACGTAATACGATATAACGTTATACAATGTAACGTAATACGTTATAACGATATACCTTCTAACGTAACACGTTATAACATTATACCATATAACGTTATGCTACATAACGTAATAAGTTATAAAGTTATTCTCTATAACGTAGTACGCTTTAGCGTTATACCTTATAAGGTTATGTTATATAACGTAATACGATATAACGTTATACAATGTAACGTCATACGTTATAACGTTATGCCTTCTAACGTAACACGTTATAACAATATACCATATAACGTTATGTTATATAACATAATGCGTTATAACGTTATACTATATAACGTAATACGTTTTAACGTTATACCTTCTAACGTAACACGTTATAACATTATACCATATAGCGTTATGTTATATAACGTAATAAGTTATAACGTTATACCATATATCGCAGTACGTTATAACGTTTTACCGTATAACATTATGCTACATAACGTAATAAGTTATAAAGTTATACTATATAACGTAGTACGCTTTAGCGTTATACCTTATAAGGTTATGTTATATAACGTAATACGATATAACGTTATACAATGTAACGTCATACGTTATAACGTTATGCCTTCTAACGTAACACGTTATAACAATATACCAAATAACGTTATGTTATATAACATAATGCGTTATAACGTTATACTATATAACGTAATACGTTTTAACGTTATACCTTCTAACCTAACACGTTATAACATTATACCATATAGCGTTATGTTATATAACGTAATAAGTTATAACGTTGTACCATATACCGCAGTACGTTATAACGTTTTACCGTATAACATTAGGCTACATAACGTAATGCGATATAACATTATGCTACATAACGTAATACGTTATAACGTTATACCTTCTAACGTAACACGTTATAACTTTATACCTTATAACGTTATGTTATATAACGTAGTAAGTTATAAAGTTATACCGTACATCGTATTCCGCTATAACGTTATACCATATAACGTTATGTTTTATAACGTAATGCGATATAACGTTACACAATATAACGTGTTACGTTATAACGTCATACCTTCTAACGTAACACGTTATAACACTATACCATATAACGTTTTGTTATATAACATAATGCGTTATAACGTTATACTATATAACGTAATACGTTTTAACGTTCTACCTTCTAGCGTAACACGTTATAACATTATACCATATAGCGTTATGTTATATAACGTAATAAGTTATAACGTTATTCCATATATCGCAGTACATTATATCGTTTTACCGTATAACAGTATGCTACATAACGTAATGCGTTATAACGTTATACTATATAACGTAACACGTTATAACTTTATACCTTATAACGTTATGTTATATAACGTACTACGATATAATGTTATACAATGTAACGTAATACGTTATAACGTTATACCTTCTAACGTAACACGGTATAACATTATACCATATAACGTTATGTTATATAACATAATGCGTTATAACGTTATACTATATAACGTAATACGTTTTAGCGTTATACCTTCTAACGTAACACGTTATAACATTATACCATATAGCGTTATGTTATATAACGTTTTAAGTTATAACGTTATACCATATATCGCAGTACGTTACAACGTTTTACCGTATAAAATTATGCTACATAACGTAATACGTTATAACGTTATACCTTCTAACGTAACACGTTATAACTTTATACCTTATAACGTTATGTTATATAACGTAATATGTTATAAAGTTATACCATACATCGTATTCCGCTATAACGTTATACCATATAACGTTATGTTATATAACGTAATGGGATATAACGTTACACAATATAACGTGTTACGTTATAACGTCATACCTTCTAACGTAACACGTTATAACACTATACCATATAACGTTATGTTATATAACATAATGCGTTAAAACGTTATACTATATAACGTAATACGTTTTAACGTTCTACCTTCTAGCGTAACACGTTATAACATTATACCATATAGCGTTATGTTATATAACGTAATAAGTTATAACGTTATTCCATATATCGCAGTACGTTATATCGTTTTACCGTATAACAGTATGCTACATATGGTAATGCGTTATAACGTTATACTATATAACGCAATACGCTTTAACGTTATACCTTATAACGTTATGTTATATAACGTAATACGATATAACGTTGTACAATGTAACGTAATACGTTATAACGTTATACCTTCTAACATAACCCGTTATAACATTATACCTTATAACGTTATGTTATATAACATAATGCGTTATAACGTTATACTATATAACGTAATAGGTTTTAACGTTATACCTTCTAACGTAACACATTATAACATTATACCATATAGCGTTATGTTATATAACATAATAAGTTATAAAGTTATACTATATAACGTAATACGCTTTAACGTTATACCTTCTAACGTAACACGTTATAACATTATACCATATAACGTTATGTTGTATAACATAATGCGTTATAACGTTATACTATATAACGTAATACGTTTTAACGTTATACCTTCTAACGTAACACGTTACAACATTATACCATATAGCGTTATGTTATATAACGTAATAAGTTATAACGTTATTCCATATATCGCAGTACGTTATATCGATTTACCGTATAACAGTATGCTACATAACGCAATGCATTATAACGTTATATTATATAACGTGACACGTTATAACTTTATACCTTATAACGCTATGTTGTATAACGTAATACGATATAACGTTATACAATGTAACGTAATACGTTATAACGATATACCTTCTAACGTAACACGTTATAACATTATACCATATAACGTTATGCTACATAACGTAATAAGTTATAAAGATATTCTATATAACGTAATACGCTTTAACGTTATCCCTTGTAACGTTATGTTATATAACGTAATACGATATAACCTTATACAATGTAACGTAATACGTTATAACGTTATACCTTCTAACATAACACGTTATAACATTATACCATATAACGTTATGTTATATAACATAATGCGTTATAGCGTTATACTATATAACGTAATACGTTTCAACGTTAGACCTTCTAACGTAACACGTTATAACATTATACCATATAGCGTTATGTTGTATAAGGTAATAAGATATAACGTTATACCATATATCGCAGTACGTTATAACCTCTTACCGAATAACATTATGCTACATAACGTAATGCGTTATAACGTTATACTATATAACGTAACACGTTATAACTTCATACCTTATAACGTTATGTTATATAACGTAATACGATATAACGATATACAATATAACGTAACACATTATAACGTTATACCTTCTAACGTAACACGTTATAACAATATACCATATAACGTTATGTTATATAACATAATGCGTTATAACGTTATACTATATAACGTAATACGTTTTAACGTTATACCTTCTAACGTAACACGTTATAACATTATACCATATAGCGTTATGTTATATAACGTAATAAGTTATAACGTTATACCATATACCGCAGTACGTTATAACGTTTTACCGTATAACATTATGCTACATAACGTAATGCGATATAACATTATGCTACATAACGTAATACGTTATAACGTTATACCTTCTAACGTAACACGTTATAACTTTATACCTTATAACGTTATGTTATATAACGTAGTAAGTTATAAAGTTATACCGTACATCGTATTCCGCTATAACGTTATACCATATAACGTTATGTTTTATAACGTACTACGATATAATGTTATACAATGTAACGTAATACGTTATAACGTTATACCTTCTAACCTAACACGTTATAACATTATACCATATAACGTTATGTTATATAACATAATGCGTTATAACGTTATACTATATAACGTAATACGTTTTAACGTTATACCTTCTAACGTAACACGTTATAACATTATACCATATAGCGTTATGTTATATAACGTAATAAGTTATAACGTTATACCATATATCGCAGTACGTTATAACGTTTTACCGTATAAAATTATGCTACATAACGTAATGCGATATAACATTATGCTACATAACATAATACGTTATAACGTTATACCTTATAACGTTATGTTATATAACGTAATAAGTTATAAAGTTATACCATACATCGTATTCCGCTATAACGTTATACCATATAACGTTATGTTATATAACGTAATGGGATATAACGTTACACAATATAACGTGTTACGTTATAACGTCATACCTTCTATCGTAACACGTTATGACACTATACCATATAACGTTATGTTATATAACATAATGCGTTAAAACGTTATACTATATAACGTAATACGTTTTAACGTTCTACCTTCTAGCGTAACACGTTATAACATTATACCATATAGCGTTATGTTATATAACGTAATAAGTTATAACGTTATTCCATATATCGCTGTACGTTATATCGTTTTACCGTATAACAGTATGCTACATAAGGTAATGCGTTATAACGTTATACTCTATAACGTAACACGTTATAACTTTATACCTTATAACGTTATGTTATATAACGTAATACGATATAACGTTATACAATGTAACGTAATACGTTATAACGTTATACTATATAACGTAATACGTTTTAACGTTATACCTTCTAACGTAACACGTTATAACATTATACCATATAGCGTTATGTTATATAACGTAATAAGTTATAACGTTATACCATATATCGCAGTACGTTATAACGTTTTACCGTATAAAATTATGCTACATAACGAAATACGTTATAACGTTATACCTTCTAACGTAACACGTTATAACTTTATACCTTATAACGTTATGTTATATAACGTAATAAGTTATAAAGTTATACCATACATCGTATTCCGCTATAACGTTATACCATATAACGTTATGTTATATAACGTAATGGGATATAACGTTACACAATATAACGTGTTACGTTATAACGTCATACCTTCTATCGTAACACGTTATGACACTATACCATATAACGTTATGTTATATAACATAATGCGTTAAAACGTTATACTATATAACGTAATACGTTTTAACGTTCTACCTTCTAGCGTAACACGTTATAACATTATACCATATAGCGTTATGTTATATAACGTAATAAGTTATAACGTTATTCCATATATCGCTGTACGTTATATCGTTTTACCGTATAACAGTATGCTACATAAGGTAATGCGTTATAACGTTATACTCTATAACGTAACACGTTATAACTTTATACCTTATAACGTTATGTTATATAACGTAATACGATATAACGTTATACAATGTAACGTAATACGTTATAACGTTATACCTTCTAACGTAACACGGTATAACATTATACCATATAACGTTATGTTATATTACGTAATAAGTTTTAAAGTTATACTATATAACGTAATAGGCTTTAACGTTATACCTTATAACGTTATGTTATATAACGTAATACGATATAACGTTATACAATGTAACGTAATACGTTATAACATTATACCTTCTAACATAACACGTTATAACATTATACCTTATAACGTTATGTTATATAACATAATGCGTTATAACGTTATACTATATAACGTAATAGGTTTTAACGTTATACCTTCTAGCGTAACCCATTATAACATTATACCATATAGCGTTATGTTATATAACGTAATAAGTTATAAAGTTATACTATATAACGTAATACGCTTTAACGTTATACCTTCTAACGTAACACGTTATAACATTATACCATATAACGTTATGTTGTATAACATAATGCGTTATAACGTTATACTACATAACGTAATACGTTATAACTTTATACCTTATTACGTTAGGTTATGTAACGTAATGCGATATAACGTTATACAATATAACGGAATACGTTAGAACGTTATACCTTATAACGTTATGTTATATAACGTAATACGATATAATGTTATGCAATGTAACGTAATACGTTATAGCGTTATACCTTCTAACCTAACACGTTATAACATTATACCATATAGCCTTATGTTATATAACGTAATAAGTTATAACGTTATACCATATATCGCAGTACGTTATAACGTTTTACCGTATAACATTATGCTACATAACGTAATACGTTATAACGTTATACCTTCTAACGTAACACGTTATAACCTTATACCTTATAACGTTATGTTATATAACGTAATACGATATAACGTTATACAATGTAACGTAATACGTTATAACGTTATACCTTCTAACATAACACGTTATAACATTATACCATATAACGTTATGTTATATAACATAATACGTTATAGCGTTATGCTATATAACGTAATACGTTTCAACGTTAGACCTTCTAACGTAACACGTTATAACATTATACAATATAGCGTTATGTTATATAACGTAATAAGTTATAACGTTATACCATATATCGCAGTACGTTATAACCTCTTACCGTGTAACATTATGCTACATAACGTAATGCGTTATAACGTTATACTGTATAACGTAACACGTTATAACTTTATACCTTCTAACGTAACACGTTATAACATTATACCGTATGGCGTTATGTTATATAACGTAATAAGTTATAACGTTATACCATATATCGCAGTACGTTATAACGTTTTACCGTATAACATAATGCTACATAATGTAATGTGTTATAACGTTATACTATATAACGTAACACGTTATAACTTTATACCTTATAACGTTATGTTATATAACGTAATATGAAATAACGTTATACAATGTAACGTAATACGTTATAACGTTATACCTTCTAACGTAGCACGTTATAACATTATACCATATAACGTTATGTTATATAACATAATGCGTTATAACGTTATACTATATAACGTAACACGTTATAACTTTATACCTTATAACGTTATGTTATATAACGTAATACGATATAACGTTATACAATGTAACGTAATACGTTATAACGTTATACCTTCTAACGTAACTCGTTATAACATTGTACCATATAACGTTATCTTATATAACATAATGCGTTATAACGTTATGCTATATAACGTAATACGTTTTAACGTTATACCTTCTAACGTAACACGATATAACATTATTCCATATAGCGTTATGTTATATAACGTAATAAGTTATAACGTTATACCATATATCGCAGTACGTTATAACGATTTACCGTATAACATTATGCTACACAACGTAATACGTTATAACGTTATACCTTCTAACGTAACACGTTATAACTATATACCTTATAACGTTATGTTATATAACATAATGCGTTATAACGTTATACTATATAACGTAATACGTTTTAACGTTCTACCTTCTAGCGTAACACGTTATAACATTATACCATATAACGTTATGTATTATAACGGAATACGTTATAACCTTATACCATATACCGAGGTACGTTATAACGTTTAACCGTATACCATTATGCTACATAACGTAATGCGTTATAACGTTATACTATATAACGTAATACGTTATAACTTTATACCTTATTACGTTATGTTATGTAACGTAATGCGATATAACGTTATACAATATAACGCAATACGTTAGAACGTTATACCTTATAACGTAACACGTTATATCATTATACCATATAACGTTATGTTATATAACGTAATAAGTTATAACGTTATACTATATAACGTAATACGTTTTAACGTTATACCTTATAACGTTATGTTATATAAGGTAATACGAAATAACGTTACACAATGTAACGTAATACGTTATAACGTTATACCTTCTAACGTAGCACGTTATAACATTATACCATATAACGTTATGATATATAACATAATGCGTTATAACGTTACACTATATAACGTAATACGTTTTAACGTTATTCCTTCTAACGTAACACGTTATAACATTATACCATATAGCGTTATGTTATATAACGTAATAAGTTATAACGTCATACCATATATCGCAGTACGTTATAAAGTTTTACCGTATAACATAATGCTACATAACGTAATGCGTTATAACGTTATACTATATAACGTAACACGTTATAACTTTATACCTTATAACGTTATGTTATATAACGTAATACGAAATAACGTTATACAATGTAACGTAATACGTTATAACGCCATACCTTCTAACGTAACACGTTATAACATTATACCGTATGGCGTTATGTTATATAACGTAATAAGTTATAACGTTATACCATATATCGCAGTACGTTATAAAGTTTTACCGTATAACATAATGCTACATAACGTAATGCGTTATAACGTTATACTATATAACGTAACACGTTATAACTTTATACCTTATAACGTTATGTTATATAACGTAATATGAAATAACGTTATACAATGTAACGTAATACGTTATAACGTTATACCTTCTAACGTAGCACGTTATAACATTACACCATATAACGTTATGTTATATAACATAATGCGTTATAACGTTATACTATATAACGTAATAAGTTTTAACGATATTGCTTCTAACGTAACACGTTATAACATTATACCATATAACGTTATGTTATATAACGTAATAATTTATAAAGTTATACCATACATCGTATTCCGCTATAACGTTATACTGTATAACGTTATGTTATATAACGCAATGCGATATACCGTTACACAATATAACGTGTTACGTTTTAACGTTATACCTTCTAACGTAACACGTTATAACATTATACCATATAGCGTTATGTTATATAACGTAATAAGTTATAACGTTATACCATATATCGCAGTACGTTATAACCTCTTACCGTATAACATTATGCTACATAACGTAATGCGTTATAACGTTATACTATATAACGTGACACGTTATATCATTATACCATATAACGTTATGTTATATAACATAATGCGCTATAACGTTATACTATATAACGTAATACGTTTTAACGTTATTCCTTCTAAAGTAACACGTTATAACATCATACCATATAGCGTTATGTTATATAACGTAATAAGTTATAGAGTTATACTATATAAAGTAATACGCTTTAACGTTATACCTTATAACGTTATGATATATAACGTAATACGATATAACGTTATACAATGTAACGTAAAACGTTTTAACGTTATACCTTCTAACCTAACACGTTATAACATTATACCATATAACGTTATGTTATATAACATAATGCGTTATAACGTTATACTATATAACGTAATAGGTTTTAACGTTATAGCTTCTAACGTAACACGTTATGATATTATACCATATAGCGTTATGTTATATAACGTAATAAGTTATAACGTTATACCATATATCGCAGTACGTTATAACGTTTTACCGTATAACATTATGCTACATAACGTAATGCGTTATAACGTTATACTATATAACGTAACACGTTATAACTTTATACCTTATAACGTTATGTTATATAACGTAATACGATATAATGTTATACAATGTAACGTAATACGTTATAACGTTATACCTTCTAACCTAACACGTTATAACATTATACCATATAACGTTATGTTATATAAAATAATGCGTTATAACGTTATACTATATAACGTAATACGTTTTAACGTTATACCTTCTAACGTAACACGTTATAACATTATACCGTATAGCGTTATGTTATATAACGTAATAAGTTATAACGTTACACCATACATCGCAGTACGTTATAATGTTTTACCGTATAACATTAGGCTACATAACGTAATAAGTAATAATGTTATACTATATAACGTAACACGTTATAACTTTATACCTTATAACGTTATGTTATATAACGTAATACGATATAACGTTATACAATGTAACGTAATACGTTATAACGTTATACCTTCTAACGTAACACGTTATAACATTATACCATATAACGTTATGTTATATGACATAATGCGTTATAACGTTATACTATATAACGCAATACGTTTTAACGTTACACCTTCTAACGTAACACGTTGTAACATTATACCGTATGGCGTTATGTTATATAACGTAATAAGTTATAACGTTATACCATATATCGCAGTACGTTATAACGTTTTACCGTATAACATAATGCTACATAACGTAATGCGTTATAACGTTATAGTATATAACGTAACACGTTTAAACATTATACCATATAGCGTTATGTTATATAACGTAATAAGTTATAACGTTATACCATATATCGCAGTACGTTATAACGTTTTACCGTATAACATTATGCTACATAACGTAATACGTTATAACGTTCTACCTTCTAACGTAACAAGTTATAACTTTATACCTTATAACGTTATGTTATATAACGTAATAAGTTATAAAGTTATACCATACATCGTATTCCGCTATAACGTTATACCATATAACGTTATGTTATATAACGTAATACGATATAACGTTACACAATATAACGTGTTACGTTATAACGTCATACCTTCTAACGTAACACGTTATAACACTATACCATATAACGTTATATTATATAACATAATGCGTTATAACGTTATACTATATAACGTAATACGTTTTAACGTTATACCTTCTAACGTAACACGTTATAACATTTTACCGTATAGCGTTATGTTATATAACGTAATAAGTTATAACGTTATACCATATATCGCAGTACGTGATAACGTTTTACCGTATAACATAATGCTACATAACGTAGTGCGTTATAACGTTATACTATATAACGTAACACGTTATAACTTTATACCTTATAACGTTATGTTATATAACGTAATACGATATAATGTTATACAATGTAACGTAATACGTTATAACGTTATTCCTTCTAACCTAACACGTTATAACATTATACCATATAACGTTATGTTATATAAAATAATGCGTTATAACGTTATACTATATAACGTAATACGTTTTAACGTTATACCTTCTAACGTAACACGTTATAACATTATACCGTATAGCGTTATGTTATATAACGTAATAAGTTATAACGTTACACCATACATCGCAGTACGTTATAATGTTTTACCGTATAACATTAGGCTACATAACGTAATAAGTAATAAAGTTATACTATATAACGTAACACGTTATAACTTTATACCTTATAACGTTATGTTATATAACGTAATACGATATAACGTTATACAATGTAACGTAATACGTTATAACGTTATATCTTCTAACGTAACACGTTATAACATTATACCATATAACGTTATGTTATATGACATAATGCGTTATAACGTTATACTATATAACGCAATACGTTTTAACGTTACACCTTCTAACGTAACACGTTATAACATTATACCAGATAGCGTTATGTTATATAACGTAATAAGTTATAAAGTTATACTATATAACGTAATACGCTTTAACGTTATACCTTATAACGTTATGTTATATAACGTAATACGATATAACGTTATACAATGTAACGTAATACGTTATAACTTTATACCCTATACGTTATGTTATATAACGTAATGCGATATCACGTTATACAATATAACGCAATACGTTAGAACGTTATACCTTATAACGTAACACGTTATATCATTGTACCATATAACGTTATGTTATATAACGTAATAAGTTATAACGTTATACTATATAACGTAATACGGTATAACGTTATACTATATAACGTAACACGTTATAACTTTATACCTTATAACGATATGTTATATAACGTAATATGAAATAACGTTATACAATGTAACGTAATACGCTATAACGTTATACCTTCTAACGTAACACGTTATAACATTATACCATATAACGTTATGTTATATAACATAATGCGTTATAGCGTTATACTATTTAACGTAATACGTTCTAACGTTATTCCTTCTAACGTAACACGTTATAACATTATACCATATAGCGTTATGTTATATAACGTAATAAGTTATAAAGTTATACTATATAGCGTAATACGCTTTAACGTTATACCATATAACGTTATGTTATATAACGTAATACGATATAACGTTATACAATGTAACGTAATAAGTTATAACGTTATACCTTCTAACGTAACACGTTATAACATTATACCATATAACGTTATCTTGTATAACATAATGCGTTATAACGTTATACTATATAACGTAATACGTTTAACGTTATACCTTCTAACGTAACACGTTATAACATTATACCATATAGCGTTATGTTATATAACGTAATAAGTTATAACGTTATTCCATATATCGCAGTACGTTATAACGTTTTACCGTATAACAGTATGCTACCTAACGTAATGCGTTATAGCGTTATACCTTCTAACGTAACACGTTATAACATTATACCATATAACGTTATGTTATATAACATAATGCGTTATAACGTTATACTATATAACGTAATACGTTTTAACGTTATTCCTTCTAAAGTCACACGTTATAACATTATACCATATAGTGTTATGTTATATAACGTAATAAGTTATAAAGTTATACTATATAACGTAATACGCTTTAACGTTATACCTTATAACGTTATGATATATAACGTAATACGATATAACGTTATACAATGTAACGTAATACGTTATAACGTTATACCTTCTAACCTAACACGTTATAACATTATACCATATAACGTTATGTTATATAACATAATGCGTTATAACGTTATACTATATAACGTAATAGGTTTTAACGTTATAGCTTCTAACGTAACACGTTATAATATTATACCATATAGCGTTATGTTATATAACGTAATAAGTTATAACGTTATACCATATATCGCAGTACGTTATAACGTTTTACCGTATAACATTATGCTACATAACGTAATGCGTTATAACGTTATACTATATAACGTAACACGTTATAACTTTATACCTTATAACGTTATGTTATATAACGTAATACGATATAACGTTATACAATGTAACGTAATACGTTATAACGTTATACCTTCTAACGTAACACGTTATAACATTATATCATATAACGTTATCTTATATAACATAATGCGTTATAACGTTATGCTATATAACGTAATACGTTCTAACGTTATACCTTCTAACGTAACACGTTATAATATTATACCATATAGCGTTATGTTATATAACGTAATAAGTTATAACGTTATACCATATATCGCAGTACGTTATAACCTCTTACCGTATAACATTATGCTACATAACGTAATGCGTTATAACGTTATACTATATAACGTGACACGTTATATCATTATACCATATAACGTTATGTTATATAACATAATGCGTTATAATGTTATACTATATAACGTAATACGTTTTAACTTTCTACCTTCTAGCGTAACACGTTATAACATTATACCATATAACGTTATGTATTATAACGGAATACGTTATAACCTTATACCATATACCGAGGTACGTTATAACGTTTAACCGTATACCATTATGCTACATAACGTAATGCGTTATAACGTTATACTATATAACGTAATACGTTATAACTTTATACCTTATTACGTTATGTTATGTAACGTAATGCGATATAACGTTATACAATATAACGCAATACGTTAGAACGTTATACCTTATAACGTAACACGTTATATCGTTATACCATATAACGTTATGTTATATAACGTAATAAGTTATAACGTTATACTATATAACGTAATACGTTTTAACGTTATACCTTATAACGTTATGTTATATAACGTAATACGAAATAACGTTATACAATGTAACGTAACACGTTATAACATTATACCATATAACGTTATGTTATATTACGTAATAATTTATAAAGTTATACCACACATCGTATTCCGCTATAACGTTATACTGTATAACGTTATGTTATATAACGTAATGCGATATAACGTTACACAATATAACGTGTTACGTTATAACGTCATACCTTCTAACGTAACACGTTATAACACTATACCATAAAACGTTATATTATATAACATAATGCGTTATAACGTTATACTATATAACGTAATACGTTTTAACGTTATACCTTCTAACGTAACACGTTATAACATTATACCGTATAGCGTTATGTTATATAACGTAATAAGTTATAACGTTATACCATATATCGCAGTACGTGATAACGTTTTACCGTATAACATAATGCTACATAACGTAATACGTTATAACGTTATACTATATAACGTAACACGTTATAACTTTATACCTTATAACGTTATGTTATATAACGTAATACGATATAATGTTATACAATGTAACGTAATACGTTATAACGTTATACCTTCTAACCTAACACGTTATAACATTATACCATATAACGTTATGTTATATAAAATAATGCGTTATAACGTTATACTATATAACGTAATACGTTTTAACGTTATACCTTCTAACGTAACACGTTATAACATTATACCGTATGGCGTTATGTTATATAACGTAATAAGTTATAACGTTATACCATATATCGCAGTACGTTATAACGTTTTACCGTATAACATAATGCTACATAACGTAATGCGTTATAGCGTTATACTATATAACGTAACACGTTTAAACATTATACCATATAGCGTTATGTTATATAACGTAATAAGTTATAACGTTATACCATATATCGCAGTACGTTATAACTTTTTACCGTATAACATTATGCTACATAACTTAATACGTTATAACGTTATACTTTCTTACGTAACACGTTATAACTTTATACCTTATAACGTTATGTTATATAACGTAATAAGTTATAAAGTTATACCATACATCGTATTCCGCTATAACGTTATACCATATAACGTTATGTTATATAACGTAATGCGATATAACGTTACACAATATAACGTGTTACGTTATAACGTCATACCTTCTAACGTAACACGTTATAACACTATACCATATAACGTTATATTATATAACATAATGCGTTATAACGTTATACTATATAACGTAATACGTTTTAACGTTATACCTTCTAACGTAACACCTTATATCATTATACCATATAACGTTATGTATTATAACGGAATACGTTATAACGTTATACCATATACCGAGGTACGTTATAACGTTTAACCGAATACCATTATGCTACATAACGTAATGCGTTATAACGTTATACTATATAACGTAATACGTTATAACTTTATACCTTATAACGTTATGTTATATAACGTAATATGAAATAACGGTATACAATGTAACGTAATACGTTATAACGTTATACCTTCTAACGTAACACGTTATAACACTATACCATATAACGTTATGTTATATAACATAATGCGTTATAACGTTATACTATATAACGTAATACGTTTTAACGTTCTACCTTCTAGCGTAACACGTATAACATTATACCATATAACGTTATGTATTATAACGGAATGCGTTATAACGTTATACCACATACCGAGGTACGTTATAACGTTTAACCGTATACCATTATGCTACATAAAGTAATGCGTTATAACGTTATACTATATAACGTAATACGTTAGAACGTTATACCTTATAACGTAACACGTTATATCATTATACCATATAACGTTATGTTATATGACGTAATAAGTTATAACGTTATACCATATATCGCAGTACGTTATAACGTTTTACCGTATAACATAATGCTACATAACGTAATGCGTTATAACGTTATACTATATAACGTAACACGTTATAACTTTATACCTTATAACTTTATGTTATATAACGTACTACGATATAATGTTATACAATGTAACGTAATACGTTATAAAGTTATACCTTCTAACCTAACACGTTATAACATTATACCATATAACGTTATGTTATATAAAATAATGCGTTATAACGTTATACTATATAACGTAATACGTTTTAACGTTATACCTTCTAACGTAACACGTTATAACATTATACCGTATAGCGTTATGTTATATAACGTAATAAGTTATAACGTTATACCATATATCGCAGTACGTTATAACGTTTTACCGTATAACATAATGCTACATAACGTAATGCGTTATAACGTTATACTATATAACGTAACACGTTATAACTTTATACCTTATAACGTTATGTTATATAACGTAATACGATATAATGTTATACAATGTAACGTAATACGTTATAACGTTATACCTTCTAACCTAACACGTTATAACATTATACCATATAACGTTATGTTATATAAAATAATGCGTTATAACGTTATACTATATAACGTAATACGTTTTAACGTTATTCCTTCTAACGTAACACGTTATAACATTATACCATATAGCGTTATGTTATATAACGTAATAAGTTATAACGTTATTCCATACATCGCAGTACGTTATAACGTTTTACCGTATAACATTATGCTACATAACGTAATACGTTATAACGTTATACATTCTAACGTAACACGTTATAACTTTATACCTTATAACGTTATGTTATATAACGTAATACGTTTTAACGTTATACCTTCTAACGTTATATTATATAACGTAATACGAAATAACGTTATACAATGTAACGTAATACGTTATAACGTTATACCTCCTAACGTAACACGTTATAACATTATATCATATAACGTTATGTTATATAACATAATGCGTTATAACGTTATACCATATAACGTTATGTTATATAACATAATGCGTTATAACGTTATACTATATAACGTAATACGCTTTAACGTTATACCTTATAACGTTATGATATATAACGTAATACGATATAACGTTATACAATGTAACGTAATACGTTATAACGTTATACCTTCTAACCTAACACGTTATAACATTATACCATATAACGTTATGTTATATAACATAATGCGTTATAACGTTATACTATATAACGTAATAGGTTTTAACGTTATAGCTTCTAACGTAACACGTTATAATATTATACCATATAGCGTTATGTTATATAACGTAATAAGTTATAACGTTATACCATATATCGCAGTACGTTATAACGTTTTACCGTATAACATTATGCTACATAACGTAATGCGTTATAACGTTATACTATATAACGTAACACGTTATAACTTTATACCTTATAACGTTATGTTATATAACGTAATACGATATAACGTTATACAATGTAACGTAATACGTTATAACGTTATACCTTCTAACGTAACACGTTATAACATTATATCATATAACGTTATCTTATATAACATAATGCGTTATAACGTTATGCTATATAACGTAATACGTTCTAACGTTATACCTTCTAACGTAACACGTTATAATATTATACCATATAGCGTTATGTTATATAACGTAATAAGTTATAACGTTATACCATATATCGCAGTACGTTATAACCTCTTACCGTATAACATTATGCTACATAACGTAATGCGTTATAACGTTATACTATATAACGTGACACGTTATATCATTATACCATATAACGTTATGTTATATAACATAATGCGTTATAACGTTATACTATATAACGTAATACGTTTTAACTTTCTACCTTCTAGCGTAACACGTTATAACATTATACCATATAACGTTATGTATTATAACGGAATACGTTATAACCTTATACCATATACCGAGGTACGTTATAACGTTTAACCGTATACCATTATGCTACATAACGTAATGCGTTATAACGTTATACTATATAACGTAATACGTTATAACTTTATACCTTATTACGTTATGTTATGTAACGTAATGCGATATAACGTTATACAATATAACGCAATACGTTAGAACGTTATACCTTATAACGTAACACGTTATATCGTTATACCATATAACGTTATGTTATATAACGTAATAAGTTATAACGTTATACTATATAACGTAATACGTTTTAACGTTATACCTTATAACGTTATGTTATATAACGTAATACGAAATAACGTTATACAATGTAACGTAACACGTTATAACATTATACCATATAACGTTATGTTATATTACGTAATAATTTATAAAGTTATACCACACATCGTATTCCGCTATAACGTTATACTGTATAACGTTATGTTATATAACGTAATGCGATATAACGTTACACAATATAACGTGTTACGTTATAACGTCATACCTTCTAACGTAACACGTTATAACACTATACCATAAAACGTTATATTATATAACATAATGCGTTATAACGTTATACTATATAACGTAATACGTTTTAACGTTATACCTTCTAACGTAACACGTTATAACATTATACCGTATAGCGTTATGTTATATAACGTAATAAGTTATAACGTTATACCATATATCGCAGTACGTGATAACGTTTTACCGTATAACATAATGCTACATAACGTAATACGTTATAACGTTATACTATATAACGTAACACGTTATAACTTTATACCTTATAACGTTATGTTATATAACGTAATACGATATAATGTTATACAATGTAACGTAATACGTTATAACGTTATACCTTCTAACCTAACACGTTATAACATTATACCATATAACGTTATGTTATATAAAATAATGCGTTATAACGTTATACTATATAACGTAATACGTTTTAACGTTATACCTTCTAACGTAACACGTTATAACATTATACCGTATGGCGTCATGTTATATAACGTAATAAGTTATAACGTTATACCATATATCGCAGTACGTTATAACGTTTTACCGTATAACATAATGCTACATAACGTAATGCGTTATAGCGTTATACTATATAACGTAACACGTTTAAACATTATACCATATAGCGTTATGTTATATAACGTAATAAGTTATAACGTTATACCATATATCGCAGTACGTTATAACTTTTTACCGTATAACATTATGCTACATAACTTAATACGTTATAACGTTATACTTTCTTACGTAACACGTTATAACTTTATACCTTATAACGTTATGTTATATAACGTAATAAGTTATAAAGTTATACCATACATCGTATTCCGCTATAACGTTATACCATATAACGTTATGTTATATAACGTAATGCGATATAACGTTACACAATATAACGTGTTACGTTATAACGTCATACCTTCTAACGTAACACGTTATAACACTATACCATATAACGTTATATTATATAACATAATGCGTTATAACGTTATACTATATAACGTAATACGTTTTAACGTTATACCTTCTAACGTAACACGTTATATCATTATACCATATAACGTTATGTATTCTAACGGAATACGTTATAACGTTATACCATATACCGAGGTACGTTATAACGTTTAACCGAATACCATTATGCTACATAACGTAATGCGTTATAACGTTATACTATATAACGTAATACGTTATAACTTTATACCTTATAACGTTATGTTATATAACGTAATATGAAATAACGGTATACAATGTAACGTAATACGTTATAACGTTATACCTTCTAACGTAACACGTTATAACACTATACCATATAACGTTATGTTATATAACATAATGCGTTATAACGTTATACTATATAACGTAATACGTTTTAACGTTCTACCTTCTAGCGTAACACGTATAACATTATACCATATAACGTTATGTATTATAACGGAATGCGTTATAACGTTATACCACATACCGAGGTACGTTATAACGTTTAACCGTATACCATTATGCTACATAAAGTAATGCGTTATAACGTTATACTATATAACGTAATACGTTAGAACGTTATACCTTATAACGTAACACGTTATATCATTATACCATATAACGTTATGTTATATGACGTAATAAGTTATAACGTTATACCATATATCGCAGTACGTTATAACGTTTTACCGTATAACATAATGCTACATAACGTAATGCGTTATAACGTTATACTATATAACGTAACACGTTATAACTTTATACCTTATAACTTTATGTTATATAACGTACTACGATATAATGTTATACAATGTAACGTAATACGTTACAAAGTTATACCTTCTAACCTAACACGTTATAACATTATACCATATAACGTTATGTTATATAAAATAATGCGTTATAACGTTATACTATATAACGTAATACGTTTTAACGTTATACCTTCTAACGTAACACGTTATAACATTATACCGTATAGCGTTATGTTATATAACGTAATAAGTTATAACGTTATACCATATATCGCAGTACGTTATAACGTTTTACCGTATAACATAATGCTACATAACGTAATGCGTTATAACGTTATACTATATAACGTAACACGTTATAACTTTATACCTTATAACGTTATGTTATATAACGTAATACGATATAATGTTATACAATGTAACGTAATACGTTATAACGTTATACCTTCTAACCTAACACGTTATAACATTATACCATATAACGTTATGTTATATAAAATAATGCGTTATAACGTTATACTATATAACGTAATACGTTTTAACGTTATACCTTCTAACGTAACACGTTATAACATTATACCGTATAGCGTTATGTTATATAACGTAATGAGTTATAACGTTATACCATATATCGCAGTACGTTATAACGTTTTACCGTATAACATAATGCTACATAACGTAATGCGTTATAACGTTATACTATATAACGTAACACGTTATAACTTTATACCTTATAACGTTATGTTATATAACGTAATACGAAATAACGTTATACAATGTAACGTAATACGTTATAACGTTATACCTTCTAACGTAACACG
Source organism: Bombus hypnorum (assembly GCA_911387925.2). Classification (NCBI taxonomy): domain Eukaryota; kingdom Metazoa; phylum Arthropoda; class Insecta; order Hymenoptera; family Apidae; genus Bombus; species Bombus hypnorum. The sequence goes on from OU427027.1 coordinate 5,982,742, forward strand.
TTATAACATTATACCATATAACGATATGTTATATAACATAATGCGTTATAACGTTATACTATATAACGTAATACGTTTTAACGTTATTCCTTCTAACGTAACACGTTATAACATTATACCATATAGCGTTATGTTATATAACGTAATAAGTTATAACGTTATTCCATACATCGCAGTACGTTATAACGTTTTACCGTATAACATTATGCTACATAACGTAATACGTTATAACGTTATACATTCTAACGTAACACGTTATAACTTTATACCTTATAACGTTATGTTATATAACGTAATACGTTTTAACGTTATACCTTCTAACGTTATATTATATAACGTAATACGAAATAACGTTATACAATGTAACGTAATACGTTATAACGTTATACCTTCTAACGTAACACGTTATAACATTATATCATATAACGTTATGTTATATAACATAATGCGTTATAACGTTATACCATATAACGTTATGTTATATAACATAATGCGTTATAACGTTATACTATATAACGTAATACGTTTTAACGTTCTACCTTCTAGCGTAACACGTTATAACATTATACCATATAACGCTATGTATTATAACGGAATACGTTATAACCTTATACCATATACCGAGGTACGTTATAACGTTTAACCGTATACCATTATGCTACATGAAGTAATGCGTTATAACGTTATACTATATAACGTAACACGTTATAACTTTATACCTTATAACGTTATGTTATATAACGTAATACGAAATAACGTTATACAATGTAACGTAATACGTTATAACGTTATACCTTCTAACGTAACACGTTATAACATTATACCATATAACGTTATGTTATATAACATAATGCGTTATAACGTTATACTATATAACGTAATACGTTTTAACGTTATTCCTTCTATCGTAACACGTTATAACATTATACCATATAGCGTTATGTTATATAACGAAATACGTTTTAACGTTATACCTTCTAACGTTATGTTATATAACGTAATACGAAATAACGTTACACAATATAACGTGTTACGTTATAACGTCATACCTTCTAACGTAACACGTTATAACACTATACCATATAACGTTATGTTATATAACATAATGCGTTAAAACGTTATACTATATAACGTAATACGTTTTAACGTTCTACCTTCTAGCGTAACACGTTATAACATTATACCATATAACGCTATGTATTATAACGGAATACGTTATAACCTTATACCATATACCGAGGTACGTTATAACGTTTAACCGTATACCATTATGCTACATGAAGTAATGCGTTATAACGTTATACTATATAACGTAACACGTTATAACTTTATACCTTATAACGTTATGTTATATAACGTAATACGAAATAACGTTATACAATGTAACGTAATACGTTATAACGTTATACCTTCTAACGTAACACGTTATAACATTATACCATATAACGTTATGTTATATAACATAATGCGTTATAACGTTATACTATATAACGTAATACGTTTTAACGTTATTCCTTCTATCGAAACACGTTATAACATTATACCATATAGCGTTATGTTATATAACGAAATACGTTTTAACGTTATACCTTCTAACGTTATGTTATATAACGTAATACGAAATAACGTTACACAATATAACGTGTTACGTTATAACGTCATACCTTCTAACGTAACACGTTATAACACTATACCATATAACGTTATGTTATATAACATAATGCGTTAAAACGTTATACTATATAACGTAATACGTTTTAACGTTCTACCTTCTAGCGTAACACGTTATAACATTATACCATATAACGTTATGTATTATAACGGAATACGTTATAACCTTATACCATATACCGAGGTACGTTATAACGTTTAACCGTATACCATTATGCTACATAAAGTAATGCGTTATAACGTTATACTATATAACGTAATACGTTAGAACGTTATACCTTATAACGTAACACGTTATATCATTATACCATATAACGTTATGTTATATGACGTAATAAGTTATAACGTTATACCATATATCGCAGTACGTTATAACGTTTTACCGTATAACATAATGCTACATAACGTAATGCGTTATAACGTTACACTATATAACGTAACACGTTATAACTTTATACCTTATAACGTTATGTTATATAACGTACTACGATATAATGTTATACAATGTAACGTAATACGTTATAACGTTATACCTTCTAACCTAACACGTTATAACATTATACCATATAACGTTATGTTATATAAAATAATGCGTTATAACGTTATACTATATAACGTAATACGTTTTAACGTTATACCTTCTAACGTAACACGTTATAACATTATACCGTATAGCGTTATGTTATATAACGTAATAAGTTATAACGTTATACCATATATCGCAGTACGTTATAACGTTTTACCGTATAACATAATGCTACATAACGTAATGCGTTATAACGTTATACTATATAACGTAACACGTTATAACTTTATACCTTATAACGTTATGTTATATGACGTAATACGAAATAACGTTATACAATGTAACGTAATACGTTATATCGTTATACCTTCTAACGTAACACGTTATAACATTATACCATACAGCGTTATGTTATATGACGTAATAAGTTATAACGTTATACCATATATCGCAGTACGTTATAACGTTTTACCGTATTACATAATGCTACATAACGTAATGCGTTATAACGTTATACTATATAACGTAACACGTTATAACTGTATACCTTATAACGTTATGTTATATAACGTAATACGATATAATGTTATACAATGTAACGTAATACGTTATAACGTTATACCTTCTAACCTAACACGTTATAACATTATACCATGTAACGTTATGCTATATAACATAATGTGTTATAACGTTATACTATATAACGTAATACGTTTTAACGTTATATCTTCTAACGTAACACGTTATAACATTATACCATATAGCGTTATGTTATATAACGTAATAAGTTATAACGTTATACCATATATCACAGTACGTTATAACGTTTTACCGTATAACATTATGCTACATAACGTAATACGTTATAACGTTATACCATCTAACGTAACACGTTATAACTTTATACCTTATAACGTTATGTTATATAACGTAATAAGTTATAAAGTTATACCATACATCGTATTCCGCTATAACGTTATACCATATAACGTTATGTTATATAACGTAATGCGATATAACGTTGCACAATATAACGTGTTACGTTATAACGTCATACCTTCTAACGTAACACGTTATAACACTATACCATATAACGTTATATTATATATCATAATGCGTTATAACGTTATACTATATAACATAATACGTTTTAACGTTCTATCTTCTAGCGTAACACGTTATAACATTATACCATATAACGTTATGTATTATAACGGAATACGTTATAACGTTATACCATATACCGAGGTACGTTATAACGTTTAACCGAATACCATTATGCTACATAACGTAATGCGTTATAACGTTATACTATATAACGTAATACGTTATAACTTTATACCTTATAACGTTATGTTATATAACGTAATATGAAATAACGGTATACAATGTAACGTAATACGTTATAACGTTATACCTTCTAACGTAACACGTTATAACACTATACCATATAACGTTATGTTATATAACATAATGCGTTATAACGTTATACTATATAACGTAATACGTTTTAACGTTCTACCTTCTAGCGTAACACGTATAACATTATACCATATAACGTTATGTATTATAACGGAATGCGTTATAACGTTATACCACATACCGAGGTACGTTATAACGTTTAACCGTATACCATTATGCTACATAAAGTAATGCGTAATAACGTTATACTATATAACGTAATACGTTAGAACGTTATACCTTATAACGTAACACGTTATATCATTATACCATATAACGTTATGTTATATGACGTAATAAGTTATAACGTTATACCATATATCGCAGTACGTTATAACGTTTTACCGTATAACATAATGCTACATAACGTAATGCGTTATAACGTTATACTATATAACGTAACACGTTATAACTTTATACCTTATAACGTTATGTTATATAACGTACTACGATATAATGTTATACAATGTAACGTAATACGTTATAACGTTATACCTTCTAACCTAACACGTTATAACATTATACCATATAACGTTATGTTATATAAAATAATGCGTTATAACGTTATACTATATAACGTAATACGTTTTAACGTTATACCTTCTAACGTAACACGTTATAACATTATACCGTATAGCGTTATGTTATATAACGTAATAAGTTATAACGTTATACCATATATCGCAGTACGTTATAACGTTTTACCGTATAACATAATGCTACATAACGTAATGCGTTATAACGTTATACTATATAACGTAACACGTTATAACTTTATACCTTATAACGTTATGTTATATAACGTAATACGAAATAACGTTATACAATGTAACGTAATACGTTATATCGTTATACCTTCTAACGTAACACGTTATAACATTATACCATACAGCGTTATGTTATATGACGTAATAAGTTATAACGTTATACCATATATCGCAGTACGTTATAACGTTTTACCGTATTACATGATGCTACATAACGTAATGCGTTATAACGTTATACTATATAACGTAACACGTTATAACTGTATACCTTATAACGTTATGTTATATAACGTAATGCGATATAACGTTGCACAATATAACGTGTTACGTTATAACGTCATACCTTCTAACGTAACACGTTATAACACTATACCATATAACGTTATATTATATATCATAATGCGTTATAACGTTATACTATATAACATAATACGTTTTAACGTTCTATCTTCTAGCGTAACACGTTATAACATTATACCATATAACGTTATGTATTATAACGGAATACGTTATAACGTTATACCATATACCGAGGTACGTTATAACGTTTAACCGTATACCATTATGCTACATAACGTAATGCGTTATAACGTTATACTATATAACGTAATACGTTATAACTTCATACCTTGTTACGTTATGTTATGTAACGTAATGCCATATAACGTTATTCAATATAACGCAATACGTTAGAACGTTATACCTTATAACGTAACACGTTATATCATTATACCATATAACGTTATGTTATATAACGTAATAAGTTATAACGTTATACTATATAACGTAATACGTTTTAACGTTCTACCTTCTAGCGTAACACGTATAACATTATACCATATAACGTTATGTATTATAACGGAATGCGTTATAACGTTATACCACATACCGAGGTACGTTATAACGTTTAACCGTATACCATTATGCTACATAAAGTAATGCGTAATAACGTTATACTATATAACGTAATACGTTAGAACGTTATACCTTATAACGTAACACGTTATATCATTATACCATATAACGTTATGTTATATGACGTAATAAGTTATAACGTTATACCATATATCGCAGTACGTTATAACGTTTTACCGTATAACATAATGCTACATAACGTAATGCGTTATAACGTTATACTATATAACGTAACACGTTATAACTTTATACCTTATAACGTTATGTTATATAACGTACTACGATATAATGTTATACAATGTAACGTAATACGTTATAACGTTATACCTTCTAACCTAACACGTTATAACATTATACCATATAACGTTATGTTATATAAAATAATGCGTTATAACGTTATACTATATAACGTAATACGTTTTAACGTTATACCTTCTAACGTAACACGTTATAACATTATACCGTATAGCGTTATGTTATATAACGTAATAAGTTATAACGTTATACCATATATCGCAGTACGTTATAACGTTTTACCGTATAACATAATGCTGCATAACGTAATGCGTTATAACGTTATACTATATAACGTAACACGTTATAACTTTATACCTTATAACGTTATGTTATATAACGTAATACGAAATAACGTTATACAATGTAACGTAATACGTTATATCGTTATACCTTCTAACGTAACACGTTATAACATTATACCATACAGCGTTATGTTATATGACGTAATAAGTTATAACGTTATACCATATATCGCAGTACGTTATAACGTTTTACCGTATTACATAATGCTACATAACGTAATGCGTTATAACGTTATACTATATAACGTAACACGTTATAACTGTATACCTTATAACGTTATGTTATATAACGTAATGCGATATAACGTTGCACAATATAACGTGTTACGTTATAACGTCATACCTTCTAACGTAACACGTTATAACACTATACCATATAACGTTATATTATATATCATAATGCGTTATAACGTTATACTATATAACATAATACGTTTTAACGTTCTATCTTCTAGCGTAACACGTTATAACATTATACCATATAACGTTATGTATTATAACGGAATACGTTATAACGTTATACCATATACCGAGGTACGTTATAACGTTTAACCGTATACCATTATGCTACATAACGTAATGCGTTATAACGTTATACTATATAACGTAATACGTTATAACTTCATACCTTGTTACGTTATGTTATGTAACGTAATGCCATATAACGTTATTCAATATAACGCAATACGTTAGAACGTTATACCTTATAACGTAACACGTTATATCATTATACCATATAACGTTATGTTATATAACGTAATAAGTTATAACGTTATACTATATAACGTAATACGTTTTAACGTTATACCTTATAACGTTATGTTATATAACGTAATACGAAATAACGTTATACAATGTAACGTAATACGTTATAACGTTATACCATCTAACGTAACACGTTATAACATTATACCATATAACGTTATGTTATATAACATAATGCGTTATAACGTTATACAATGTAACGTAATACGTTATAACGTTATACCGTATAACATTATGCTACATAACGTAATACGTTATAACGTTATACCTTCTAACGTAACACGTTATAACTTTATACCTTATAACGTTATGTTATATAACGTAATACGTTTTAACGTTATACCTTCTAACCTTATGTTATATAACGTAATATGAAATAACGTTATACAATGTAACGTAATACGTTATAACGTTATACCTTCTAACGTAACACGTTATAACATTATACCATATAACGTTATGTTATATAACATAATGCGTTATAACGTTATACAATGTAACGTAATACGTTATAACGTTATACCTTCTAACCTAACACGTTATAACATTATACCATTTAACGTTATGTTATATAACATAATGCGTTATAACGTTATACTATATAACATAATACGTTTTAACGTTATACCTTCTAACGTAACACGTTATAACATTATACCATACTGCGTTATGTTATATGACGTAATAAGTTATAACGTTATACCATATATCGCAGTACGTTATAACGTTTTACCGTATTACATAATGCTACATAACGTATTGCGCTATAACGTTATACCTTCTAACGTAACACGTTATAACTTTATACCTTATAACGTTATGTTATATAACGTAATAAGTTATAAAGTTATACCATACATCGTATTCCGCTATAACGTTATACCATATAACGTTATGTTATATAACGTAATGCGATATAACGTTACACAATATAACGTGTTACGTTGTAACGTCATACCTTCTAACGTAACACGTTATAACACTATACCATATGACGTTATATTATATAACATAATGCGTTATAACGTTATACTATATAACGTAATACGTTTTAACTTTCTATCTTCTAGCGTAACACGTTATAACATTATACCATATAACGTTATGTATTATAACGGAATACGTTATAACGTTATACCATATACCGAGGTACGTTATAACTTTTAACCGTATACCATTATGCTACATAACGTAATGCGTTATAACGTTATACTATATAACGTAATACGTTATAACTTTATACCTTATTACGCTATGTTATGTAACGTAATGCGATATAACGTTATACAATATAACGCAATACGTTAGAGACGTCATACCTTCTAACGTAACACGTTATAACACTATACCATATAACGTTATATTATATATCATAATGCGTTAGAACGTTATACTATATAACATAATACGTTTTAACGTTCTATCTTCTAGCGTACCACGTTATAACATTAAACCATATAGCGTTATGTTATATAACGTAATAAGTTATAACGTTATACCATATATCGCAGTACGTTATAACGTTTTACCGTATAACATTATGCTACATAATGTAATACGTTATAACGTTATACCTTCTAGCGTAACACGTTATAACATTATACCATATAACGTTATGTTATATAACATAATGCGTTATAACGTTATACTATATAACGTAATACGTTTTAACGTTATTGCTTCTAACGTAACACGTTATAACATTAAACCATATAGCGTTATGTTATATAACATAATGCGCTATAACGTTATACTATATAACGTAATACGCTTTAACGTTATACCTTATAACGTTATGTTATATAACGTAATACGATATAACGTTATACAATGTAACGTAATAAGTTATAACGTTATACTATATAACGTAACACGTTATAACTTCTCACCATATAACGTTACGTTATATAACGTAATACGATATAACGTTATACAATGTAACGTAATACGTTATAGCGTTATACCTTCTAACGCAACACGTTATAACATTATACCATATAACGTTATGTTATATAACATAATGCGTTATAACGTTATACTATATAACGTAATACGTTTTAACGTTATACCTTCTAACGTAACACGTTATAACTTTATACCATATAGCGTTATGTTATATAACGTAATAAGTTATAACGTTATACCATATATCGCAGTACGTTATAACGTTTTACCGTATAACATTATGCTACATAACGTAATACGTTATAACGTTATACCTTCTAACGTAACACGTTATAACATTATACCTTATAACGTTATGTTATATAACGTAATATGTTATAAAGTTATACTATATAACGTAATACGCTTTAACGTTATACCTTATAACGTTATGTTATATAACGTAATACGATATGACGTTATACAATGTAACGTAATACGTTATAACGTTATACCTTCTAACATAACACGTTATAACATTATACCATATAACGTTATGTTATATAACATAATGCGATATAACGTTATACTATATAACGTAATACGTTTTAACGTTATACCTTCTAACGTAGCACGTTATAACATTATACCATATAGCGTTATGTTATATAACGTAATACGATATAACGTTATACAATGTAACGTAATACGTTATAACGTTATACCTTCTAACGTAACACGGTATAACATTATACCATATAACGTTATGTTATATTACGTAATAAGTTATAAAGTTATACTATATAACGTAATACGCTTTAACGTTATACCTTATAACGTTATGTTATATAACATAATGCGTTATAACGTTATACTATATAACGTAATACGTTTTAACGTTATACCTTCTAACGTAACACGTTATAACATTATACCATATAGCGTTATGTTATATAACGTAATAAGTTATAACGTTGTACCATATACCGCAGTACGTTATAACGTTTTACCGTATAACATTAGGCTACATTACGTAATGCGATATAACATTATGCTACATAACGTAATACGTTATAACGTTATACCTTCTAACGTAACACGTTATAACTTTATACCTTATAACGTTATGTTATATAACGTAGTAAGATATAAAGTTATACCGTACATCGTATTCCGCTATAACGTTATACCATATAACGTTATGTTTTATAACGTAATGCGATATAACGTTACACAATATAACGTGTTACGTTATAACGTCATACCTTCTAACGTAACACGTTATAACATTATACCATATAACGTTATGTTATATAACATAATGCGTTATAGCGTTATACTATATAACGTAATACGTTTCAACGTTAGACCTTCTAACGGAACACGTTATAACATTATACCATATAGCGTTATGTTGTATAAGGTAATAAGTTTTAACGTTATACCATATATCGCAGTACGTTATAACCTCTTACCGAATAACATTATGCTACATGACGTAATGCGTTATAACGTTATACTATATAACGTAACACGTTATAACTTCATACCTTATAACGTTATGTTATATAACGTAATACGATATAACGATATACAATGTAACGTAACACATTATAACGTTATACCTTCTAACGTAACACGTTATAACAATATACCATATAACGTTATGTTATATAACATAATGCGATATAACGTTATACAGTATAACGTAATACGTTATAACGTTATACCTTCTAATCTAACACGTTATAACATTATACCATATAGCGTTATGTTATATAACGTAATAAGTTATAACGTTATACCATATATCGCAGTACGTTATAACGTTTTACCGTATAACATTATGCTACATAACGTAATAAGTTATAAAGTTATACTATATAACGTAGTACGCTTTAACGTTATACCTTATAAGGTTATGTTATATAACGTAATACGATATAACGTTATACAATGTAACGTCATACGTTATAACGTTATGCCTTCTAACGTAACACGTTATAACAATATACCATATAACGTTATGTTATATAACATAATGCGTTATAACGTTATACTATATAACGTAATACGTTTTAACGTTATACCTTCTAACGTAACACGTTATAACATTATACCATATAGCGTTATGTTATATAACGTAATACGATATAACGTTATACCGTACGTCGTATTCCGCTATAACGTTATACCATATAACGTTATGTTTTATAACGTAATGCGATATAACGTTACACAATATAACGTGTTACCTTATAACGTCATACCTTCTAACGTAACACGTTGTAACACTATACCATATAACGTTATGTTGTATAACATAATGCGTTATAACGTTATACTATATAACGTAATACGTTTTAACGTTATACCTTCTAACGTAACACGTTATAACATTATACCATATAGCGTTATGTTATATAACGTAATAAGTTATAACGTTATTCCATATATCGCAGTACGTTATATCGTTTTACCGTATAACAGTATGCTACATAACGTAATGCGTTATAACGTTATACTATATAACGTAACACGTTATAACTTTATACCTTATAACGCTATGTTATATAACGTAATACGATATAACGTTATACAATGTAACGTAATACGTTATAACGATATACCTTCTAACGTAACACGTTATAACATTATACCATATAACGTTATGTTACATAACGTAATACGTTATAAAGTTATTCTATATAACGTAATACGCTTTAACGTTATACCTTATAACGTTATGTTATATAACGTAATACGATATAACGTTATAGAATGTAACGTAATACGTTATAACGTTATACCTTCTAACGTATCACGTTATAACATTATAGCATATAACGTTATGTTATATAACGTAATAAGTTATAACGTTATACCATATATCGCAGTACGTTATAACGTTTTACCGTATAACATTATGCGACATAACGTACTGCGTTATAACGTTATACTATATAAAGGTAACACGTTATAACTTTAAACCTTCTAACGTTATGTTATATAACATAATGCGATATATCGTTATACAGTGTAACGTAATACGTTATAACGTTATACCTTCTAACGTAACACGTTATAACATTATACCATATAACGATATGTTGTATAACATAATGCGTTATAACGTTATACTATATAACGTAATACGTTTTAACGTTATACCTTCTAACGTAACACGTTATAACATTATACCATATAGCGTTATGTTATATAACGTAATAAGTTATAACGTTATTCCATATATCGCAGCACGTTATATCGTTTTACCGTATAACAGTATGCTACATAACGTAATGCGTTATAAAGTTATACTATATAACGTAACACGTTATAACTTTATACCTTATAACGTTATGTTATATAACGTAATACGATATAACGTTATACAATGTAACGTAATACGTTATAACGATATACCTTCTAACTTAAAACGTTATAAGATTATACCATATAACGTTATGTTACATAACGTAATAAGTTATAAAGTTATTCTATATAATGTAATACGCTTTAACGTTATACCTTATAACGTAACACGTTATAACATTATACCATATAACGTTATGTATTATAACGGAATACGTTATAACGTTACACCATATACCGAGGTACGTTATAACGTTTAACCGTATACCATTAAGCTACATAAAGTAATGCGTTATAACGTTATACTATATAACGTAACACGTTATAACTTTATACCTTATAACGTTATGTTATATAACGTAATACGATATAACGTTATACAATGTAACGTAATGCGTTATAGCGTTATACCTTCTAACGTAACACGTTATAACATTATACCATATAACGTTATGCTATATAACATAATGCGTTATAACGTAATACAGTATAACGTAATACGTTATAACGTTATACCTTCTAACGTAACACGTTATGTCATTATACCATATAACGTTATGTGATATAACGTAATACGTTATAACGTTATACCATATATCGCAGTACGTTATAACGTTTTACCGTATAACATTATGCTACATAACGTAATACGTTATAACGTTATACCTTCTAACGTAACACGTTATAACGTTCACCGTACACCATTATGCTACATAACGTAATGCGTTATAACGTTATACTATATAACGTAATACGTTTTAACGTTCTACCTTCTATCGTAACACGTTATAACATTATACCATATAACGTTATGTATTATAACGGAATACGTTATAACGTTATACCATATACCGAGGTACGTTATAACGTTTAACCGTATACCATTATGCTACATAACGTAATGCGTTATAACGTTATACTATATAACGTAATACGTTATAACTTTATACCTTATTACGTTATGTTTTGTAACGTAATGCGATATAACGTTATACAATATAATGCAATACGTTAGAACGTTATACCTTATAACGTAACACGTTATATCATTATACCATATAACGTTATGTTATATAACGTAATCAGTTATAACGTTATACTATATAACGTAATACGTTTTAACGTTATACTTTTTAACGTTATGTTATATAACGTATTACGAAATAACTTTATACAATGTAACGTAATACGTTATAACGTTATACCTTCTAACGTAACACGTTATAACATTATACCATATAACGTTATGTATTATAACGGAATACGTTATAACGTTATACCATATACCGAGGTACGTTATAACGTTTAACCGTATAGCATTATGCTACATAAAGTAATGCGTTATAACGTTATACCTTCTAACGTAACACGTTATAACATTATACCATATAACGTTATGTATTATAACGGAATACGTTATAACGTTATACCATATACCGAGGTACGTTATAACGTTTAACCGTATACCATTATGCTACATAACGTAATGCGTTATAACGTTATACTATATAACGTAATACGTTATAACTTTATACCTTATTACGTTATGTTATGTAACGTAATGCGATATAACGTTATACAATATAACGCAATACGTTAGAACGTTATACCTTATAACGTAACACGTTATATCATTATACCATATAACGTTATGTTATATAACGTAATACGATATAACGTTATACAATGTAACGTAATACGTTATAACTTTATACCTTCTAACGTAACACGTTATAACTTTATACCTTATAACGTTATGTTATATAACGTAATAAGTTATAAAGTTATACCATACATCGTATTCCGCTATAACGTTATACCATATAACGTTATGTTATATAACATACTGCGTTATAACGTTATACTACATAACGTAATACGTTATAACTTTATACCTTATTACGTTATGTTATGTAACGTAATGCGATATAACGTTATACAATATAACGCAATACGTTAGAACGTTATACCTTACAGCGTAACACGTTATATCATTATACCATATAACGTTATGTTATATAACGTAATAAGTTACAACGTTATACTATATAACGTAATACGTTTTAACGTTATACCTTATAACGTTATGTTATATAACGTAATACGATATAACGTTATACAATGTAACGTAATACGTTATAACGTTATACCCTCTAGCGTAACACGTTATATCATTATACCATATAACGTTATGTTATATAACACAATGCGTTATAACGTTATACTATATAACGTAATACGTTTTAACGTTATTCCTTCTAACGTAACACGTTATAACATTAAACCATATAGTGTTATGTTATATAACGTAATAAGTTATAACGTTATACCATATATCGCATTACGTTATAACGTTTTACCGTATAACATTATGCTACATAACGTAATACGTTATAACGTTATACCTTCTAACGTAACACGTTATAACATTATACCTTATAACGTTATGTTATATAACGTAATAAGTTATAAAGTTATACCATACATCGTATTCCGCTATAACGTTATACCATATAACGTTATGTTATATAACGTAATGCGATATAACGTTACACAATATAACGTAATACGTTATAACGTTATACTATATAACGTGATACGATGTAACGTCATAACATATAACGTTATGTTATATAACGTAATGCGATATAACGTTATACAAAATAACGTAATACGTTATAACGTTATACCTTCTAACGTAATACGTTATAACGTTATTCCTTATAACGTTATGTTATATAACGTAATGCGATATAACGATATACTATATAACGTAATACGTTTTAACGTTACACCTTCTAACGTGACACGTTATAACATTATAACATATAGCGTTATGTTATATAACGTAATAAGTTATAACGTTATACCATACATCGCAGTACGTTATAACGTTTTACCGTATAACATTAGGCTACTTAACGTAATGCGTTATAACGTTATACTATATAACGTAACATGTTATAACTTTATACCTTATAACGTTATGTTATACAACGTAATACGATATAACGTTATACAATGTAACGTAACACGTTATAACGTTATACCTTCTAACGTAACACGTTATAACTTTATACCTTATAACGTTATGTTATATAACGTAATGCTTTATAACGTTATACTATATAACGTAATACGTTATAACGTTATACCATATAACGTTGTGTTATATAACGTGATACGTTATAACGGTATGCTATAAAACGTAATTGCTTATTACGTTATACCATATAACGTTGTGTTATATATTGTAATGCATTATAACGTTATACTATATAACATAATACGTTTTAACGTTATACCTTCTAACGTAACACGTTATAACATTATACCATACAGCGTTATGTTATATGACGTAATAAGTTATAACGTTATACCATATATCGCAGTACGTTATAACGTTTTACCGTATTACATAATGCTACATAACGTAATGCGTTATAACGTTATACTATATAACGTAACACGTTATAACTTTATACCTTATAACGTTATGTTATATAACGTAATACGATATAATGTTATACAATGTAACGTAATACGTTATAACGTTATACCTTCTAACCTAACACGTTATAACATTATACCATGTAACGTTATGTTATATAACATAATGCGTTATAACGTTATACTATATAACGTAATACGTTTTAACGTTATACCTTCTAACGTAACACGTTATAACATTATACCATATAGCGTTATGTTATATAACGTAATAAGTTATAACGTTATACCATATATCGCAGTAGGTTATAACGTTTTACCGTATAACATTATGCTACATAACGTAATACGTTATAACGTTATACCTTCTAACGTAACACGTTATAACTTTATACCTTATAACGTTATGTTATATAACGTAATAAGTTATAAAGTTATACCATACATCGTATTCCGCTATAACGTTATACCATATAACGTTATGTTATATAACGTAATGCGATATAACGTTACACAATATAACGTGTTACGTTGTAACGTCATACCTTCTAACGTAACACGTTATAATACTATACCATATAACGTTATGTTATATAACATAATGCGTTATAACGTTATACTATATAACATAATACGTTTTAACGTTATACCTTCTAACGTAACACGTTATAACATTATACCATATAACGTTATGTATTATAACGGAATACGTTATAACGTTATACCATATACCGAGGTACGTTATAACGTTTAACCGTATACCATTATGCTACATAACGTAATGCGTTATAACGTTATACTATATAACGTAATACGTTATAACTTTATACCTTATTACGCTATGTTATGTAACGTAATGCGATATAACGTTATACAATATAACGCAATACGTTAGAGACGTTATACCTTCTAACGTAACAGGTTATAACATTATACCATATAACGTTATGTTATATAACATAATGCGTTATAACGTTATACTATATAACGTAATACGTTTTAACGTTATTCCTTCTAACGTAACACGTTATAACATTAAACCATATAGCGTTATGTTATATAACGTAATAAGTTATAACGTTATACCATATATCGCAGTACGTTATAACGTTTTACCGTATAACATTATGCTACATAACGTAATGCGTTATAACATTATGCTACATAACGTAATACGTTATAACGTTATACCTTCTAACGTAACACGTTATAACTTTATACCTTATAACGTTATGTTATATAACGTAGTAAGTTATAAAGTTATACCGTACATCGTATTCCGTTATAACATTATACCATATAGCGTTATGTTATATAACGTAATAAGTTATAAAGTTATACCATACATCGTATTCCGCTATATCGTTATACCATATAACGTTATGTTATATAACGCAATGCGATATAACGTCACACAATATAACGTGTTACGTTTTAACGATAAACCTTCTAACGTAACACGTTATAACACTATACCATATAACGTTATGTTATATAACATAATGCGTTATAACGTTGTACTATATAACGTAATACGTTTTAACCATCTACCTTCTAGCGTAACACGTTATAACATTATATCATATAGCGTTATGTTATATAACGTAATAAGTTATGACGTTATTCCATATATCGCTGTACGTTATATCGTTTTACCGTATAACAGTATGCTACATAACGTAATGCGTTATAACGTTATACTATATAACGTAACACGTTATAACTTTATACCTTTTAACGTTATGTTATATAACGTAATACGATATAACGTTATACAATGTAATGTAATACGTTATAACGTTATACCTTCTAACGTAACACGTTATAACAAGATACCATATAACGTTATGTTATATAATATAATGCGATATAACGTTATACAGTATAACGTAATACGTTATAACGTTATACCTTCTACCGTAACGCGTTATAACATTATACCATATATCGTTATGTTATATAACGTAATAAGTTATAACGTTATACCATATATCGCAGTACGTTATAACGTTTTACCGTATAACATTATGCGACATAACGTACTGCGTTATAACGTTATACTATATAAAGGTAACACGTTATAACTTTAAACCTTATAACGTTATGTTATATAACATAATGCGATATAACGTTATACAGTATAACGTAATACGTTATAACGTTATACCTTCTAACGTAACACGTTATAACATTATACCATATAACGTTATGTTATATAACGTAATAATTTATAAAGTTATACCATACATCGTATTCCGTTATAACATTATACCATATAGCGTTATGTTATATAACGTAATAAGTTATAACGTTATACCATATACCGCAGTACGTTGTAACGTTTTACCGTATAACATTATGCTACATAACGTAATGCGTTATAACATTATGCTACATAACGTAATACGTTACAACGTTATACCTTCTAACGTAACACGTTATAACTTTATACCTTATAACGTTATGTTATATAA
Source organism: Bombus hypnorum (assembly GCA_911387925.2). NCBI lineage: Eukaryota > Metazoa > Arthropoda > Insecta > Hymenoptera > Apidae > Bombus > Bombus hypnorum. Next base: position 6,000,629 of record OU427027.1, read on the forward strand.
CGTAGTAAGTTATAGAGTTATACCGTACATCGTATTCCGCTATAACGTTATACCTTATAACGTTATGTTATATAACGTACTACGATATAATGTTATACAATGTAACGTAATACGTTATAACGTTATACCTTCTAATCTAACACGTTATAACATTATACCATATAACGTTATGTTATATAACATAATGCGTTATAACGTTATACTATATAACGTAATATGTTTTAACGTTATACCTTCTAACGTAACACGTTATAACTTTATACCTTATAACGTTATGTTATATAACGTAGTAAGTTATAAAGTTATACCGTACATCGTATTCCGCTATAACGTTATACCATATAACGTTATGTTTTATAACGTAATGCGATATAACGTTACACAATATAACGTGTTACGTTATAACGTCATACCTTCTAACGTAACAAGTTATAACACTATACCATATAACGTTATGTTATATAACATAATGCGTTATAACGTTATACTATATAACGTAATACGTTTTAACGTTCTACCTTCTAGCGTAACACGTTATAACATTATACCATATAGCGTTACGTTATATAACGTAATAAGTTATAACGTTATTCCATATATCGCAGTACGTTATATCGTTTTACCGTATAACAGTATGCTACATAACGTAATGCGTTATAACGTTATACTATATAACGTAACACGTTATAACTTTATCCCTTATAACGTTATGTTATATAACGTAATACGATATAACCTTATACAATGTAACGTAATACGTTATAACGTTATGCCTTCTAACGTAACACGTTATAACAATATACCATATAACGTTATGTTATATAACATAATGCGTTATAACGTTATACTATATAACGTAATACGTTTTAACGTTATACCTTCTAACGTAACACGGTATAACATTATACCATATAGCGTTATGTTATATAACGTAATAAGTTATAACGTTATACCATATACCGCAGTATGTTGTAACGTTTTACCGTATAACATTATGCTTCATAACGTAATGCGTTATAACATTATGCTACATAACGTAATACGTTACAACGTTATACCTTCTAACGTAACACGTTATAACTTTATACCTTATAACGTTATGTTATATAACGTAGTAAGTTATAGAGTTATACCGTACATCGTATTCCGCTATAACGTTATACCTTATAACATTATGTTATATAACGTACTACGATATAATGTTATACAATGTAACGTAATACGTTATAACGTTATACCTTCTAATCTAACACGTTATAATGTCACGTCCCGCGCTCCGCACGTGCCGTAACGAAGAAACAAAACTACTATGCGCCAATTAACGCGAGAAAAGGACTCGAACACACCAATCAACGCACGCTACTACGAAGTTAAATAAGAAATTAACATAAAATATTATTAAATAAGGGGACGACTAATAGACTCGCATATAAGGACGAATATATATATATATATATAGTTCAAAAATCTATGTATATAACATTGAATAAAACTACCAATAACTGATTCGCGATTTGAAAACCTATGGCTTAGTACCGTGTAAACCAACCAATACACGAAACAAATGAATATAACATTAAATAGGTCTACCAATAACCAACTTGTGATTTGGAAATCAATGGCTCAATCATCCAATAAACAAAATATATGAATGTAACATTCAGTGAATTCAATATCAAGAAGGAAGAATTTAAATAAAACTAACTAACGAATCAACTGAGTCACGAACCAAACAAATAAATCAAGAAATAAGAATAATCAGTAAAGGAAAATAAATAAAACAATAGGAGAACTTATGTTAATTGATCTACAAATATGAAATATGTAAACGACTGAAGAAACTAATTAACCAACAGTACACTAACTGCCCCGACGAACCAAACAAGAATGACTATGGAAGGGAAATAATCAAAACAACAGGAATAAACATTTTAATGCAAGGATAAAACATTAACTACTAACTAACCACACGATCAAAGCAATTAACATTATGACTTGGAGAATTACGCACAGTAATTCTACCGTCCAGCATAAATATGTATAACCGCATCAAACATACAATAACCTAATATCAAGAACAAAATCTCCAATACTATGTTATCATATCACGAACATGAAATCAAATAATTGACACATCACCCCAAATACACAACATTACTTTAAATCATATTGTCAGAAAAATATATATATATATATGTGTGCGCGTGTTCTATGTTATAAAACCAAATTGATAATCTAGTAGACGCAACACGAAATACATAATTAAGCTAGGCACCATCTCAGTAAATAATTATATATGAAAACTACATTACGGAACGTACATGCATCTAAATGAACATAAAATAGAACACACAACATAACAGCATCAGAACTAACTATAAATTAATCACTCGATCAAAATTAACACTGCAACGACTTGGAGAGTTACGCACAGTAACTCTACCACCCAGTATAAATATGCATAATCACACCAAATTATAAACATCAGAAACAAACTACAATTATATTATAAAATACATATATGAAATCAAACAATTGACACATAACCTCAAATATATAATATCACACTACACCATCAAAAAAATAATATATATATACATATATATATATTAAATTGAACATAAAATGAGTAATTAAGATTAACCAAATTTCGAAAATAAATACACACGATCAAAGCAATTAACATTATGACTTGGAGAATTACGCACAGTAATTCTACCGTCCAGCATAAATATGTATAACCGCATCAAACATACAATAACCTAATATCAAGAACAAAATCTCCAATACTATGTTATCATATCACGAACATGAAATCAAATAATTGACACATCACCCCAAATACACAACATTACTTTAAATCATATTGTCAGAAAAATATATATATATATATGTGTGCGCGTGTTCTATGTTATAAAACCAAATTGATAATCTAGTAGACGCAACACGAAATACATAATTAAGCTAGGCACCATCTCAGTAAATAATTATATATGAAAACTACATTACGGAACGTACATGCATCTAAATGAACATAAAATAGAACACACAACATAACAGCATCAGAACTAACTATAAATTAATCACTCGATCAAAATTAACACTGCAACGACTTGGAGAGTTACGCACAGTAACTCTACCACCCAGTATAAATATGCATAATCACACCAAATTATAAACATCAGAAACAAACTACAATTATATTATAAAATACATATATGAAATCAAACAATTGACACATAACCTCAAATATATAATATCACACTACACCATCAAAAAAATAATATATATATACATATATATATATTAAATTGAACATAAAATGAGTAATTAAGATTAACCAAATTTCGAAAATAAATACACATGTACATATATATATATATATATATATATATATATATATATATGATACCTATACTTCAAATCTAACCACTGATAATCCAAACGAACAATAAAAGAAATAGAATACACAACACGATATTATTAAAAACAAAATTGTTCAGACAACTTTAAAGTAATTTTGCACGAAAATCCACACCACCAATACATACGCATAGATGTATATATGTATGAATATATATAGATATACATACATATATATATATAAATATATCTGTACATTACAATTACACGAGCAACACTATGGTCATTTCAATTTTAAACCGCACCAGAACGAAATAAATTTAGTGACGGGCGAATAATTATTTCAATATCGAAACCCGTCACTCTGCATTCACGAGCAGCCATCTTAGATTGTCAATAGCTCTTATACGTACACATCGGAATACATGCAATAACCATATAAATGCAAATTATATTATTCTCACTTTTATCCTACGCCAAAGGTTAAAATAGGTCATAAGTAATTAATAAACAATGAGATCTGATATCAATAAAAAGTCACCATATACTAGGGACATTCATAGGCGGCCATTTTGGATAATCAACACACATGGTAATTTTTACGCGTTACAAATAAGTTATATTTTCTTTTTCAAAAAAAAAAAGGAAAAAAATATAATATAAAGGAACAGTAAATACTTGATACAAGATAAAAAAAATATATATATATATATAAAAAATATATAATAATAAATACAACATAACACATTATTGTAACAGAAATGTTAGAAATTGATAAAAATCAGCCATAAGAAACACATCATGAAAACGCACTATTAGCTAACACTTTTAAATTTTGAGTAAATCCCATGCGTAACCACATTTTCGAATACAGATGTAAAAACAAAATATCTATATATATATATATATATATAATATATATATATACATATATAATAAAATATATATATATAGTAAGTATAAAAAGGAAAACATTACCTTATACTAGCAAAACAACAATCCGATGAAACTATATTATGAAACATGTATGCATATATACACACGTATATACATATACATATATATATATAGATATTCATATACACATGTAACAAAATTGTTAAACAGCGAACTAATATAAAGCAACTATACTAAGTCGAAATCGAAACACGGAGCTCCAGGATAAAGCTCGCTAAACTTACACATGCACCAATGACGCACTACAGGAGAAATTCCCCTTTTTCCGGAAGTATAGTGACGAAGATGTGCTTCCAAAACTTCTTCAGGAACTTCATCGGGGAAACGCATCTTCACACATCGGTCGGTATCAACAACTTCGAGCGGAGGATCATCCCACTCGAGAATGATAGTTTCCGCATCGAAGAAGCTTTCATCAGCAGCAGAATTCGACTCTGACGAAAAATCCAAGGCATCGACATCAATATCAATATCAATGTCAATATCGCATAACTCTTCCAACAACTCTGATACTTGTGGTTGGTCATAACACCTCGGGCGTTGATTCCGTTCGCACGGCTCACTCACGGTTTCTTCGCAGTCTCTCTTCCTCTTGCGCTAAAATAATATAATACAATGAAACAAAATAGGATAAAATAAGCAGTCTAAAACAAGACAAAACGCACCAGGACAGACTGCATAGGAACCTCTGAAGAAAATGCCTCCGCAGCCATCATTCAAGCGTCACAAACCAAAAACCACCGGAACCTACGGAACTAGCAAAATCAAATTTAACTGAATACTGAAAACAACCAGGATGCGGAAATATTAATCAAAACCAAACTTACGCAAAATAACCCGGAGGAAACCCTTAGTACGGGAGAGCAGTGGACCACGCGTGTCGTCCGAGCAAACGTCGATATAATAATGAGACTCCAGTCGCCACCGAGGAATACAGACAATTCCCACAGCACTAACATAGAAGTTCTCGAGAAAACTAGATCAGCACGAAAGACTCCAAGTCTCCTAAACACTGCCTCAGCAGAAATGCAAGAGCTAAGTTGAAATACGGAATATTGCAACCTCTCAGGTACCAACGACGGAAGTCTAGAAATTCGAGACAAGACAACGAAGCAGAAGAAATCACCAACGATCACGGAATTTACATTCTCTCACGTACAATTCCAGAAATCCTAAACTTCGACATCCGGACTCCCACGGAAGCGGACTATCGGATAGCCTCCACCCTGCGGGGGATGCCATTATAAATAAACGCAGCAACAAAGAATTCGCGCATTATTATTTTGTCGTCCATGTACGTTTCATGTCGTCCATGTACGTCTTTGTCAGTAGCTAAGTCGTGCTAAGCTTTATAAGTATTCCTCTTCCATTAGCGAAATCAAGAGAAAATAAACATACCAGTAACCGCGATATAAGTTTTATTCGATGTATATTATACTTAGAATAAATCCTTAAAACGAAAAGTTTTAATAATAATTATACCCGAATTCGAATACTAAATCCGATTATAAATACACCGACGGTCACCAACAGCGACGAAGACATGGCTCCTGATAGCACGTTCTATTCAAGGTAAGATATATTAAATTTATAAAACTCCTTCCCCTTCGATAAATTCATTATAATTAAGAGGCAATTTAAATTCCTTTACCTCCAAGTAACACATCCGGTCTTATTTTCCTTTTACCCTGAAGGGAGTTCAAATCTAAACCATTAGTGTTGAACTTTAAACAAAGAGTCGTTCGCTGTGTGATCTTGTGCAACGGTGTTTTCATTTATTGAAACACTTATTGATTTTCGCATTCCTCCTCCCACTGTTGGCAAATATCGCCCGTCTTTGGGCAAGGCTTGCGAAATCACACAAACTTTACGCAGAGAGGACTATTGAGCTCATTGTTGCAGATTAATAAAATATATAATACAAGACCGAACTCCCACAGCAGGGTTGCACCATCACCGACATTCGATTAATTGGTACCTTTATCCTCGCCATCCCTGCATACAATCATAAAAAGGGAGAGAAGTTTCCTCCAGGATTTTAACTGAAGGATCATTCGCTGTGTCAGCTTGTGAATAAAGGTGTTGTCGTTTGTCGGGGACACCCATTGATCTTCGCATTCCTTCTCCCACTGTTGGCAAATATCGCCCGTCTTTGGGCAAGGCTTGCGAAATCACACAAATCTCACACAGAGAGGATCGTTAAAGTCATTTGTTTAATTACTGAATTTGAGAGACGGGGAAATCGTAATGACAAAACCACCCTAGCAGACAACCTGAGATTTAGTTGAAACAACAAATCCACTCACGAAACCTAGGGAAAGAAAAGGGGAAACGTAAAAGTAAATTTGTGTCAGACTAACAGAACCCCAAGCTCCTATCCGAACCCCAAACACGCAAATTCCATGTCCCGCTGGTTCCAATACTAACACATCAAGATACGCATATATATATATATATATTCCCATACATCTGTTTGAATAATTCAGTATTCAAATCTAAACAACCGGACATTTCAACCTAGTAAACTCTGCATGGCGAAACCAAATTTTGAAGATAATTCAATCCTCTAACCAATCACACGCGAACCATAAAATAGAAATATATATATATATACCTCGTTAGTTAACCAATCTAATATCCGAATTCGAATAGATTCGGTGCGGCAGAATCGAATCTCGGAAATAATTGAATTCACAAACCAACCATACGCGAAGAAATATACTTATATATATATATATATCCAATACGATTTAAACAACCAGATATTCAGACCTAACTAAATTCTGCGTAACGAGATCGAATTTCAAGGACAATTTAATTTTTAACTTGTTTACACACACACACACACACACACACACACACACACACACACACACATATATATATATATTTATATATATTATAACATCTTAAACCAATATTAACCCTAAATAAACTCTGTGCAGCAAAGTCAAATATTTATTTTATCCAACTTTAATCCTCTCCCGTGCCAGTATTCCTGCACATGGCAGGTTAGCCGAAAACGTGGAACTTATCTATCAATAGCCTAACGCTAACTAACGCTACCCATAAGCAATAAATTCATCGGTAAACTATTTAAAGAAATCTCTCTAATCGAAACAGTCCTCAGACTGTTTCCGGAGGCAGTAACTACCGTGTAAATCATAATTTTCGAGTGCTCATTTAAATATTCAAAATAGTATTGTCCAATAAAAGAAAATATATTTTGAAATAGCCCTTAGACTATTTCTGGTGGCAGCAACTACCGAATTCAAATTGGAAATTTTTAAACCAATATTTCCTTATACAAACATATCAAATTAAATCTTCCGACTAAATTCAAATCAACCAGAAATTTAATTTAAATAACATTCAAACTTAAATTTGATTTAAACGAGGACGTAACAGATTCTTAAATAAATTTTTGGTGGCAGCGGTGGGATACGCTCCACAGAGGATTAAAGTTGTTACGGTTATTGACAGACCAATACCTAAATAATAATGGCGACTAAATTAGAATCATTGGACGAAGACGTAGTGTTGACATTAGCCGAAAAACTTAAAGCATGGGACGCGAATTTCCGCGATATGAGTGCAAAAATGAATGAATTACAAAACAACATGCTCGAATTCAAAACAAGAAGGGAACCTGATTCACCCATATCGCAACCGACAACTCAACAAGAGACGGTACAGCCAGGTGGATATTCCCAACCGATTAAATTAAAAGACGCGATCGAGTCTGTACCAGTGTTCGACGGACATCGACCCTCGGTATTTCAATTCTTAAGAGCATGCGAGCGCGCACGCAGCATGGTTGGTAGATATCAAGAACCCCAGTTAGTAAAATTACTAGTAAATAAGCTTCGCGGTCACGCGTTTCTCGCCGTCGAAGACACAGAATTGGTAAATTTAAATGATTTCGGGAACAAATTAAAAGATCTGTTCGGCCCGAAGAAATCCCTTAACGAATATAGGGGAGAATTAGGAACAATATTTCAACAACCCGGGGAGGACATACTAGACTATATGGATCGGGTTCGAAATCTCAGGCTAGCGATAATGGACGGAGAGAGAGGCGGCTACGGCATTATACCCCCCGACATTCAAGATACAATAGATTGGGAAACGAGGGAGGCCTTCGTTAAGGGACTCCCGAATGAAGTATATATACGAGTAAAGATAGCAGGGTATCACACCTTAGATGACGCGTATCGTCAAGCCGTAAAGGCAACACGAGAATTAAAGCAAGTAAATGATAGAACGCGACCCCAACGACCGACGCACCCGAACATTTACAAACGTGACAGTGTGCGTTCCCCGAACACTAACAACGATATCAGGAATAACCGCCAAGACCGAAGATCAGTACCTCCATCACGGAATTATTCAAACGATTCGAGACAAAACACTATCACATGTAATTATTGTAAAAAACCTGGACATCTAGTAAGAGATTGCTATAAATTTAAAGCCCGAGTAGATGCCGGAATAATCATACCTTATGCTTCAAGGCAATCGGGAAACCAAACACGTCCTTCGAGAGATTGGGGCGAGCCTCGAAGGAACGATACCCCGAATCGCCCAAGAGTGCAAGCAGCGACAAGAAGGCCAGTGCCTACCGTAACAAACAGATCAAGGCCAGCCACCCCCACGAGATCGATTTCACAACCCGCAATAAGAGACAGAGCGAACGTAATGCAGACAGTAAAATCAAAGGAACAACCATTGAATACCGTGGGGGAGTCATCTCACAGTCATACGAAAACGCAAGCAGAAAATCCGGAATTTCAAAGCCAAAGGGAAAAATTAATGCGGAAACAACCGACGAAGGAAAATCACCAGGAGTCGGACTCAGATTCGGAAGACGACCTCTCCGGATTATTTCAATAAAACTAAATGAATCACCAATAACTCCAACTGCGCGAATAGTTTCCCCGGATTTAAAAACTAAAACGACCTTATTATTAGACTCTGGATCAGAAATTAATATCATTAAGAAACCCGCGTTACCCGATTCAGCTGTCATCAACGAAAAGAAATCAGTCGAAGTGCGAGGAATTACGGCGACGAGCCTGGTCTCCCTAGGGCAGACAGTAATACAGGTTGCGGGCCATCCAGTTATTTTTCATGTAGTTGATGATTCGTTGCTGATCGATCAAGACGGAATCTTAGGATCCGAATTTTTTGCAGGGTGCAAGGCTCGTTTAGACTACGAGAAAAGGTATGTCAAATGGGGAAATGTTTATATTCCCTTCGATACTAAAGATAGAATAATCATACCGAAACGAAGTTCGATAACATGCTCAATAAATATAGCAAATCCAGAGATAAAAGAGGGATTTATTCCCAGAATTGAGCCGATCAAGGGGATTTATTTCGGTAACGCAGTTGTGAGAAATCATAAGGGAAAGGGTTATTTGAGAGTGATAAATACTACTTCAAGAGACTATGAATTTACAACACCAACAATGGTAATCAAGGAATTCGAAAACCCCTCCCCGCTCCCTAGTACGGTGTGTAACGCAATTTCAAAACCAAAGGAAAGCAGATCTGACAAAATAATTGAATTGCTACGACTTGAACACTTGAACGAAGAGGAAAGGAAAAACGTCGAAAAATTAGTTCGTAATAATCAAGATAGATTTCATATTCCAGGAGAAACGCTGGAAGCAACTGGAATTCTAGAACATAGAATAATTACGACGGATGATATACCAGTCAATACTAAGCAGTATCGCTACCCACCAGTACACCGAGAGGAAATAAATCGACAAATCCAGGAACTACTAGACACAGACATCGTGGAACCATCAATATCTCCATACAATTCACCGCTATGGATTGTACCTAAAAAACCCGATTCGCAAGGAAATAAACGTTGGAGATTAGTCATTGATTACAGGAAACTGAATGATAAAACGATTGGTGATGCTTTCCCACTCCCCAACATCACGGAAATATTGGATCAATTAGGAAGCGCAAAATATTTTTCCACATTTGACTTAGCATCAGGTTTTCACCAGATCCGTATGTCCCCGGAAGACGCCCATAAAACTGCATTCTCGACACCATACGGACACTTCCAATTCAAAAGAATGCCCTTTGGACTAAAAAATGCCCCAGCAACATTTCAACGCCTGATGAATTCAGTCTTATCTGGATTGCAAGGTATAGAACTATTTGTCTATTTGGACGATATAGTGATTTATTCGAGGTCTCTTCAAGAACATGAAACAAAATTTAATAAGTTAATGGAAAGACTAAGGAAAGCTAGATTACGACTACAGCCTGACAAGTGCGAGTTTCTACGACATGAGGTAAATTACTTGGGACACATAATTAGTGAAGATGGCGTAAAACCCGACCCGAAAAAGATCGAAGCCGTATCGAAATTTCCACGACCTAAAAAGGTAAAAAATATTAAACAGTTTTTGGGACTAGCAGGATACTATAGAAGGTTTATACCCGATTTTTCCAAAGTCGCGAAACCATTGACACAATTATTAAAGAAAGACACTCCCTTCAAATGGACAGAAAATCAGGAAAATGCATTCAACGACTTAAAGATAGCGCTAATGACAAAACCCATTCTGCAATATCCAGATTTTTCTAAACCTTTTAACCTAACGACAGACGCATCAGGTTATGCAATAAGCGGCGTGCTGAGTCAAGGACCAATAGGAAAGGATTTACCTATTGCATATGCCTCAAGACTATTAAATTCCGCCGAGCAAAATTACTCTACTATAGAGAAGGAGTGTTTGGCAATCGTTTATAGCGCCATGCACTTCCGACCGTATTTATATGGAAGGAAATTTACTATTGTAACTGACCATAAACCCCTAGTATGGATGCATTCTATCAAGGATCCTACTTCGAGAATTTGGAAATGGAAGCTAAAATTATCGGACTTTGAATTTGATATCGTATATAAGGAAGGCAGGGCGAACGCAAATGCGGACGCATTGTCTAGAAACCCCCCGGAGGTCTGCCTGCCAATCAGGAAAAGAGCAGAAGACTCGTCGATCCAGTATCCTGCCCCAAAACGGCTCGAATTAGATACCTCAATAGAAAATTCTCCTATACTTAAGGTTAAACCACATAAATTACCTCCACCCCACGAACTGAGAAACAAGGAAAAATTGTTCATTCAAAAACATTTTACCATAAACAAACCCCCCGTGGAAAATTTTGACCAAACAACCGGAAACACCGATGAAGCATCTGTTCAAGAAACAAGCGAGGCCGAAACAGCGAGCGAGGAAGAGTCTTCCCTGTCATGTTCCGAGCCTCCACAACAACAAGAAGGAAAAGCTAAACCTACAATAATTACAGAAGTAAAAATTTCCGAAACAAGAGACTCAATAGCAAAAGTAAACGACAATAAAGTAATTTTTATTGACATAAAAGGAGATCCTGTAGATAGGGGAGCCATGGAAATGAAGGAAACGGGGAAATTACCACGTTACGAAGATCTGACGTTAGAAAGGGCTAGACTAAATTGGGACTCGGGAAAGCAAATAATATCTCTACCTGTGAAGGAAAACAGACATATCCCAATAACGTCCGAGAATTTACTAAATTCACTAAAATCCTTGCTAGATGTAGTAAATGAGAAACAATTAATGTCCTTCAGCATTAGCAAAGGAAGTTTGGAAGAAATACCCTGGCGACATATAATCAGGAAACTAAAAGAAGTCTTTTTAGAAAAAACGATAACTATTACCATCTGCACCGGAGAAGTAATTACCCCACCAGTAGAAATACGAAGTAATATAATACGGGAAAAGCACGAATCATCCGTAGCGGGACACAAAGGAGTAACGAAAACCTACCAAAGGATACGACAACACTACTACTGGGAAAACATGAAAAGGGAAATCCAAGATTACATAAGAACATGTAACGAGTGCCAATTAAAGAAACTTACTAGAATAAAAACTAAACAACCAATGGTGCTCACAGATACACCGGGTAAAGCTTTTGATAAAATTAGTATGGATATAGTCGGCCCATTACCAATCACACAAAAGGGAAATAAATATATATTAACCATTCAAGATTTACTAACGAAGTACTCGCTCGGAATTCCGATCAGGAGAATCACTTCAGCCGAAATAGCTGACGCCTTCATAAAGCAATTTATTTGTCGATTTGGCTCGCCAAGGGCAATCCTGACCGACCAAGGAGCGAATTTTACATCCATCCTAATGAAAAAGGTAGCAAAAAAATTTCGTATAAAACAATTCACTACGACAGCATATCACCCGCAAAGTAATGGTTCGATCGAAAGATCGCATCACGTATTGATTGAATATCTCAAATTGTACATCGAAAATTCCAAGAACTGGGATGAATGGGTAGAATTAGCCATGTTTTCTTATAACACCTCTGTACACGAAGGAACAAAATTTTCCCCACATGAATTAGTTTTCGGTCATTTAGCCAGAGAACCCGCCGGTGAAATGATAATTGAAGAAAACATGGAATCCACATATGCGGAATATCTCAGAGACTTGTTCGATAAAATCAACACTGTGCAACAGTTAGCGAGAGAAAATTTGATGAAATCCAAGTTGAGGTCCAAAGAATACTACGATAGACATATCAACCCGCAAAATTTCAAGGTAGGAGACCTGGTGTATCTACTAAAAGAACCCAGTAAAGGAAAATTTTGTAATCAATATACAGGACCACACAGAGTGTTGGAAATCTTAGAAAACCAAAACGTTAGGATTCAGGTGAAAGAGATTCCGCGAACAGTGCACTTAAACAAGTTAAAACTAGCGCATAACCGAAATAAATAATAAATAAAATGATTTCAGTGGGCAACGTATTGCAGTAGTGTGTTGTAGTGCCGCTCATCAAGTAACACAGGCAGTAGTGACCTAAAAGGAAAAGAAAACTATTATGTGTGCTCTGATTAGTGTATAGTTATAAACCACGTTCATTCAATAAATAAATAAAATAACTAAAAGTGAAGGTTACCTTGTGAATAAGGAAGTGTATGTACAAATATAGGTTACGTATCTCTATTCGCGGAACATGAAGTATGACAGCCAGCTGAAATAAATAAATGAATTAATCCCAATTGTCTCAATACGAAATACGACATTACTAAAATCATAACGATACAGAGATTAAACCAATAGGACGTGTGACACTATTCACCGAGTAATACGGACAGTAGCAATCTAAAAGGAAAAGGAAAATTACTATGTATGCTCTGATTAGTGTTTAGTTATAAACCATGTTCATCCAATAAATAAATAAAATAACTACAAGTGAAAGTTACCTTGTGAATAAAGAAGTGTATGTACAAATATAGGTTATGTATCCCTATTCGCGGAGCATGAAATATGACAGCCAGCTGAAATAAATAAATGAATTAATTCCAATTGTCTCAATACGAAATGCAATATTACTAGAAATCATAACAATACAGTGGTTATACCAAAGGGACGTGTGACGCTATTCATCGAGCAATACAAACAGTAGAGATCTAAAAGGAAAAGAAAAACTATTATGTGTGCTCCGATTAGTGTCGGATTATAAGATGTGTTCATACAATAACTAACAAAAACAGTAAAAGTGGAAGTTACCTTGTGAACAACCAAAACACCATACGAGGAAGCATACATGCATGAACCCCGCAGGAATAAATTATGTACCCACCCCGTGTTCAAGGATGACGCAGTGGCCTCAATATAAAAGAAATAAAATTAGTTAACAAATATGGAAAAGGTTATAAGATAAGTTGATCAAATATCAATGATAAATGTGACCATAATAAAAGGTATCATACTATGCTACTTTATATAATATTGTTAAAATATTGTATTATGAAATAAAACACTATAATACACAACAGCGATCGCTGACACCTTACAATACCCATTGACTTAAACCGATTAGATATCCCTTCCCCCCCCTTTTAATACTTACAATAGCGGAAAACACTCATAACGACTACCGAAGGTGCGTCGGAGAACCCAGTACCACCAAATGCATGCTGCATAGGTGTTTAGCACAAGCAGCACAGGACGTAGACCTGCAGAATAAGCACTAGGTAACCATAAACAATAATATAATGGATAAACTCTAACTTATAAGATCTAGGTTTGCAAAAAAAAAAAAAAAAAAAAAAAAAAAAAAAAAAAAAAAAAAAAAAATATAATATATGATATATATATATATATATATTTTGAGAGGGAAAAGGGAATATAGGAAGTGATTAAATAATAATTAAGATAGGTGAACCGAAGGTTAATAATAAATATAACCAGAATAGAAGAATATTATACTACGTAATATCGAAATGGAGTTGTAAGCACAAAGAGCGGCCGCTCACACAATGCATTGCACATGTACTAAACTAAATGAATTAAATAATACCTTATGCTCACAGATGCAAGACAATTGAAGACACCCCTAGCAAATACCCCAAGTATAACAAAGAACCAGGTAAAGCTGTAGGAACGTTCCAGGTAAGCGACGTAACATCAAGGAAATGGAACCTGAAAACTACAACATTAATTTAACAAACTTTAATCAGCCATGCATAGATTCATACGTACCATACGCAAAGTAACAACAAATAACAGGTACAAGCAACACAAAAGGAGGGGAAGAAAAGAGAGAAAATAATAATAAAATAGTCAACAATCACGGAAACAGGCTGGAAATTAACCAAAATGGATTAATTAAAACGACCCTATTAGCAACTAATAAATTCAACAATAATATAATCCACGCTACTACATTAAAATAACACACAGTTAGTACACGCATTACGATGAACATAAAACAATATTATTCATCCCTCACTAAACACAATTTAACACAAGTAAATAATTATTTTGAAATCCTGCATAACAGGTAACTGAACCCTCACTAAGATACACGCGAATAGCCATTTGAAAATTCCCGGCGAACACAAAATAATATTCGCGCATGTGCTATGAGGCGCATATTATCATTATAAACACAAATAACATGTTTCCCCTTCAACTACACGGCACCCAGTAAACAAAACCACAACGATTAACAAACAATTAGCTATTCCAGCAACACGATACCGTCGACAGTAACTAACGCCTTACAAAGACACATGCGAGCGACCATTTTGGAAACCCGTCGCACGCACTTCACATATATGCACTGAAACACATATCATAATTAGGCATATCGTCATAAACACGAAATCAAACTTAATCCATTTGATTATACGTCGGCTATAAAAATATATATAATGAGACATAACATCGTAATAAGAATATTAAAAAAAGAAAAAAAAAAAAAAAAAATATAAAAATATCAGCTATATATATAAAGGGAGAGAAGAGAGAGGGGTGAAAGAGATTTAAACTTAGGAAATTTAAATTTAAAATTTAAACACATAAATAAATATGTATATATAATTTTTACTAACTACTACATATGTATGTACAGAATGGATGGCGAATTCATCGATTCACACGTAGAAAATCAAGAGATGCTCACGCTTGCATTCGATCCAGAGGAAACGGAAGGAATTGAGTCCTGCCTCTGTGCTCAACTGTTGCTCAACGTCTATTATTCCGATAACCATTTTATTTGTCAAGATTGTTTCGACCTCTTAGATCCAGACGACCAGGACTTATATGATGACCAGCCAAGCCATTTCCTATGCGGAATACCTGCAAGCACCCGAATATCGTACTGTAATATATGCGACATAGATATAGCGGAACTACAACCTGCTATATCTTGTATTCGGTGCACGAACGTTTATGACGACCTAACTCACCTCGAAAGAGATTTCTTAGTCCGAGGAACAATAACCCGCGCTGTTGTACTATAGAAATATTTGTATGTTACACACAAATGAATACCTATGCCATCCGACTGTAAAATAACCAACACCTACAGCAAAGTATACAAATTCCATCTATAGTTACCGATATATATACATGCATGTTTATAAAACAAACGCTACCTATAGCACTCCCATCGATAATGCGCACGACTTATAAAATAAGTTCGTCACATTTATCGACACACACACATATAAAACAAGCAGCATTCGTAATACCTATTTCTATCGATAATATATATACACATATATATATGTATAATTACAAAACAAATCCCACTTATAATACCTACCAATACATACACGTATAAATATATATTTATATTTACTCCTACTGATAACATATACATATAAAAACTACAAATAAACAATAGTCACAAGACTTGCATTTATACGTAAGTTCCCTTTTCTATTCACTCACATTAATAAATCCAAGAGTAAGAAACGATTTAATAAATTGTTAATAGGAAGATGAATCACCTGGTCATCGTACTTACCCTCATCAAAATAGCATATGGGCTGATAGGATACGACTGCAATGGCAATCACCTCAACGTTACAACCATCTCCTTAAACTCCATTGGGGACTGCAGCATACAACCCGTGATAACAGAAAACCAAGATACTTACATCCAACTACTGCAACTCTCGGAATTCGAATTTACCAGTGTGAGGCAATGCAAAGTGCAAATAACACGAATTATATATTACTGTGGCATGCACTCCCACACAGCAGCAGTACATAACGGATTTGCCGAATACCTCCATGAAACGACCGCTCAACAATGCGCTAGGATGCACCAAGATGGCACGTTCTCACTCGGGCCACAGAACCTTATAGTAGGCCTAAAGGACAACGCAACAGAAACAAGATCACTTGTCCTAGCCGGCAAACTAACGAACGACGGCAGCTGCCAGGGGACACAGTACGTAGACCCATACGGGAGCTGGGAAGGTGTCGTCGTACAAGCCACAATAAAGATAAGTTTAAGATCAGGAGTTGTGCCAGTACGAATTGAAGCCAATAAAATTTTACTGAAATCAGGAACGGCATGTGCCTTCAGCGAAGGAAATTGTCTGGACGCTGAAGACGGGTATACCTATTGGCAACCACAACCACCTTCACCATGTAAATTCGATCAGTATGATGTGCTATATGAAGGAACTGCCACAAGGATCCAGGAAATAAAAACCAATAGGGAACCGGCACAACCAGTCTACGCACTAACTACACAAGAAGTAACCTTTGCATTGACTAAAACCGGAGAACAACCCCTGTGCGGATACACTTTACTATCCACAGAGCACCCTAAATTGTTCCTGTTGGAGACAACAAAAGGAAATACGTTCATATCCAAACGCAAGACAGCAGTCGAAAATTTAGATATATTCACATACGTCAATTCTAAATTCGTTTATGTAGAGAAGCACATTAAAAGACAAATGACGGCACTATACCATGATGTATTGACACAAAGGTGCACCACTGAAAAGAAAGTAATAGAAAATGCTTTAAGTTTAGCAACCCTTCTGCCCGACGAATTCGCTTATACAATAACCAAAACCCCAGGACATATGGCATTGATCGCAGGAGAAGCAGTCCATATAGTCAAATGTATTCCAGTGCAGGTAAAAATACGACATACAACGGAATGCTATTCGGAGCTACCTGTTTGGCAAGGAAATCGTACCGCATTTTTAACACCAAAAACACACATCCTAACTCAACATGGAAATCATAGAGAATGTAGTGCAGTTCTACCCACGCTATACAACATCGACGGATTATGGCACAAGTTCGTACCAAAACCGATGGTGGCAATCGCACCACAAGAACTCCGCCCAGACACACGCCAAACATGGCAATATTCAGCACCAGCATCATTGGCCACAAGCGGAATATATACCCAACGGGACCTGGATACACTACGAGACCACGTCATGTTCCCAGCTGAGAAAACAGCAATATTAAACACACTGGCCAGAGGAGCAACGGGAAAAGTAATAGTCCCTGGAACGGTAAATATCTTGGGAATCATGGATGAAAACGCACTAGCGACAATAGTAAAGAATACTGCATCGAAAATATGGACAGGTTTTATGGAATTCGGAACGGTTAGCGCAGCGATACTTGGAATCTTTATAATACTGAAAATAATAAAAGCAATAGTAGACATAGTTATACATGGATATCAATTACGCGAGACTTACGGATGTGGACTCGCACTACTCGGAGCAATATGGGGCTCAGTCACCCACCTGCTATTATACCTAAAAAGGGGACGAAATGTCAACGATCAAACAGCACAACCTCAAGGAATATCAATAACACCAACAGCTACAATAACTCAATCACCAACAGCATCTACATCCGCCCTGAGCGAACTCAGAGACACCATCAGTCAAATTTCCGGCGGAAATTTGAACTCCAAGGGCGGGGGTGTCACGTCCCGCGCTCCGCACGTGCCGTAACGAAGAAACAAAACTACTATGCGCCAATTAACGCGAGAAAAGGACTCGAACACACCAATCAACGCACGCTACTACGAAGTTAAATAAGAAATTAACATAAAATATTATTAAATAAGGGGACGACTAATAGACTCGCATATAAGGACGAATATATATATATATATATAGTTCAAAAATCTATGTATATAACATTGAATAAAACTACCAATAACTGATTCGCGATTTGAAAACCTATGGCTCAGTACCGTGTAAACCAACCAATACACGAAACAAATGAATATAACATTAAATAGGTCTACCAATAACCAACTTGTGATTTGGAAATCAATGGCTCAATCATCCAATAAACAAAATATATGAATGTAACATTCAGTGAATTCAATATCAAGAAGGAAGAATTTAAATAAAACTAACTAACGAATCAACTGAGTCACGAACCAAACAAATAAATCAAGAAATAAGAATAATCAGTAAAGGAAAATAAATAAAACAATAGGAGAACTTATGTTAATTGATCTACAAATATGAAATATGTAAACGACTGAAGAAACTAATTAACCAACAGTACACTAACTGCCCCGACGAACCAAACAAGAATGACTATGGAAGGGAAATAATCAAAACAACAGGAATAAACATTTTAATGCAAGGATAAAACATTAACGACTAAGTAAACCTACTAACAAATCAAAATGATCAAAACAATTAATACCGCAATAACTTAGAGAACTACATACAAATATAAATATATTGGCGATGAAATCCTCAGTGCTACGTAACAAATCCAAACTTATCAAACTACAAATATATATATGTATATAAGAAACCAAATGATTAACAGTCGAACGAATGCATAACCTTAAATACACAATATTGAAGAATTTACATAAAATCACATTGTTAGAAATATACATATGTGTGCGTGTTCTATTAAATCAATGATTAATTGAATCGATAATTGGAAACCAGCCAACGCTCCAGCGGGGGAATCATGTATGATGGCTGTGCTACGAGACATGCATGTATATACATAAAATCTACATTTCAAATTGAACTACTAATAATCCAAACAACATTAAACTAACTACTAACTAACCACACGATCAAAGCAATTAACATTATGACTTGGAGAATTACGCACAGTAATTCTACCGTCCAGCATAAATATGTATAACCGCATCAAACATACAATAACCTAATATCAAGAACAAAATCTCCAATACTATGTTATCATATCACGAACATGAAATCAAATAATTGACACATCACCCCAAATACACAACATTACTTTAAATCATATTGTCAGAAAAATATATATATATATATGTGTGCGCGTGTTCTATGTTATAAAACCAAATTGATAATCTAGTAGACGCAACACGAAATACATAATTAAGCTAGGCACCATCTCAGTAAATAATTATATATGAAAACTACATTACGGAACGTACATGCATCTAAATGAACATAAAATAGAACACACAACATAACAGCATCAGAACTAACTATAAATTAATCACTCGATCAAAATTAACACTGCAACGACTTGGAGAGTTACGCACAGTAACTCTACCACCCAGTATAAATATGCATAATCACACCAAATTATAAACATCAGAAACAAACTACAATTATATTATAAAATACATATATGAAATCAAACAATTGACACATAACCTCAAATATATAATATCACACTACACCATCAAAAAAATAATATATATATACATATATATATATTAAATTGAACATAAAATGAGTAATTAAGATTAACCAAATTTCGAAAATAAATACACATGTACATATATATATATATATATATGATACCTATACTTCAAATCTAACCACTGATAATCCAAACGAACAATAAAAGAAATAGAATACACAACACGATATTATTAAAAACAAAATTGTTCAGACAACTTTAAAGTAATTTTGCACGAAAATCCACACCACCAATACATACGCATAGATGTATATATGTATGAATATATATAGATATACATACATATATATATATAAATATATCTGTACATTACAATTACACGAGCAACTCTATGGTCATTTCAATTTTAAACCGCACCAGAACGAAATAAATTTAGTGACGGGCGAATAATTATTTCAATATCGAAACCCGTCACTCTGCATTCACGAGCAGCCATCTTAGATTGTCAATAGCTCTTATACGTACACATCGGAATACATGCAATAACCATATAAATGCAAATTATATTATTCTCACTTTTATCCTACGCCAAAGGTTAAAATAGGTCATAAGTAATTAATAAACAATGAGATCTGATATCAATAAAAAGTCACCATATACTAGGGACATTCATAGGCGGCCATTTTGGATAATCAACACACATGGTAATTTTTACGCGTTACAAATAAGTTATATTTTCTTTTTCAAAAAAAAAAAGGAAAAAAATATAATATAAAGGAACAGTAAATACTTGATACAAGATAAAAAATATATATATATAAAAAAAATATATAATAATAAATACAACATAACACATTATTGTAACAGAAATGTTAGAAATTGATAAAAATCAGCCATAAGAAACACATCATGAAAACGCACTATTAGCTAACACTTTTAAATTTTGAGTAAATCCCATGCGTAACCACATTTTCGAATACAGATGTAAAAACAAAATATCTATATATATATATATATATATATAATATATATATATACATATATAATAAAATATATATATATAGTAAGTATAAAAAGGAAAACATTACCTTATACTAGCAAAACAACAATCCGATGAAACTATATTATGAAACATGTATGCATATATACACACGTATATACATATACATATATATATATATAGATATTCATATACACATGTAACAAAATTGTTAAACAGCGAACTAATATAAAGCAACTATACTAAGTCGAAATCGAAACACGGAGCTCCAGGATAAAGCTCGCTAAACTTACACATGCACCAATGACGCACTACAGGAGAAATTCCCCTTTTTCCGGAAGTATAGTGACGAAGATGTGCTTCCAAAACTTCTTCAGGAACTTCATCGGGGAAACGCATCTTCACACATCGGTCGGTATCAACAACTTCGAGCGGAGGATCATCCCACTCGAGAATGATAGTTTCCGCATCGAAGAAGCTTTCATCAGCAGCAGAATTCGACTCTGACGAAAAATCCAAGGCATCGACATCAATATCAATATCAATGTCAATATCGCATAACTCTTCCAACAACTCTGATACTTGTGGTTGGTCATAACACCTCGGGCGTTGATTCCGTTCGCACGGCTCACTCACGGTTTCTTCGCAGTCTCTCTTCCTCTTGCGCTAAAATAATATAATACAATGAAACAAAATAGGATAAAATAAGCAGTCTAAAACAAGACAAAACGCACCAGGACAGACTGCATAGGAACCTCTGAAGAAAATGCCTCCGCAGCCATCATTCAAGCGTCACAAACCAAAAACCACCGGAACCTACGGAACTAGCAAAATCAAATTTAACTGAATACTGAAAACAACCAGGATGCGGAAATATTAATCAAAACCAAACTTACGCAAAATAACCCGGAGGAAACCCTTAGTACGGGAGAGCAGTGGACCACGCGTGTCGTCCGAGCAAACGTCGATATAATAATGAGACTCCAGTCGCCACCGAGGAATACAGACAATTCCCACAGCACTAACATAGAAGTTCTCGAGAAAACTAGATCAGCACGAAAGACTCCAAGTCTCCTAAACACTGCCTCAGCAGAAATGCAAGAGCTAAGTTGAAATACGGAATATTGCAACCTCTCAGGTACCAACGACGGAAGTCTAGAAATTCGAGACAAGACAACGAAGCAGAAGAAATCACCAACGATCACGGAATTTACATTCTCTCACGTACAATTCCAGAAATCCTAAACTTCGACATCCGGACTCCCACGGAAGCGGACTATCGGATAGCCTCCACCCTGCGGGGGATGCCATTATAAATAAACGCAGCAACAAAGAATTCGCGCATTATTATTTTGTCGTCCATGTACGTTTCATTCTGTGGTCTTTGTCAGTAGCTAAGTCGTGCTAAGCTTTATAAGTATTCCTCTTCCATTAGCGAAATCAAGAGAAAATAAACATACCAGTAACCGCGATATAAGTTTTATTCGATGTATATTATACTTAGAATAAATCCTTAAAACGAAAAGTTTTAATAATAATTATACCCGAATTCGAATACTAAATCCGATTATAAATACACCGACGGTCACCAACAGCGACGAAGACATGGCTCCTGATAGCACGTTCTATTCAAGGTAAGATATATTAAATTTATAAAACTCCTTCCCCTTCGATAAATTCATTATAATTAAGAGGCAATTTAAATTCCTTTACCTCCAAGTAACACATCCGGTCTTATTTTCCTTTTACCCTGAAGGGAGTTCAAATCTAAACCATTAGTGTTGAACTTTAAACAAAGAGTCGTTCGCTGTGTGATCTTGTGCAACGGTGTTTTCATTTATTGAAACACTTATTGATTTTCGCATTCCTCCTCCCACTGTTGGCAAATATCGCCCGTCTTTGGGCAAGGCTTGCGAAATCACACAAACTTTACGCAGAGAGGATAATTGAGCTCATTGTTGCAGATTAATAAAATATATAATACAAGACCGAACTCCCACAGCAGGGTTGCACCATCACCGACATTCGATTAATTGGTACCTTTATCCTCGCCATCCCTGCATACAATCATAAAAAGGGAGAGAAGTTTCCTCCAGGATTTTAACTGAAGGATCATTCGCTGTGTCAGCTTGTGAATAAAGGTGTTGTCGTTTGTCGGGGACACCCATTGATCTTCGCATTCCTTCTCCCACTGTTGGCAAATATCGCCCGTCTTTGGGCAAGGCTTGCGAAATCACACAAATCTCACACAGAAAGGATCGTTAAAGTCATTTGTTTAATTACTGAATTTGAGAGACGGGGAAATCGTAATGACAAAACCACCCTAGCAGACAACCTGAGATTTAGTTGAAACAACAAATCCACTCACGAAACCTAGGGAAAGAAAAGGGGAAACGTAAAAGTAAATTTGTGTCAGACTAACAGAACCCCAAGCTCCTATCCGAACCCCAAACACGCAAATTCCATGTCCCGCTGGTTCCAATACTAACACATCAAGATACGCATATATATATATATATATTCCCATACATCTGTTTGAATAATTCAGTATTCAAATCTAAACAACCGGACATTTCAACCTAGTAAACTCTGCATGGCGAAACCAAATTTTGAAGATAATTCAATCCTCTAACCAATCACACGCGAACCATAAAATAGAAATATATATATATATACCTCGTTAGTTAACCAATCTAATATCCGAATTCGAATAGATTCGGTGCGGCAGAATCGAATCTCGGAAATAATTGAATTCACAAACCAACCATACGCGAAGAAATATACTTATATATATATATATATCCAATACGATTTAAACAACCAGATATTCAGACCTAACTAAATTCTGCGTAACGAGATCGAATTTCAAGGACAATTTAATTTTTAACTTGTTTACACACACACACACACACACACACACACACACACACACACACACACATATATATATATATATTTATATATATTATAACATCTTAAACCAATATTAACCCTAAATAAACTCTGTGCAGCAAAGTCAAATATTTATTTTATCCAACTTTATTCCTCTCCCGTGCCAGTATTCCTGCACATGGCAGGTTAGCCGAAAACGTGGAACTTATCTATCAATAGCCTAACGCTAACTAACGCTACCCATAAGCAATAAATTCATCGGTAAACTATTTAAAGAAATCTCTCTAATCGAAACAGTCCTCAGACTGTTTCCGGAGGCAGTAACTACCGTGTAAATCATAATTTTCGAGTGCTCATTTAAATATTCAAAATAGTATTGTCCAATAAAAGAAAATATATTTTGAAATAGCCCTTAGACTATTTCTGGTGGCAGCAACTACCGAATTCAAATTGGAAATTTTTAAACCAATATTTCCTTATACAAACATATCAAATTAAATCTTCCGACTAAATTCAAATCAACCAGAAATTTAATTTAAATAACATTCAAACTTAAATTTGATTTAAACGAGGACGTAACAATAACATTATACCATATAACGTTATGTTATATAACATAATGCGTTATAACGTTATACTATATAACGTAATACGTTTTAACGTTCTACCTTCTAGCGTAACACGTTATAACATTATACCATATAGCGTTACGTTATATAACGTAATAAGTTATAACGTTATTCCATATATCGCAGTACATTACATCGTTTTACCGTATAACAGTATGCTACATAACGTAATGCGTTATAACGTTATACTATATAACGTAACACGTTATAACTTTATACCTTATAACGTTATGTTATATAACATACTACGATATAATGTTATACAATGTAACGTAATACGTTATAACATTATACCTTCTAACCTAACACGCTATAACATTATACCATATAACGTTATGTTATATAACATAATGCGTTATAACGTTATACTATATAACGTAATACGTTTTAACGTTATACCTTCTAACGTAACACGTTATAACATTATACCATATAGCGTTATGTTATATAACGTAATAAGTAATAACGTTACACCATATATCGCAGTACGTTATAACGTTTTACCGTATAACATTATGCTACATAACGTAATACGTTATAACGTTATACCTTCTAACGTAACACGTTATAACCTTATACCTTATAACGTAATGTTATATAACGTAATAAGTTATAAAGTTATACCATACATCGTATTCCGCTATAACGTTATACCATATAACGTTATGTTATATAACGTAATGGGATATAACGTTACACAATATAACGTGTTACGTTATAACGTCATACCTTCTAACGTAACACGTTATAACACTATACCATATAACGTTATGTTATATAACATAATGCGTTAAAACGTTATACTATATAACGTAATACGTTTTAACGTTCTACCTTCTAGCCTAACACGTTATAACATTATACCATATAGCGTTATGTTATATAACGTAATAAGTTATAACGTTATTCCATATATCGCAGTACGTTATATCGTTTTACCGTATAACAGTATGCTACATAACGTAATGCGTTATAACGTTATACTATATAACGTAACACGTTATAACTTTATACCTTATAACGGTATGTTATATAACGTAATACGATATAACGTTATACAATGTAACGTAGTACGTTATAACGATATACCTTCTAACGTAACACGTTATAACATTATACCATATAACGTTATGTTACATAACGTAATATGTTATAAAGTTATTCTATATAACGTAATACGCTTTAACGTTATACCTTATAACGTTATGTTATGTAACGTAATACGATATAACGTAATACAATGTAACGTAATGCGTTATAACGTTATACTATATAACGTAACACGTTATAACTTTATACCTTATAACGCTATGTTATATAACGTAATACGATATAACGTTATACAATGTAACGTAATACGTTATAACGTTATACCTTCAAACGTAACACGGTATAACATTATACCATATAAAGTTATGTTATATAACGTAATAAGTTATAAAGTTATACTATATAACGTAATACGCTTTAACGTTATACCTTATAACGTTATGTTATATAACGTAATACGATATAACGTTATACAATGTAACGTAATACGTTATAACGTTATACCTTCTAAGATAACACGTTATAACATTATACCTTATAACGTTATGTTATATAACATTATGCGTTATAAGGTTATACTATATAACGTAATAGGTTTTAACGTTATACCTTCTAACGTAACACGTTATAACATTATACCATATAGCGTTATGTTATATAACGTAATAAGTTATAAAGTTATACTATATAACGTAGTACGCTTTAACGTTATACCTTCTTACGTAACACGTTATAACATTATACCATATAACGTTATGTTGTATAACATAATGCGTTATAACGTTATACT
The DNA here is from genome assembly GCA_911387925.2 of Bombus hypnorum. Taxonomy (NCBI): domain Eukaryota; kingdom Metazoa; phylum Arthropoda; class Insecta; order Hymenoptera; family Apidae; genus Bombus; species Bombus hypnorum. The sequence goes on from OU427027.1 coordinate 6,027,305, forward strand.
ATATAACGTAATACGTTTTAACGTTATACCTTCTAACGTAACACGTTATAACATTATACCATATAGCGTTATGTTATATAACGTAATAAGTACTAACGTTATTCCATATATCGCAGTACGTTATATCGTTTTACCGTATAACAGTATGCTACATAACGTAATACGTTATAACGTTATACCTTCTAACGTAACACGTTATAACTTTATACCTTATAACGTTATGTTATATAAGGTAATAAGTTATAAAGTTATACCATACATCGTATTCCGCTATAACGTTATACCATATAACGTTATGTTATATAACGTAATGGGATATAACGTTACACAATATAACGTGTTACGTTATAACGTCATACCTTCTAACGTAACACGTTATAACACTATACCATATAACGTTATGTTATATAACATAATGCGTTAAAACGTTATACTATATAACGTAATACGTTTTAACGTTATACCTTCTAACGTAACACGTTATAACATTATACCATATAGCGTTATGTTATATAACGTAATAAGTTATAACGTTATAGCATATACCGCAGTACGTTATAACGTTTTACCGTATATCATTATGCTACATAACGTAATGCGTTATAACGTTATGCTACATAACGTAATACGTTATAACGTTATACCTTCTAACGTAACACGTTATAACTTTATACCTTATAACGTTATGTTATATAACGTAGTAAGATATAAAGTTATACCGTACATCGCATTCCGCTATAACGTTATACCATATAACGTTATGTTTTATAACGTAATGCGATATAATGTTACACAATATAACGTGTTACGTTATAACGTCATACCTTCTAACGTAACACGTTATAACACTATACCATATAACGTTATGTTATATAATATAATGCGTTATAACGTTATACTATATAACGTAATACGTTTTAACGTTCTACCTTCTAGCGTAACACGTTATAACATTATACCATATAGCGTTATGTTATATAACGTAATAAGTTATAACGTTATTCCATATATCGCAGTACATTATATCGTTTTACCGTATAACAGTATGCTACAAAACGTAATGCGTTATAACGTTATACTATATAACGTAACACGTTATAACTTTATACCTTATAACGTTATGTTATATAACGTACTACGATATAATGTTATACAATGTAACGTAATACGTTGAAACGTTATACCTTCTAACCTAACACGTTATAACATTATACCATATAACGTTATGTTATATAACATAATGCGTTATAACGTTATACTATATAACGTAATACGTTTTAACGTTATACCTTCTAACGTAACACGTTATAACATTATACCATATAGCGTTATGTTATATAACGTAATAAGTTATAACGTTATACCATATATCGCAGTACGTTATAACGTTTTACCGTATAACATTATGCTACATAACGTAATACGTTATAACGTTATACCTTCTAACGTAACACGTTATAACTTTATACCTTATAACGTTATGTTAAATAACGTAATAAGTTATAACGTTATTCCATATATCGCAGTACGTTATATCGTTTTACCGTATAACAGTATGCTACATAACGTAATGCGTTATAACGTTATACTATATAACGTAACACGTTATAACTTTATACCTTATAACGTTATGTTATATAACGTAATACGATATAACGTTATACAATGTAACGTAATACGTTATAACGTTATACCTTCTAACGTAACACGGTATAACATTATACCATATAACGTTATGTAATATAACGTAATAAGTTATAAAGTTATACTATATAACGTAATACGCTTTAACGTTATACCTTATAACGTTATGATATATAACGTAATACGATATAACGTTTTACAATGTAACGTAATACGTTATAACGTTATACCTTCTAACATAACACGTTATAACATTATACCATATAACGTTATGTTATATAACATAATGCGTTATAACGTTATGTTATATAACGTAATACGATATAACGTTATACAATGTAACGTAATACGTTATAACGTTATACCTTCTAACATAACACGTTATAACATTATGCCTTATAACGTTATGTTATATAACATTATGCGTTATAACGTTATACTATATAACGTAATACGTTTTAACGTTATACCTTCTAACGTAACACGTTATAACGTTTTACCGTATAACATTATGCTACATAACGTAATGCGCTATAACGCTATACTATATAACGTAACACGTTATAACTTTATACCTTATAACGTTATGTTATATATCATAATGCCATATAACGTTATACATTATAACGTAATACGTTATAACGTTATACCTTCTAACGTAACACGTTATAACATTATACCATATAACGTTATGTTATATAACGTAATAAGTTATAATGTTATACCATACATCGTATTCCTCTATAACGTTATACCATATAACGTTATGTTATATAACGTAATGCGATATAACGTTCCACAATATAACGTGTTACGTTATAACGTTATACCTTGTAACGTTATGTTATATAACGTAATACGATATAACGTTATATCTTATACCGAGGTACGTTATAACGTTTAACCGTATACCATTATGCTACATAACGTAATACGTTATAAAGTTATTCTATATAACGTAATACGTTATAACTTTATACCTTATAACGTTATGTTATATAACGCAATGCGATATAACGTTATACAATATAACGAAATACGTTAGAACGTTATACCATATAACGTAACACATTATATCATTATTCCATACAGCGTTCTGTTATATAACGTAATAAGTTATAACGTTATACCATATATCGCAGTACGTTATAACGTTTTACCGTATAACATTATGCTACATAACGTAATGCGTTATAACGTTATACTATATAACGTAACACGTTATAACTGTATACCTTATAACGTTATGTTATATAACGTAATACGATATAACATTATACAATGTAACGTAGTACGTTATAACGTTACACTATATAACGTAACACGTTATATCTTTATACCTTATAACGTTATGTTATATAACGTAATAAGTTATAACGTTATACTATATAACGTAAACCGTTTTAACGTTATACCTTATAACGTTATGTTATATACCGTAATACGATATAACGTTATACAATGTATCGTAATACGTTATAACGTTATACCTTCTAGCGTAACACGATATAACGTTATACCATATAACGTTATGTTATATAACATAATGCGTTATAACGTTATACTATATAACGTAATACGTTTTAACGTTATACCTTCTAACGTAACACGTTATAACATTACACCATATAACGTTATGTAATATAACGGAATCCGTTATAAAGTTATACCATACATCGTATTCCGCTATAACGTTATACCATATAACGTTATGTTATATAACGTAATGCGATATAACGTTCCACAATATAACGTGTTACGTTATAACGTTATACCTTGTAACGTTATGTTATATAACGTAATACGATATAACGTTATACAATGTAACGTAATACGTTATAACGTTATACCTTCTAACGTAACACGTTAAAACATTACACCATATAACGTTATGTAATATAACGGAATACGATATAACGTTATATCTTATACCGAGGTACGTTATAACGTTTAACCGTATACCATTATGCTACATAACGTAATGCGTTATAAAGTTATTCTATATAACGTAATACGTTATAACTTTATACCTTACAACGTTATGTTATATAACGTAATGCGATATCACGTTATACAATATAGACAATACGTTAGAACGTTATACCTTATAACGTAACACGTTATATCATTATACCATATAACGTTATGTTATATAACGTAATAAGTTATAACGTTATACAATGTAACGTAATACGTTATAACGTCATACCTTCTAACGTAACACGCTATAACAATATACCATATAACGTTATGTTATATAACATAATGCGATATAACGTTATACAGTATAACGTAATACGTTATAACGTTATACCTTCTAACGTAACACGTTATAACATTACACCATATAACGTTATGTAATATAACGGAATCCGTTATAACGTTATACCATATACCGAGGTACGTTATAACGTTTAACCGTATACCATTATGCTACATAACGTAATGCGTTATAACGTTATACTATATCTCGCAATACGTTATAACTTTATACCTTATAACGTTATGTTATATAACGCAATGCGATATAACGTTATACAATATAACGAAATACGTTAGAACGTTATACCATATAACGTAACACATTATATCATTATTCCATACAGCGTTGTGTTATATAACGTAATAAGTTATAACGTTATACCATATATCGCAGTAAGTTATAACGTTTTACCGTATAACATTATGCTACATAACGTAATGCGTTATAACGTTATACTATATAACGTAACACGTTATATCTGTATACCTTATAACGTTATGTTATATAACGTAATACGTTATAACGTTATACCTTCTAACGTAACACGTTATAACATTATACCATATAGCGTTATGTTATATAACGTAATAATTTATGAAGTTATACTATATAACGTAATACGCTTTAACGTTATACCTTCTAACGTAATACGTTATAACATTATACCATATAACGTTATGTTATATAACGTAATACGTTATAACGTTATACCTTCTAACGTAACACGTTATAACATTACACCATATAACGTTATGTAATATAACGGAATACGTTATAACGTTATACCATATACCGAGGTACGTTATAACGTTTAGCCGTATACCATTATTCTACATAACGTAATGCGTTATAAAGTTATTCTATATAACGTAATACGTTATAACTTTATACCTTATAACGTTATGTTATGTAACGCAATACGTTAGAACGTTATACCTTATAACGTAACACGTTATATCATTATACCATATAACGTTATGTTATATAACGTAATAAGTTATAACGTTATGTTATATAACGTAATAAGTTATAACGTTATACTATATAACGTAATACGTTTTAACGTTATACCTTATAACGTTATGTTATATAACGTAATACGAAATAACGTTATACAATGTATCGTAATACGTTATAACGTTATACCTTCTAGCGTAACACGTTATAACGTTATACCATATAACGTTATGTTATATAACATAATGCGTTATAACGATATACTATATAACGTAATACGTTTTAACGTTATACAATGTAACGTAATACGTTATAACGTCATACCTTCTAACGTAACACGCTATAACAATATACCATATAACGTTATGTTATATAACATAATGCGATATAACGTTATACAGTATAACGTAATACGTTATAACGTTATACCTTCTAACGTAACACGTTATAACATTACACCATATAACGTTATGTAATATAACGGAATCCGTTATAAAGTTATACCATACATCGTATTCCGCTATAACGTTATACCATATAACGTTATGTTATATAACGTAATGCGATATAACGTTCCACAATATAACGTGTTACGTTATAACGTTATACCTTGTAACGTTATGTTATATAACGTAATACGATATAACGTTATACAATGTAACGTAATACGTTATAACGTTATACCTTCTAACGTAACACGTTAAAACATTACACCATATAACGTTATGTAATATAACGGAATACGATATAACGTTATATCTTATACCGAGGTACGTTATAACGTTTAACCGTATACCATTATGCTACATAACGTAATGCGTTATAAAGTTATTCTATATAACGTAATACGTTATAACTTTATACCTTACAACGTTATGTTATATAACGTAATGCGATATCACGTTATACAATATAGACAATACGTTAGAACGTTATACCTTATAACGTAACACGTTATATCATTATACCATATAACGTTATGTTATATAACGTAATAAGTTATAACGTTATACAATGTAACGTAATACGTTATAACGTCATACCTTCTAACGTAACACGCTATAACAATATACCATATAACGTTATGTTATATAACATAATGCGATATAACGTTATACAGTATAACGTAATACGTTATAACGTTATACCTTCTAACGTAACACGTTATAACATTACACCATATAACGTTATGTAATATAACGGAATCCGTTATAACGTTATACCATATACCGAGGTACGTTATAACGTTTAACCGTATACCATTATGCTACATAACGTAATGCGTTATAACGTTATACTATATCTCGCAATACGTTATAACTTTATACCTTATAACGTTATGTTATATAACGCAATGCGATATAACGTTATACAATATAACGAAATACGTTAGAACGTTATACCATATAACGTAACACATTATATCATTATTCCATACAGCGTTGTGTTATATAACGTAATAAGTTATAACGTTATACCATATATCGCAGTAAGTTATAACGTTTTACCGTATAACATTATGCTACATAACGTAATGCGTTATAACGTTATACTATATAACGTAACACGTTATATCTGTATACCTTATAACGTTATGTTATATAACGTAATACGTTATAACGTTATACCTTCTAACGTAACACGTTATAACATTATACCATATAGCGTTATGTTATATAACGTAATAATTTATGAAGTTATACTATATAACGTAATACGCTTTAACGTTATACCTTCTAACGTAATACGTTATAACATTATACCATATAACGTTATGTTATATAACGTAATACGTTATAACGTTATACCTTCTAACGTAACACGTTATAACATTACACCATATAACGTTATGTAATATAACGGAATACGTTATAACGTTATACCATATACCGAGGTACGTTATAACGTTTAGCCGTATACCATTATTCTACATAACGTAATGCGTTATAAAGTTATTCTATATAACGTAATACGTTATAACTTTATACCTTATAACGTTATGTTATGTAACGCAATACGTTAGAACGTTATACCTTATAACGTAACACGTTATATCATTATACCATATAACGTTATGTTATATAACGTAATAAGTTATAACGTTATGTTATATAACGTAATAAGTTATAACGTTATACTATATAACGTAATACGTTTTAACGTTATACCTTATAACGTTATGTTATATAACGTAATACGAAATAACGTTATACAATGTATCGTAATACGTTATAACGTTATACCTTCTAGCGTAACACGTTATAACGTTATACCATATAACGTTATGTTATATAACATAATGCGTTATAACGATATACTATATAACGTAATACGTTTTAACGTTACACCTTTTAACGTAACACGTTATAACATTATACCATATAGCGTTATGTTATATAACGTAATAAGTTATAAAGTTATACTATATAACGCAATACGCTTTAACGTTATACCTTCTAACGTTATGTTATATAACGTAATACGATATAACGTTGTACAACGTAACGTAATACGTTATAACGTTATACTATATAACGTAATACGTTATAACATTATACCTTATAACGTTATGCTATGTAACGTAATGCGATATAACGTTATACAGTATAACGCAATACGTTAGAACGTTATACCTTATAACGTAACACGTTATATCATTATACCATATAACGTTATGTTATATAACGTAATAAGTTATAACGATATACTATATAACGTAATACTTTTTAACGTTATACCTTATAACGTTATGTTATATAACGTAATACGAAATAACGTTATACAATGTATCGTAATTCGTTATAACGTTATACCTTCTAGCGTAACACGTTATAACGTTATACCATATAACGTTATGTTATATAACATAATGCGTTATAACGTTACACTATATAACGTAATACGTTTTACCGTTATACCTTCTAATGTAACACGTTATAACATTATACCATATAGCGTTATGTTATATAACATAATAAGTTATAACGTTATACCATACATCGCAGTACGTTATAACGTTTTACCGTATAACATTAGGCTACATGACGTAATGCGTTATAACGTCATACTATATAACGTAACACGTTATAACTTTATACCTTATAAAGTTATGTTATTTAACGTAATACGATATAACGTTAAACAATGTAACGTAATACGTTATAACGTTATACCTTCTAACGTAACACGTTATAACATTATACCATATAACGTTAAGTTATATAACATAATGCGTTATAACGTTATACTATATAACGTAATACGTTTTAACGTTACACATTCTAACGCAACACGTTATAACATTATACCATATAGCGTTATGTTATATAACGTAATAAGTTATAAAGTTATACTATATAACATAATACGCTTTAACGTTATACCTTATAACGTTATGTTATATAACGTAATACGATATAACGTTATACAATGTAACGTAATACGTTATAACGTTATACCTTCTAACGTAACACGTTATAACATTATACCATATAACGTTATGTTATATAACATAATGCGTTATAACGTTATACTATATAACGTAATACGTTTTAACGTTATACCTTCTAACGTAACACGTTATAACATTATATCATATAGCGTTATGTTATATAACGTACTAAGTTATAACGTTATACCATATATCGCAGTACGTTATAACGTTTTACCGTATAACATTATGCAACATAACGTAATGCGTTATAACGTTACACTATATAACGTAACACGTTATAACTTTATACCTTATAACGTTATGTTATATAACATAATGCGATATAACGTTATACAGTATAACGTAGTACGTTATAACGTTATACCTTCTAACGTAGCACGTTATAACATCATACCATATAACGTTATGTTATATAACGTAATAAGTTATAAAGTTATACCATACATCGTATTCGGCTATAACGTTATACCATATAACGTTATTCATATAACGTAATGCGATATATCGTTAAACAATATAACGTGTTACGTTATAACGTTATACCTTCTAACTTAACACGTTATAACTTTATACCTTATAAAGTTATGTTATATAACGTAACGCGATATAACGTTATACAATGTAACGTAATACGTTATAACTTTATACCTTATAACGTTATGTTATGTAACGTAATGCGATATAAATTTATACAGTATAACGCAATACGTTGGAACGTTATACCTTATAACGTAACACGTTATATCATTATACCGTATAACGTTATGTTATATAACGTAATAAGTTATAACGATATACTATATAACGTAAAACGTTTTAACGTTATACCTTATAACGTTATGTTATATAACATAATACGAAATAACGTTGTACAATGTAACGTAATACGTTATAACATTATACCATATAACGTTATGTTATATAACGTAATACGTTATAACGTTATACCATATAACGTAATACGTTATAACGTTATGCTATATAACGTAATACGTTATAACGTTATTCCATATACCGTAGTACGCTATAACGTTTTACCATATAACATTATGCTACATATCGTAATGCATCATAACGTTATACTATATAACGTAATACGTTATATCGTCATACCACAAAACGTTATGTTATATAACGTATTGCGTTATAACGTTATACTATATAACGTAATACGTTATAACATTATACTATATAACGTAATACGTTATAACGTTGTACCTTTTAAGGTAATACGTTATAACTTTATACCATATAACGTTATGTTGTATAACGTAATGCGTTATAACGTTATGTTATATAACGTAATAAGTTATAACGTTATACCATATAACGTTGTGTTATATAACGTAATAGTTCTGCCCGAGCAGTCGAGCTATGCGGACGTGAGAACCAGGGCCTCCGTAAGTACGACAAGTTGGAAAGAAAAGAGAAGAGAAAAGAAAAGTGAAGTGCAACACAACCAGTATACTAAAACTAAAGGATGGAAAACATCCAAAAAATACCAACTATAGAAATCCTAAACAAAGGCGAAACATGTGCCATAAACAGAGCAATAGACCAACAGATCTCAAATAAATCAACAAGTGTAGTGGATTGCTCAGATACAAACGAAATAGCGATGGAAATTACGAAAAAAATGAAGAAAAAAATAATACTTGCAATGTTCCACCACATTACAACGAAAGCTGGAAGACTGCAATTCCCAGCAAAAAACGAAGGATAAACACAAACACAAATGCTAAGAGGACGATAGAACCAGAAGGACAAAAATGGCTACAGGAAATTCCTATACATAACTCTTTCAGCTCACTGCCAGAAGAGATGGATGTAGACCCAGCTGACAAACCAATAACAAACATTCCTAAACCTCCACCAATCTTCATTGATGCTAAAATAATAGATCCCCTCATCGAACTGCTAAACATCACGGCAGGAAAAGAAAATTACACCATCAAACAACTCAAACTAGAACAGATAAAAGTACAAACCAATACCCCAGAAATATATAGAAAAGTAACAAAAGCGCTAAAGGAAAAAAACGCCGGGTATCATACCTACCAACCCAAATCTGATAAAAGCTACAAAGCAGTAATCAGAGGCTTACATCCTAAATCGAACACAAACAACATATGTGAGGAATTAGCCAAAATCGGACACCAGGTGAGAACGATCAACAACATAACCAGATTTGACACCAAGCAACCACTACCGCTATTTTTAATAGAACTAGAACCTAAAAATAATAACAAAGAAATTTTTGAAATTAAGAAAATTTTAAACACGATAATTACAGTTGATCCACCCAGACACAAAAAAGACATACCGCAATGTGTGAGGTGTCAACAATATGGGCATACAAAAAATTACTGTAACAGAAACCCGGCGTGTGTCAAATGCGCAGGAAAGCACCTAACAGCGAACTGCCCACACACGGGAAAAATAAATAACGCAAAGTGTTTCAATTGCGGTGGAAACCACCCAGCTAGTTACAAAGGCTGTTTAGTCAGAAAGCAACTACAAAAAAAACTTTTTCCGCCGCTTCGTAACAGGACATATAATAACTCTAACACTCAACAGGATAGCACAGTAACTGAAACATCAACAAACGTTCAGCATGTAATGAACCATAACAATACCAACACCCTTGGTAGCCGAAGCTACGCGCAAGTAGCGAAACAGTCAACACCTTTAGATAATCACAACCAGAACATTAACATCGACGACACTACAGAAATTAAAGAACTATTAAAGATATCCATCAAAAACACGGAATTCCTGGCAAAAATGATAAGTGAACAAAATGCAATCCTTAAGCAGCAAACGCAACAAATCACACTCATGCTACAACTACTTACAAACACGCTAACTAAAAAATAAAAATGGACACGCTGTATTTTCGTACGTTCGCGGGGAGACGCGATCTCGAAGAAGCGCGTCAACGGGAGGCGTAAATTCCCGTTACGATTGACTGATCGACGCCACGAATCGTGCGATCCCTTATTTCTTTTGGGATAATAAGGGTAGTTAAATAGTGGACAACGCTGCGGTTAACAGGTTGCGTATATTTATACAATCCAAACAACTTGATGCGATACAAGATGAATATACAATACGGATGAATACGACCTGACTATATTCGCCTTGTTGACTGACTGACTTGCGAGGATCCTGGAGGTAGACTGGCTTGCTCTGATGTCTGAACTGGAGAGAGAGTTTTGATCGAGCCTCTCTTCGCTCTTATATCCTACTGAAGAACAGCTTGAGGTGGGGGTGTCCTTTGACCGAAGGACGAGGTTTCGTTCTTCACATCTGGCGTTAGAAAGTGACGATAATTATCCGCGCTGCTGATTTATTGCGAAACATTCTGATGAAGAAGGATATAAGGAAGTCTCCCATCACCGTGGGTCGGGGGTGACTTCATTCCTGGGGAAAACTAGTCGTTTTCCCGGTCGGTGACTACCTGCTTTTCCGTGCTTTTTTAATAGCCTAATAGACTAAGGACTTTTCCTGAATCCGGACATAAACCGAAAATACTTCTAGCCAAATAGTTTGATTGGCAACATGTGGAAACCATTAGCTAAAAGTGGACGTTTGATGGCCGGTCCTTGAGTTTATTGAGGGTCGGGAAGAAGGTAGTTGGGCCGCTTTCTGCCAGGTAACGTGCAGATGCGACGTAACACACGCTTAAAATAGCAGCCTGGAACTCTAACGGCCTACAACAAAGGGACCTAGAAACTAAAACATTCCTGTATAACAATAATATCGATATACTTCTTGTTTCAGAAACACACTTCACTATAAAAAACTATTTAAAAATACCGTACTACACCATATATGATACCAAGCATCCCTCAGGAAAACCACACGGAGGAACCGCAGTAATAGTAAGAAACGATATTAAACACCATTTACACAGTCAGGTTAGTAAAGAATATATCCAAGCAACCACCGTTACAGTACAAACTAGCAGCAACTATCTACAGCTGTCAGCAGTATATGTACCACCGCGACATAAAATTACATCTCAAATGTGGGAAGATTACTTTCAACATTTAGGTGATAAGTATATTGCAGCGGGAGACTATAATTCAAAGCACACACTATGGGGATCAAGAATCAATACACCTCGAGGTAGAACCTTGGAGAAATACATTAGAAACAATAACCTCAATATATTATCCACAGGAAGACCGACTTACTGGAAGACAGACTTGAGCAAAATACCTGACCTACTTGATTTTGCAGTTACAAAAGGACTAAATGCAAATAAACTAAATATGGAACTCAGCCTCGAGCTTAGCTCCGATCATACACCCATAATTATTACATACTTAAACAAACCAATAATTTATAACAATTCAGAGACACTATGCAATAAAACCACCAAATGGCAAACATTTAAAGAAATAACTGAGAGCAAAATCAACTGCAACATCCCATTGAAAACACCCGAACATATCGAACAAGCAGTAATAACGCTTACAGAAACTATTCAGGAAGCAGCATGGACAACCACCATACCTGAATCAACTAATAGACCAACAAAAATAATTCCGCCAGACATCCTTGAAAAAATTAGAGAAAAAAGAAAAGCGAAAGCAAAATGGCAACAACATAGATCAAAAGAAAACAAAAAACACCTAAATAAACTTGCAAAGGAAATAAAAAACAAAATAAAAGAACACAATAACAATGAGTTCACATAATTCATAGAGTCACTATCTGCACACGAGAACTGTAACTACTCCCTTTGGAAAGCCACAAAAAAAATAAAGAAGCCAATAAAACTAGTCCCAGCAATCAGAAAAGCAAATAATACATGGGCAAGAAGCAACGAAGAACAAGCTGAAGAATTTTCCAACCACCTAAGCAACATATTTACACCACATAATATCAATAATAGCAACCACAACTGCCATATGGACGAGGATGAGGTAATCACTAGTACTGCAACTGACAATCATTACATCATACCTAAAACAACAGCACATGAAATTAGAAATATAATCGAGAAAACAAAAAATAATAAGGCACCAGGAATTGACCTAATCAATGGTATAATCTTGAAAAACCTTCCTCCAAAAGCGATACGGCTAATTACAATAACTTTCAATGCAATATTAAGAATCCAATATTATCCTAAATTATGGAAACTAGCACAGGTCATAATGTTACCTAAACCAGGCAAAGACTCACACCAATCAGCATCTTACACACCAATATCACTACTTCCCGTATTTTCCAAAATACTAGAAAAAATAATGTACGCCCGCTTAAAACCAATAATAGAGAAGGAAAAATTAATACCAGATCACCAATTTGGATTCAGAAACAAATACTCCAAGATAGAGCAAATGCACAGACTCACAAATGAAATAATACTAGCATTAGAAAACACACAATACTGCACAGACCTCTATGGATATCGAGAAAGCATTTGACAAAATAAACCACAATGGTCTACTTCAATCAATCAGAAAACAATTCCCGGAACAGATATACCATTTAATCAAATCTTACTTAAGCAACAGAACTTTTTCAGTAAAAATTAAAAACACATACTCTCAAGTTAAAGACATCAAGGCAGGGGTTCCGCAAGGAAGCGTCTTGGGACCAATTCTATACACACTATGCACGGCCAACATACCAAAAACTACCAATAGCAAAATACTGACATTTGCGGATGACACTGTTGTACTAGTCAGGCACACTAACCCTGCAACAGCAGTCACATTACTACAAGAACATATCGTAAAAATAGAAAAGTGGCTTCAAGATAAACAAATTAAAGCGAACCCTGATAAATGCAACCACATTACATTCACACTGCGAAAACAGTTACCACCAAACATTACACTCAACGGCACGCACATAATACAAACAAGGCAAGTCAAATACCTAGGACTACACTTTGATACACGATTTACATGGAAACAGCATATCAAATCAATAATAAGCAAAATACAGATAGCAAGGAGACAGATGTACTGGTTAACAAGTCGAAAATCCAAGCTGAGCATAGAAAACAAATTAAAAATCTACAAAACCATCATAAAACCAATCTGGACGTAGGGAATACCACTATGGGGAACAGCAGCAATGAGCCATATAACCAAACTAGAGGCAATGCAATCTAAAATACTCAGAACAATAGTAAACGCCCCATGGTACGTTAGAAACGAGGACATACGGAAAGACCTTGGAATACCAACGGTCAAGGAAGAGATTAGCAGATTCGCAAGAAGGTACAGAGAAAGATTAGCAACGCACCCGAACCGGCTGGCAGCGGAAACGATCATCACATTCATAGAAAGGAGATTAAAAAGGAAACATCCAGTAGATCTCATAAAGGATATACACTAACAAGCAGGAATATGGTACCCCACTGGGGGTAGCCACCCACATGTTATATTATTAAGCAGCTATAACATTTTACCAAATGTCCGACTGGACAAATTGTAAAATTTAAAACAAATAAATAAAAAGAAAATATAACGTAATGCGTTATAACGTTATACTATATAACGTAATACGTTATAACGTTATACCCTATAAGGTTATGTTATACAACGTAATGCGTTATAACGTTATACTATATAACGTTGTGTTATATAACGTTATACGTAATAACGTTGTGCTATAAAACGTAATTGTTTACAACGTTATACCATGTAACGTTATGTTACATAACGTAATGCGATATAACGTTATTCAACATAAGGTAATACGTTATAACGTTGTACCTTGTAAGGTAATACGTTATAACTTTATACCATATAACGATATGTTATATAACGTAATGCGTTATAGCGTTATACTATATAACGTAATACGATATAACCTTATACCACATAACGTTGTGTTATATAACGTAATGCGTTATAACGTTATACTATATAGCGTAATACGTTATAACGTTATACCATATAAGGTTATGTTATACAACGTAATGCGTTATAACGTTATACCATAAAACGTAATTGTTTATAGCGTTATACCATATAACGTTATGTTATATAACGTAATAAGTTATAACGTTATTCAACATAACGTAATACGTTATAACGTTTTCCTTGTAAGGTAATACGTTATAACGTTGTACCTTGTAAGGTAATACGTTATAACTTTATACCATATTACGATATGTTATATAACGTAATGCGTTATAACGTCATACTATATAGCGTAATACGTTATAACGTTATACCATATAAGGTTATGTTATACAACGTAATGCGTTATAACGTTATACTATAAAACGTAATTGTTTATAGCGTTATACCATATAACGTTATGTTATATAACGTAATAAGTTATAACGTTATACCATATAACCTTGTGTTATATAACGTATTACGTTATAATGTTATGCTATAAAACGCAATTGTTTATAACGTCATACCTTGTAACGTTATCTTATATATAGTAATGCGATATAACGTTATACAGCATAACTTAATACGTTATAACGTTATACCTTCTAACGTAATACGTTATAACCTTATACCATATAACGTTATGTCATATAACGTAATACGTTATAACGTTATACCATATCACGTTGTGTTATATACCGTAATACGTTATAACGTTATGCTATAAAACGTAATTGATTATAACGTTATACCATATAACGTTATGTTATATAACGTAATAACTTAGAACGTTACACCATATAACGTTGTGTTATATAACGTAATGCGTTATAGCGTTATATTATACCATGTAACGTAATACGTTATAACGTTATACTATATAACGTATTACGTTATAACGTTGTACCTTGTAAGGTAATACGTTACAACTTTATACCATATATCGTTATGTTATATAACGTAATGCGTTATAGCGTTATACTATACAACGTAATACGATATAACCTTATACCACATAACGTTGTGTTATATAACGTAATGCGTTATAACGTTATACTATATAGCGTAATACGTTATAACGTTATACCATATAAGGTTATGTTATACAACGTAATGCGTTATAACGTTATACTATAAAACGTAATTGTTTATAGCGTTATACCATATAACGTTATGTTGTATAACGTAATAAGTTATAACGTTATACCATATAACCTTGCGTTATATAACGTATTACGTTATAACGTTGTGCTATAAAACGTAATTGTTTACAACGTTATACCATGTAACGTTATGTTACATAACGTAATGCGATATAACGTTATTCAACATAAGGTAATACGTTATAACGTTGTACCTTGTAAGGTAATACGTTATAACTTTATACCATATTACGATATGTTATATAACGTAATGCGTTATAACGTCATACTATATAGCGTAATACGTTATAACGTTATACCATATAAGGTTATGTTATACAACGTAATGCGTTATAACGTTATACTATAAAACGTAATTGTTTATAGCGTTATACCATATAACGTTATGTTATATAACGTAATAAGTTATAACGTTTTACCATATAACCTTGTGTTATATAACGTATTACGTTATAATGTTATGCTATAAAACGCAATTGTTTATAACGTCATACCTTGTAACGTTATCTTATATATAGTAATGCGATATAACGTTATACAGCATAACTTAATACGTTATAACGTTATACCTTCTAACGTAATACGTTATAACCTTATACCATATAACGTTATGTCATATAACGTAATACGTTATAACGTTATACCATATCACGTTGTGTTATATACCGTAATACGTTATAACGTTATGCTATAAAACGTAATTGATTATAACGTTATACCATATAACGTTATGTTATATAACGTAATAACTTAGAACGTTACACCATATAACGTTGTGTTATATAACGTAATGCGTTATAGCGTTATACCATGTAACGTAATACGTTATAACGTTATACTATATAACGTAATACGTTATAACGTTGTACCTTGTAAGGTAATACGTTACAACTTTATACCATATATCGTTATGTTATATAACGTAATGCGATATAACGTTATTCAACATAACGTAATACGTTATAACATTTTCCTTGTAAGGTAATACGTTATAACTTTATACCATATAACGTTATGTTATATAACGTAATGCGTTATAATGTTATAACATTATACCATATAACGTTGTGTTATATAACGTAATGCGTTATATCGTTATACTATGTAACGTAATACGTTAAAACGTTAAACAATATAAGGTTATGTTATACAACGTTATGCGATATAACGTTGTACTATATAACGTAATACGTTATAGCGTTATACCATATAACATTATGCTACATAACGTAACGCATTATAACGTTATACTATATAACGTAATACGTTATAACGTAATATCATATAACGTTATGTTATATAACGTAATAAGTTAGAACGTTATACAATATAACGTTGTGTTATATAACCTAATGCGTTATAACGTTATACCATGTAACGTAATATGTTATAACGTTATACTATATAACGTAATACGTTATAACGTTATACCTTGTAAGGTAATACGTTATAACTTTATACCACATATCGTTATTTTATATAACGTAACGCGTTATAACGTTATACTATATAACGTAATACGTTATAACGTTATACCATATAACGTTGTGTTATATAACGTAATGCGTTATAACGTTATACTATATAACGTAATACGTTATAACGTTATACAATATAACGTTGTGTTATATATCGTAATGCGGTATAACGTTATTCAACATAAGGTAATACGTTATAACGTTGTACCTTGTAAGGTAATACGTTATAACTTTATACCATATTACGATATGTTATATAACGTAATGCGTTATAACGTCATACTATATAGCGTAATACGTTATAACGTTATACCATATAAGGTTATGTTATACAACGTAATGCGTTATAACGTTATACTATAAAACGTAATTGTTTATAGCGTTATACCATATAACGTTATGTTATATAACGTAATAAGTTATAACGTTATACCATATAACCTTGTGTTATATAACGTATTACGTTATAATGTTATGCTATAAAACGCAATTGTTTATAACGTCATACCTTGTAACGTTATCTTATATATAGTAATGCGATATAACGTTATACAGCATAACTTAATACGTTATAACGTTATACCTTCTAACGTAATACGTTATAACCTTATACCATATAACGTTATGTCATATAACGTAATACGTTATAACGTTATACCATATCACGTTGTGTTATATACCGTAATACGTTATAACGTTATGCTATAAAACGTAATTGATTATAACGTTATACCATATAACGTTATGTTATATAACGTAATAACTTAGAACGTTACACCATATAACGTTGTGTTATATAACGTAATGCGTTATAGCGTTATATTATACCATGTAACGTAATACGTTATAACGTTATACTATATAACGTAATACGTTATAACGTTGTACCTTGTAAGGTAATACGTTACAACTTTATACCATATATCGTTATGTTATATAACGTAATGCGTTATAGCGTTATACTATACAACGTAATACGATATAACCTTATACCACATAACGTTGTGTTATATAACGTAATGCGTTATAACGTTATACTATATAGCGTAATACGTTATAACGTTATACCATATAAGGTTATGTTATACAACGTAATGCGTTATAACGTTATACTATAAAACGTAATTGTTTATAGCGTTATACCATATAACGTTATGTTGTATAACGTAATAAGTTATAACGTTATACCATATAACCTTGCGTTATAAAACGTATTACGTTATAACGTTGTGCTATAAAACGTAATTGTTTACAACGTTATACCATGTAACGTTATGTTACATAACGTAATGCGATATAACGTTATTCAACATAAGGTAATACGTTATAACGTTGTACCTTGTAAGGTAATACGTTATAACTTTATACCATATTACGATATGTTATATAACGTAATGCGTTATAACGTCATACTATATAGCGTAATACGTTATAACGTTATACCATATAAGGTTATGTTATACAACGTAATGCGTTATAACGTTATACTATAAAACGTAATTGTTTATAGCGTTATACCATATAACGTTATGTTATATAACGTAATAAGTTATAACGTTATACCATATAACCTTGTGTTATATAACGTATTACGTTATAATGTTATGCTATAAAACGCAATTGTTTATAACGTCATACCTTGTAACGTTATCTTATATATAGTAATGCGATATAACGTTATACAGCATAACTTAATACGTTATAACGTTATACCTTCTAACGTAATACGTTATAACCTTATACCATATAACGTTATGTCATATAACGTAATACGTTATAACGTTATACCATATCACGTTGTGTTATATACCGTAATACGTTATAACGTTATGCTATAAAACGTAATTGATTATAACGTTATACCATATAACGTTATGTTATATAACGTAATAACTTAGAACGTTACACCATATAACGTTGTGTTATATAACGTAATGCGTTATAGCGTTATACCATGTAACGTAATACGTTATAACGTTATACTATATAACGTAATACGTTATAACGTTGTACCTTGTAAGGTAATACGTTACAACTTTATACCATATATCGTTATGTTATATAACGTAATGCGATATAACGTTATTCAACATAACGTAATACGTTATAACATTTTCCTTGTAAGGTAATACGTTATAACTTTATACCATATAACGTTATGTTATATAACGTAATGCGTTATAATGTTATAACATTATACCATATAACGTTGTGTTATATAACGTAATGCGTTATATCGTTATACTATGTAACGTAATACGTTAAAACGTTAAACAATATAAGGTTATGTTATACAACGTTATGCGATATAACGTTGTACTATATAACGTAATACGTTATAGCGTTATACCATATAACATTATGCTACATAACGTAACGCATTATAACGTTATACTATATAACGTAATACGTTATAACGTAATATCATATAACGTTATGTTATATAACGTAATAAGTTAGAACGTTATACAATATAACGTTGTGTTATATAACCTAATGCGTTATAACGTTATACCATGTAACGTAATATGTTATAACGTTATACTATATAACGTAATACGTTATAACGTTATACCTTGTAAGGTAATACGTTATAACTTTATACCACATATCGTTATTTTATATAACGTAACGCGTTATAACGTTATACTATATAACGTAATACGTTATAACGTTATACCATATAACGTTGTGTTATATAACGTAATGCGTTATAACGTTATACTATATAACGTAATACGTTATAACGTTATACAATATAACGTTGTGTTATATATCGTAATGCGGTATAACGTTATGTTATGTAACGTAATACGCTGTAATGTTTTACCTTATAAGGTAATACGTTATAAATTTATACCATATAACGGTATGTTATGTAATGAAATACGTTATAACGTTACAATGTAAAACGCAGTAATTTGAAACGTTAAACCATATAACGTTATATTATATAACGTCATGCGTTATAGCGTTATACTATATAACGTAATAAGTTTTAACGTTATACCTTATAACGCATACGTTATAACGTTATACCATGTAACGTTATGTTATATAACGTAATGCGATAAAACGTTATACAACATAACTTAATACGTTATAACGTTATACCTTCTAACGTAATACGTTATAACATAGTACCATATAACGTTATGTTATATAACGTAATACGTTATAACGGTATACCATATACCGTATTCCGCTATAACGTTATACCACATAACGTTTTGCTATATAACGTAATTGTTTATAACGTTATACCATGTAACGTTATATTATATAACGTAATGCGTTGTAACGTTAAACTATATAACGTAATACGTTATAACGTTATACCGTCTAACGTAATACCTTATAACATTATACCATATAACGTTATGTTGTATAACGTAATATGTTATAACGTTATTCCGTATATCGTTGTATTATATAACCTAATATGTTATAAAGTTATTCTATAAGACATAACTGTTTATAACGTTATACCATGTAACGCTTTGTTATATAACGTAATTCGTTATAAGGTTATACTATATAACGTAATACGTTATAACGTTATACCGTCTAACGTAATACGTTATAACATTATACCATACAACGTTATGTTATATAACGTAAATAGATATAACGTTATTCCACCTAACGTAATACGTTATAACGTTGTACCTCGTAAGGTAATACGTTACAACTTTATACCATATAACGTTATATTATATAACGTAATGCGTCATGATGTTATAACATTATACCATATTACGTTGTATTATATATCGTAATGCGTTATATCGTTATACTATATAACGTAATACGTTATATCGTTGTACCTTGTAAGGTAATACGTTATAACTTTATACCATATAACGTTATGTTATATAACGTAATGCGACATAACGATATTCCACATAACGTAATACGTTATAACGTTGTACCTTGTAAGGTAATACGTTATAACTTTATACCATATAACGTTATATTATATAACGTAATGCGTCATAATGTTATATCATTATACCATATTACGTTGTATTATATATCGTAATGCGTTATATCGTTATACTATATAACGTAATACGTTATAACGTTATACCATATAAGGTTATGTTATACAACGTAATGCGTTGTAACGTTAAACTATATAACGTAATACGTTATAACGTTATACCGTCTAACGTAATACGTTATAACATTATACCATATAACGTTATGTTATATAACGTAATATGTTATAACGTTATTCCGTATATCGTTGTGTTATATAACCTAATATGTTATAAAGTTATTCTATAAGACATAACTGTTTATAACGTTATACCATGTAACGCTTTGTTATATAACGTAATGCGTTATAGCGTTATACCTTCTAACACAACACGTTATAACATTATACCATATAACGTTATGTTATATAACATAATGCGTTGTAACGTTATACTATATAACGTAATACGTTTTAACGTTATACCTTCTGACGTAACACGTTATAACATTATACCATATAGCGTTATGTTATATAACGTAATAAGTTATAACGTTATTCCATATATCGCAGTACGTTATATCGTTTTACCGTATAATAGTATGCTACATAACGTAATGCGTTAGAACGTTATACTATATAACGTAACACGTTATAACAATATACCATATAACGTTATGTTATATAACGTAATAAGTTATAAAGTTATACCATACATCGTATTCCGCTATAACGTTATACCATATAACGTTATGTTATATAACGTAATGCGATATAACGTTACACAATATAACGTGTTACCTTATAACGTCATACCTTCTAACGTAACACGTTATAACACTATACCATACAACGTTATGTTATATAACATAATGCGTTATAACGTTATACTATATAACGTAATACGTTTTAGCGTTCTACCTTCCAGCGTAACACGTTATAACATTATACCATATAACGTTATGTATTATAACGGAATACGTTAAAACGTTATACCATATACCGAGGTACGTTATAACGTTTAACCGTATACCATTTTGCTACATAACGTAATGCGTTATAACGTTATACTATATAACGTAATACGTTTTAACGTTATACCTTCTAACGTAACACGTTATAACACTATACCATATAACGTTATGTTATATAACATAATGCGTTATAACGTTATACTATATAACGTAATACGTTTTAACGTTCTACTTTCTAGCGTAACACGTTATAACATTATACCATATAGCGTTATGTTATATAACGTAATAAGTTATAACGTTATTCCATATATCGCAGTACGTTATATCGTTTTACCGTTTAATAGTATGCTACATAACGTAATGCGTTAGAACGTTATACTATATAACGTAACACGTTATAACTTTATACCTTATTACGTTATGTTATATAACGTAATACGATATAACGTTATACAATGTAACGTAATACGTTATAACGTTATACCTTCTAACGTAACACGTTATAACATTATACCATATAACGTTATGTTATATAACGTAATAAGTTATAAAGTTATACTATATAACGTAATACGCTTTTACGTTATACCTTATAACGTTATGTTATATAACGTGATACGATATGACGTTATACAATGTAACGTAATACGTTATAACGTTATACCTTCTAACATAACACGTTATAACATTATACCATATAACGTTATGTTATATAACATAATGCGTTATAACGTTGTACTATATAACGTAATACGTTTTAACGTTATACCTTCTAACGTAACACGTTATAACATTATACCATATAGCGTTATGTTATATAACGTAATAAGTTATAAAGTTATACCATAGATCGCAGTACGTTATAACGTTTTACCGTATAACATTATGCGACATAACGTACTGCGTTATAACGTTATACTATATAAAGGTAACACGTTATAACTTTAAACCTTATAACGTTATGTTATATAACATAATGCGGTATAACGTTATACATTATAACGTAATACCTTATAACGTTATACCTTCTAACCTAACACGTTATATCATTATACCATATAACGTTATGTTATATAGCGTAATAAGTTATAAAGTTATACCATACATCGTATTCCGCTATAACGTTATACCATATAACGTTATGTTATATAACGTAATAAGTTATAAAGTTATACTATATAACGTAATACGCTTTAACGTTATACCTTATATCGTTATGCTATATAACGTAATACGATATAAAGTTATACAATGTAACGTAATACGTTATAACGTTATACCTTCTAACGTAACACGTTATAACATTATACCATATGACGTTATGTTATATAACATAATGCGTTATAACGTTATACTATATAACGTAATACGTTTTAACGTTATACCTTCTAACGTAACACGTTATAACATTGTACCATATAGCGTTATGTTATATAACGTAATAAGTTATAACGTTATACCATATATCGCAGTACGCTATAACGTTTTACAGTATAACATTATGCTACATAAAGTAATGCGTTATAACGTTATACTATATAACTTAACACGTTATAACTTTATACCTTATAACGTTATGTTATATAACGTAATTCGATATAACGTTATACAATGTAACGTAATACGTTATAACGTTATACCTTCTAACGTAACACGTTATAACATTATACCATATAACGTTATGTTATATAACATAATGCGTTATAACGTTATACTATATAACGTAATACGTTTTAACGTTATACCTTCTAACGTAACATGTTATGACATTATACCATATAGCGTTATGGTATATAACGTAATAAGTTATAACGTTATACCATACATCGCAGTACGTTATAACGTTTTACCGTATAACATTATGCTACATAACGTAATGCGTTATAACGTTACACTATATAACGTATCACGTTATTACTTTATACCTTATAACGTTATGTTATATAACATAATGCGATATAACGTTATACAGTATAACGTAATACGTTATGACGTTATACCTTCTAACGTAACACGTTATAACATTATACCATATAACGTTATGTTATATAACGTAATAATTTATAAGGTTATACCATACATCGTATTCCGCTATAACGTTATACTGTGTAACGTTATGTTATATAACGCAATGCGATATAACGTTACACAATATAACGTGTTACGTTTTAACGTTAAACCTTCTAACGTAACACGTTATAACATTATACCATATAGCGTTATGTTATGTAACGTAATACGATATAAAGTTATACAATGTAACGTAATACGTTATAACGTTATACCTTCTAACGTAACACGTTATAACATTATACCATATGACGTTATGTTATATAACATAATGCGTTATAACGTTATACTATATAACGTAATACGTTTTAACGTTATACCTTCTAACGTAACACGTTATAACATTATACCATATAGCGTTATGTAATATAACGGAATACGTTATAACGTTACACCATATACCGGGGTACGTTATAACGTTTAACCGTATACCATTATGCTACATAACGTAATGCGCTATAACGTTATTCTATATAACGTAATACGTTATAACTTTATACTTTATAACGTTATGTTATATAACATAATGCGATATAACGTTATACAGTATAACGTAATACGTTATGACGTTATACCTTCTAACGTAACACGTTATAACATTATACCATATAACGTTGTGTTATATAACATAATGCGTTATAACGTTATACTATATAACGTAATACGTTTTAACGTTATACCTTATAACGTAACACGTTATATCATTATACCAAATAACGTTATGTTATATAATCGTAATAAGTTATAACGTTATACTATATAACGTAATACGTTTTAACGTTATACCTTATAACGTTATGTTATATAACGTAATACGATATAACGTTATATAATGTAACGTAATACGTTATAACGTTTTACCTTCTAGCGTAACACGTTATAACATTATACCATATAACGTTGTGTTATATAACATAATGCGTTATAACGTTATACTATATAACGTAATACGTTTTAACGTTATACCTTCTAACGTAACACGTTATAACATTACACCATATAACGTTATGTAATATAACGGAATACGTTATAACGTTACACCATATACCGGGGTACGTTATAACGTTTAACCGTATACCATTATGCTACATAACGTAATGCGCTATAACGTTATTCTATATAACGTAATACGTTATAACTTTATACCTTATAACGTTATGGTATATAACGTAATGCGATATAACGTTATACAATATAACGCAATACGTTAGAACGTTATACCTTATAACGTAACACGTTATATCATTATACCATATAGCGTTATGTTATATAACGTAATAAGTTTTAAAGTTATACTATATATCGCAGTACGCTATAACGTTTTACCGTATAACATTATGCTACATAACGTAATGCGTTATAACGTTATACTATATAACGTAACACGTTATAACTTTATACCTTATAACGTTATGTTATATAACGTAATACGATATAACGTTATACAATGTAACGTAATACGTTATAACGTTATACCTTCTAACGTAACACGTTATAACGTTATACCATATAACGTTATGTTATATAACATAATGCGTTATAACGTTATACTATATAACGTAATACGTTTTAACGTTATACCTTCTAACGTATCACGTTATAACATTGTACCATATAGCGTTATGTTATATAACGTAATAAGTTATAACGTTATACCATATATCGCAGTACGCTATAACGTTTTACAGTATAACATTATGCTACATAACGTAATGAGTTATAACGTTACACTATATAACGTATCACGTTATAACTTTATACCTTATGACGTTATGTTATATAACATAATGCGATATAACGTTATACAGTATAACGTAATACGTTATGACGTTATACCTTCTAACGTAACACGTTATAACATTATACCATATAACGTTGTGTTATATAACATAATGCGTTATAACGTTATACTATATAACGTAATACGTTTTAACGTTATACCTTATAACGTAACACGTTATATCATTATACCATATAACGTTATGTTATATAACGTAATAAGTTATAACGTTATACTATATAACGTAATACGTTTTAACGTTATACCTTATAACGTTATGTTATATAACGTAATACGATATAACGTTATATAATGTAACGTAATACGTTATAACGTTTTACCTTCTAGCGTAACACGTTATAACATTATACCATATAACGTTGTGTTATATAACATAATGCGTTATAACGTTATACTATATAACGTAATACGTTTTAACGTTATACCTTCTAACGTAACACGTTATAACATTACACCATATAACGTTATGTAATATAACGGAATACGTTATAACGTTACACCATATACCGGGGTACGTTATAACGTTTAACCGTATACCATTATGCTACATAACGTAATGCGCTATAACGTTATTCTATATAACGTAATACGTTATAACTTTATACCTTATAACGTTATGGTATATAACGTAATGCGATATAACGTTATACAATATAACGCAATACGTTAGAACGTTATACCTTATAACGTAACACGTTATATCATTATACCATATAGCGTTATGTTATATAACGTAATAAGTTATAAAGTTATACTATATATCGCAGTACGCTATAACGTTTTACCGTATAACATTATGCTACATAACGTAATGCGTTATAACGTTATACTATATAACGTAACAGGTTATAACTTTATACCTTATAACGTTATGTTATATAACGTAATACGATATAACGTTATACAATGTAACGTAATACGTTATAACGTTATACCTTCTAACGTAACACGTTATAATGTTATACCATATAACGTTATGTTATATAACATAATGCGTTATAACGTTATACTATATAACATAATACGTTTTAACGTTATACCTTCTAACGTATCACGTTATAACATTGTACCATATAGCGTTATGTTATATAACGTAATAAGTTATAACGTTATACCATACATCGCAGTGCGTTATAGCGTTTTACCGTATAACATTAGGCTACATAACGTAATGCGTTATAACGTTATACTATATAACGTATCACGTTATAACTTTATACCTTATAACATTATGTTATATAACATAATGCGATATAACGTTATACAGTATAACGTAATACCTTATGACGTTATACCTTATAACGTAACACGTTATATCATTATACCATATAACGTTATGTTATATAACGTAATAAGTTATAACGTTATACTATATAACGTAATACGTTTTAACGTTATACCTTATAATGTTATGTTATATAACGTTATACGATATAACGTTATATAATGTAACGTAATACGTTATAACGTTTTACCTTCTAACGTAACACGTTATAACATTATACCATATAACGTTGTGTTATATAACATAATGCGTTATAACGTTATACTATATAACGTAATACGTTTTAACGTTATACCTTCTAACGTAACACGTTATAACATTACACCATATAACGTTATGTAATATAACGGAATACGTTATAACGTTACACCATATATCGCAGTACGTTATAACGTTTTACCGTATAACATTATGCTACATAACGTAATACGTTATAACGTTATACCTTCTAACGTAACACGTTATAACTTTATACCTTATAACGTTATGTTATATAACGTAATAAGTTATAAAGTTGTACCATACATCGTATTCCGCTATAACGTTATACCATATAACGTTATGTTATATAACGTAATGCGATATAACGTTACACAATATAACGTGTTACGTTATAACGTCATACCATCTAACGTAACACGTTATAACGCTATACCATATAACGTTATGTTATATAACATAATGCGTTATATCGTTATACTATATGTCGGGTTTACATTAGAATTAGAGTTAGGGGCGTGAAACGAATCTTCGTTTGGATTAGACGTGTCGATATGCAATAGGGAAGACATTGACTAGTGCGAGTACGATTATCATAGAACTGGACAAGTAACCGCGGTAACTAGTTACTCGAGAACTAATGACAATGATCCTAGGTTCCATAACGAATCCGCGGTCGACGGGATGGTAGATTAACGTGCTCGCAAATTCTAAGTCGGGCTCTTGGTTAAAACGTGAAACATCCACCGAGCGTACAGACTCTAAGTAACTCGCTAATACGACCTCACGAGAGAATGACTCTCCGTCGCGATGATGCTGCAGAGGAAAGCTATGATGGGGTGTGTCTAAGGACATGAGATCATCGGATTCGTCGAGGAAAGCCTTCGTTCAGAAAGTAAGGGAAATTGGCGTTGCTGCTAATTGGTCAATCTCCATATTGGTGGTTAGAAAAAGATGCTAGCCACCCTCGGGGGAAAGTTGCTAGTGGGAGACGCCGTTCGTTTAAAAATAGGTCTCTCCTGTCTTCCCGTAGCTGGGACAAAGACTGTTTGTTTGAGGGACTTTAGTCAACTAAATCCTAAGATTTATAACGGGCCCTCAGGCTAGCTGAACATGTACTGCGGAGACGCATCGACATCTGGCAATCATCTTACTCGAAGAATAGGGTCTGCGTGTGGCGAGCTACGGGACAGAGACCGTTGGAATGTTTACTGTCGCGTGCCGCCACGAATATTTCTTTTAAGGAGAGCTATAGAATTACTCTATACCTTTGTTAGACAAAGCGTTCGTCCCGTGACCGCGGCTACGTTCGGCGACTGGCTGTCGCCTCGAGCCCAAGCTCATTATCACAAATCTCGAACAATTACAAATCGGATTGAATAACTACAATTGTTTAATTACAGCTATAGTAGACTCTAGGTTACAATGTTGCGGGATTATTCAAAATTCCAAAAGCTCCGGTGTCCTTTCATCTCCGACACGGCCATCCTGACTATCACACGTCCTCGTGTGTAACTAAAATATTGCGTTTTCCAACATTAGACTCGTAACTGATATTATTTACCGTTCAACTAAATGTTCCAAATAAGTCAAGGGTCCAGTTTGGCAACAAAGTTCTGTTCGGAGGTTTGACAAGCAAGGAAATGAAAGAGAAATAAAATTAGTAGCGTTTTAATTTGTCTTCAAAGTGCTAGTTGCATTCTGTGAGTTACCAGTCAGACCGTAATGACACAATAGATCATTTTCGATTTCGTACACTGATGAATCTCGGTTTGTTGGATCGTACCACTACGTTGGTTATATTACATGTGTGCTCGTCGTCGCGGTGGACGTATCAGAAAATACAGAATGTCGCGGTGGACATATCATAAAACAGCACAAAGCATGTGCACTCGTTGTCACGGTGGACGTATCAGAAAACACAGTACGTCGCGGTGGACATATCATAAAACAACACAAAACATCAAAGTGGGTATATTACATGTGCACCCATTGTCACGGTGGACGTATCAGAAAACACAGTACGTCGCGGTGGACATATCATAAAACAACACAAAACATCAAAGTGGGTATATTACATGTGCACCCATTGTCACGGTGGACGTATCAGAAAACACAGTACGTCGCGGTGGACATATCATAAAACAGCACAAACATCAAAGTGGGTATATCACACGTGCGCTCGTTGTCTCGGTGGACGTATCAGAAAATACAGTACATCGCGGTGGACATAGCGCAGGGCCCCACTGGGAATATTACAAAAGGCGTGGTATTAATGATCCTCCGAGGTCAGTGTACTCGCATCGTTATTATCACTATCGTTGTCATCGCCGCAGACGTCCAACTCAGCAGGGACGCAACTTTCTGGCATTTTTCTCAGTCTGTCATGTCTGTCCTTATACGATCGTTTGCCGTCCAAGGTTTTTAAAGTATATCTATCCCCTTCCAAAACTTCTGCTATCTGGAATGGACCCCTGAATTTCGGATCTAGCTTCGTCTGGTTCCTTTCCTCGTTTTTGCGCAATACAAAGTCACCAAGGTTAAACCTGACTACTTTAGCCTTATCTTTGTCGAACCTATTCTTATCGTATTTGGCGTTTGCGTCTATATTCTTTATCGCTTGCTGTCTTACACTGGAGATGTCTACTTCTCTTTCTTCGATATTGTCGGGTAGGGATAAGCCGTAGGGTCTCGCTGTTTTACCGATTAGCAACTCCAATGGGCTCGACTTGGTTACGCGGTTGGTGGTGCAATTTAACGCTAGTTGTATTTCCCCGATCGCGTCTTGCCAAGACCGCCCGGAAATCTACGCACAGTCTATCCGAGCCGTCCTTCTTCTTCACGAGTAGCATGGGGCTCGCGAACGGCGAGTTGCTAGGCCTTACGATCTTTGCTCTAATTAACTCGTCTATTCTCTCACGCACTATCCTCCGCTCCTCTTCACTAAGCCGGTACGGGCTTCTTTGCACAGTGAGATTAGGGTCGATTAGCCGTATTTCTAGCTGGTCCGTGCTTACGCGAGAACGTGGGAAGCCCGTAATGAACGAATCTTTGAATTTCCCGAGAACAGAAATTAACCGACTTTTATCGTCACCAACTACGTCAGTATCAACCGTATTAAGATTGATCTCGTCTTCGGGGGTTTTACTGCAGGCGTTAATTATCTTCGTTTTACAAATATCGACG
Source organism: Bombus hypnorum (assembly GCA_911387925.2). Lineage (NCBI taxonomy): Eukaryota > Metazoa > Arthropoda > Insecta > Hymenoptera > Apidae > Bombus > Bombus hypnorum. The sequence continues at coordinate 6,058,656 of OU427027.1, forward strand.
CTATTTCGCGTAATAGTTACGTCGAAGCCTTGGCTTAAGATCTCGCGACCGACCATGATATCGTAATTCAGGTAACTATCGGCAAGAACGTGAAAAATTATCTCCAGTGTAAAACCGTTAATGCGTACCGTGGATAAGATCTGGGATGTACTCTTAACGCAGGTGTTTCCTATCCCTCGCATGACTACTATATCAGTCGTCCTCTTACCGGAGAATTTCGGGGCGACAGATTCCTTAATTAACGAGCACTCGGCTCCGGAATCAAAGTAAAACGGGAACGACTCACCGAGGTGACTTAAACTACCCGCTGGGGACTCCACCACGCAGGCGTTGACTCGACGTTCGTCCTTGGGGCCGGGTCTTCTGTCCTGTCGTACCGGGCAGTCAGGTGCGATATGGCCCTCCGCATGACACCTGAAGCAAACCGCCTTGGACGCTGCGGCCGGTCGGCTTCCATCCTGGCGTCGTGCACTCCCCTGCTGTTCTTGGCGCATCCTCCTGCGGCAGTCCGTCGTTTTGTGTCCGCGAACGCCGCAGAAATGGCACCTCAACAGGTTGCCCGATAGCTTGCGTCGTTTTACTTCGGGTTCCGCCGATGAATTTCCTGGCGGGGGCGTCGGCTCCTCGTAACAGAAGGGTCTCATTTCGCTCTGAAATTGCTCCTCCGTTCTGATGTCACCCGTGAGGGCCAATCGTTGGAAACGTCGGTCGTGTGGAATTGATATGTAGAGAATGACAGCGTTTAGTATTTCGTCCAGCGTAGAACTTTGCCACCGCGCCTTCAGGAGGGCGCGGCGACGGCTACCAAACGCCCCTGGGGATTCGTCCTTTCCCCGTGGTTCGCTGGCTACCTTTATCAATGATGAGGACGTCGTCTCACGGCCGCCGAAATGTTCGAGGAATCGTTCCTTAAAAGTAGGCCAGGTGATCTCTTCGTCTACCGTCGTTTGTGCCAGCCAATGTGCTGCAGATCCCTCTAAGGCTTCACTGTGGGCCGAGTGTAGCGCATCGTCCCGTAGGGGGTGGTTCTTCATACGCCGGCTAACAGTCGCGCACCACGCGGCTGGATCGGCGCCTGCAACTTCGGGGTTGAAACGTGGCAATTTTGTAGGTTCTGTACTCGGCCTTTGCATCAGTGTCCGAATTAGCTCCTGCATGGCGTCCATCCTCGCTTGCATCTCTCGGAACCGTTCTGATCCCACTTCTGATGTCGGATTAGCACGGTTAGTTGGGTTGGGGGCGTCGAATGAATCTCCACGGGAATTAGCCATTGGTGCGGTACACACAGGTGTAGTTTATTACAATAATAGAGTTATTACAGCCTGGACAGGCGTCCGCGACGGTTAGACACTCGCGACACTACAGACGATGGTCTTAGGCTCGATAACGAATCCGCGGTCAACGGGACGATAAAAGAACGCGCGCACAAATCTAAGTCTGGCTCTCTTTGAAATAATCACTGACTGTAGAGGTGTTAATCTTTGTCGATGGGATCGCGAGAGCGAATGCCTTTTCGGTCCCGATGATGCCACGGAGGAAAACTATAGTGGGGTGTGTCTAAGGGCACGAGATCATTGGATTCGTCGAGGAAAAGCCCTCGATCAGTAAGTGAGGGAAATTGGCGTTGATGCTAATTGGTCAATCTCCATAACGGTGGTTAGAAGAAGATGCTAGCCGCCCCCGAGGGAAAGTCGCTAGTGGGAGACGCCGTCCGTTGAAAAAATAGGTCTCCCCTATCTTCCCGTAGTAGGGACAAAGACTGTTTGTCTATTTGAAGGACTTTAGTAAACGAAATCTTAAGATTTATAACGGGCCCTCGGGCTAGCTGAACATGTACTGCGGAGACGCATCGACATCTGGCAATCATCTTACTCGAAGAATAGGGTATGCGTGTGGCGAGCTACGGGACAGAGACCGTTGGAATGTTTACTGTCGCGTGCCGCCACGAATATTTCTTTTAAGGAGAGCTATAGAATTACTCCATACCTTTGTTAGACAAAGCGTTCATCCCGTGACCGCGGCTACGTTCGGCGACTGGCTGTCGCCTCGAGCCCAAGCTCATTATCACAAATCTCGAACAATTACAAATCGGATTGAATAACTACAATTGTTTAATTACAGCTATAGTAGACTCTAGGTTACAATGTTGCGGGATTATTCAAAATTCCAAAAGCTCCGGTGTTCTTTCATCTCCGACATATATATATATATATATATATCATATATCGTTGTTGGCACTTTTCGCAAATGTCCCTTGCAACAATATGCCATCGTTTGGCATCAAAAGTGTTAATTTTATATGCATTAGGTTATTATAAATTGATATTGTAAATTTAATGCAGGTTGATATTGATTTGATTATGACTTTAACTAATGATGATTTAATTGAAATTGGTATAAAAAATGCAGCTGACAGAAAAGCTACATTAGAAGTGATAAATAGATCATAAAAAATCTGTGATACAAAAAGAATTTATTAGCATTTATTAATTATATCTGATTATATATTATTATTTTATTTGTTATATACTAAAGCTGCTTTAATATATAAACGTAAAAATATAATATGTTATGTTATAGCATATTGGTAATACTTTTTATACTAACTGACAGGAATAAAAACCAGTTTATTATTGAAATAATATATTTAGAGTCAATAAAGATTTGTGTCTTGAACATACCTCTAGTTTAAAATTTCACAAAATTTGTTCCAATCTACCAATTTGAGAAAATTGTTTATGCGTTATAACAAATATATATATCTTATGTTTCTGTAGCCATTACTGGTGAAGCAATAACGTCAGATATTAAATGCATAAGTAATCTAAAATTTTATTCTTAGTAAAATATAAAGATCGTTATTAAGATAATATTACGGAATAGAAAATTTTTGATTCGCAGAATTTGCCCTTGACTTACCGGCATTTCATTGTTTGCCAATGAAAATTTGATTTTGCCGATGCACCCTGAACTTCAACAAAATCAATTTCGCAAATTGCACAACATAGGTTACTCATTTCCGGAAATGATTGTGAATGACGAAATGATACAGAACAGATTGTTCTTTTTTCTTACTCACAAGATTACAAGCATCCATTATATATAATTGATTGCTATTCTTAATTATTTTATGTTCTTGTAGATCCAATTTATACTAACAATTTTTCAAAACCGTATTTTCGAATGAATAGCCAACATTTAAATTTTCAAAAGTTGTACTAATACTTTAAATTTGATTTTTGTGAAGAAGCTTTATTTTCAATTATCTCAAAATTAAACTTGTATGTGAGATATCTAAACTTTTTATATTTAAAACAAACTTAAATTCTTGTTAAGTAAAAAGACGACTCTTTTTCTATTACCAATATATTATCTTATTTAGCGGTTACTCAGGAGTTTATGTTATATATATTGGTACGGATCGCTGAACCGCTTTGTTCAATAAAGTGCGCGAAAAATTCAAGATGACTACATATTAAGATGTAAGCATAGCTTTTTTTATAGAGATTTGCTTGAAACTTTCCCTTAGAAAATAAAACATTTTTTAATAACCTCGCATGGCTGAATGAAAACCTTTTAATTTATTGTGATTTCTAACGACTAAACTTCAAGTTTTCCAATAGCGTATTTCCTGTATTTTGAATTCTTATTCACTCCTTGCAATAGTTCTCGCATCGAATTTTTCACCAATATATAGATGTATTTGGCATTTCAGATATGTGAATGTGATTTCAAATTTCGCTCCTCAATTGCATATTGATATTAGGCCAGATTCATATGTAACACAACGGTTCAGTGATGTTCTATTATGTTGTATATTCGTAACTTCAGTTCTGCCCGAGCAGTCGAGCTATACGGTCGTGTGAATCAGTGCTTCCGTAAGTGAGACAAGTGGGAAAACACAGTGACTATAACATAACCAATCGATAAATGATGGAAAACATTCGTAAAACACCACCAATAAAAATCCTAAATAATGGCGAATCATTTTCTATATACAGTGCTTTAGATAAAACAAACCCAAACAAACAAGCGAAGTTTAGGACTGCTCAGTTGTAAATGAAATAGAAATGTAAGTAGAAATTACACAAAATAATGACGATAAGGATAAAATCAGCAATGATGTACCACATCAGGACGAAAGCTGGAAGACTGTAACTCCCAGCAATTAACGAAAAATGACTTGAAACACAAATGCTAGGAGGGCTCTAGAAACAGTAAGACAACAATGGCTACAGGAAATTCCTCTACATAGCTCTTACAGCTCCCTGCTAGAAGTGTTGGATTCAAACCCAGTCGAAAAATCAGTAACACGCATTCCTAAACCACCACCAATCTATATAGATGCTAAAATAATAGATCCCCTCATTGATCTGCTAAATAGCACGGCAGGTAAGGAAAACTATACCATTAAACAACTTAAACTGGACCAGGTGAAAGTACAAACGAACATCCCAGAAATATTCAGAAAAGTGACAAATGCACTAAAAGAAAAGAATGCCGGATATCAGACTTATCAGCTCAAATCTGATAAAAGTTACAAAGCAGTAATCAGAGGATTACATCCAAAAACTAACACAAATAACATATGCGAGGAACTAGCTAAAATGGGACATCAGGTAAGAGCAATTAACAACATAACCAGGTACGATACTAAACAACAATTACCGTTATTCCTAATAGAACTCGAACCTAAAAAAAATAACAAGGAAATTTCTGAATTTAAGGAAATTTTAAACACAATAATTACAGTTGAGCCACCCAGACACAAAAAAGAAATACCGCAATGTATGAGCTGTCAACAATATGGGCATACAAAAAATTATTGTAATAGAAACCCGGCGCGTGTCAAATGCGCAGGTAAACACCTTACAATGAACTGCCCACACATGGGAAAAATAGATGATGTAAAATGCTACAATTTGGTGGAAACAACCCAGCTAGTTACAAAGGCTGTTTAGTCAGAAAGCAACTACAAAATAAACTTTTTCCGTAACAGGACATATAATAACTCTAACACACAACAGGATAGCACAGTAACTGAAACATCAACAAACGTTCAGCATGCAATGAACCATAACAATACCAACACCTTTGGTAGCCGAAGCTACGCGCAAGTAGCCAAACAGTCAACACCTTTAGATACTCACAACCAGAACATTAACATCGACGACGCTACAGAAATTAAAGAACTATTAACGATATCCACCAAAAACACGGAAATCCTAACAAAAATGATAAGTGAACAAAACGCAGTCCTTAAACAGCAAACGCAACAAATCACACTCATGCTACAACTACTTACAAACACGCTAACTAAAAAATAAAAATGGACACGCCTAAAATAGCAGCCTGGAACTCTAACGGCCTACAACAAAGGGCCCTAGAAACTAAAACATTCCTGTATAACAATAATATCGATATACTTCTTGTTTCAGAAACACACTTCACTATTAAAAACTATTTAAAAATACCGTACTACACCATATATGATACCAAGCATCCCTCAGGAAAAGCACACGGAGGAACCGCAGTAATAATAAGAAACGATATTAAACACCATTTACACAGCCTGGTTAGTAAGGAATATATCCAAGCAACCACCGTTACAGTACAAACTAGCAGCAACTATTTACAGCTGTCAGCAGTATATGTACCACCGCGACATAAAATTACATCTCAAATGTGGGAAGATTACTTTCAACATTTAGGTGATAAGTATATTGCAGCGGGAGACTATAATTCAAAGCACACACTATGGGGATCAAGAATCAATACACCTCGAGGTAGAACCTTGGAGAAATACATTAGAAACAATAACCTCAATATATTATCCACAGGAAGACCGACTTACTGGAAGACAGACTTGAGCAAAATACCTGACCTACTTGATTTTGCAGTTACAAAAGGACTAAATGCAAATAAACTAAATATGGAACTCAGCCTCGAGCTTAGCTCCGATCATACACCCATAATTATTACATACTTAAACAAACCAATAATTTATAACAATTCAGAGACACTATGCAATAAAACCACCAAATGGCAAACATTTAAAGAAATAATTGAGAGCAAAATCAACTGCAACATCCCATTGAAAACACCCGAACATATCGAACAAGCAGTATAACGCTTACAGAAACTATTCAGGAAGCAGCATGGGCAACCACCATACCTGAATCAACTAATAGACCAACAAAAATAATTCCGCCAGACATCATTGAAAAAATTAGAGAAAAAAGAAAAGCGAAAGCAAAATGGCAAAAACATAGATCCAAAGAAAACAAAAAACACCTAAATAAACTTGCAAAGGAAATAAAAAACAAAATAAAAGAACACAATAACAACGAGTTCACAAAATTCATAGAGTCACTATCTGCACACGAGAACTCTAACTACTCCCTTTGGAAAGCCACAAAAAAATAAAGAAGCCAATAAAACTAGTCCCAGCAATCAGAAAAGCAGATAATACAAGGGCAAGAAGCAACGAAGAACAACCTGAAGAGTTTTCCAACCACCTAAGCAACATATTTACACCACATAATATCAATAATAGCAACCACAACTGTCATATGGACGAGGATGAGGTAACCACTAGTACTGCAACTGACAATCATTACATCATACCTAAAACAACAGCACATGAAATTAGAAACATAATCGAGAAAACAAAAAATAATAAGGCACCAGGAATTGACCTAATCAATGGTATAATCTTGAAAAACCTTCCTCCAAAAGCGATACGACTAATCACAATAATTTTCAATGCAATATTAAGAATTCAATATTATCCTAAACTATGGAACCTAGCACAGACCATAATGTTTCCTAAACCAGGCAAAGACCCACAACAATCAGCATCTTACAGACCAATGTCACTACTTCCAATATCACTATTTACGCCCGCTTAAAACCAATAATAGAGAAGGAAAAATTAATACCAGAATCACCAATTTGGATTTAGAAACAAACACTCCACGTGCACAAATGCACAGACTCACAAATGAAATAATGCTAGCATTAGAAAACAAACAATACTGCACAGCCCTCTTTATGGACATCGAGGAAGTATTTGACAAAATAAACCACGATAGCCGACTTCAATCAATCAGAAAACAATTCCCGGAGCAGATATACCATTTAGTTAAATCTTACTTAAGCAACAGAACTTTTGCAGTAAAAATTAAAGACACATACTCTCAAGTTAAAGACATCAAGGCAGGGGTTCCGCAAGCAAGCGTCTTGGGACCAATTCTATACACAGGATACACGGCCAACATACCAAAAATTACCAATAGCAAAATACTGACATTTGCGGATGACACAGTTGTACTAGTCAGACACACTAACCCTGCAACTGCAGTCACATTGCTACAAGAACATATTGTAAAAATAGAAAAGTGGCTTCAAGATAAACAAATTAAAGCGAACCCTGATAAATGCAACCACATTACATTCACACTGCGAAAACAGATACCACCAAACATTACACTCAACGGCACGCACATAATACAAACAAGGCAAGTCAAATACCTTGGACTCCACTTTGATACACGATTCACATAGAAACAATATATGAAATCAATAATAAGCAAAATACAGATAGCAAGGAGACAGATGTACTGGTTAACAAGTCGAAAATCCAAGCTGAGCATAGAAAACAAATTAAAAATTTACAAAACCATTATAAAACCAATCTGGACGTACGGAATACCACTATGGGGAACAGCAGCAATGAGCCATATAACCAAATTAGAGGCAATGCAATCTAAAATACTCAGAACAATAGTAAACGCCCCATGGTACGTTAGAAACGAGGATATAAGGAAAGACCTTGGAATACCAACGGTCAAGGAAGAGATTAGCAGATTCGCAAGAAAATACAAAGAAAGAATAGCAACGCACCCGAACCGGATGGCAGCGGAAACGATCATCACATTCATTGAAAGAAGATTAAAAAGGAAACACCCAGCAGATCTCATAAAGCATATATCCTAACAAGCACGAAAATGGTACCCCATTGGGGTTAGCCACCCACATGATAATCAAACAGCAAAAAAATTCTACCAAATGTCCAAATTGGACAAATTGTGGATATGAAATAATACACATGAAAAAAAACGTTACGGCGCGTGGGCAGCACGGGACGTGACAATGCAATATAACGTAATACCTTCTAACTTAATACGTTATAACATTATACTATGTAACGTTATGTTATTAACGTAATACGTTATAACGTTATACCACATAACGTTATGTTATATAACGAAAAACGTTATAACGATATACCATATAACGATATGCTATACAGCGTAATACGTAATAACGTTATACTATATAATGTAATACAATATAACGTTATACCATATAACGTTATACTATGTAACGTAATACGTTATAAAGTTATACCATGTAACGTTATGTTATATAACGCAATACGTTAAAACGTTATACCATATACCGTATTACGCCATAGCGTTATAACATATAACGTTATGTTATATAAGGTAATGCGTTATAACGTTATACTATATAACGTGATACGTTGTAGCGTTATACCTTCTAACGTAATACGTTATAACGTTATTCCTTATAACGTTATGTTATATAACGTAATGCGATATAACGATATACTATATAACGTTGTGTTATATAACGTAATACGTAATAACATTGTGCTATAAAACGTAATTGTTTACAACGTTATACAATGTAACGTAATGTTACATAACGTAATGCGATATAACGTTATTCAACATAAGGTAATACGTTATAACATTGTACCTTGTAAGGTAATACGTTATAACTTTATACCATATAACGATATGTTTTATAATGTCATACCTTGTTACGTTATGTTATATAACGTAATGCGATATAACGTTATACATCATAACTTAATACGTTATAACGTTATACCTTCTAACGTAATACGTTATTACGTTATACCATATAACGTTATGTTGTATAACGTAATGCGATAAACCATTATACTGTTACGTCCTCGTTTAAATCAAATTTAAATTTAAATGTTGTTTAAATTGAATTTCTGGTTGATTTGTATTTAATCGGAAAATTTAATGTGATATGATTGTATAAGGAAATATTGGTTTAACATTTCCAATTTAATTCGGTTGTTGCTGCCACCAGAAATAGTCTAAGGACTATTTCAAAAATATATTTTCCTTTATTGGACAATACTATTTTGAATATTTAAATATGCACTCGAAAACTACGATTTACACGGTAGTTACTGCCTCCGGAAACGGTCTGAGGACTGTTTCGATTAGAGAGATTTCTTTAAATAGTTTACCGATAAATTAATTACTTATGGGTAGCGTTAGCTAGTGTTTAGGCTATTGATAGATAAGTTCCACGTTTTCGGCTAACCTGCTATGTGCAGGAATACTGGCACGGGAGAGGATTAAAGTTGGATAAAATAAATATTTGATTTTGTTGCACAGAGTTTATTTAGGTTTAAATATTGATTTAAGATGTTATAATATATACATATATATATATATATATATATATATATATATATATATATATATATATATGTATACGTATCTTGATGTGTTAGTATTGGAACCAGCGGGACATGAAATTTACGTATTTGGAGTTCGGATAGGAGCTTGGGGTTCTGTTGGTTTGACACAAATTTATTCTTACGTTTCCCTGCTTCTTTCCCTAGGTTTCGTGAGTGGATTTGTCGTTTCAACTAAATCTCAGGTTGTCTGCTAGGGTGGTTTTGTCATTACGATTTCCCCGTCTCTCAATTTCAGTAATTAAGAAAATGACTTTAACGATCCTCTCTGTGTAAAATTTGTGTGATTTCGCAAGCCTTGCCCAAAGACGGGCGATATTTGCCAACAGTGGGAGGAGGAATGCGAAGATCAATAAGTGTTTCAATAAATGAAAACACCGTTGCACAAGATCACACAGCGTACGACTCTTTGTTTAAAGTTCAACACTAATGGTTTAGATTTGAACCCCTTTCAGGGTAAAAGGGAAAATAAGACCGGATGTATTACTTGGGGGTAAAGGGATTTAATTCGCCTCTTAATTATAATGAATTTATCGAAGGAGAAGGAGTTTTATAAAGCTAATATTTCTTACCTTGAAGAGAACGTGCTATCAGGAGCCATATCTTCGTCGGTGTTGGTGACCGTCGGTGTATTTATTATCGGATTTAATATTCGAATTCGTGTATAATTATTATTAAAACTTTCGTTTTACTGGTTTATTCTAAGTATAATATACATCGAATAAAACTTATACCGTGGTTACTGGTATGTTTTTATTTTCTCTTGATTTCGCCAATGGAAGAGGAATACTTATAAAGTTTTTAGCACGACTTAACTACTGACAAAAGATCGCTGAATGAAACGTACAATAGACGACAAAATAATGCGCGAATTCTTTGTTGCTGCGTTTATTTATAATAGCATCCCCCGCAGGGTGGAGGCCATCCGATAGTCCGCTTCCGTGGGAGTCCGGATGTCGAAGTTTAGGGTTTCTGAAATCGTACGTGAGAGAATGTAAATTCCGTGATCGTTGGTGACTTCTTCTGCTTCGTTATCTTGTCTTGAATTTCTAGACTTCCGTCGTTGGTACCTGAGAGGTTGCAATATTCCATATTTCAACTTAGCTCTTGTATTTCTGCTGAGGCAGTGTTTAGGAGACTTGGAGTCTTTCATGCTGATCTAGTTTTTCTCGAGAACTTCGATGTTAGTGCTGTGGGAATTGTCTGTATTCCTCGGTGGCGACTGGAGTCTCATTATTATATCGACGTTCGCTGTTTAACAATTTTAGTTTCTTATTTATTTTATATGTATTTTGTTATATGTTCAATATATATATATATATATATATTTATTTATTTATTTTGTTGTTTAAATCCTCAGTTGTAGTTTTTATGAAGTAATTTCGTTGAGGTGTAGTTTTTGATAACATCTAGATATATATACATATATGTAGTCGTATAATAATATAATTTTCATATAGTACTTTGTTTGTTGAAGTTTCGTATATGTGATTTTATGTATAAATATATATATATATATGTTTCACAATATGATTTTAGGTTTATTCGAATGTTGATTAGTTTTGATAGTATAAAGTCATGTATTTTATTTCTTTTATGTTTGTTAAATTATGTATATGTGTATACATTCATATATTTTTATATATATATATATATTTTTTTTATATTTGTATTTCATAATGTAGTTTCATATAGAATTTATTCGGTTAATTAATCTTAACAATGTGTTTTCATGATTTCTTTCTCTCGGCTGGTTCCTATCAATTTCTAATATTCCTGTTATCATATAATAATGTGTTATATTGTATTAATTATTATTTATTCTCTCCTCGTTACGATCTTCCATTTGTATTATCACCTATTAAATATTTACTTTTTTCATCGAAAAGATAATTTATTTTATAACGCACGTATTAATTATCCAAAATGGCCGCCTGTGAATGTCCCTAGTATATAGTGACTTTTATTAATGTCGAATCTATTATTTATCTGTTAATTATTTGTAACTTTATTTCAATAATTGACGTATAATTGAAGTGGAAATAATATTATTTTGCATTTATTTAATGTGTATAATTATTGAATGTATTCCGATGCGCACGTGTAAGAGCTATCCTATGTTCATGACAGTTCAAGATGGCCGCTCGTGAATGTCTCTAGTAAAAGTATAGTGACCCGTCCTTAATTTGTTTAATACTGAAATAATTATTCGTCCGTCGCTTAGTTTTCTCTATTTTAGCGCAGTTAGAATTTTTTTAAAGGACAATAGTATTGTTTGTGTAATCATTAAAACGTGTATATATATATACTGTGTGTTGTTTTAATATAATATCATGTGGATTGTATTATTGTTAAATTTTATAATTTATCAATAACACTGTTTTATTGTTGTGTTTCGAATAGTTTGTTTTTATAGAGTGTTCACTTAATTAATTTAATACTAATATGTGCATAGTGTGTTATTTTAATATGATAGCATGTGAATTGTGTTATTGTTAAATATTACTATTTATCAATAGTACTGTTTTATTGTTGTGTTTCGAGTAGTTTGTTTTTATAGAGTGTTCACTTAATTAATTTAATACTAATACGTGCATAGTGTGTTATTTTAATATGATAGCATGTGGATTGTCTTATTACCAGTTCTACTGCGTAACATAACCTTATTTCTCTACGCCAGACTTAATACAATTATACTATAATAACTTAGTTCAATATAATAATTTCTTATCTTAATCGCGTTTATCGTTGATACTCAGTCTTGATTAATTTCTAACCTATTCATATATTATTGGCTATTTTCTGTTTCTTTGTTATGAAGCTGTCGTTACCTTGTGCGTGTAATTTGTCGCCTTTACATAGAATTTTGGAGCTAATCTGTACATTGTTAGTTAAAATCTTTATTGTTTATAGGTTCTACAATCCTAATCCTTCAACGCTGAGTCCTTTACTCGGAACAGTTACATGGTGCGCGTTTGGTATCTTCTGGTTCTTCGCTATATTTCCAACACTTATTATGACTACTTTTACCTATCCTAGCATTGTAAGTATATATATATATATATAGATATATATAAAACATTATATTTTGTAAATATTTGTATAGTAAAATAGTCCGTCCCTTATCTTGTTTGCTAGCGTCGGATTATTTTGTTATAGTGTCAGAACATTTCCTTCATTTTCCAGTTTCCTGTTGCCGTCTTGATTGTTTTGGTAGTATCTGGTTCAGTATTCTATAAGTATTCACTTAAGTTTGGTAGTAGGCTTCTTGTAACTGCGTCGGCTTTAATGTATATCTTCCGATGTGAGTAACGAGTTTCTTATTATTATCAATTTTTATTCCAAGATGGTTTACAACATTCTTCCCCTTTTTAGGTTATGATTGGTTACCTCGGTATTTATTACCTTTGATATTTTCATACAGTCGTATATTATGTTTTGCAAAGTTGGATCCGTAGCCATTCCTCGTGGAGTTCCTGCATGGATACTTCCTTCTACGATGATTGGTTGCATTCAAACCTCGTTAACTTATAAAGGTACCTTTTCTTGTTTGCTAAGACCATTCCAGTAGTATCGACTTCGATTCTTTGTACACGTTTACTCCAATTTGGTATTTGGTTTCTCATAAATGCATTGACCCTTGTATAAACTTCGATGTGAGTAGTGAATTATCGTTGTCACTCACTTAACCTATCTTAGTTATTTCTCGACTCTTCCTGCACTTATTAACTGATTTTATTTCTTCTTATTAAAGACTACTGAGTCAACACTGAGTTATTTCGTTATAACGTCACTACTTTTCTTGATTTTTCGGTTTTATTTTCCAATGGGCAACTGTAAGTCTGTTGTCGAGTATCAATTATTGATTGTTATCGTGCTTCATTTAGTTTAATTGTTATATGATTGTAAATCTTTAATAGCATTATTTTCTTCCATATATATTAAGGCAATTGAGGTTAGTTTATTCATTCGTTTCTGCTGACAGTCGTATACTATGTTCTACGGAGTGGGTCCACAACTTGTTTCTGCGAAATTCCTGTATGTACGTTTCCTTTTACGATGATTAATTGTGCACTAGGTGCTTTTAACTTTCACTGCTTTTAATTATTTTATTGAATTAACATGTTGTTTATTTAAATGATGGTTAGAACACACACATAATACTTTTCCTTTTTCTGCATGATTTGATAAGCACTGTCACACTTCCTTTGGTTTAGCCACAATATTGTTTGTATCGGAACGATTGGAGTTAATTCTTACATTTGTTTCAGCTGGCTGTCATACATTATGTTCTACGGATATGGACACATAACCTGTCTACGCACATACACTTCCTTCTACGATGAGTAATTGTTCACGAGGTATTTTTCACTTCCACTGTTTTGTAATTATTTTATTGAATTACACATTTTATATTTAATGGTTAGAACGCACATAATAATTTTTCTTTTTTTCCTTTTAGGTTACCTCCATTTGCAGTATTCGACAAGCAGTGTCGTTCCTTATACCACCGTACTACATTGTCTCTTCAAATCGTTCTCGTGGTCTGTTTCGATTATGTGTTAGTTTTAACTTGTTCAAGTGTACTGTTCGTGGAATTCCTTTTACTTCGATCTTGACTTTACGTGTGTGGATTCTGACAATAGTGCCTGGTTTATCGAAGTGTGTTAATATGCCTAGGTGTTTTATATATTTTATATCTGGTTGTATATAAGATATATTTTGTTTATTGTGGTTTTGTGTGTCCATATTTGCTATATATTAAATTGTTTGATATTTCATATTTGTTATAAAAATGTGTATTCCTATCGTTCCATTCCTTATTCATGATATTATTGTGAGATTTAATTAAATTGCCGAATTGTAGGTTATCCTGATTATGTCGTGATTTATTAATTAATTTGCGAGTCACTTTTGGTTAATTGGTTCTTCATAGTTTATCCTTAGTCGAATTATGAAATTATAGGTTATGTTGTACTCTTTATATTTACTATTTCGTTAGAGTACCGATTTTTATTTTATTATCTGTTGTTTGCCGTCGTATAGTAATTTTCTCTATATGACTACATTTAATTAATCTTTTATTAAAAAATTTCCATTTTCATTGTACCGTGCATTCGTTTTGAATATTCGAATTGTCACTCGTATTATTTGTATATTATGGTTTTCCGTTTTTCGTTACGGCGCGTGCGTAGCGCGGGACGTGACAATACAACATAACCCAAGACGTTATAACGTTATACCTTCTAACGTAATACGTTATAACATTATACCATATAACGTTATGTTATATAACGTAATACGTTATAACGTTATACCACATCACGAATTCCGCTATAACGTTATACCACATAACGATATGCTATACAACGTAATACGTTATAACGTTATACCATATAACGCTGTGTTATATAACGTAATACATTATAACGTTATGCTATATAACGTAATCCGTTATAACGTTATACCATATAAGGTTATGTTATACAACGTAATGCGTTATAACGTTATACTATATAACGTTGTGTTATATAACGTAATACGTAATAACGTTGTGCTATAAAACGTAATTGTTTACAACGTTATACCATGTAACGTTATGTTACATAACGTAATGCGATATAACGTTAATCAACATAAGGTAATACGTTATAACGTTGTACCTTGTAAGGTAATACGTTATAACTTTATACCATATAACGATAAGTTATATAACGTCATACCTTGTAACGTGATGTTATATAACGTAATACGATATAACGTTATACAACATAACTTAATACGTTATAACGTTATACCTTCTTACGTAATACGTTATTACGTTATACCATATAACGTTATGTTGTATAACGTAATGCGATAAACCATTATACAACATAACCTAATACGTTATAACGTTATACCTTCTAACGTAATACGTTATAACATTATACCATATAACGTTATGTTATATATCGTAATACGATATAACGTTAAACCATATCACGAATTCCGCTATAACTTTATACCACATAACCATATGGTATACAACGTAATACGTTATAACGTTATACCATATAACGTTGTGTTATATAACGTAATACGTTATAACGTTATGCTATAAAACGTAATTGTTTGTAACGTTTTACCATATAACGTTATGTTATATACCGTAATAAGTTATAACGTTATACCATATAACGTTGTGTTATATAACGTAATGCGTTATAACGT
Organism: Bombus hypnorum; assembly: GCA_911387925.2. Lineage (NCBI taxonomy): Eukaryota > Metazoa > Arthropoda > Insecta > Hymenoptera > Apidae > Bombus > Bombus hypnorum. Next base: position 6,074,419 of record OU427027.1, read on the forward strand.
TATGCTGCAAAACGTAATTGTTTGCAACGTTATACCATGTAACGTTATGTTATATAACGTAATGCGAAATAACGTTGTTCAACATAGCGTAATACGTTATAACGTTACACCTTCTAACGTAATACGTTATGACATTATACCATATAACGTTATGTTATATATCGTAATACGATATAACGTTATACCATATCACGAATTCCGCTATAACTTTATACCACATAACGATATGCTATACAACGTAATACGTTATAACGTTATACCATATAACGTTGTGTTATATAACGTAATGCGTTATAACGTTATGTTATATAACGTAATAAGTTATAACGTTATGCCATATAACGTTATGTTATATAACGTAATGCGTTATAACGTTATGTTATATAACGTAATAAGTTATAACGTTATACCATATAACGTTGTGTTATATAACGTAATGCGTCATAACGTTATACCATATAACGTTGTGTTATGTAACGTAATATGTAATAACGTTGTGCTATAAAACGTAATTGTTTGTAACGTTATACCATGTAACGTTATGTTATATTACGTAATGCGAAATAACGTTATTCAGCATAACGTAATACGTTATAACGTTGTACCTTGTAAGGTAATACGTTATAACATTATACCGTATATCGTTATGTTATACAACGTAATGCGTTATAACGTCATACTATATAACGTAATACGTTATAACATTATACCATATAAGGTTATGTTATACAACGTAATGCGTTATAACGTTATACTATATAGCGTAATACGTTATAGCGTCGTACCATATAACATTATGCTGCATAACGTAATGCATTATAACGTTATACTATATAACGTAATACGTTCTAACGTTATATCATATAACGGTATGTTATATTACGTAGTAAGTTATAACGTTATACCATATAACGTTGTGTCATGTAACGTAATACGTAATAACGTTATGCCATATAAGGTTATCACCCCTCTTTATGGATATCGAGAAAGCATTTGACAAAATAAACCACAATAGTCTACTTCAATCAATCAGAAAACAATTCCCGGAGCAGATATACCATTTAATCAAATCTTACTTAAGCAACAGAACTTTTTCAGTACAAATTAAAGAAACATACTCTCAAGTTACAGACATCAAGGCAGGGGTTCCGCAAGGAAGCGTCTTGGGACCAATTCTATACACACTATACACGGCCAACATACCAACAACTACCAATAGCATAATACTGACATTTGCGGATGACACAGTTGTACTAGTCAGGCACACTAACACTGCAACAGCAGTCACATTACTAGAAGAACATATTGTAAAAATAGAAAAGTGGCTTCAAGTTAAACAAATTAAAGCGAACCCTGATAAATGCAACCACATTACATTCACACTGCGAAAACAGATACCACCAAACATTACACTCAACGGCACGCATATAATACAAACAAGGCAAGTCAAATACCTTGGACTCCACTTTGATACACGATTCACGTGGAAGCAACATATGAAATCGATAAAAAGCAAAATACAAATAGCAAGGAGACAGATGTACTGGTTAACAAGTCGAAAATCTAAACTGAGTATAGAAAACAAATTAACAATTTACAAAACCATTATAAAACCAATCTGGACGTACGGAATACCACTATGCAGTACAGCAGCAATGAGCCATATAACCAAATTAGAGGCAATGCAATCTAAAATACTCAGAACAATAGTAAACGCCCCATGGTACGTTAGAAACGAGGACATACGGAAAGACCTTGGAATACCAACGGTCAAGGAAGAGATTAGCAGATTCGCAAGAAGGTACAGAGAAAGAATAGCAACGCACCCGAACCGGCTGGCAGCGGAAACGATCATCACATTCATTGAGAGGAGATTAAAAAGGAAACACCCATCAGATCTCATAAAGGATATACCCTAACAAACACGAAGATCGTACCCCATTGGGGGTAGCAACCCACATGATAATAAACAGCTAAAAATTCCACCAAATGTTCAAATAGGACAAATTGTGAATATGAAATATTAAATAAAAAAATAAAAAAAAATATAAGGTTATGTTAGACAACGTAATGCGTTATAACGTTATACTATATAACGTAACACGTTATAACGTCCTACCATATAACATTATGCTACATGACGTAATGCATTATAACGTTATACTATACAACGTAATACGTTATAACGTTATGCTATAAAACGTAATTGTATATAACGTTATACCATATAACGTTATGTTATATAACGTAATAAGTTATAACGTTATACCATATAACCTTGTGTTATATAACATAATACGCAATAAGGTTATGCTATAAAACGTAATTGTATTTAACGTTATACCATGTAACGTTATGTTATAAAACGAAATGCGTTATAACGTTATACTATATAACGTAATACGTTATAACGTTATACCATATAACGTTGTGTGATATAACGTAATGCGTTATAACGTTATACTATATAACGAAATAAGTTATAACGTTATACCATATAACGTTGTGTTATTTAACGTAGTGCGTTATGACGTTATACTATATAACGTTGTGTTATATAACGAAATACGTTATAACGTTATACCATATAACGTAATGCGTTGTAGCGTTATAATATATATGTAATACGTTATAACGTTATAGCACATATCGTTATGTTTTGTAACGTAATGCGCTATAACGTTATACTATATAACGTAATACGTTATAACGTTATATCATATAACGTTATGTTATATAACGTAATACGTTATAACGTTATGCTGTAAAACGTAATTGTTTATAACGTTATACCATATAACGTTCTGTTATATAACGTAATGCGTTATAACGTCATACTATATAACGTAATTCGTTATAACGTTATACCATACAACGTTGTGTTGTATAAGATAATGCGTTATAACGTTATTCATCATAACGTAATACGTTATAACGTTGTACCTTGTTAGGTAATACGTTATAACTTTATACCATATAACGTTATGTTACATAACGTGATGCGTTACAATGTTATAACATTATACCATATAACGTTGTGTTATATAACGCAATGCGTTATAACGTTATTCATCATAACGTAATACGTTACAGCGTTGTACCTTGTTAGGTAATACGTTATATCGTTACACCATACAACGTTATGTTATATAACGTAATGCGTTATAACGTTATACTATATAACGTAATACGTTATAACGTTGTACCTTGTAAGGTAATACGTTATAACTTTATACTATATAACGTTATGTTATATAACGTAATGCGATATAACGTTATTCATCTTAAAGTAATACGTTATAACGTTGTACCTTGTTAGGTAATACGTTATAACTTTATACCATATAACGTTATGTTACATAACGTAATGCGTTATAATGTTATAACATTATACCACATAACGTTGTGTTATATAACGTAATGCGTTATATCGTTATACTATGTAACGTAATACGTTAAAACGTTATAACATATAAGGTTATGTTATACAACGTAATGCGATATAACGTTATACTATATAACGTAATACGTTATAACGTTGTTCCTTGTAAGGTAATACGTTATAACTTTATACCATATAACGTTATGTTACATAACGTAATGCGTTATAATGTTATAACATTATACCATATAACGTTGTGTTATATAACGTAATGCGTTATATCGTTATACTATGTAACGTAATACGTTAAAACGTTATAACATATAAGGTTATGTTATACAACGTAATGCGATATAACGTTATACTATATAACGTAATACGTTATAGCGTTGTACCATACAACGTTGTGTTATATAACGTAATGCGTTATAACGTTATACCATATAACGTTGTGTTATATAACGTAATGCGATATAACGTTATTCATCATAAAGTAATACGTTATAACGTTGTACCTTGTTAGGTAATACGTTATAACTTTATACCATATAACGTTATGTTACATAACGTAATGCGTTATAATGTTATAACATTATAGCACATAACGTTGTGTTATATAACGTAATGCGTTATATCGTTATACTATGTAACGTAATACGTTAAAACGGTATAACATATAAGGTTATGTTATACAACGTAATGCGATATAACGTTATACTATATAACGCAATACGTTATAGCGTTGTACCATATAACGTTGTGTTATATAACGTAATGCGTTATAACGTTATTCATCATAACGTAATACGTTATAACGTTGTACCTTGTTAGGTAATACGTTATAACTTTATACCATATAACGTTGTGATATATAACGTAATGCGTTATAACGTTGTACCATACAACGTTGTGTTATATAACGTAATACGTTATAACGTTATGTTATGTAATGTAATAAGTTATGACGTTATACCATATAACGTTGTGTTATTTAACGTAATGCGTTATAACGTTATACTATATAACGTAATACGTTATAACGCTGTACCTTACAACGTATGTTATATAACGTAATACGTTATAACGATATACTATATAACGTAATACGTTATCACGTTGTACCTTGTAAGGTAATACGTTATAACTTTATAACATATAACGTTATGTTATATAACGTAATGCGATATAACGTTATTCATCATAACGTAATACGTTATAACGTTGTACCTTGTTAGGTAATACGTTATAACTTTATACCATATAACGTTGTGTTATATAACGTAATGCGTTATAACGTTATACCATACAAAGTTGTGTTATATAACGTAATACGATATAACGTTATGTTATGTAATGTAATAAGTTATAACCTTATACCATATAACGTTGTGTTATTTAACGTAATGCGTTATAACGTTATACTATATAACGTAATAAGTTATAACGTTATACCATATAACGTAATAAGTTATAACGTTATACCATATAACGTTGTGTTATTTAACGTAATGCGTTATAACGTTATACTATATAACGTAATACGCTATAACGCTGTACCTTACAACGTATGTTATATAACGTAATACGTTATAACGTTATACTATATAACGTGATTGTTTATAAAGTTATACCATATAACGATATGTTATATAACGTAATACATTATGACGTTATGTTATATAACGTAATGCGAGATAACGTTATACAATATAACGTAATACGTTATAACGTTATACCTTCTAACGTAATACGTTATAACATTACACCATATAACGTTACGTTATATAACGTAATGCGGCATAATGTTATACAAAATAACGTAATACGTTATGACGTTATACCTTCTAACGTAATGCGTTATGACGTTATGCCATATAACGTTATGTTATATAACGTAATGCGTTATAATGTTATACTGTAAAACGTAATTCTTTATAACGTTGTACCATATAACGTTATGTTATTTAACGCAATGCGTTGTAACGTTATACTATATAACGTAATACGTTATATCGTTACACCATACAACTTTATGTTATATAACGTAATGCGTTATAACGTTATACTATATAACGTAATACGTTATAACGTTCTACCTTGTAAGGTAATACGTTATAACTTTATACCATATAACGTTATGTTATATAACGTAATGCGATATAACGTTATTCATCATAACGTAATACGTTATAACGTTGTACCTTGTTAGGTAATACGTTATAACTTTATACCATATAACGTTATGTTACATAACGTAATGCGTTGTAATGTTATACTGTAAAACGTAATTCTTTATAACGTTGTACCATATAACGTTATGTTATGTAACGTATTACGTTATAACGTTATGCAATATAACGTAATACGTTATAACTTTATACCACATAACGTTATGATATATAACGTAATGCGATATAACGTTATACTATATAACGTAATACGTTATAGCGTTGTACCATATTACGTTGTGTTATATAACGTAATGCTTTATAACGTTATACCATATAACGTTGTGTTATATAACGTAATGCGTTATAACATTATACCATGTAACGTAATACGTTATAACGTTATACCATATAACGTTGTGTTGTATAACGTAATGCGTTATAACGTTATACCAGATGACGTTATGTTATATATATATATATAGGGCCAAGGTATGCTTGTTTTAGGTATAGGATGTAGTTCGGCTTGAATTTTTCCCGAACTCGTCTTAGAAATCTGACAAGCATGACAGTTCTCCACGAATTTACGAACATATTTCGCCATTCCCTCGAACTGGTGCACATGATTAATTACGGACCACCTAAAGCCCCTTGGAACAATAGGCAAACTGAGAGTCCTACCTTTTCTTTGTATTTTGCGGTATAGTGTACCAGATCGTAGTTCGTACGTATTTGCAATATCCTCCGCGAGTTCATCATTTTGTAATTTAGTAACAATTTCCGAAATTTGAGGATCTCGACGCTGTTCCGCTAACAACCAACCTTCAGAAACTTCAGTCAGATTATTTTCTTTTTCTTTAATTTTGTTAATTTCAACATGATCAATATCTATAGGATTCCGTGAAAAGAAATCAACATGAGCCATTCGTTTTCATTCTCGCTTCATAATGTTAAAATTAAAGGTTTGTAAGTATGCCCACCACCTGTGAACCCTGTCATTCAGATTTACTTTATTGCTAGACGCCTTCAAAGAATTACAGTCCGTAACAACAAGGAATTCTCGTCCATGTAAGTAGTGTCGGAAATGTCTAATAGCATTAACTACTGCTAACGTCTCTAATTCATACGAATGGTACCTGGACTCAGCAGGGCTAGTTCTTTTACTAAAATATTCCACTACCCTATTTTTCCCTTCAACTTTCTGCATAAGAATAGCCCCATACCCATCTAAACTTGCATCGGTATGTAATTCTATAGGATATTTAGGCTCAAATATCATCAACACTGGTTCATCAGTCAGAATAGATATTACTTTTTGTTTTATCTTTTCGTGCTTATCCGCCCAACTTATATTTTTATTACTGGAAGTAAGTGCATATAAAGGTTTCATTATTTGTGAAAATTTAGGAACGAATTTTCGAAAATAAGAAGCCAGACCAATAAACTGCCTGAGCTGCGTGACGGTCGTCGGAGCAGGTAAAGTACTCAAGGCTTGTATTTTACCGGGGTTTGGGCGAACTTCACCGTTGTGAATTACATAACCCAAATAGAGAATCGAAGTTTTAAGGAAAGAGCATTTAGAAAAATTAAAAGAAAATCCAGCGTTCACAAGGGTGTTCAATACGACATCTAATCTTTCTAAAGCTTGGTCAACCGAATCAGCGATAATTAGTACATCATCCAAATAAACAACTACGTACGAATAAGCAAGGTCACCCAAGGCCTTAAAAATGGCTCTCTGAAAGACAGACGGTGCATTTTTCAACCCAAACGGCATCGTAATATATTCGTATGGTCCGTCTGGAGTAACAAACGCTTTATACTCTGAGGAATTTGGATGAATAGGAATTTGATGAAACCCACTGGCCATATCCAGACAAATAAAGTACTTAGCTTTCCGCAATCTCGCTATTTGATCCGCTATTAGTGGTAAAGGATACCGATCCGCAACCGTATTTTTATTCAATTCTCTGTAATCCACGCATAGTCTTTCTGAGCCATCTTTCTTTTTAACGAGTAATATGGGGCTTATTTCGCTCATCCTCGCTAAGTCTATAAGGGCTTCTGTGAACAGTATCGTTAGGATCAATTAACCGTATCTCTAATTGTCCCGTATTAACGCGAGCTCGAGGAAAACCCGTAATAAAAGAATCTTTAAATTTTTCAAGAACAGAAATCAATCGGTTTTTATCATTTCCTACAATTTCAGTATCAACCTCATTAATATTGATCTCGTTTTCTTTGGCTTTACTACACGCATTTATTATTTTTGTTCTATTAATAGCGATGCCGTTTCGAGAAACATTTACATCAAAACCCTGGCTCAAAATTTCACGACCAATCATTATGTCATATTTTAAGTGATTATCAGCAAGGACATGAAAAATTATCTCCAATGTAAATCCATCAATACACACAAGAGACAAAATTTGCGATGTACATTTAACACAGGTGTCTCCTATTCCACGCATCATTACTGTATCAGTTTTTCTTTTACCGGTAAATTTCAATGCCACAGATTCTTTAATTAGTGAGCACTCAGCCCCTGAGTCGAAGCAAAATGGATACAACTCACCCAGATGAACTAATTTACCAATGGAAGCTTCCGTTACACAGAAATCGACCCGTTTCTCGTTTTTGGAGTTACTGCCTCCTTTCGGTGTGCTGCTGTTTTTTCCCCTTTCCGCTACATTGGGCAACTAGGAGCAATATGGCCCTCCTCTCGACACCTGAAACATATCACCTTCGATGTTGCGAGTGATTGACTATCGTCCGGGTTTCGAGTGTTCCTCTGTTTCCCAAATTTTATCCTTTTTTGGCACTCCACCACTTTATGTCCGAGGTTACCACAGTAGTGACACTTAATCCGATAGTCAGGCGGCTTATGACGTTTAGCTTCAGGACCCACAGAAAAGTTGTCTGAGTTGCCAGTTGCCAGTCTCTTCTTTGTGTAAGAGAAAGCTCTCATTTCACTTAGAAATTGATCTTCAGTCTTAATATCACTTGTAAGGGCAAACCGTTCAAAACGCTGATCCAGTGAAGACAATTGAAAAAGAACGGAAGCGTTGATCACCTCAGCCATAGTCAAATTCTCCCACCTTGCCTTTAGGAAGGAACGTAGACGTATTCCAAAAACTCCCATGGTTTCATCCTTCAGTGGTTTTTCATGAGACATCTTCATTAGCGCTGAGGTAGCTGTTTCTTTGCCACCAAATCGCGCAGTAAAAAGGTCTTTAAATTTTGACCAAGTAATATCTCTTCCTACCAACACTTGCGTTAGCCATTGTGCTGCTGTACCTTCCAGAGCACTGCTTAAAGCAGAATATAACGCACTGCCTTGCAAAGGATATTCTTTCACGATCAGATTTACAACTGCACACCATGCTGCTGGGTCAGATCCCGCGATTTCGGGGTTAAAACGCGGAAACGTTAGATTTTTCGATTCTGCACCCGGCTTTGGCACAAGCGTTTGTATTAATCACGATAGTTATATGCTCTTGCATAGTCAAAAACGACTCTGATCCCACTTCTGATGTAGGATTAGTCGGGTTTGTCGGGTTGGCGCTGGTTCTTGGGGCGCGTTGTGTATCTTCTTTAGAACTTGCCATAGTAATTGTTTTAAAGATATGTATTTTCAGTTGTATGTACAGGAGTTGTTTAACAGGGTTTAACAATTTAACGCTCAACGTTCTTGGGTTCAAACGAATCCGCGGTCAACGGGATAACTTTGCACAATTGGGAATGCGTAGAGTCTCAAACGAAGTTTTCTGTGACGTACGGTTTCTTCCAGACTGACTGTCTGACGTTGTGTATAAACTCTCCAAGGTGATCATAAGAATAAAAGACTGGCACGATCACACTTGTCATTTGCGTATTGATCGGGGTTGTCAAAACGTTCATCCCGCGACCGCGGCTACGTTCCGTGACCAATTGTGTCACCTCGACCCCAAGCCCGCTGTAATAACACTATAATGTACAACTTTAACAAACAGTCTAGATCAAAGCATTAGGATTCTTCCCAAAATTGCAAAAGAAAGGCCCTCTATGCCTACATCTCCGACATATCTTAATACGTTATAACGTTATACTATATAACATAATACGTTATAACGTTATACCATATAACGTTATGTTATATAACGTAATATGTTACAACGTTATACCATATAACGTAATACGTTATAACGTTAAACCATATGACGTTATGCTATACAACGTAATACGTTATAATGTTATACCATATAACGTAATAAGTTATAATGTTACACCATATAACGTATTACGTTATAACGTTGTCGGGGATGAAAGAACACCGGAACCTTAGGAATTTTGAATAATCCCGCAACATTGTTATCTAGAGTCTACTATAGCTGTAATTAAATAATTGTAGTTATTCAATCCGATTTGTAATTGTTCGAGATTTGTGATAGTGAGCTTGGGCTCGAGGCGACAGCCAGTCGCCGAACGTCGCCGCGGTCACGGGATGAACGCTTTGTCTGACAAAGGTATGAAGTAATTCTATAGCTCTCCTTAAAAGAAATATTCGTGGCGCCACACGACAGTAAACATTCCAATGGTTTCTGTCCCGTGGCTCGCCACACGCAGACACTATTCTTCGAGTAAGATGATTGCCAGGTGTCGATGCGTCTCCGCCGTACATGTTCAGCTAGCCTGAGGGCCCGTTATAAATCTTAGGATTTAGTTCACTAAAGTCCTTCAAACAAACAGTCTTTGTCCCAGCTACGGGAAGATAGGAGAGACCTATTTTTCAGCGATCGGCGTCTCCCACTAGCAACTTTCCCCCGAGGGTGGCTAGCATCTTTTTCTAACCACCGATATGGAGATTGACCAATTAGCAGCAACGCCAATTTTCCTTAATTTCTGAACGAAGGCTTTCCTCGACGAATCAGGTGATCTCGTGTCCTTAGACACGCCCCATCATAGTTTTCCTCTGCAGCATCATCGCGACGGAGAGTCATTCTCTCGTGATGTCGTATTAGCGAGTTACTTAGAGTCTGTACGCTCGGTGGATGTTTCACGTTTTAACAAAGAGTCCGACTTAGAATTTGCGTGCACGTTAATCTATCATCCCGTCGACCGCGGATTCGTTATGGAACCTAGGATCAATGTCATTAGTTTCTCGAGTATCTAATTACCGCGGTTACTTGTCCAGTTCTATGAGAATCGTACTTGCACTAGTCAATGTCTTCCCTATTCCGTATCGACACGTAATCCAAACGAAGATTCGTTTCACGCCCCTAACTCTAATTCTAATGTAAACCAGACAACGTTATACCATATAACGTTATGTTATATATCGTAATACGTAATAGTGTTATAATACGTTATGACGTTATACAATATAACGTAATACGTTATAACGTTATTCCATATAACTTTATGTTATACCCCGTAATACGTTATAAAGCTAAATTATATAACGTAATAAGTTATAACGTTATAACATGTAACACATTACGTTATAACGTTACACCATATAACGCATTACGTTATAACGTTATACCTGATGACGTTATGTTATATATCTTAATACGTTATAACGTTATACTATATAACATAATACGTTATAACGTTATACCATATAGCGTTATGTTATATAACGTAATATGTTACAACGTTATACCATATAACGTAATACGTTTGTTACGTCATGCGGCTTGACATAGGTTATATTCTTAACCGTCTATCGTGGCATTACAACGTCGCAGACGGATCGTCGCGTCTGCCCGGCAAATAAACATTGTAGTTGTCACGTCGATTCGGGGTAATTTCACGTTCCGCACGTAATGTGATAGATTCGTATTTTAGTTATTACAAAATTTTTAAAACTGATAGAGTAACGATACAGAGTGTTATGACAGAACAGAATACAATGTCGAGTGCTGACTTGGGAGGTATTTTATATCAAGGGTTTGGTTCCTGTGGAGGGGTTATCGCTGGATGCCGGTCACATAGTGATTCCGTTACTGCTTATTTGCTATTTCGACGGCTAAGGTATGTGAAATATAATTATCCTTTCGCTGCATTTTGTTACGGCCACCGTGACATAGTAGCAAGCGCATGGTTCATTAAGCAGGGCGACTTCCAGAAACGTCGACTCGTGGCCGTTATTTTACCTCTTATAAAAGAATGTGGCGTGATCCGAACGTAGTGGGGGGTCGTCTTCCAGAAAAGACGAAAAAGATTGAAGGGCCATCAGAACCTTTCGAGAAGTCAAACTGTCAATACATATCATATGTCGCGCATTACTTATCAACGAACACGCAGTTACATTTTTGTTTTATCTATATCTCTCTAGTTAATAAGTTGTTAAAATAAACATTAATTTATTTGTGTTAAATCTGTGCAATTTCATCGAACCACCCTTATTATCATAATAGAAATAAGGGAATCGATCAGTTCGTGGCGTCGATTATTTAATCGTAACGGGAACTTACAACTCTCGTTGACGTGCTATTTCGCGATCGCGTCTCTCCGCGAACGGTCGAAACATTTTTGGTCCTTCGAGCCGGATAACGTGCCAGTGAAGAGTGCACTACCAGTGACCACACAGTGCCAGGTGACTACATCAAAACCAGCAGCGGGAGCGTTATCACCACACCGAAACCAGTGACGTCAGGCGCGTCACTTTCGAAGAAGCAGAACCCATTGCAAGGGAACGCAACCACGCAACCTCTCGCCGCAGCTGGACAGTCATCAAAGCAACGAATTCCACAACTTAATAATACAACCAAACGAGTGGCCGTCGGGAACGTACAAGGCGTTCCTCGACAAGCATACACGCGACTTCACGCCGCACGACAGTAAGGTAAGCTCGTTCCTTATATCGACCATCTCCTATCCTCGGCAACGATGGCAAGCGAAGACCAACTCATCTCCTTGCGTCGGAGACGAGGCTACTGTAGCGGCCGATTCACATACGTATCGAACCGACTGGACGAGTATGAACAATCCGGGCGCCAGGAAAACTCCTTGTTAACGAACTACGAGAAACAACTGACCGAAGCTGCGAGTCAATTCGAAGCGATCCAACTCGAGTTAGAAGTATTAGACGAGGAGGAACAAGCGCGCGTCATCGAAATAAGGGATCGGTACGTCGCGGTAGATATAAAGCTACAAAATCTTCTGAGGAACGCGCGAGCAGTATCGCCGTAAACATCCATAAATCCTCCAACCTGTGCAACATCCGCAAGTTTAAATCCGATAGCTATTAAATTACCAGATCTTGGGCTCCCTACTTTTGACGGAAGTTTAGAGAAATGGAACACGTTTTACGATACCTTATCTTCCACAATCGATAAAAATCCTAGTCTTACGGACGTACAGAAATTCCATTACTTGCAGTCCGCCCTGCAAGGTGAAGCAGCGGATTGTTTAAACGTGTTACCCCTTAGCAATGTAAACTACAGTCAGGCTACAGCCGTTCTCAAGGAGAGTTTCGAATGCCCACGATACACAGCTTTCGGTCACTGCATGGCAATAATTGATTATCCAAGGTTAACCAAAGAATCTCCAACGGAATTAAGGCGCTTAGTCCACACATTTAAACAACACATATATGCAATGAACAAATTAGGAGAATCCTACCCCGATGCCAGTGCCATGCTTAACAGCCTCATCCTCTCGAAAATACCGCTAAGTATCCAAAAACAATGGGAAATGACGCTGCCTAATAACGAAGTGCCTCCGTACATTAATTTATTAAACTTCCTAGAGAGATTATCACGAAGCTCCAGACCGATCACCACGGTCAAACAAACAAGAGAATCACCGGAACAAACCGCTCCAATCCGCCAACGCGCACCACGAGGACATGCATTTACGGCGACACAGGTTACTCCGACATGCCCCACCTGTCAAGGACCACGCCCCATTTGGAGGTGTGACACCTTCAAAACCAAGTCCTTTCGCGAACGCATTCGGGAAGTCAAGGAAGCATCACTATGCCTCAACTGCCTCGGGAAAGGGCACACAACGAAGCATTGTTTCGCGGGATCATGCCGCGTATGCGGAGAACGACATCATACGATGCTGCATAGGGCAAAACGCCATTCAGGGTCTCGTTCCAGCACGTCCAGCACGAAATCTTCCCCATCAAATAGCCGATCCACAACACCTTCGTTGCCACCCAACTCATCACCCACTCGTCGCAAAAGACACACAACAGACCACAGATCGGAAACACCACGAGCAGCCGCGTCTCCAAGTCCACCTCCCAGTGACAGACGAACACATAACCAATGACGCCGACGCTCGATGACTCCGTTGACGACCGAACATACCAGACCAGTAGCATCCGAATCATTATCCAATGATGTAGTCATCACAGCGCAGATTAACGTTTTGAATGATAAATAGCAACCAATCCGTTGTCGAGCGTTGCTCGACACCGGATCAAGTATGAATTTCATTACTGAGGAATTACCAAAATCGCTAAAAATAAAGCAAAACAAATGTTCGGTCCCAATCGGAGCTCTAGGCACCTTCACGACGACCTCTAAGCGACACATCACGGCCACGATCGCTTCCACTGACGCCACATACACACGGGCATTAACGTTCCTTGTCATTCCGACCATATCAACCTTAATTCCAAGCGAACCCATCGATCGTTCGACACTTGAGATACCCAAAAATCTCAAATTGGCCGATCCACCATTTCATGTACCAGCTCCGATCGATGTGCTACTAAGCTCAGGTACAACACTCGCGTCGGTGTGTGTAGGACAGATCAACCTGACCCAGCCAGACGAACCTGAACTGCGCCTGCAAAAAACGCGATTCCGATAGGTAATCGGGGGGAGTCCAACTTCCCAAACCGCGACAAATACATTTCACACATCCACGACGACTCTACAAGCAGACCTCGCGCGGTTTTTGGAAATCGACGAAGGACCGTCGATTAAACATATCTCAGAGGCAGACCGCCGATGCGAAGAACACTTCCAAGCCCACATCCGACGCAACGGCGAAGGACGATACATCGTCGCTCTGCCATCCAACGACCAGCTTAGTTACTCGGATCCTCTAAAACGCTGGCAATTAAACGACTCGCCTCACTCAATCGCCGATTCCAGCACGACAAACGCTTCGAATCAGAATATCGATCGGTAATACAGGAGTATCTGGCATTGGGACACATGACGAAGGTCAATGTCAATCACTCCAAAGACAGCGGATATTATTTACCCCATCATGGGGTGATCAAAGCATCGAGTCAAACCACCAAACTCCGTGTAGTTTTCGACGGATTGGCACCAAGCACTACCGGAATCTCCCTAAACGATACACTTCACACAGTACCCAAGTTACAGGAAGATTTATTTTGCATACTAATTAGATTCCGCTCTCATCAATACGTACTCACTGGCGACATCGAAAAAATGTATCGGCAATTCCTCGTACGACCAGGGGATCGGAAATATCAAAGGAAATTATGGCGCAGCGCGAGTGGAGAAACAGAAACCTATCAGCTCAACACCGTAACGTTCGGTTTATCCGCAGCCCCGTATCTAGTCATTCGGTGCCTCAAGCAACTGGCAGAGGACGAAGGACATTGATTTCCACGTGCAGCCCAGGTACTGCAGCGGGATTTCTACGTCGACGATGCTCTCACAGGAGCTGAGACGAAGGACGAAGCCCTCGCGCTTAGAACAGAACTCACCAATTTACTTCAACTGGCCGGCTTAAACATACGAAAATGGGCATCAAATGACAAGGACTTATTAGACGGACTTTCCATAGAAGAAACAAATCATCAACATTTGTTGGGGGATTAACAAACCTTGAAGACGCTGGGGGTGTTTTGGAATTCATCCGATGATTCCATTCTTTCCTCGGTCGAAGTCAAACCCACTCCCTCCCGAGTCACGAAACGAATCATCAGCTCGGAGATCGCAAAAATCTACGATCCGCTCGGTTTGCTCGCACCGGTGATTATTCGGGCCAAGATGCTGCTTCAACGAATATGGTCGTCGAAGATCGATTGGGATGAATCACTTCCGATCGATTTACATACAGAGTGGGACAGGTACTACGCTCAATTACCGTTATTAAACAACATTAGGTTCCAACGAAAGGCTATAATTAAATCCGCAACGGAAATTGAATTGCATGGTTTCTGCGATGCCAGCGGAAAGGCTTATGGAGCTTGTGTTTATCTCCGAACCCTTAACGCTAACGGCCGCGTTTGTGGTTAAAAGTTTTTAACCACAAAATCGAAAGTCGCCCCGCTCAAGTGCCAGACCATTCCTCGGCTCGAGCTGAGCGGAGCACTCCTTCTTACGTTCCTGATGTCGACAGTACAACAAGCCCTATTGCATAAAATTACTCGAACTATCTATTGGACCGATTCCACTATCGTCCTCCATTGGCTCAATACATCACCTCACACTCTCAAAACGTTCGTCGCTAACAGAGTCTCCGAAATTCAAACAAAAACCAGTATCCGCGATTGGCGCTACGTTCCTAACAACGACAATCCCGCGGATTTAATATCGCGTGGTCAAACACCCGAAGAGTTTCTGCGCAAACCATTTGGCAGCACGGTCCTGCATGGCTCTACCAGTCGGAAGACTACTGGCCGACATGGGCGCTAACACCTCAAATTGAAGTACCGGAACAGAAAGGGGCGATTTGTCTGACCGCAAATCCCGCCGATTACGAATCATAGCTCGTTGCCTCCGTTGGAAACAAAAAAAGAACCGAGCGGCACCCCTAACCGTAACCGAATTAAGCTTAACACACGACAAGCTAATAAGATTGTTGCAAAACGTCCATTTCTCCGAGGAAATTCGTACTCTCCAAAAAGAACGAAACGCGGCGATAAAGGGTAAGCTCACGAGACTCAACCCGTTCATAGACAAGGAAGGAATATTGCGAGTCGGGGGTCGGCTCAGTCAGTCGTCAATGACCTTCGCCCAGAAACATTCCATAGTACTACCTAAGTCATCCGTTCCAACAAGCATCATAGAACATGCGTTGAGTTATAACGTTACATTATATAACGTAATACGTTATACCGCTATAAATTATAACGTAATACGTTATAACGTTATACCATATAACGTTATGTTATATAACGTAATGCGATATAACGTTATACAATATAAGGTAATTCGTTATCTCTTTATACCATCTAACGTCATACGTTATAACATTATACCATAAAACATTATGATATATAACGTAATACGTTATAACATTATACCATATACCGTATTCCGCTAAAACATTGTACCATGTAACGTTATGTTATATAACCTAACACCTTATAGCAATATACCATATAACGTTATGTTATATAACGCAATACGTCATAACGTTATGATATAAAACGTAATTATGTATAACGTTATAACATATAACGTTATGTTATATAACGTAATGCGTACTCACGTTATACTATATAACGAAATACGTTATAACGTTATACCAAATAATGTTACGTTATATAACGTAATGCGTTATAACGATATACATTCTAACGTAATGCGTTATAACGTTATACCATATAACGTTATGTTATATAACGTAAAGCGTAACAACGTTATACTATATATCGTAATCAGTTATAACGTTATTTCATATAAAGTTAAGTTATATAACGTAATGCGTTATAACGTTATACTATGTAACGTAATCAGTTATAACGTTATTTCATATAAAGTTATGTTATATAACGTAATGCTTTATAACGTTATACTATATAACGTATTACGTTATAACTTTGTAACTCATAACGTAATACGTTATATCGTTATATCATATATCGTTATGTTATATAACGTATTGCGATATAACGTTATACTATATAATATAATACTTTATAATCGTATAGCACATAACATTACGTTATATAGGGTAATACGTTATTGCCTAATAGCTTAAAACGTAATACGTTTAACGTTATACCATAAACGTTAGGATATATGGCGAAATACGTAACAGCTTTATACTATATAATGTAATTTGTTATAACGTTATACCATACAACGCAAAACGTTATATCGTTATATCATATATCGTTATGTTATGTAACGTAATACGTTATAACGTTATAGCATATATCGTATTACGCTATAACGATATACAATATAACGTTATTCTCTATAACGTAATACGTTATAACGTTATACTACATAACGTTATGTTATTTAACGTAATACGTTATAACGCCATACCATATAACGTTGTGTTATATAACATAATTCGTTATAACGTTATACTATATAACGTAATATTTTATAACGTTATACCATATAACGTTATGTTATATAACGTAATACGTTATAACGTTATACAATATATCTTAATACGTTATAACGTTATACCATATAACTTATTACGCTATAACGTTTTACCATATAACGTTATGTTATATAACGTAATACGTTATAACGATATACCACATATCGTATTACGCTGTAACGTTATACCATATGACGTTATGTTATATAACGTAATGTGTTATAACGTTATACTATGTAACGTAGTACGTTATAACGTTATACCATATAACGTTATGTTATATAACGTGATACGTTATATCGTTATACTATTTAAAGTAATACGTTATAACGTTTTACCTTATAAGGTAATACGTTATTACTTTATACCATATATCGTTATGTTGTATAACGTAATACGTTGTAACGTTATACTACAATAGGTAACAGTTATAACGTTACACCATATAACGTTACGTTATATAACGTAATGCTTTATATCGTTATACTATATAACGTAATACGCTATAACGTTTTACCTGGTAAGCTAATGCGTTCTAACTTTATACCATATAACGTTATGTTATATAACGTAATGCGTTATAGCGTTATGCTATATAACGTAATGCGTTATAACGTTATACTATATAACGTAACACTTTATAACGTTATACCTTATAACGTATGCTATATACGTAATAAATTTATACGTTATACCATATAACGTTGTGTTATATAACGTCATACGCAATAACGTTATGCTATAAAACGTAATTGTTTATAACGTTATACCATATAAAGTTATGTTATATAACGTAATAAATTATAACGTTATACCATATAACGTTGCATTATATAACGTAATACGTTATAACGTTATGCTATGTAACGTAATCCGTTATAACGTTATACCATATAACGCTGTGTTATATAACGTAATACGTTATAACGTTATGCTATATAACGTAATCCGTTATAACGTTATACCATATAAGGTTATGT
This sequence comes from Bombus hypnorum, assembly GCA_911387925.2. Classification (NCBI taxonomy): domain Eukaryota; kingdom Metazoa; phylum Arthropoda; class Insecta; order Hymenoptera; family Apidae; genus Bombus; species Bombus hypnorum. Next base: position 6,093,219 of record OU427027.1, read on the forward strand.
TATATAACGTAATGCGTTATAACGTCATACTATATAACGTAATTCGTTATGACGTTATACCATACAACGTTGTGTTGTATACCATAATGCGTTATAACGTTATACTATATAACGTAATTGTTATAACTTTATACCTTATAACGTATGTTATATAGCGTAATTCGTTATAACTTTATACTATATAACGTAATTGTTTATAACGTTATACCATATAACGTTATGTTATATAACGTAATACGTTATAACGTTATGCTATGTAACGTAATCCGTTATAACGTTATACCATATAACGCTGTGTTATATAACGTAATACGTTATAACGTTATGCTATATAACGTAATCCGTTATAACGTTATACAATATAAGGTTATGTTATACAACGTAATGCGTTATAACGTTATACTATATAACGTTGTGTTATATAACGTAATACGTAATAACGTTGTGCTATAAAACGTAATTGTTTACAACGTTATACCATGTAACGTTATGTTACATAACGTATTGCGATATAACGTTAATCAACATAAGGTAATACGTTATAACGTTGTACCTTGTAAGGTAATACGTTATAACTTTATACCATATAACGATAAGTTATATAACGTCATACCTTGTAACGTGATGTTATATAACATTATGCTACATAACGTGATGCATCGTAACGTTATACTATATAACGTAATACGTTATAACTTTATACCTTATAACGTTATGTTATATAACATAATGCGATATAACGTTATACAGTATAACGTAATACGTTATAACGTTATACCTTATAACGTAACACTTTATATCATTATACCATATAACGTTATGTTATATAACGTAATACGTTATAACGTTATACCATATACCGAGGTACGTTATAACGTTTAAGCGTATACCATTATGCTACATAACGTAATGCGTTATGAAGTTATTCTATATAACGTAATACGTTATAACTTTATACCTTATAACGTTATGTTATATAACATAATGCGTTATAACGTTATACAGTATAACGTAATACGCTATAACGTTATACCTTCTAACGTAACACGCTATAACATTATACCATATAGCGTTATGTTATATAACGTAATTAGCTATAACGTTATACCATATATCGCAGTACGTTATAACGTTTTACCGTATAACATTATGCTACATAACGTGATGCATCATAACGTTATACTATATAACGTAATACGTTTTAACGTTATACCTTCTAACGTAACACGTTATAACATTATACCATATAGCGTTATGTTATATAACGTCATAAGTTATAACGTTATACCATATATCTCAGTACGTTATAACGTTTTACAGTATAACATTATGCTACATAACGTAATGCGTTATAACGTTATACTATATAACGTAACACGTTATAACTTTATACCTTATAACGTTATGTGATATAACGTAATACGATATAACGTTATACAATGTAACGTAGTACGTTATAACGTTACACTATATAACGTAACACGTTATAACTTTATACCTTATAACGTTATGTTCCATAACATAATGCGATATAACGTTATACAGTATAACGTAATACGTTATAACGTTATACCTTCTAACGTAACACGTTATAACATTATACCATATAACGTTATGTTATATAACGTAATAAGTTATAAAGTTATACCATACATCGTATTCCGCTATAACGTTATACCATATAACGTTATGTTATATAACGTAATGCGATATAACGTTATGCAATATAACGCAATACGTTAGAACGTTATACCTTATAACGTTATCTTATATAACGTAATGCGATATCACGTTATACAATATAACGCAATACGTTAGAACGTTATACCTTATAACGTAACACGTTATATCATTATACCATATAACGTTATGTTATATAACGTAATAAGTTATAACGTTATACTATATAACGTAATGCGATATAATGTTATACTATATAACGTAACACGTTATAACTTTATACCTTATAACGTTATGTTATATAACGTAATACGAAGTAATGTTATACAATGTAACGTAATACGTTATAACGTTATACCTTCTAACGTAACACGTTATAACATTATACCATACAACGTTATGTTATATAACGTAATAAGTTATAACGTTATACCATACATCGCAGTACGTTATAACGTTTTACCGTATAACATTAGGCTACATAACGTAATGCGATATAACGTCATACTATATAACGTAACACGTTATAACTTTAAACCTTATAACGTTATGTTATATAACGTAATACGATATAACGTTATACAATGTAACGTAATACGTTATAACGTTATACCATATACCGAGGCACCTTATAACGTTTAACCGTATACCATTATGCTACATAACGTAATGCGTTATAAAGTTACACTATATAACGTAATACGTTATAACTTTATACCTTATAACGTTATGTTATATAACGTAATGCGATTTAACGTAATGCAATATAACGCAATACGTTAGAACGTTGTACCTTATAACGTAACACGTTATATCAGTATACCATATAACGTTATGTTATATAACATAATGCGTTATAACGATATACTATATAACGTTATGTTATATGACATAATGCATTATAACGTTATACTATATAACGTAATACGTTTTAACGTTATACCATATAACGTTATGTTATATGACATAATGCATTATAACGTTATACTATATAACGTAATACGTTTTAACGTTCTACCTTCTAACGTAACACGTTATAACATTATACCATATAACGTTATGTATTATAACGGAATACGTTATAACGTTATACCATATACCGAGGTACGTTATATCGTTTAACCGTATACCATTATGCTACATAACGTAATGCGTTATAACGTTACACTATATAACGTAATACGTTATAACTTTATACCTTATAACGTAACACGTTATATCATTATTCCATATAACGTTATGTTATATAACGTAATAAGTTATAAAGTTATACTATATAACGTAATACGCATTAACGTTATACCTTTTAATGTTATGTTATATAACGTAATACGATATAACGTTATACAATGTAACGTAATTCGTTATAACGTTATATCTTATAACGCAATACGATATAACTTTATACCATATAGCATTATGTTATATAACGTAATTAGCTATAACGTTATACCATATATCGCAGTACGTTATAACGTTTTACCGTATAACATTATGCTACATAACGTGATGCATCATAACGTTATACTATATAACGTAATATGTTATAACTTTATACCTTATAACGTTATGTTATATAACATAATGCGATATAAAGTTATACAGTATAACGTAATACGTTATAACGTTATACCTTATAACGTAACACGTTATATCATTATACCATATAACGTTATGTTATATAACGTAATACGTTATAACGTTATACCATATACCGAGGCACCTTATAACGTTTAACCGTATACCATTATGCTACATAACGTAATGCGTTATAAAGTTACACTATATAACGTAACACGTTATAACTTTATACCTTATAACGTTATGTTATATAACGTAATGCGATATAACGTTATACAGTATAACGTAATACGCTATAACGTTATACCTTCTAACGTAACACGCTATAACATTATACCATATAACGTTATGTTATATAACGTAATTCGTTATAACGTTATGCTATAAAACGTAATTGTTTATAACGTTATACCATATAATGTTATGTTATGTAACGTAATGCGTTATAACGTTATACTATGTAACGTAATACGTTTTAACGTTATACCTTCTAACGTAACACGTTATAACATTATACCATATAACGTTATGTTACATAACGTAATAAGTTATAACGTTATTCCATACATCGTATTCCGCTATAACGTTATACCATATAACGTTATGTTATATAACGTAATGCGATATAACGTTACACAATATAACGTAATACGTTATAACGTTATACCTCCTAACGTAACACGTTATAACATTATACCATATAACGTTATGTTATATAACATAATGCGTTATAACGTTATACTATATAACGTAATACGTTTTAACGTAATACCTTCTAACGTAACACGTTATAACATTATACCATATAGCGTTATGTTATATAACGGAATACGTTATAACGTTATACCATATACCGAGGTACGTTATAACGTTTAACCGTATACCATTATGCTACATAACGTAATGCGTTATAACGTTATACTATATAACGTAATACGTTATAACTTTATACCTTATAATGTTATGTTATATAATGTAATGCGATATAACGTTATACAATATATCGCAATACGTTAGAACGTTATACCTTATAACGTAACACGTTATAACATTATACCATATAACGTTATGTTATATGACATAATGCGATATAACGTTATACAGTATAACGTAAACCGTTATAACGTTATACCGTCTAACGTAACACGTTATAACATTATACCATATAACGTTATGTTATATAACGTAATAAGTTATAAAGTTATACCATACATCGTATTCCGCTATAACGTTACACCATGTAACGTTATGTTATATAACGTAATGCGATATAACGTTATACAATGTACCGTAATACGTTAATACGTTATACCTTCTAGCGTAACACGTTATAACGTTATACCATATAACGTTATGTTACATAACATAATGCGTTATAACGTTATACTATATAACGTAATACGTTTTAACGTTATACCTTCTAACGTAACACGTTATAACATTACACCATATAACGTTATGTAATATAAGGGAATCCGTTATAACGTTATACCATATACCGAGGTACGTTATAACGTTTAACCGTATACCATTATGCTATATAACGTAATGCGTTATAACGATATACTATATAACGCAATACGTTATAACTTTATACCTTATAACGTTATGTTATATAACGCAATGCGATAAAACGTTATACAATATAACGCAATACGTTAGAACGTTATACCTTATAACGTAACACGTTATAACATTATACCATATAACGTTTAGTTATATAACATAATGCGTTATAACGTTATACTATATAACGTAATACGTTTTAACGTTACACCTTCTAACGTAACGCGTTTTAACATTATACCATATAGCGTTAAGTTATATATCGTAATAAGTTATAAAGTTATACTATATAACGTAATACGCTTGAACGTTATACCTTATAACGTTATGTTATATAACGTAATACGATATAACGTTATATAATGTAACGTAATACGTTATAACGTTATACATTCTAACGTAAAACGTTACAACATTATACCATATAACGTTATGTTATATAACATAATGCGTTATAACGTTATACTACATAACGTAATACGTTTTAACGTTATACCTTCTAACGTAACACGTTATAACATTATACCATATAGCGTTATGTTATATAACGTCATAAGTTATAACGTTATACCATATATCTCAGTACGTTATAACGTTTTACAGTATAACATTATGCTACATAACGTAATGCGTTATAACGTTATACTATATAACGTAACACGTTATAACTTTATACCTTATAACGTTATGTGATATAACGTAATACGATATAACGTTATACAATGTAACGTAGTACGTTATAACGTTACACTATATAACGTAACACGTTATAACTTTATGCCTTATAACGTTATGTTCCATAACATAATGCGATATAACGTTATACAGTATAACGTAATACGTAATAACGTTATACCTTCTAACGTAACACGTTATAACATTATACCATATAACGTTATGTTATATAACGTAATAAGTTATAAAGTTATACCATACATCGTATTCCGCTATAACGTTATACCAAATAACGTCATGTTATATAACGTAATGCGATATAACGTTATGCAATATAACGCAATACGTTAGAACGTTATACCTTATAACGTTATGTTATATAACGTAATACGATATAACATTATACAATGTAACGTAATACGTTATAACGTTACACCTTCTAACGTAACACGTTATAACATTATACCATATAACGTTATGTTATGTAACATAATGCGTTATAACGTTATACTATATAACGTAATACGTTTTAACGTTATACCTTCTAACGTAACACGTTATAACATTACACAATATAACGTTATGTTATATAACGTAATATGTTATAACGTCATGTTATATAACGTCATATGTTATAACATTATACCATATATCGTTGTGTTATATAACCTAATATGTTATAACGTTATTCTATAAGACATAACTGTTTATAACGTTACATCATGTAACGCTTTGTTATATAACGTAATGCACTATAACGTTATACTATATAACGTAATACGTTATATCGTTGTACCTTGTAAGGTAATACGTTATGACATTATACCATATAACGTTATGTTATATAGCGTAATGAGTTATAACGTTATGTTATATAACGTAGTAAGTTATAACGTTATACCATATAACGTTGTGTTATATAACGTAATGTCGATATAACGTTATACTATATAACGTATTACGTTATAACGTTATAACATATAAGGTTATGTTATACAACGTAATGCGTTATAACGTTATACTATATAACGTTGTGTTATATAACGTAATATGTTATAACGTTATACCATATATCGTTGTGTTATATAACCTAATATGTTATAACGTTATTCTATAAAACGTAACAGTTTATAACGTTATACCATGTAACGCTTTGTTATACAACGTAATCCGATATAACGTTATACTATTTAACGTAACACGTTATAACGTTGTACCATATAACATTATGCTGCATAACGTAATGCATTATAACGGTATACTATATAACGTAATACGTTATAACGTTATATCATATAACGTTATGTTATATAACGTAATACGTTATATCGTTATGCTGTAAAACGTAATTGTTTATAACGTTATACCATATAACGTTATGTTATATAACGTAATGCGTTATAACGTCATACTATATAACGTAATTCGATATAACGTTATACGATGTAGCGTTAAGTTATATAACGTAATGCGTTATAACGTTATACTATATATCGTAATACGTTATAACGTTATATCATATTACGTTATGTTATATAACGTATTTCTTTATAACGTTATACTATATAACGTAATACGTTATAACATTATACCATATAACGTTATGTTATATAACGTAATACGTTATAACGTTATACCATAAAACGAATTCCGCTATAACGTTATACCACATAACGATATGCTATACAACGTAATACGTTATAACGTTATACCATATAACGTTTTGTTATATAACGTAATACGTTATAACGTTATGCTATAAAACGTAATTGTTTATAACGTTATACCATATAAAGTTATGTTATATAACGTAATAAATTATAACGTTATACCATATAACGTTGCATTATATAACGTAATACGCAATAACGTTATGCTATATAACGTAATTGTTTATAACCTTATACGATGTAACGTTAAGTTATATAACGTAATGCGTTATAATGTTATACTATATAACGTAACACGTTATAACATTGTATCATATATCATTATGCTGCATAACGTAATGCATTATAACGATATACTATATAACGTAATACGTTATAACGTTATATCATATAACGTTATGTTATATAACGTAATACGTTATATCGTTATGCTGTAAAACGTAATTGTTTATAACGTTATACCATATAATGTTATGTTATATAACGTAATACGTTATAACGTTATGCTGTAAAACGTAATTGTTTATAACGTTATACCATATAACGTTATGTTATATAACGTAATGCGTTATAACGTCATACTATATAACGTAATTCGTTATAACGTTATACCATACAACGTTGTGTTGTATACCATAATGCGTTATAACGTTATAGTATATAACGTAATTGTTATAACTTTATACCTTATAACGTATGTTATATAGCGTAATTCGTTATAACTTTATACTATATAACGTAATTGTTTATAACGTTATACCATATAACGTTATGTTATATAACGTAATACGTTATAACGTTATGCTGTAAAACGTAATTGTTTATAACGTTATACCATATAACGTTATGTTATATAACGTAATGCGTTATAACGTCATACTATATAACGTAATCCGTTATAACGTTATACCATATAAGGTTATGTTATACAACGTAATGCGTTATAACGTTATACTATATAACGTTGTGTTATATAACGTAATACGTAATAACGTTGTGCTATAAAACGTAATTGTTTACAACGTTATACCATGTAACGTTATGTTACATAACGTAATGCGATATAACGATATACTATATCACGTAATACGTTATAACGTTATATCATATAACGTTATGTTATATAACGTAATACGTTATAACGTTATGCTGTAAAACGTAATTGTTTATAACGTTATACCATATAATGTTATGTTATATAACGTAATACGTTATAACGTTATGCTGTAAAACGTAATTGTTTATAACGTTATACCATATAACGTTATGTTATATAACGTAATGCGTTATAACGTCATACTATATAACGTAATTCGTTATAACGTTATACCATACAACGTTGTGTTGTATACCATAATGCGTTATAACGTTATAGTATATAACGTAATTGTTATAACTTTATACCTTATAACGTATGTTATATAGCGTAATTCGTTATAACTTTATACTATATAACGTAATTGTTTATAACGTTATACCATATAACGTTATGTTATATAACGTAATACGTTATAACGTTATGCTGTAAAACGTAATTGTTTATAACGTTATACCATATAATGTTATGTTATATAACGTAATACGTTATAACGTTATGCTGTAAAACGTAATTGTTTATAACGTTATACCATATAACGTTATGTTATACAACGCAATGCGTTTTAGCGTTATACTATATAACGTAATTCGTTATAACGTTATATCTTATAACGCAATACGATATAACTTTATACCATATAGCATTATGTTATATAACGTAATTAGCTATAACGTTATACCATATATCGCAGTACGTTATAACGTTTTACCGTATAACATTATGCTACATAACGTGATGCATCATAACGTTATACTATATAACGTAATACGTTATAACTTTATACCTTATAACGTTATGTTATATAACATAATGCGATATAACGTTATACAGTATATCGTAATACGTTATAACGTTATACCTTATAACGTAACACGTTATATCATTATACCATATAACGTTATGTTATATAACGTAATACGTTATAACGTTATACCATATACCGAGGTACGTTATAACGTTTAAGCGTATACCATTATGCTACATAACGTAATGCGTTATGAAGTTATTCTATATAACGTAATACGTTATAACTTTATACCTTATAACGTTATCTTATACAACGTAATGCGACATCACCTTATACAATATAACGCAATACGTTAGAACGTTATACCTTATAACGTAACACGTTATACCATTATACCATATAACGTTATGTTATATAACGTAATAACTTATAACGTTATACTATATAACGTAATGCGATATAACGTTATACTATATAACGTTATACGTTATATCTTTATACCTCATAACTTTATGTTATATAACGTAATACGATATAACGTTATACAATGTAACGTAATACGTTATAACGTTATACATTCTAACGTAAAACGTTATAGTGTCACGTCCCGCGCTCCGCACGTGCCGTAACGAAGAAACAAAACTACTATGCGCCAATTAACGCGAGAAAAGGACTCGAACACACCAATCAACGCACGCTACTACGAAGTTAAATAAGAAATTAACATAAAATATTATTAAATAAGGGGACGACTAATAGACTCGCATATAAGGACGAATATATATATATATATATAGTTCAAAAATCTATGTATATAACATTGAATAAAACTACCAATAACTGATTCGCGATTTGAAAACCCATGGCTCAGTACCGTGTAAACCAACCAATACACGAAACAAATGAATATAACATTAAATAGGTCTACCAATAACCAACTTGTGATTTGGAAATCAATGGCTCAATCATCCAATAAACAAAATATATGAATGTAACATTCAGTGAATTCAATATCAAGAAGGAAGAATTTAAATAAAACTAACTAACGAATCAACTGAGTCACGAACCAAACAAATAAATCAAGAAATAAGAATAATCAGTAAAGGAAAATAAATAAAACAATAGGAGAACTTATGTTAATTGATCTACAAATATGAAATATGTAAACGACTGAAGAAACTAATTAACCAACAGTACACTAACTGCCCCGACGAACCAAACAAGAATGACTATGGAAGGGAAATAATCAAAACAACAGGAATAAACATTTTAATGCAAGGATAAAACATTAACGACTAAGTAAACCTACTAACAAATCAAAATGATCAAAACAATTAATACCGCAATAACTTAGAGAACTACATACAAATATAAATATATTGGCGATGAAATCCTCAGTGCTACGTAACAAATCCAAACTTATCAAACTACAAATATATATATGTATATAAGAAACCAAATGATTAACAGTCGAACGAATGCATAACCTTAAATACACAATATTGAAGAATTTACATAAAATCACATTGTTAGAAATATACATATGTGTGCGTGTTCTATTAAATCAATGATTAATTGAATCGATAATTGGAAACCAGCCAACGCTCCAGCGGGGGAATCGTAATGACAAAACCACCCTAGCAGACAACCTGAGATTTAGTTGAAACAACAAATCCACTCACGAAACCTAGGGAAAGAAAAGGGGAAACGTAAAAGTAAATTTGTGTCAGACTAACAGAACCCCAAGCTCCTATCCGAACCCCAAACACGCAAATTTCATGTCCCGCTGGTTCCAATACTAACACATCAAGATACGCATATATATATATATATATTCCCATACATCTGTTTGAATAATTCAGTATTCAAATCTAAACAACCGGACATTTCAACCTAGTAAACTCTGCATGGCGAAACCAAATTTTGAAGATAATTCAATCCTCTAACCAATCACACGCGAACCATAAAATAGAAATATATATATATATACCTCGTTAGTTAACCAATCTAATATCCGAATTCGAATAGATTCGGTGCGGCAGAATCGAATCTCGGAAATAATTGAATTCACAAACCAACCATACGCGAAGAAATATACTTATATATATATATATATCCAATACGATTTAAACAACCAGATATTCAGACCTAACTAAATTCTGCGTAACGAGATCGAATTTCAAGGACAATTTAATTTTTAACTTGTTTACACACACACACACACACACACACACACACACACATATATATATATATATATATTTATATATATTATAACATCTTAAACCAATATTAACCCTAAATAAACTCTGTGCAGCAAAGTCAAATATTTATTTTATCCAACTTTAATCCTCTCCCGTGCCAGTATTCCTGCACATGGCAGGTTAGCCGAAAACGTGGAACTTATCTATCAATAGCCTAACGCTAACTAACGCTACCCATAAGCAATAAATTCATCGGTAAACTATTTAAAGAAATCTCTCTAATCGAAACAGTCCTCAGACTGTTTCCGGAGGCAGTAACTACCGTGTAAATCATAATTTTCGAGTGCTCATTTAAATATTCAAAATAGTATTGTCCAATAAAAGAAAATATATTTTGAAATAGCCCTTAGACTATTTCTGGTGGCAGCAACTACCGAATTCAAATTGGAAATTTTTAAACCAATATTTCCTTATACAAACATATCAAATTAAATCTTCCGACTAAATTCAAATCAACCAGAAATTTAATTTAAATAACATTCAAACTTAAATTTGATTTAAACGAGGACGTAACAGATTCTTAAATAAATTTTTGGTGGCAGCGGTGGGATACGCTCCACAGAGGATTAAAGTTGTTACGGTTATTGACAGACCAATACCTAAATAATAATGGCGACTAAATTAGAATCATTGGACGAAGACGTAGTGTTGACATTAGCCGAAAAACTTAAAGCATGGGACGCGAATTTCCGCGATATGAGTGCAAAAATGAATGAATTACAAAACAACATGCTCGAATTCAAAACAAGAAGGGAACCTGATTCACCCATATCGCAACCGACAACTCAACAAGAGACGGTACAGCCAGGTGGATATTCCCAACCGATTAAATTAAAAGACGCGATCGAGTCTGTACCAGTGTTCGACGGACATCGACCCTCGGTATTTCAATTCTTAAGAGCATGCGAGCGCGCACGCAGCATGGTTGGTAGATATCAAGAACCCCAGTTAGTAAAATTACTAGTAAATAAGCTTCGCGGTCACGCGTTTCTCGCCGTCGAAGACACAGAATTGGTAAATTTAAATGATTTCGGGAACAAATTAAAAGATCTGTTCGGCCCGAAGAAATCCCTTAACGAATATAGGGGAGAATTAGGAACAATATTTCAACAACCCGGGGAGGACATACTAGACTATATGGATCGGGTTCGAAATCTCAGGCTAGCGATAATGGACGGAGAGAGAGGCGGCTACGGCATTATACCCCCCGACATTCAAGATACAATAGATTGGGAAACGAGGGAGGCCTTCGTTAAGGGACTCCCGAATGAAGTATATATACGAGTAAAGATAGCAGGGTATCACACCTTAGATGACGCGTATCGTCAAGCCGTAAAGGCAACACGAGAATTAAAGCAAGTAAATGATAGAACGCGACCCCAACGACCGACGCACCCGAACATTTACAAACGTGACAGTGTGCGTTCCCCGAACACTAACAACGATATCAGGAATAACCGCCAAGACCGAAGATCAGTACCTCCATCACGGAATTATTCAAACGATTCGAGACAAAACACTATCACATGTAATTATTGTAAAAAACCTGGACATCTAGTAAGAGATTGCTATAAATTTAAAGCCCGAGTAGATGCCGGAATAATCATACCTTATGCTTCAAGGCAATCGGGAAACCAAACACGTCCTTCGAGAGATTGGGGCGAGCCTCGAAGGAACGATACCCCGAATCGCCCAAGAGTGCAAGCAGCGACAAGAAGGCCAGTGCCTACCGTAACAAACAGATCAAGGCCAGCCACCCCCACGAGATCGATTTCACAACCCGCAATAAGAGACAGAGCGAACGTAATGCAGACAGTAAAATCAAAGGAACAACCATTGAATACCGTGGGGGAGTCATCTCACAGTCATACGAAAACGCAAGCAGAAAATCCGGAATTTCAAAGCCAAAGGGAAAAATTAATGCGGAAACAACCGACGAAGGAAAATCACCAGGAGTCGGACTCAGATTCGGAAGACGACCTCTCCGGATTATTTCAATAAAACTAAATGAATCACCAATAACTCCAACTGCGCGAATAGTTTCCCCGGATTTAAAAACTAAAACGACCTTATTATTAGACTCTGGATCAGAAATTAATATCATTAAGAAACCCGCGTTACCCGATTCAGCTGTCATCAACGAAAAGAAATCAGTCGAAGTGCGAGGAATTACGGCGACGAGCCTGGTCTCCCTAGGGCAGACAGTAATACAGGTTGCGGGCCATCCAGTTATTTTTCATGTAGTTGATGATTCGTTGCTGATCGATCAAGACGGAATCTTAGGATCCGAATTTTTTGCAGGGTGCAAGGCTCGTTTAGACTACGAGAAAAGGTATGTCAAATGGGGAAATGTTTATATTCCCTTCGATACTAAAGATAGAATAATCATACCGAAACGAAGTTCGATAACATGCTCAATAAATATAGCAAATCCAGAGATAAAAGAGGGATTTATTCCCAGAATTGAGCCGATTAAGGGGATTTATTTCGGTAACGCAGTTGTGAGAAATCATAAGGGAAAGGGTTATTTGAGAGTGATAAATACTACTTCAAGAGACTATGAATTTACAACACCAACAATGGTAATCAAGGAATTCGAAAACCCCTCCCCGCTCCCTAGTACGGTGTGTAACGCAATTTCAAAACCAAAGGAAAGCAGGTCTGACAAAATAATTGAATTGCTACGACTTGAACACTTGAACGAAGAGGAAAGGAAAAACGTCGAAAAATTAGTTCGTAATAATCAAGATAGATTTCATATTCCAGGTGAAACGCTGGAAGCAACTGGAATTCTAGAACATAGAATAATTACGACGGATGATATACCAGTCAATACTAAGCAGTATCGCTACCCACCAGTACACCGAGAGGAAATAAATCGACAAATCCAGGAACTACTAGACACAGACATCGTGGAACCATCAATATCTCCATACAATTCACCGCTATGGATTGTACCTAAAAAACCCGATTCGCAAGGAAATAAACGTTGGAGATTAGTCATTGATTACAGGAAACTGAATGATAAAACGATTGGTGATGCTTTCCCACTCCCCAACATCACGGAAATATTGGATCAATTAGGAAGCGCAAAATATTTTTCCACATTTGACTTAGCATCAGGTTTTCACCAGATCCGTATGTCCCCGGAAGACGCCCATAAAACTGCATTCTCGACACCATACGGACACTTCCAATTCAAAAGAATGCCCTTTGGACTAAAAAATGCCCCAGCAACATTTCAACGCCTGATGAATTCAGTCTTATCTGGATTGCAAGGTATAGAACTATTTGTCTATTTGGACGATATAGTGATTTATTCGAGGTCTCTTCAAGAACATGAAACAAAATTTAATAAGTTAATGGAAAGACTAAGGAAAGCTAGATTACGACTACAGCCTGACAAGTGCGAGTTTCTACGACATGAGGTAAATTACTTGGGACACATAATTAGTGAAGATGGCGTAAAACCCGACCCGAAAAAGATCGAAGCCGTATCGAAATTTCCACGACCTAAAAAGGTAAAAAATATTAAACAGTTTTTGGGACTAGCAGGATACTATAGAAGGTTTATACCCGATTTTTCCAAAGTCGCGAAACCATTGACACAATTATTAAAGAAAGACACTCCCTTCAAATGGACAGAAAATCAGGAAAATGCATTCAACGACTTAAAGATAGCGCTAATGACAAAACCCATTCTGCAATATCCAGATTTTTCTAAACCTTTTAACCTAACGACAGACGCATCAGGTTATGCAATAAGCGGCGTGCTGAGTCAAGGACCAATAGGAAAGGATTTACCTATTGCATATGCCTCAAGACTATTAAATTCCGCCGAGCAAAATTACTCTACTATAGAGAAGGAGTGTTTGGCAATCGTTTATAGCGCCATGCACTTCCGACCGTATTTATATGGAAGGAAATTTACTATTGTAACTGACCATAAACCCCTAGTATGGATGCATTCTATCAAGGATCCTACTTCGAGAATTTGGAAATGGAAGCTAAAATTATCGGACTTTGAATTTGATATCGTATATAAGGAAGGCAGGGCGAACGCAAATGCGGACGCATTGTCTAGAAACCCCCCGGAGGTCTGCCTGCCAATCAGGAAAAGAGCAGAAGACTCGTCGATCCAGTATCCTGCCCCAAAACGGCTCGAATTAGATACCTCAATAGAAAATTCTCCTATACTTAAGGTTAAACCACATAAATTACCTCCACCCCACGAACTGAGAAACAAGGAAAAATTGTTCATTCAAAAACATTTTACCATAAACAAACCCCCCGTGGAAAATTTTGACCAAACAACCGGAAACACCGATGAAGCATCTGTTCAAGAAACAAGCGAGGCCGAAACAGCGAGCGAGGAAGAGTCTTCCCTGTCATGTTCCGAGCCTCCACAACAACAAGAAGGAAAAGCTAAACCTACAATAATTACAGAAGTAAAAATTTCCGAAACAAGAGACTCAATAGCAAAAGTAAACGACAATAAAGTAATTTTTATTGACATAAAAGGAGATCCTGTAGATAGGGGAGCCATGGAAATGAAGGAAACGGGGAAATTACCACGTTACGAAGATCTGACGTTAGAAAGGGCTAGACTAAATTGGGACTCGGGAAAGCAAATAATATCTCTACCTGTGAAGGAAAACAGACATATCCCAATAACGTCCGAGAATTTACTAAATTCACTAAAATCCTTGCTAGATGTAGTAAATGAGAAACAATTAATGTCCTTCAGCATTAGCAAAGGAAGTTTGGAAGAAATACCCTGGCGACATATAATCAGGAAACTAAAAGAAGTCTTTTTAGAAAAAACGATAACTATTACCATCTGCACCGGAGAAGTAATTACCCCACCAGTAGAAATACGAAGTAATATAATACGGGAAAAGCACGAATCATCCGTAGCGGGACACAAAGGAGTAACGAAAACCTACCAAAGGATACGACAACACTACTACTGGGAAAACATGAAAAGGGAAATCCAAGATTACATAAGAACATGTAACGAGTGCCAATTAAAGAAACTTACTAGAATAAAAACTAAACAACCAATGGTGCTCACAGATACACCGGGTAAAGCTTTTGATAAAATTAGTATGGATATAGTCGGCCCATTACCAATCACACAAAAGGGAAATAAATATATATTAACCATTCAAGATTTACTAACGAAGTACTCGCTCGGAATTCCGATCAGGAGAATCACTTCAGCCGAAATAGCTGACGCCTTCATAAAGCAATTTATTTGTCGATTTGGCTCGCCAAGGGCAATCCTGACCGACCAAGGAGCGAATTTTACATCCATCCTAATGAAAAAGGTAGCAAAAAAATTTCGTATAAAACAATTCACTACGACAGCATATCACCCGCAAAGTAATGGTTCGATCGAAAGATCGCATCACGTATTGATTGAATATCTCAAATTGTACATCGAAAATTCCAAGAACTGGGATGAATGGGTAGAATTAGCCATGTTTTCTTATAACACCTCTGTACACGAAGGAACAAAATTTTCCCCACATGAATTAGTTTTCGGTCATTTAGCCAGAGAACCCGCCGGTGAAATGATAATTGAAGAAAACATGGAATCCACATATGCGGAATATCTCAGAGACTTGTTCGATAAAATCAACACTGTGCAACAGTTAGCGAGAGAAAATTTGATGAAATCCAAGTTGAGGTCCAAAGAATACTACGATAGACATATCAACCCGCAAAATTTCAAGGTAGGAGACCTGGTGTATCTACTAAAAGAACCCAGTAAAGGAAAATTTTGTAATCAATATACAGGACCACACAGAGTGTTGGAAATCTTAGAAAACCAAAACGTTAGGATTCAGGTGAAAGAGATTCCGCGAACAGTGCACTTAAACAAGTTAAAACTAGCGCATAACCGAAATAAATAATAAATAAAATGATTTCAGTGGGCAACGTATTGCAGTAGTGTGTTGTAGTGCCGCTCATCAAGTAACACAGGCAGTAGTGACCTAAAAGGAAAAGAAAACTATTATGTGTGCTCTGATTAGTGTATAGTTATAAACCACGTTCATTCAATAAATAAATAAAATAACTAAAAGTGAAGGTTACCTTGTGAATAAGGAAGTGTATGTACAAATATAGGTTACGTATCTCTATTCGCGGAACATGAAGTATGACAGCCAGCTGAAATAAATAAATGAATTAATCCCAATTGTCTCAATACGAAATACGACATTACTAAAATCATAACGATACAGAGATTAAACCAATAGGACGTGTGACACTATTCACCGAGTAATACGGACAGTAGCAATCTAAAAGGAAAAGGAAAATTACTATGTATGCTCTGATTAGTGTTTAGTTATAAACCATGTTCATCCAATAAATAAATAAAATAACTACAAGTGAAAGTTACCTTGTGAATAAAGAAGTGTATGTACAAATATAGGTTATGTATCCCTATTCGCGGAGCATGAAATATGACAGCCAGCTGAAATAAATAAATGAATTAATTCCAATTGTCTCAATACGAAATGCAATATTACTAGAAATCATAACAATACAGTGGTTATACCAAAGGGACGTGTGACGCTATTCATCGAGCAATACAAACAGTAGAGATCTAAAAGGAAAAGAAAAACTATTATGTGTGCTCCGATTAGTGTCGGATTATAAGATGTGTTCATACAATAACTAACAAAAACAGTAAAAGTGGAAGTTACCTTGTGAACAACCAAAACACCATACGAGGAAGCATACATGCATGAACCCCGCAGGAATAAATTATGTACCCACCCCGTGTTCAAGGATGACGCAGTGGCCTCAATATAAAAGAAATAAAATTAGTTTACAAATATGGAAAAGGTTATAAGATAAGTTGATCAAATATCAATGATAAATGTGACCATAATAAAAGGTATCATACTATGCTACTTTATATAATATTGTTAAAATATTGTATTATGAAATAAAACACTATAATACACAACAGCGATCGCTGACACCTTACAATACCCATTGACTTAAACCGATTAGATATCCCTTCCCCCCCCTTTTAATACTTACAATAGCGGAAAACACTCATAACGACTACCGAAGGTGCGTCGGAGAACCCAGTACCACCAAATGCATGCTGCATAGGTGTTTAGCACAAGCAGCACAGGACGTAGACCTGCAGAATAAGCACTAGGTAACCATAAACAATAATATAATGGATAAACTCTAACTTATAAGATCTAGGTTTGCAAAAAAAAAAAAAAAAAAAAAAAAAAAAAAAAAAAAAAAAAAAAAAAAAAAATATAATATATGATATATATATATATATATACTTTGAGAGGGAAAAGGGAATATAGGAAGTGATTAAATAATAATTAAGATAGGTGAACCGAAGGTTAATAATAAATATAACCAGAATAGAAGAATATTATACTACGTAATATCGAAATGGAGTTGTAAGCACAAAGAGCGGCCGCTCACACAATGCATTGCACATGTACTAAACTAAATGAATTAAATAATACCTTATGCTCACAGATGCAAGACAATTGAAGACACCCCTAGCAAATACCCCAAGTATAACAAAGAACCAGGTAAAGCTGTAGGAACGTTCCAGGTAAGCGACGTAACATCAAGGAAATGGAACCTGAAAACTACAACATTAATTTAACAAACTTTAATCAGCCATGCATAGATTCATACGTACCATACGCAAAGTAACAACAAATAACAGGTACAAGCAACACAAAAGGAGGGGAAGAAAAGAGAGAAAATAATAATAAAATAGTCAACAATCACGGAAACAGGCTGGAAATTAACCAAAATGGATTAATTAAAACGACCCTATTAGCAACTAATAAATTCAACAATAATATAATCCACGCTACTACATTAAAATAACACACAGTTAGTACACGCATTACGATGAACATAAAACAATATTATTCATCCCTCACTAAACACAATTTAACACAAGTAAATAATTATTTTGAAATCCTGCATAACAGGTAACTGAACCCTCACTAAGATACACGCGAATAGCCATTTGAAAATTCCCGGCGAACACAAAATAATATTCGCGCATGTGCTATGAGGCGCATATTATCATTATAAACACAAATAACATGTTTCCCCTTCAACTACACGGCACCCAGTAAACAAAACCACAACGATTAACAAACAATTAGCTATTCCAGCAACACGATACCGTCGACAGTAACTAACGCCTTACAAAGACACATGCGAGCGACCATTTTGGAAACCCGTCGCACGCACTTCACATATATGCACTGAAACACATATCATAATTAGGCATATCGTCATAAACACGAAATCAAACTTAATCCATTTGATTATACGTCGGCTATAAAAATATATATAATGAGACATAACATCGTAATAAGAATATTAAAAAAAAAAAAAAAAAAAAAAAAAAAAAAAATATAAAAATATCAGCTATATATATAAAGGGAGAGAAGAGAGAGGGGTGAAAGAGATTTAAACTTAGGAAATTTAAATTTAAAATTTAAACACATAAATAAATATGTATATATAATTTTTACTAACTACTACATATGTATGTACAGAATGGATGGCGAATTCATCGATTCACACGTAGAAAATCAAGAGATGCTCACGCTTGCATTCGATCCAGAGGAAACGGAAGGAATTGAGTCCTGCCTCTGTGCTCAACTGTTGCTCAACGTCTATTATTCCGATAACCATTTTATTTGTCAAGATTGTTTCGACCTCTTAGATCCAGACGACCAGGACTTATATGATGACCAGCCAAGCCATTTCCTATGCGGAATACCTGCAAGCACCCGAATATCGTACTGTAATATATGCGACATAGATATAGCGGAACTACAACCTGCTATATCTTGTATTCGGTGCACGAACGTTTATGACGACCTAACTCACCTCGAAAGAGATTTCTTAGTCCGAGGAACAATAACCCGCGCTGTTGTACTATAGAAATATTTGTATGTTACACACAAATGAATACCTATGCCATCCGACTGTAAAATAACCAACACCTACAGCAAAGTATACAAATTCCATCTATAGTTACCGATATATATACATGCATGTTTATAAAACAAACGCTACCTATAGCACTCCCATCGATAATGCGCACGACTTATAAAATAAGTTCGTCACATTTATCGACACACACACATATAAAACAAGCAGCATTCGTAATACCTATTTCTATCGATAATATATATACACATATATATATGTATAATTACAAAACAAATCCCACTTATAATACCTACCAATACATACACGTATAAATATATATTTATATTTACTCCTACTGATAACATATACATATAAAAACTACAAATAAACAATAGTCACAAGACTTGCATTTATACGTAAGTTCCCTTTTCTATTCACTCACATTAATAAATCCAAGAGTAAGAAACGATTTAATAAATTGTTAATAGGAAGATGAATCACCTGGTCATCGTACTTACCCTCATCAAAATAGCATATGGGCTGATAGGATACGACTGCAATGGCAATCACCTCAACGTTACAACCATCTCCTTAAACTCCATTGGGGACTGCAGCATACAACCCGTGATAACAGAAAACCAAGATACTTACATCCAACTACTGCAACTCTCGGAATTCGAATTTACCAGTGTGAGGCAATGCAAAGTGCAAATAACACGAATTATATATTACTGTGGCATGCACTCCCACACAGCAGCAGTACATAACGGATTTGCCGAATACCTCCATGAAACGACCGCTCAACAATGCGCTAGGATGCACCAAGATGGCACGTTCTCACTCGGGCCACAGAACCTTATAGTAGGCCTAAAGGACAACGCAACAGAAACAAGATCACTTGTCCTAGCCGGCAAACTAACGAACGACGGCAGCTGCCAGGGGACACAGTACGTAGACCCATACGGGAGCTGGGAAGGTGTCGTCGTACAAGCCACAATAAAGATAAGTTTAAGATCAGGAGTTGTGCCAGTACGAATTGAAGCCAATAAAATTTTACTGAAATCAGGAACGGCATGTGCCTTCAGCGAAGGAAATTGTCTGGACGCTGAAGACGGGTATACCTATTGGCAACCACAACCACCTTCACCATGTAAATTCGATCAGTATGATGTGCTATATGAAGGAACTGCCACAAGGATCCAGGAAATAAAAACCAATAGGGAACCGGCACAACCAGTCTACGCACTAACTACACAAGAAGTAACCTTTGCATTGACTAAAACCGGAGAACAACCCCTGTGCGGATACACTTTACTATCCACAGAGCACCCTAAATTGTTCCTGTTGGAGACAACAAAAGGAAATACGTTCATATCCAAACGCAAGACAGCAGTCGAAAATTTAGATATATTCACATACGTCAATTCTAAATTCGTTTATGTAGAGAAGCACATTAAAAGACAAATGACGGCACTATACCATGATGTATTGACACAAAGGTGCACCACTGAAAAGAAAGTAATAGAAAATGCTTTAAGTTTAGCAACCCTTCTGCCCGACGAATTCGCTTATACAATAACCAAAACCCCAGGACATATGGCATTGATCGCAGGAGAAGCAGTCCATATAGTCAAATGTATTCCAGTGCAGGTAAAAATACGACATACAACGGAATGCTATTCGGAGCTACCTGTTTGGCAAGGAAATCGTACCGCATTTTTAACACCAAAAACACACATCCTAACTCAACATGGAAATCATAGAGAATGTAGTGCAGTTCTACCCACGCTATACAACATCGACGGATTATGGCACAAGTTCGTACCAAAACCGATGGAGGCAATCGCACCACAAGAACTCCGCCCAGACACACGCCAAACATGGCAATATTCAGCACCAGCATCATTGGCCACAAGCGGAATATATACCCAACGGGACCTGGATACACTACGAGACCACGTCATGTTCCCAGCTGAGAAAACAGCAATATTAAACACACTGGCCAGAGGAGCAACGGGAAAAGTAATAGTCCCTGGAACGGTAAATATCTTGGGAATCATGGATGAAAACGCACTAGCGACAATAGTAAAGAATACTGCATCGAAAATATGGACAGGTTTTATGGAATTCGGAACGGTTAGCGCAGCGATACTTGGAATCTTTATAATACTGAAAATAATAAAAGCAATAGTAGACATAGTTATACATGGATATCAATTACGCGAGACTTACGGATGCGGACTCGCACTACTCGGAGCAATATGGGGCTCAGTCACCCACCTGCTATTATACCTAAAAAGGGGACGAAATGTCAACGATCAAACAGCACAACCTCAAGGAATATCAATAACACCAACAGCTACAATAACTCAATCACCAACAGCATCTACATCCGCCCTGAGCGAACTCAGAGACACCATCAGTCAAATTTCCGGCGGAAATTTGAACTCCAAGGGCGGGGGTGTCACGTCCCGCGCTCCGCACGTGCCGTAACGAAGAAACAAAACTACTATGCGCCAATTAACGCGAGAAAAGGACTCGAACACACCAATCAACGCACGCTACTACGAAGTTAAATAAGAAATTAACATAAAATATTATTAAATAAGGGGACGACTAATAGACTCGCATATAAGGACGAATATATATATATATATATAGTTCAAAAATCTATGTATATAACATTGAATAAAACTACCAATAACTGATTCGCGATTTGAAAACCCATGGCTCAGTACCGTGTAAACCAACCAATACACGAAACAAATGAATATAACATTAAATAGGTCTACCAATAACCAACTTGTGATTTGGAAATCAATGGCTCAATCATCCAATAAACAAAATATATGAATGTAACATTCAGTGAATTCAATATCAAGAAGGAAGAATTTAAATAAAACTAACTAACGAATCAACTGAGTCACGAACCAAACAAATAAATCAAGAAATAAGAATAATCAGTAAAGGAAAATAAATAAAACAATAGGAGAACTTATGTTAATTGATCTACAAATATGAAATATGTAAACGACTGAAGAAACTAATTAACCAACAGTACACTAACTGCCCCGACGAACCAAACAAGAATGACTATGGAAGGGAAATAATCAAAATAACAGGAATAAACATTTTAATGCAAGGATAAAACATTAACGACTAAGTAAACCTACTAACAAATCAAAATGATCAAAACAATTAATACCGCAATAACTTAGAGAACTACATACAAATATAAATATATTGGCGATGAAATCCTCAGTGCTACGTAACAAATCCAAACTTATCAAACTACAAATATATATATGTATATAAGAAACCAAATGATTAACAGTCGAACGAATGCATAACCTTAAATACACAATATTGAAGAATTTACATAAAATCACATTGTTAGAAATATACATATGTGTGCGTGTTCTATTAAATCAATGATTAATTGAATCGATAATTGGAAACCAGCCAACGCTCCAGCGGGGGAATCATGTATGATGGCTGTGCTACGAGACATGCATGTATATACATAAAATCTACATTTCAAATTGAACTACTAATAATCCAAACAACATTAAACTAACTACTAACTAACCACACGATCAAAGCAATTAACATTATGACTTGGAGAATTACGCACAGTAATTCTACCGTCCAGCATAAATATGTATAACCGCATCAAACATACAATAACCTAATATCAAGAACAAAATCTCCAATACTATGTTATCATATCACGAACATGAAATCAAATAATTGACACATCACCCCAAATACACAACATTACTTTAAATCATATTGTCAGAAAAATATATATATATATATGTGTGCGCGTGTTCTATGTTATAAAACCAAATTGATAATCTAGTAGACGCAACACGAAATACATAATTAAGCTAGGCACCATCTCAGTAAATAATTATATATGAAAACTACATTACGGAACGTACATGCATCTAAATGAACATAAAATAGAACACACAACATAACAGCATCAGAACTAACTATAAATTAATCACTCGATCAAAATTAACACTGCAACGACTTGGAGAGTTACGCACAGTAACTCTACCACCCAGTATAAATATGCATAATCACACCAAATTATAAACATCAGAAACAAACTACAATTATATTATAAAATACATATATAAAATCAAACAATTGACACATAACCTCAAATATATAATATCACACTACACCATCAAAAAAATAATATATATATATACATATATATATATATATATATATATATATATATTATTTAATATATATATATGGATATATATATATATATATATATATATATATATATCCATATATATATATTAAATTGAACATAAAATGAGTAATTAAGATTAACCAAATTTCGAAAATAAATACACATGTACATATATATATATATATATATGATACCTATACTTCAAATCTAACCACTGATAATCCAAACGAACAATAAAAGAAATAGAATACACAACACGATATTATTAAAAACAAAATTGTTCAGACAACTTTAAAGTAATTTTGCACGAAAATCCACACCACCAATACATACGCATAGATGTATATATGTATGAATATATATAGATATACATACATATATATATATAAATATATCTGTACATTACAATTACACGAGCAACACTATGGTCATTTCAATTTTAAACCGCACCAGAACGAAATAAATTTAGTGACGGGCGAATAATTATTTCAATATCGAAACCCGTCACTCTGCATTCACGAGCAGCCATCTTAGATTGTCAATAGCTCTTATACGTACACATCGGAATACATGCAATAACCATATAAATGCAAATTATATTATTCTCACTTTTATCCTACGCCAAAGGTTAAAATAGGTCATAAGTAATTAATAAACAATGAGATCTGATATCAATAAAAAGTCACCATATACTAGGGACATTCATAGGCGGCCATTTTGGATAATCAACACACATGGTAATTTTTACGCGTTACAAATAAGTTATATTTTCTTTTTCAAAAAAAAAAAGGAAAAAAATATAATATAAAGGAACAGTAAATACTTGATACAAGATAAAAAATATATATATATATAAAAAAAAATATATAATAATAAATACAACATAACACATTATTGTAACAGAAATGTTAGAAATTGATAAAAATCAGCCATAAGAAACACATCATGAAAACGCACTATTAGCTAACACTTTTAAATTTTGAGTAAATCCCATGCGTAACCACATTTTCGAATACAGATGTAAAAACAAAATATCTATATATATATATATATAATATATATATATACATATATAATAAAATATATATATATAGTAAGTATAAAAAGGAAAACATTACCTTATACTAGCAAAACAACAATCCGATGAAACTATATTATGAAACATGTATGCATATATACACACGTATATACATATACATATATATATATAGATATTCATATACACATGTAACAAAATTGTTAAACAGCGAACTAATATAAAGCAACTATACTAAGTCGAAATCGAAACACGGAGCTCCAGGATAAAGCTCGCTAAACTTACACATGCACCAATGACGCACTACAGGAGAAATTCCCCTTTTTCCGGAAGTATAGTGACGAAGATGTGCTTCCAAAACTTCTTCAGGAACTTCATCGGGGAAACGCATCTTCACACATCGGTCGGTATCAACAACTTCGAGCGGAGGATCATCCCACTCGAGAATGATAGTTTCCGCATCGAAGAAGCTTTCATCAGCAGCAGAATTCGACTCTGACGAAAAATCCAAGGCATCGACATCAATATCAATATCAATGTCAATATCGCATAACTCTTCCAACAACTCTGATACTTGTGGTTGGTCATAACACCTCGGGCGTTGATTCCGTTCGCACGGCTCACTCACGGTTTCTTCGCAGTCTCTCTTCCTCTTGCGCTAAAATAATATAATACAATGAAACAAAATAGGATAAAATAAGCAGTCTAAAACAAGACAAAACGCACCAGGACAGACTGCATAGGAACCTCTGAAGAAAATGCCTCCGCAGCCATCATTCAAGCGTCACAAACCAAAAACCACCGGAACCTACGGAACTAGCAAAATCAAATTTAACTGAATACTGAAAACAACCAGGATGCGGAAATATTAATCAAAACCAAACTTACGCAAAATAACCCGGAGGAAACCCTTAGTACGGGAGAGCAGTGGACCACGCGTGTCGTCCGAGCAAACGTCGATATAATAATGAGACTCCAGTCGCCACCGAGGAATACAGACAATTCCCACAGCACTAACATAGAAGTTCTCGAGAAAACTAGATCAGCACGAAAGACTCCAAGTCTCCTAAACACTGCCTCAGCAGAAATGCAAGAGCTAAGTTGAAATACGGAATATTGCAACCTCTCAGGTACCAACGACGGAAGTCTAGAAATTCGAGACAAGACAACGAAGCAGAAGAAATCACCAACGATCACGGAATTTACATTCTCTCACGTACAATTCCAGAAATCCTAAACTTCGACATCCGGACTCCCACGGAAGCGGACTATCGGATAGCCTCCACCCTGCGGGGGATGCTATTATAAATAAACGCAGCAACAAAGAATTCGCGCATTATTATTTTGTCGTCCATGTACGTTTCATTCTGTGGTCTTTGTCAGTAGCTAAGTCGTGCTAAGCTTTATAAGTATTCCTCTTCCATTAGCGAAATCAAGAGAAAATAAACATACCAGTAACGGCGATATAAGTTTTATTCGATGTATATTATACTTAGAATAAATCCTTAAAACGAAAAGTTTTAATAATAATTATACCCGAATTCGAATACTAAATCCGATTATAAATACACCGACGGTCACCAACAGCGACGAAGACATGGCTCCTGATAGCACGTTCTATTCAAGGTAAGATATATTAAATTTATAAAACTCCTTCCCCTTCGATAAATTCATTATAATTAAGAGGCAATTTAAATTCCTTTACCTCCAAGTAACACATCCGGTCTTATTTTCCTTTTACCCTGAAGGGAGTTCAAATCTAAACCATTAGTGTTGAACTTTAAACAAAGAGTCGTTCGCTGTGTGATCTTGTGCAACGGTGTTTTCATTTATTGAAACACTTATTGATTTTCGCATTCCTCCTCCCACTGTTGGCAAATATCGCCCGTCTTTGGGCAAGGCTTGCGAAATCACACAAACTTTACGCAGAGAGGACTATTGAGCTCATTGTTGCAGATTAATAAAATATATAATACAAGACCGAACTCCCACAGCAGGGTTGCACCATCACCGACATTCGATTAATTGGTACCTTTATCCTCGCCATCCCTGCATACAATCATAAAAAGGGAGAGAAGTTTCCTCCAGGATTTTAACTGAAGGATCATTCGCTGTGTCAGCTTGTGAATAAAGGTGTTGTCGTTTGTCGGGGACACCCATTGATCTTCGCATTCCTTCTCCCACTGTTGGCAAATATCGCCCGTCTTTGGGCAAGGCTTGCGAAATCACACAAATCTCACACAGAGAGGATCGTTAAAGTCATTTGTTTAATTACTGAATTTGAGAGACGGGGAAATCGTAATGACAAAACCACCCTAGCAGACAACCTGAGATTTAGTTGAAACAACAAATCCACTCACGAAACCTAGGGAAAGAAAAGGGGAAACGTAAAAGTAAATTTGTGTCAGACTAACAGAACCCCAAGCTCCTATCCGAACCCCAAACACGCAAATTCCATGTCCCGCTGGTTCCAATACTAACACATCAAGATACGCATATATATATATATATTCCCATACATCTGTTTGAATAATTCAGTATTCAAATCTAAACAACCGGACATTTCAACCTAGTAAACTCTGCATGGCGAAACCAAATTTTGAAGATAATTCAATCCTCTAACCAATCACACGCGAACCATAAAATAGAAATATATATATATATACCTCGTTAGTTAACCAATCTAATATCCGAATTCGAATAGATTCGGTGCGGCAGAATCGAATCTCGGAAATAATTGAATTCACAAACCAACCATACGCGAAGAAATATACTTATATATATATATATATCCAATACGATTTAAACAACCAGATATTCAGACCTAACTAAATTCTGCGTAACGAGATCGAATTTTCAATTTAATTTTTAACTTGTTTACACACACACACACACACACACACACACACACACACACACACACACATATATATATATATTTATATATATTATAACATCTTAAACCAATATTAACCCTAAATAAACTCTGTGCAGCAAAGTCAAATATTTATTTTATCCAACTTTAATCCTCTCCCGTGCCAGTATTCCTGCACATGGCAGGTTAGCCGAAAACGTGGAACTTATCTATCAATAGCCTAACGCTAACTAACGCTACCCATAAGCAATAAATTCATCGGTAAACTATTTAAAGAAATCTCTCTAATCGAAACAGTCCTCAGACTGTTTCCGGAGGCAGTAACTACCGTGTAAATCATAATTTTCGAGTGCTCATTTAAATATTCAAAATAGTATTGTCCAATAAAAGAAAATATATTTTGAAATAGCCCTTAGACTATTTCTGGTGGCAGCAACTACCGAATTCAAATTGGAAATTTTTAAACCAATATTTCCTTATACAAACATATCAAATTAAATCTTCCGACTAAATTCAAATCAACCAGAAATTTAATTTAAATAACATTCAAACTTAAATTTGATTTAAACGAGGACGTAACAATAGCATTATACCATATAACGTTATGTTATATAACATAATGCGTTATAACGTTATATTATATAACGTAATACGTTTTAACGTTATACCTTCTAACGTAACACGTTATAACATTATACCATATAGCGTTATGTTATATAACGTAATTAGCTATAACGTTATACCATATATCGCAGTACGTTATAACGTTTTACCGTACAAGATTATGCTACATAACGTGATGCATCATAACGTTATACTATATAACGTAATACGTTTTAACGTTATACCTTATAACGTAACACGTTATAACATTATACCATATAGCGTTATGTTATATAACGTCATAAGTTATAACGTTATACCATATATCTCAGTACGTTATAACGTTTTACAGTATAACATTATGCTACATAACGTAATGCGTTATAACGTTATACTGTATAACGTAACACGTTATAACTTTATACCTTATAACGTTATGTGATATAACGTAATACGATATAACGTTATACAATGTAACGTAGTACGTTATAACGTTACACTATATAACGTAACACGTTATAATTTTATACCTTATAACGTTATGTTCCATAACATAATGCGATATAACGTTATACAGTATAACGTAATACGTTATAACGTTATACCTTCTAACGTAACACGTTATAACATTATACCATATAACGTTATGTTATATAACGTAATAAGTTATAAAGTTATACCATACATCGTATTCCGCTATAACGTTATACCATATAACGTTATGTTATATAACGTAATACGATATAACGTTATACAATATAACGTAATACGTTATAACGTTATACCATATGCCGAGGCACCTTATAACGTTTAACCGTATACCATTATGCTACATAACGTAATGCGTTATAAAGTTACACTATATAACGTAATACGTTATAACTTTATACCTTATAACGTTATGTTATATAACGTAATGCGATTTAACGTAATGCAATATAACGCAATACGTTAGAACGTTGTACCTTATAACGTAACACGTTATATCAGTATACCATATAACGTTATGTTATATAACATAATGCGTTATAACATTATACTATATAACGTAATACGTTTTAACGTTATACCATATAACGTTATGTTATATGACATAATGCATTATAACGTTATACTATATAACGTAATACGTTTTAACGTTCTACCTTCTAACGTAACACGTTATAACATTATACCATATAACGTTATGTATTGTAACGGAATACGTTATAACGTTATACCATATACCGAGGTACGTTATATCGTTTAACCGTATACCATTATGCTACATAACGTAATGCGTTATAACGTTACACTATATAACGTAATACGTTATAACTTTATACCTTATAACGTAACACGTTATATCATTATTCCATATAACGTTATGTTATATAACGAAATAAGTTATAAAGTTATACTATATAACGTAATACGCATTAACGTTATACCTTTTAACGTTATGTTATATAACGTAATACGATATAACGTTATACAATGTAACGTAATACGTTATAACGTTATACCATATACCGAGGCACCTTATAACGTTTAACCGTATACCATTATGCTACATAACGTAATGCGTTATAAAGTTACACTATATAACGTAATACGTTATAACTTTATACCTTATAACGTTATGTTATATAACGTAATGCGATTTAACGTTATGCAATATAACGCAATACGTTAGAACGTTGTACCTTATAACGTAACACGTTATATCAGTATACCATATAACGTTATGTTATATAACGTAATAAGTTATAACGTTATACTATATAACGTAATACGTTTTAACGTTATACCATATAACGTTATGTTATATGACATAATGCATTATAACGTTATACTATATAACGTAATACGTTTTAACGTTCTACCTTCTAACGTAACACGTTATAACATTATACCATATAACGTTATGTATTATAACGGAATACGTTATAACGTTATACCATATACCGAGGTACGTTATATCGTTTAACCGTATACCATTATGCTACATAACGTAATGCGTTATAACGTTACACTATATAACGTAATACGTTATAACTTTATACCTTATAACGTAACACGTTATATCATTATACCATATAACGTTATGTTATATAACGTAATAAGTTATAAAGTTATACTATATAACGTAATACGCTTTAACGTTATACCTTTTAACGTTATGTTATATAACGTAATACGATATAACGTTATACAGTATAACGTAATACGTTATAACGTTATATCTTCTAACGTAACACGTTATAACATTATACCATATAACGTTATGTTATATAACGTAATAAGTTATAAAGTTATACCATACATCGTATTCCGCTATAACGTTATACCATATGACGTTATGTTATATAGCATAATGCGTTATAACCTTATACTATATAACGTAATACGTTTTAACGTTCTACCTTCTAACGCAACTCGTTATAACATTACACTATATAGCGTTATGTTATATAACGTAATAAGTTATAACGTTATACCATACATCGCAGTGCATTATAACGTATTACCGTATAACATTAGGCTACATAACGTAATGCGTTATAACGTCATACTATATAACGTAACACGTTATAACTTTATACCTTATAACGTTATGTTATATAACGTAATACGATATAATGTTATACAATGTAACGTAATACGTTATAACGTTATACATTCTAACGTAAAACGTTATAACATTATACGATATAACATTATGTTATATAACATAATGCGATATAAGGTTATACAGTATAACGTAAGACGTTATAACGTTATACCTTCTAACGTAACACGTTATAACATTATACCATATAACGTTATGTTATATAACGTAATAAGTTATAACGTTATACCACACATCGCAGTACGTTATAACGTTTTACCGTATAACATTAGGCTACATAACGTAATGCGATATAACGTCATACTATATAACGTAACACGTTATAACTTTATACCATATAACGTTATGTTATATAACGTAATACGATATAACGTTATACAATATAACGTAATACGTTATAACGATATACCATATACCGAGGCACCTTATAACGTTTAACCGTATACCATTATGCTACATAACGTAATGCGTTATAAAGTTACACTATATAACGTAATACGTTATAACTTTATACCTTATAACGTTATGTTATATAACGTAATGCGATTTAACGTTATGCAATATAACGCAATACGGTAGAACGTTGTACCTTATAACGGAACACGTTACATCAGTATACCATATAACGTTATGTTATATAACGTAATAAGTTATAACGTTATACTATATAACGTAATACGTTTTAACGTTATACCATATATCGTTATGTTATATGACATAATGCATTATAACGTTATACTATATAACGTAATACGTTTTAACGTTCTACCTTCTAACGTAACACGTTATAACATTATACCATATAACGTTATGTATTGTAACGGAATACGTTATAACGTTATACCATATACCGAGGTACGTTATATCGTTTAACCGTATACCATTATGCTACATAACGTAATGCGTTATAACGTTACACTATATAACGTAATACGTTATAACTTTATACCTTATAACGTAACACGTTATATCATTATTCCATATAACGTTATGTTATATAACGAAATAAGTTATAAAGTTATACTATATAACGTAATACGCATTAACGTTATACCTTTTAACGTTATGTTATATAACGTAATACGATATAACGTTATACAATGTAACGTAATACGTTATAACGTTATACCATATACCGAGGCACCTTATAACGTTTAACCGTATACCATTATGCTACATAACGTAATGCGTTATAAAGTTACACTATATAACGTAATACGTTATAACTTTATACCTTATAACGTTATGTTATATAACGTAATGCGATTTAACGTTATGCAATATAACGCAATACGTTAGAACGTTGTACCTTATAACGTAACACGTTATATCAGTATACCATATAACGTTATGTTATATAACGTAATAAGTTATAACGTTATACTATATAACGTAATACGTTTTAACGTTATACCATATAACGTTATGTTATATGACATAATGCATTATAACGTTATACTATATAACGTAATACGTTTTAACGTTCTACCTTCTAACGTAACACGTTATAACATTATACCATATAACGTTATGTATTATAACGGAATACGTTATAACGTTATACCATATACCGAGGTACGTTATATCGTTTAACCGTATACCATTATGCTACATAACGTAATGCGTTATAACGTTACACTATATAACGTAATACGTTATAACTTTATACCTTATAACGTAACACGTTATATCATTATACCATATAACGTTATGTTATATAACGTAATAAGTTATAAAGTTATACTATATAACGTAATACGCTTTAACGTTATACCTTTTAACGTTATGTTATATAACGTAATACGATATAACGTTATACAGTATAACGTAATACGTTATAACGTTATATCTTCTAACGTAACACGTTATAACATTATACCATATAACGTTATGTTATATAACGTAATAAGTTATAAAGTTATACCATACATCGTATTCCGCTATAACGTTATACCATATGACGTTATGTTATATAGCATAATGCGTTATAACCTTATACTATATAACGTAATACGTTTTAACGTTCTACCTTCTAACGCAACTCGTTATAACATTACACTATATAGCGTTATGTTATATAACGTAATAAGTTATAACGTTATACCATACATCGCAGTGCATTATAACGTATTACCGTATAACATTAGGCTACATAACGTAATGCGTTATAACGTCATACTATATAACGTAACACGTTATAACTTTATACCTTATAACGTTATGTTATATAACGTAATACGATATAATGTTATACAATGTAACGTAATACGTTATAACGTTATACATTCTAACGTAAAACGTTATAACATTATACGATATAACGTTATGTTATATAACATAATGCGATATAAGGTTATACAGTATAACGTAAGACGTTATAACGTTATACCTTACAACGTTATGTTATATAACGTAATAAGTTATAACGTTATACTATATAACGTAAACCGTTTTAACGTTATACCTTATAACGTTATGTTATATAACGTAATACGATATAACGTTATACAATGTATCGTAATACGTTATAACGTTATACCTTCTAGCGTAACACGTTATAACGTTATACCATATAACGTTTTGTTATATAACATAATGCGTTATAACGTTATACTAGATAACGTAATACGTTTTAACGTTATACCTTCTAACGTAACACGTTATAATATTACACCATATAACGTTAGGTAATATAACGGAATCCGTTATAACGTTATACCATATACCGAGGTACGTTATAACGTTTAACCGTATACCATTATGCTACATAACGTAATGCGTTATAACGTTATACTATATAACGCAATACGCTATAACTTTATACCTTATAACGTTATGTTATATAACGCAATGCGATATAACGTTATACAATATAACGCAATACTTTAGAACGTTATACCTTATAACGTAACACGTTATATCATTATAACATATAGCGTTGTGTGATATAACGTAATAAGTTATAACGTTATACCATATATCGCAGTACGTTATAACGTTTTACCGTATAACATTATGCTACATAACGTACTGCGTTATAACGTTATACTATAGAAAGGTAACACGTTATAACATTATACCTTATAACGTTATGTTATATAACATAATGCGATATAACGTTAAACAGTATATCGTAACACGTTATAACGTTATACCTTCTAACGTAACACGTTATAACATTATATCATATAACGTTATGTTATATAACGTAATAAGTTATAAAGTTATACCATACATCGTATTCCGCTATAATGTTATACCATATAACGTTATGTTATATAACGTAATGCGATATGACGTTACACAATATAACGTGTTACGTTAGCGTTCTACCTTCTAACGTAACACGTTGTAATATTATACCTTGTAGCGTTATGTTATATAACGTAATAAGTTATAACATTATACCATATATCGCAGAACGTTATCACGTTTTACCGTATAACATTATGCTACATAACGTAATGCGTTATAACGTTATACTATATAACGTAACACGTTATAACTTTATACCTTATAACGTTATGTTATATAACGTAATAAGTTATAACGTTATACTATATAACGTAAACCGTTCTAACGTTATACCTTATAACGATATGTTATATAACGTAATACCATATAACGTTATACAGTATATCGCAATACGTTAGAACGTTATACCTTATAAAGTCACACGTTATATCATTATACCATATAACGTTATGTTCTATAACGTAATAAGTTATAACGTTATACTATATAACGTAATACGTTTTAACGTTATACCTTATAACGTTATGTTATATAACGTAATACGATATAACGTTATACAATGTAACGTAATACGTTATAACGTCATACCTTCTAACGTAACACGTTATAACATAATACCATATAGCGTTATGTTATATAACGTAATAAGTTATAAAGTTATACTATGTAACGTAATACGCTTTAACGTTATACCTTATAACGTTATGTTATATAACGTAATACGATATAACGTTATACAATGTAACGTAATACGTTATAACGTTATAAATTCTAACGTAACACGTTAAAACATTACACCATATAACCTTATGTAATATAACGGAATACGTTATAACGTTATACCATATACCGAGGTACGTTATAACGTTTAACCGTTTACCATTATGCTACATAACGTAATGCGTTATAAAGTTATTCTATATAACGTAATACATTATAACTTTATACCTTATAACGTTATGTTATATAACGTAATACGAAATAACGTTATACAATGTAACGTAATACGTTATAACGTTATACCTTCTAACGTAACACGTTATAACATTATACCATATAACGTTATGTTATATAACAAAATGCGTTATATCGTTATACTATATAACGTAATACGTTCTATCGTTATTCCTTCTAACGTAACACGTTATAACATTATACCATATAGCGTTATGTTATATAACGTAATAAGTTATAAAGTTATACTATGTAACGTAATACGCTTTAACGTTATACCTTATAACGTTATGTTATATAACGTAATACGATATAACGTTATACAATGTAACGTAATACGTTATAACGTTATACCTTCTAACGTAACACGTTATAACATTACACCATATAACGTTATGTAATATAACGGAATACGTTATAACGTTACACCATATACCGAGGTACGTTATAACGT
Organism: Bombus hypnorum; assembly: GCA_911387925.2. NCBI lineage: Eukaryota > Metazoa > Arthropoda > Insecta > Hymenoptera > Apidae > Bombus > Bombus hypnorum. The sequence goes on from OU427027.1 coordinate 6,129,461, forward strand.
TTAACCGTATACCATTATGCTACATAACGTAATGCGTTATAAAGTTATTCTATATAACGTAATACGTTATAACTTTATACCTTATAATGTTATGTTATATAACGTAATGCGATATCACGTTATACAATATAACGCAATACTTTAGAACGTTATACCTTATAACGTAACACGTTATATCATTATAACATATAGCGTTGTGTGATATAACGTAATAAGTTATAACGTTATACCATATATCGCAGTACGTTATAACGTTTTACCGTATAACATTATGCTACATAACGTACTGCGTTATAACGTTATACTATAGAAAGGTAACACGTTATAACATTATACCTTATAACGTTATGTTATATAACATAATGCGATATAACGTTAAACAGTATATCGTAACACGTTATAACGTTATACCTTCTAACGTAACACGTTATAACATTATATCATATAACGTTATGTTATATAACGTAATAAGTTATAAAGTTATACCATACATCGTATTCCGCTATAATGTTATACCATATAACGTTATGTTATATAACGTAATGCGATATGACGTTACACAATATAACGTGTTACGTTAGCGTTCTACCTTCTAACGTAACACGTTGTAATATTATACCTTGTAGCGTTATGTTATATAACGTAATAAGTTATAACATTATACCATATATCGCAGAACGTTATCACGTTTTACCGTATAACATTATGCTACATAACGTAATGCGTTATAACGTTATACTATATAACGTAACACGTTATAACTTTATACCTTATAACGTTATGTTATATAACGTAATAAGTTATAACGTTATACTATATAACGTAAACCGTTCTAACGTTATACCTTATAACGATATGTTATATAACGTAATACCATATAACGTTATACAGTATATCGCAATACGTTAGAACGTTATACCTTATAAAGTCACACGTTATATCATTATACCATATAACGTTATGTTCTATAACGTAATAAGTTATAACGTTATACTATATAACGTAATACGTTTTAACGTTATACCTTATAACGTTATGTTATATAACGTAATACGATATAACGTTATACAATGTAACGTAATACGTTATAACGTCATACCTTCTAACGTAACACGTTATAACATAATACCATATAGCGTTATGTTATATAACGTAATAAGTTATAAAGTTATACTATGTAACGTAATACGCTTTAACGTTATACCTTATAACGTTATGTTATATAACGTAATACGATATAACGTTATACAATGTAACGTAATACGTTATAACGTTATAAATTCTAACGTAACACGTTAAAACATTACACCATATAACCTTATGTAATATAACGGAATACGTTATAACGTTATACCATATACCGAGGTACGTTATAACGTTTAACCGTTTACCATTATGCTACATAACGTAATGCGTTATAAAGTTATTCTATATAACGTAATACATTATAACTTTATACCTTATAACGTTATGTTATATAACGTAATACGAAATAACGTTATACAATGTAACGTAATACGTTATAACGTTATACCTTCTAACGTAACACGTTATAACATTATACCATATAACGTTATGTTATATAACAAAATGCGTTATATCGTTATACTATATAACGTAATACGTTTTATCGTTATTCCTTCTAACGTAACACGTTATAACATTATACCATATAGCGTTATGTTATATAACGTAATAAGTTATAAAGTTATACTATGTAACGTAATACGCTTTAACGTTATACCTTATAACGTTATGTTATATAACGTAATACGATATAACGTTATACAATGTAACGTAATACGTTATAACGTTATACCTTCTAACGTAACACGTTATAACATTACACCATATAACGTTATGTAATATAACGGAATACGTTATAACGTTACACCATATACCGAGGTACGTTATAACGTTTAACCGTATACCATTATGCTACATAACGTAATGCGTTATAAAGTTATTCTATATAACGTAATACGTTATAACTTTATACCTTATAATGTTATGTTATATAACGTAATGCGATATCACGTTATACAATATAACGCAATACGTTAGAACGTTATACCTTATAACGCAACACGTTATATCATTATACCATATAACGTTGTGTTATATAACGTAATAAGTTATAACGATATACTATATAACGTAATACGTTTTAACGTTATACCTTATAACGTTATGTTATATAACGTAATACGAAATAACGTTATACAATGTATCGTAATACTTTATAACGTTATACCTTCTAGCGTAACACGTTATAACATTATACCATATAACGTTATGTTATATAACATAATGCGTTATAACGTTATACTATATAACGTAATACGTTTTAACGTTCTAGCTTCTAACGTAACTCGTTATAACATTACACCATATAACGTTATGTAATATAACGGAATACGTTATAACGTTATGTTATATAACGTAATGCGATATCACGTTATTCAATATAACGCAATACGTTAGAACGATATACCTTATAACGTAACACGTTATATCATTATACCATATAACGTTATGTTATATAACGTAATAAGTTATAACGTTATACTATATAACGTAATGCGGTATAACGTTATACTATATAACGTAACACGTTATAACTTTATACCTTATAACGTTATGTTATATAACGCAATACGAAATATCGGTTAAACAATGTAACGTAATACGTTATAACGTTATACCTTCTAACGTAACGCGTTATAACATTATACCATATAACGTTATGTTATATAACATAATGCGTTATAACGTTATACTATATAACGTAATTCGTTTTAACGTTATACCTTATACCGTTATGTTATATAACGTAATACGATATAACGTAATACAATGTAACGTAATACGTTATAACGTTATACCTTCTAACGTAACACGTTATAACATTACACCATATAACGTTATGTAATATAACGGAATACGTTATAACGTTATACCATATACCGGGGTACCTATTAACGTTTAACCGTATACCATTATGCTACATAACGTAATGCGTTATAAAGTTATTCTATATAACGTAATACGTTATAACTTTATACCTTATAACGTTATTTTATATAACGTAATGCGATATCACGTTATTCAATATAACGCAATACGATAGAACGATATACCTTATAACGTAACACGTTATATCATTATACCATATAACGTTATGTTATATAACGTAATAAGTTATAAAGTTATACTATATAACGTAATACGCTTTAACGTTATACCTTATAACGTTATGTTATATAACGTAATACGATATAACGTTATACAATATAACGTAATACGTTATAACATTATACTATATAACCTAATACGTTATAACGTTGTACCTTTTAAGGTAATACGTTATAACTTTATACCATATAACGTTATGTTATATAACGTAATGCGTTATAGCGTTATACTATATAACGTAATGCGTTATAACGTTATGTTATATAACATAATGCGTTATAACGTTATACTATGTAACGTAATACGTTATAACGTTATACTATATAACGTAATACGTTATATGGTTGTACCTTGTAAGGTAATAAGTTATGACATTATACCATATAACGTTATGTTGTATAACGTAATGCGTTATAACGTTATGTTATATAACATAATGCGTTATGACGTTATACTATATAATGTTGTGTTATATAACGTAATACGTAATAACGTTGTGCTAAAAACGTAATACGTTACAACTTTATACTATATAACGTAACACGTTATAACGCTGTACCTTATAACGTAATACGTTATAATTTTATACTATATACCGTAATACGTTATAACGTTTTACTATGTAACGTAATACGTAATTACGTTTTACTATATAACGTAATACGTTATATCGTTGTACCCTGTAAGGTAATACGTTATGACATTATACCATATAACGTTATGTTATATAACGTAATGCGTTATAACGTTATGTTATATAACGTAATAAATTATAACGTTATACCGTATAACGTGATGTTATATAACGTAATGCGTTATAACGTTATACTATATAACGTAATACGTTATAACGTTATACCTTATAAAGTATGTTATATAGCGTAATTCGTTATAACTTTATACTATAAAACGTAATTGTTTATAACGTTATACCATATAACGTTACGTTATATAACGTAATACGTTGTAACCTTATACCATATAACGTTATGTTATATAACGTAATGCGTTATGACGTTATACTAAATAACGTAATACGTTATATCGTTGTACCTTGTAAGGTAATACGTTATGACATTATACCATATAACGTTATGTTATATAACGTAATGCGTTATAACTTTATACTATATAACGTAATACGTTATAACGTTATATCATATAACGTTATGTTTTATGACGTAATACGTTATAACGTTATATCATGTAACGTAATACGTTATAACGTCATGTTATATAATTTAATGCGATATAACGTTATACAACATAACGTAATGCGTTATAACGTTATACCTCCCAACGTAACAAGTTATATCGTTATACTATATAACGTTATGTTATATAACGCAATACGTTATAACGTTATGCTATAAAACGTAATTGTTTATAATGTTATACCATTTAACGTTATCTTATATAACTTAATACGTTATAACGTTATGCTATATAACGTAATACGTTATGTCGTTATTCCATATACCGTAGTACGCTATAACGTTTTTCCATATAACATTATGTTACATATCGTAATGCATCATAACGTTATACTATATAACGTAATACGTTATATCGTCATAACACAAAACGTTATGTTATATAACGTATTGCGTTATACCGTTATACTATATAACGTAATACGTTATAACATTATACTATATAACGTAATACGTTATAACGTTGTACCTTTTAAGGTAATACGTTATAACTTTATACCATATAACGTTATGTTATATAACGTAATGCGTTATAGCGTTATACTATATATCGTAATTCGTTATAACGTTATACCTTATAACGTAATACGTTATTATGTCATACCATATAACGTTATGTTATATGACATAATGCGTTATAACGTTATACTATGTAACGTAATACGTTATAACGTTATACTATATAACGTAATACGTTATATGGTTTTACCTTGTAAGGTAATACTTTATGACATTATACCATATAACGTTATGTTATATAACGTAATGCGTTATAACGTTATGTTATATAACGTAATGCATTATAACGTTATACTATATGACGTTGTGTTATATAACATAATACGTAATAACGTTGTGCTATAAAACGTAATACGTTATAACTTTATACTATATAACGTAATACGTTATAACGTTATATCATATAACGTTATGTTTTATGACGTAATACGTTATAACGTTATACCATATAACGTAATACGTTATAGCTTTATACTATATAACGTAATATGTTGTAACGATATACCATATATCGTTGTGTTATATAACCTAATATGTTATAATGTTATTCTATAAGACGCAACTGTTTATAACGTTATACCATGTAAAGATTTGTTATATAACGTAATACGTTATAACTTTATACCATATGACGTTATGTTATATAACATAATGCGTTATGACGTTATACTATATAACGCAATACGCTATAGCGTTATACCTTATAACGTATGCTATATAACGTAATACGTTATAACTTTATACTATATAACGTAATACGTTATAACGTTATACTATGTTTTTTTTTTTAAATTTTACGATTTGTCCAGTAGGACATTTGGTAAAATGTTATAGCTGCTTAATAATATAACATGTGGGTGGCTACCCCCAGTGGGGTACCATCTTCGTGCTTGTTAGGGTATATCCTTTATGAGATCTGCTGGGTGTTTCCTTTTTAATGTCCTTTCAATGAATGTGATGATCGTTTCCGCTGCCAGCCGGTTCGGGTGCGTTGCTATTCTTTCTTTGTATCTTCTTGCGAATCTGCTAATCTCTTCCTTGACCGTTGGTATTCCAAGGTCTTTCCTTATATCCTCGTTTCTAACGTACCATGGGGCGTTTACTATTGTTCTGAGTATTTTAGATTGCATTGCCTCTAATTTGGTTATATGGCTCATTGCTGCTGTTCCCCATAGTGATATTCCGTACGTCCAGATTGGTTTTATAATGGTTTTGTACATTTTTAATTTGTTTTCTATACTCAGTTTAGATTTTCGACTTGTTAACCAGTACATCTGTCTCCTTGCTATCTGTATTTTGCTTATTATTGATTTAATATGTTGTTTCCATGTGAATCGTGTATCAAAATGGAGTCCAAGGTATTTGACTTGCCTTGTTTGTATTATATGCGTGCCGTTGAGTGTAATGTTTGTTGGTATCTGTTTTCGCAGTGTGAATGTAATGTGGTTGCATTTATCAGGGTTCGCTTTAATTTGTTTAACTAGAAGCCACTTTTCTATTTTTACGATATGTTCTTGTAGTAATGTGACTGCTGTTGCAGGGTTAGTGTGCCTGACTAGTACAACAGTGTCATCCGCAAATGTCAGTATTTTGCTACTGGTAGTTGTTGGTATGTTGGCCGTGTATAGTGTGTATAGAATTGGTCCCAAGACGCTTCCTTGCGGAACCCCTGCCTTGATGTCTTTAACTTGAGAGTATGTGTCTCTAATTTTTACTGAAAAAGTTCTGTTGCTTAAGTAAGATTTGATTAAATGGTATATCTGTTCCGGGAATTGTTTTCTGATTGATTGAAGTAGACTATTGTGGTTTATTTTGTCAAATGCTTTCTCGATATCCATAAAGAGGGCTGTGCAGTGTTGTTTGTTTTCTAATGCTAGTATTATTTCATTTGTGAGTCTGTGCATTTGCTCTATCGTGGAGTGTTTGTTTCTGAATCCAAATTGGTGATCTGGTATTAATTTTTCCTTCTCTATTATTGGTTTTAAGCGGGCGTAAATTATTTTTTCTAGTATTTTGGAAAATACGGGAAGTAGTGATATTGGTCTGTAAGATGCTGATTGGTGTGGGTCTTTGCCTGGTTTAGGTAACATTATGATCTGTGCTAGTTTCCATAATTTAGGATAATATTGGATTCTTAATATTGCATTGAAAATTATTGTAATTAGCCGTATCGCTTTTGGAGGAAGGTTTTTCAAGATTATACCATTGATTAGGTCAATTCCTGGTGCCTTATTATTTTTTGTTTTCTCGATTATGTTTCTAATTTCATGTGCTGTTGTTTTAGGTATGATGTAATGATTGTCAGTTGCAGTACTAGTGATTACCTCATCCTCGTCCATATGACAGTTGTGGTTGCTATTATTGATATTATGTGGTGTAAATATGTTGCTTAGGTGGTTGGAAAATTCTTCAGCTTGTTCTTCGTTGCTTCTTACCCATGTATTATCTGCTTTTCTGATTGCTGGGACTAGTTTTATTGGCTTCTTTATTTTTTTTGTGGCTTTCCAAAGGGAGTAGTTAGAGTTCTCGTGTGCAGATAGTGACTCTATGAATTTTGTGAACTCATTGTTATTGTGTTCTTTTATTTTGTATTTTATTTCCTTTGCAAGTTTATTTAGGTGTTTTTTGTTTTCTTTTGATCTATGTTTTTGCCATTTTGCTTTCGCTTTTCTTTTTTCTCTAATTTTTTCAAGGATGTCTGGCGGAATTATTTTTGTTGGTCTATTAGTTGATTCAGGTATGGTGGTTGCCCATGCTGCTTCCTGAATAGTTTCTGTAAGCGTTATTACTGCTTGTTCGTTATGTTCGGGTGTTTTCAATGGGATGTTGCAGTTGATTTTGTTCTCAATTATTTCTTTACATGTTTGCCATTTGGTGGTTTTATTGCATAGTGTCTCTGAATTTTTATAAATTATTGGTTTGTTTAAGTATGTAATAATTATGGGTGTATGATCGGAGCTAAGCTCGAGGCTGGGTTCTATATTTAGTTTATTTGCATTTAGTCCTTTTGTAACTGCAAAATCAAGTAGGTCAGGTATTTTGCTCAAGTCTGTCGGCCAGTAAGTCGGTCTTCCTGTGGATAATATACTGAGGTTATTGTTTCTAATGTATTTCTCCAAGGTTCTGCCTCGAGGTGTATTGATTCTTGATCCGCATAGTGTGTGCTTTGAATTATAGTCTCCCGCTGCAATATACTTATCACCTAAATGTTGAAAGTAATCTTCCCACATTTGAGATGTAATTTTATGTCGCGGTGGTACATATACTGCTGACAGCTGTAGATAGTTGCTGCTAGTTTGTACTGTAACGGTGGTTGCTTGGATATATTCTTTACTAACCTGACTGTGTAAATGGTGTTTAATATCCTTTCTTATTATTACTGCGGTTCCTCCGTGTGCTTTTCCTGAGGGATGCTTGGTATCATATATGGTGTAGTACGGTATTTTTAAATAGTTTTTTATAGCGAAGTGTGTTTCTGAAACAAGAAGTATATCGATATTATTGTTATACAGGAATGTTTTAGTTTCTAGGGCCCTTTGTTGTAGGTCGTTAGAGTTCCAGGCTGCTATTTTAAGCGTGTCCATTTTTATTTTTTAGTTAGCGTGTTTGTAAGTAGCTGTAGCATGAGTATGATTTGTTGCGTTTGCTGTTTAAGGATTGCGTTTTGTTCACTTATCATTTTTGCCAGGAATTCTGTGTTTTTGATGGATATCTTTAATAGTTCCTTAATTTCTGTAGCGTCGTCGATGTTAATGTTCTGGTTGTGATTATCTAAAGGTGTTGACTGTTTGGCTACTTGCGCGTAGCTTCGGCTACCAAGGGTGTTGGTATTGTTATGGTTCATTACATGCTGAACGTTTGTTGATGTTTCAGTTACTGTGCTATCCTGTTGAGTGTTAGAGTTATTATATGTCCTGTTACGAAGCGGCGGAAAAAGTTTTTTTTGTAGTTGCTTTCTGACTAAACAGCCTTTGTAACTAGCTGGGTGGTTTCCACCGCAATTGAAACACTTTGCGTTATTTATTTTTCCCGTATGTGGGCAGTTAGCTGTTAGGTGCTTTCCTGCGCATTTGACACACGCCGGGTTTCTGTTACAGTAGTTTTTTGTATGCCCATATTGTTGACACCTCATACATTGCGGTATGTCTTCTTTGTGTCTGGGTGGCTCAACTGTAATTATCGTGTTTAAAATTTTCTTAATTTCAAAAATTTCTTTGTTATTATTTTTAGGTTCTAGTTCTATTAAAAATAGCGGTAGTGGTTGCTTGGTGTCAAATCTGGTTATGTTGTTGATCGTTCTCACCTGGTGTCCGATTTTGGCTAATTCCTCACATATGTTGTTTGTGTTCGATTTAGGATGTAAGCCTCTGATTACTGCTTTGTAGCTTTTATCAGATTTGGGTTGGCAGGTATGATACCCGGCGTTTTTTTCCTTTAGCGCTTTTGTTACTTTTCTATATATTTCTGGGGTATTGGTTTGTACTTTTACCTGTTCTAGTTTGAGTTGTTTGATGGTGTACTTTTCTTTTCCTGCCGTGATGTTTAGCAGTTAGATGAGGGGGTCTATTATTTTAGCATCAATGGAGATTGGTGGAGGTTTAGGAATGTTTGTTATTGGTTTATCAGCAGGGTCTACATTCATCTCTTCTGGCAGTGAGCTGAAAGAGTTATGTACAGGAATTTCCTGTAGCCATTTTTGTCCTTCTGGTTCTATCGTCCTCTTAGCATTTGTGTTTGTGTTTATCCTTCGTTTTTTGCTGGGAGTTGCAGTCTTCCAGCTTTCGTTGTAATGTGGTGGAACATTGCTAGTATTATTTTTTTCTTCATCTTTTTTCGTAATTTCCATCGCTATTTCGTTTGTATCTGAGCAATCCACTTCACTTGTTGATTTATTTGAGCTCTGTTGGTCTATTGCTCTGTTTATGGCATATGTTTCGCCTTTGTTTAGGATTTTTATAGTTGGTATTTTTTGGATGTTTTCCATCCTTTAGTTTTAGTATATCGGTTGTGTTGCACTTCACTTTTCTTTTCTCTTCTCTTTTCTTTCCCACTTGTCGCACTTACGGAAGCACTGGTTCTCACGTCCGCATAGCTCGACTGCTCGGGCAGAACTGTTATACTATGTAACATAATACGTTATAACGTTATACTATATAACGTAATACGTTATATCGTTGTACCTTGTAAGGTAATACGTTATGACATTATACCATATAACGTTAGTTTATATAACGTAATGTGTTATAACGTTATGTTATATAACGTAATATGTTATAACGTTATACCATATAACGTTGTGTTATATAACGTAATGCGTTATAACTTTATACTATATAACGTAATACGTCATAACGTTATATCATATAACGTTATGTTTTATGAGGTAATACGTTAAAACGTTATACCATGTAACGTAATACGTTATACCGTTATGTTATATAATTTAATGCGATATAACGTTATACTATATAACGTAATACGTTATAACATTATACTATATAACGTAATACGTTATAACGTTGTACCTTTTAAGGTAATACGTTATATCTTTATACCATATAACGTTATGTTATATAATGTAATGCGTTATAGCGTTATACTATATAGCGTACTTCGTTATAACGTTATACCTTATAACGTAATACGTTATAGTGTCATACCATATGTTATATAACGTAATAAGTTATAACGTTATACTATGTAACGTAATACGTTATAACGTTATACTATATAACGTAATTCGTTATATGTTTGTACCTTGTAAGGTAATACGTTATAACTTTATACCATATAACTATATGTTGTATAACGTCATACCTTGTAACGTTATGTTATATAACGTAATGCGATATAACGTTATACAACATAACTTAATACGTTATAACGTTATACATTCTAACGCAATACGTTATTACGTTATACCATATAACGTTATGTTGTATAACGTAATACGATAAACCATTATACAACATAACCTAATACGTTATAACGTTATACCTTCTTACGTAAAACGTTATAAAATTATACCACATAACGTTTTGTTATATAACTTAATTCCTTATATCGTTGTACCTTGTAAGGTAATACGTTATGACATTATACCATATAACGTTATGTTATATAACTTAATACGTTATAACGTTATGCAATATAACGTAATACGTTATGACGTTATTCTATATACCGTAGTACGCTATAACGTTTTACCATATAACATTATGCTACATATCGTAATGCATCATAACGTTATACTATATACCGTAATACGTTATATCGTCATACCACAAAACGTTATGTTATATAACGTATTGCGTTGTAACGTTATACTATATAACGTAATACGTTATAACATTATACTATATAACGTAATACGTTATAACGTTGTACCTTTTAAGGTAATACGTTATAACTTTATACCATATAACGTTATGTTATATAATGTAATGCGTTATAGCGTTATACTATATAACGTAATTCGTTATAACGTTATACCTTATAACGTAGTACGTTATAATGTCATACCATATAACGTTATGTTATATAACGTAATGCGTTATAACGTTATACTATGTAACGTAATACGTTATAACGTTATACTATATAACGTAATTCGTTATATCTTTGTACCTTGTAAGGTAATACGTTATAACTTTATACCATATAACTATATGTTGTATAACGTCATACTTTGTAACGTTATGTTATATAACGTAATGCGATATAACGTTATACAACATATCTTAATACGTTATAACGTTATACATTCTAACGTAATACGTTATTACGTTATACCATATAACGTTATGTTGTATAACGTAATACGATAAACCATTATACAACATAACCTAATACGTTATATCGTTATACCTTCTAACGTAATACGTTATAAAATTATACCACATAACGTTATGTTATATAACGTAATTCCTTATATCGTTGTACCTTGTAAGGTAATACGTTATGACATTATACCATATAACGTTATGTTATATAACTTAATACGTTGTAACGTTATGCAATATAACGTAATACGTTATGACGTTATTCCATATACCGTAGTACGCTATAACGTTTTACCATATAACATTATGCTACATATCGTAATGCAGAGTCGACCGTAAACCTCCGAACGGGACGGACCTCTCAGCCTGAAAAGGGACATCAGGCTTAGGCCCTAACAGTGCGCGCGTCGAAGTGTACAAGCATCCACCAGAGGAATAAAAAGAAAAAGTGACATAGTGACAAAAAATTAAAAAACAGTGCAGTGACACCATCGCGACAAATAAAAATAATAAATATAAAATCATAATATAAAGCAGTATAAAGGTATATAAAAAAATAGGAGACAGCGATAATGAAGCTAAGAGCAAGGAAACGGAACCCACCCTAAAAAAACCAATTAAAAGAAAAATTAGCGCGCAAAAAACGGCAAAAGAAATCAACAATAGCTTAAAACTTTCCGCGCAAAAGACGCGGAAACTCAACCCACAACCAAACTTAGTGGCCAGGACTAAAGGATCAGGAGATATCCATAAAAACGTAGAAGAGGAGCATCCCTCCTCCCAGTACGAAAGGGCCACGGAAGCCATAAGCATGAGGCCCATAAAAACAGCATCACCGCCAGCGATCCCATTAAAAAATAGGTTTAGCTTACTAGAAGCAGAACCACATCCACATTCACAGATAGATCCAGCAAGCTACCAAGCTCCAAACCCAACGCTGGAAGAAATAAGGAAAAAAACGAAATCCTACGGGGCAAAGTGGGAAAACATAGTCCCACCACACCGCCAAAACAATCAACACCGCAGGGGCGACAGGCCGCATCGCACAACTCAGGAGGCCCAGCGCCACCAGCTTCACCACGGAGGGGCCGAGCACCTGACGCACACCACACCAGATACACAGCAGAGGAGCGTACTGACGCCCCACCCGCCGCAAGGGAAACGAAGCCGCCCCCCATCAACATAACGCTTCAAGAACCGAAAGATACGGTAACGCTCATAGAAAAAGTAGCGAAGATCAAACAATTCCATATTAAAAGAATAAACACAGGCAAACATGCTCTCTACCTCCAAAACCTACCCGACTTCAAAAGAGCGAAAGAAACACTTCTAGCAGCCAACACAACATTCTACACCTACACACCCAAATCAGAGAAACACCATACGTACCTATTAAAAGGCTTAGACAATAGCTACTCTGAAACGGAAATACTCACGGACTTGCGAGCACTACAAATAGAAGACGTACAATTCACAAAAGTCTCGCGATTTACGACCAAAAGATCAAGGGAAAACAATATATTGCTGCCAATCTTCATAATTCAAGTATCCCCCGACAGCAATATAAGTAACCTACTAAAAATAAACCATTTTAACTACTGTCAAAATAAAATGGGAAAAAATAATAAAAAAAAATGATGACATAACGCAATGCCACAAATGCCAGCGACTAGGTCACACAGCACACAACTGTAACCTAAATTACCGCTGCGTAAAATGCACTGAGCCCCATGGTCCAGGCGAGTGCAAAATAAAAAAGGAAGAAGCAGTGAACAAAGAGAAAATATTCTGCGTGAACTGCAAAAACTACGGACACCCCGCGTCATACAAGGGGTGCCCCAAACTCGTCGAGCTACGCAAGAAGCTAGCAGAAAAAAACAAAAAAGATAAGGAAACAAAAATAAAACGAATAGCCCAAATAAGCCGGAAATACGTCCCAGAACTAAAATTCTCCGACGTAGTAAAACATCAAACAAATGCAAATCAAAAAATTGAAAACGCAACACAAATAGCAAACTTAAATCTGAGACAAAGCCAAAGCACAACCACAACCGATAACTCCTCCCAACAAAGCATTATAAACGTCATCGAAGACTTCAAAAATAGTATCCTCCAAGCGTTAAAAGATCATCAAACGCAATTAATCGAAATAAAAAAAACACTAGCAACGCACGAAGAAAGGATCGACGCCATCTTCGGCACCTTCAATAGCACAGAGGACGAATAATCAAAATCCACTAAAGCAACAAATACGGCAAAAAACATATAAACTAAACTTAAAACATCTGAAAATAATTGCAATAAATGCCAACTCTCTAATTTCAAACCAAAAAAGATATAGTATGCTAACCCTAATAAATAAAGAAACCCCAGACATCGTACTCATCTCAGAAACAAAACTAAACAAAAAACACGAAGTACACTTCAAAAATTACTCTATGATAAGATACGACAGACCGAACGCCAGCCAAGGAGGAGGAACAGCAATCCTCATAAAAAACCCCATAAAACACAAAACAATTCTAAACGACAAAATATCAAGCTTCAAAATCCTAGAAGCAACGATCATAAAAATAAAAATAAGCAGTAAGGAAAACTTGTTTATAACGGCAGCCTACGCAACCACCGGAAACCAGAAAGAATTTGGCGACGAATTCAATAAACTCTTCGAACTTTTACAGCTCAATAAACCGGAAAACTACTACATAATAGCAGGCGACCTTAACGCGAAACATACGAGCTGGAAAAACGAAATAAACAACACGAGAGGCAACTTCATTAGAAACTGGCTAGACAATAGAAGCATTCACTACAAAACAACCTTATACAGCTCCGAGCTACCCTCTTACCCAAAAGGAGGCTCATACCTGGACATATGCCTAGCAGATGCGCGGCTAAAATTTAAAAACCTACGTCCAAATAACACCCTCAAAACCTTAGCCTATGACAGTGACCATAACGCCTTAATATTTCACGTAAACAAAAATACATCTGACCTCCTAACAATCGAAACACAGACCGAGACACCCAGGTACAATTACAAAAAGACAGACTGGAAAAAGTTTCAAAACATACTCGAACAAAACTGCGACCTAAAGATCTACAACAACGTCAACCTTACAAACAGACAAATCGACTCATTCATAGACGAAATAGAAAAACATACACAAATCGCCCTCCAAAAATCTGTGCCAATCATAAAAGAAAAAAATTCATGCGAGCCCTATATCAATAGCAGAATAAAAGAGCTACAGCGGGACAAAAGCTACATACTCTCCAAAATAAACAATATAAAATTCAACTATTCTTACGACAAAAGGGAAGAACTAGAATACTTAAAGTAGCTACTATACAAAATAAAAGCGCAACTGAAT
This sequence comes from Bombus hypnorum, assembly GCA_911387925.2. NCBI lineage: Eukaryota > Metazoa > Arthropoda > Insecta > Hymenoptera > Apidae > Bombus > Bombus hypnorum. Next base: position 6,144,545 of record OU427027.1, read on the forward strand.
CAAGAATTCGCTAACTCTATAAACCAGTACTGGACAAACAAAATAAAAAACATCTCCAAAAACGACTCAGCCAACATGTTCCCACAAATAAATCAAATCTTCAGACCAAAAGGACAAAACCCCATCCCACCTCTCAAATTGCCCCCAGAAAAAGCCTCCCTTATCCAAGAAGCAGGTATAACGATACACAACACCATCAAAGACACCGAGGGTAACTTCGTAATAACTAAAACAACAGACAAACTAGACATTATCGGCACCCACTTTTCCAAAACACACTCACAAAACGAACACATGGGCCGGGAACAACTAAACAGAATTATCATCGCCGAAACAAACAGACTCAAAAATGAAATGGAACAAGACAAAACGCTAAACAAAACAGTCTGCACATTCTCAAATGAAAACACCGCAGACAACCCCAAACAACCAGATCCAGAAATAAACTACTTCACAAATTACAATCAACTAAACACAATCTTCTCCAAGCTAAACAACAAAAAATCCTCCGGCTTCGACGGCATCCCAAACATTTTACTCAAGCGCCTACCGAACAAAATAAAATGGTACTACACAGTGCTCTTCAACAACGCACTAAACAACACATACTTCCCCAAAAAATGGAAAAAAGCCAAGCTGATAGCCATTACAAAAAAAGACAAAGACGGCTCATCGCCCGCAAACCTACGACCCATAAGCCTCCTCCCCAACATAGGGAAAGTATTTGAAATAGTCATAAATAACCCCCTAACCTCCTTCTGCACAAAAAATGACATAATCCCAGAAAATCAATTTTTCTTCCGGCACAAACACTCCACAATTCACGCTATAAACAAACTTACGTCAGACATCTGCTGGGCCCTAAACGCGAAACAACGAGTAGCCGCCTGCTTAATAGACCTCGAAAAAGCTTTCGACACAGTCTGGATCCCAGGCCTCATATACAAGCTGATAAAGAAAAACTTCCCCAAACACTTAATTAAAATAATCTGGAACATGATCACCAGCAGAACATTCGTAATGACCGAAGGTTCAATCACATCAAACAAAGAATTCCCCATAACAAACAGTCTCCAACAAGGCACAGTAAACTCCCCGCTACTCTTCAGTATCTACAACAGTGACTTACTAAATCTCTTCAATCTCAATACATCCTCCCACAAACGCTCCATAGCCTTCGCAGATGACCTAATCATCTACGTAACAGGCCGCAAAACCAAGATAATAAAAACTGATCTTCAAGAACTTTTCGAAAAAATAAACGACTATTACCACGCATGGAAACTAAAAATCAACACAAGCAAATGCGAAACCATACTGTTTAGACCCAAGTCAAGTGAAATCGGCTCAATAGAAAGGGAAACTTGCAAAAAATTCCAACTAAGAGGAAAGGCAAACAAAGGGGCACTCATACCACACAAAAACTGCGTAAAATACCTAGAAGTAAACATAGACTACAATCTAAACTACAAGCAGCACACCGAAATCCAACTCGCCAAGGCCAATAAGGCCTTCTGGAAAATGAAAAAACTATTCTACTCCAAACATCTCGACAGCAAAGTAAAAATACTTTGCTACCAAGCATTAATCAGACCGATCATAACATACGGCTGCCCAATCTGGTACAACATATCAGCCTCCCAGATGGAAAAAATCCGCATATTCGAAAGAAAATGCATCAGAGCTTGCTTGAGTACTTACAGATCCGAACACAGCGGATTCAAAAAGTATGTGAAAAATAAAATAATATACGACCTAGCAAACATCCATCGCATAGACTGTCACATCCTAAAGCTAATAAGAAACCATTTCGCGCAAGCGGCAAAAATAAAAGAAAACAGCCTAATTTTCAGTTGCCTATATCCTAACAACGCGTATTACAAAAACACCCTGACAACAGGCTACATCCCCCCAGAGGACTTCCTATACCTAGACGAAAAAAACTACCTCCAGGACCAAAATAACATTCCAATTATTTACCACATAAAAAGAAAAATAGGGATCAAAACCATACTCTATGAAGAAAACATGAACGGACAGACCGCAGACACCAGGTGGAGATACAACATGGCCCTCCCCCGGAGAGACACTAAAGACAAACACAGAAAAAACACAAAAAAATATTGGTGGATACCAAACCTACAGCAAAATAAGAGATTCTGACACCGCACAACGCAGGTGTAATGTGTATATACTGTAAATTATGTAAATAAACCTATTTAAAACCCCCCTCCCCACCCCCATCCCGCTCATCCCACCCCTCCATAAAATCAAAAAGTAGAATACAGAAGCGTCCCGTTTTTGCGACCAAGTTTTTCAGGACATGGAAAAAAATAAAGAAAATACAAATTCATACAAAAGCTCCGCTCCCCAGCGGCTCAAACCCTAAGAATGTAGTAAACACAAATCATGTAAAGCGCCGTCACATAACACAGTATGGCTACGTCGTACCGTCGCGTATCGGTACCATTGCCTATCACAACATTATCAAAATTCATAGTTTATTGTGAATAACAAATGTACTCAAAATTGGTATCTTGGCTCAAATAAACAGTTTAAAAAAAAAAACATATCGTAATGCATCATAACGTTATACTATATACCGTAATACGTTATATCGTCATACCACAAAACGTTATGTTATATAACGTATTGCGTTATAACGTTATACTATATAACGTAATACGTTATAACATTATACTATATAACGTAATACGTTATAACGTTGTACCCTTTAAGGTAATACGTTATAACTTTATACCATATAACGTTATGTTATATAATGTAATGCGTTATAGCGTTATACCTTCTAACGTAATACGTTATAAAATTATACCACATAACGTTATGTTATATAACGTAATACGTTATATCGTTGTACCTTGTAAGGTAATACGTTATGACATTATACCATATAACGTTATGTTATATACCGTAATGCGTTATAACGTTATACCTTCTAACGTAATACGTTATAACATTATACCATATAACGTTAAGTTATATAACGTAATACGTTATAACGTTATACCATATCACGAATTCCGCTATAACGTTATACCACATAACGATATGCTATACAACGTAATACGTTATAACGTTATGCTATGTACCGTAATACGTTATAACGTTATACCATATAAGGTTATGTTATACAACGTAATGCGTAATAACGTTATACTATATAACGTAATACGTTATAACGTTATATCATATTACGTTATGTTATATAACGTAATTCGTTGTAACGTTATGTTATATAACGTAATAAGTTATAACGTTATACCATATAACGTTGTGTTATATAATGTAATGCGTTATAATTTTATACTATATAACGTAATACGTTATAACGTTATATCATATAACGTTATGTTTTATGACGTAATACGTTATAACGTTATACCATGTAACGTAATACGTTATAACGTTATGTTATATAATTTAATGCGATATAACGTTATACAACATAACGTAATACGTTATAACGTTATACCTCCTAACGTATCAAGTCATATCGTTATACTATGTAACGTTATGTTATATAACGTAATACGTTATAACGTTATGCTATAAAACGTAATTGTTTATAATGTTATACCATATAACGTTATGTTATATAACTTAATACGTTATAACGTTATGCTATATAACGTAATACGTTATAACGTTATTCCATATACCGTAGTACGCTATAACGTTTTACCATATAACATAATGCTACATATCGCAATGCATCATAACGTTATACTATATAACGTAATACGTTATATCGTCATACCACAAAAAGTTATGTTATATAATGTATTGCGTTATAACGTTATACTATATAACGTAATACGTTATAACATTATAGTATATAACGTAATACGTTATAACGTTGTACCTTTTAAGGTAATACGTAATAACTTTATACCATATAACGTTATGTAATATAACGTAATGCGTTATAGCGTTATACTATATAACGTAATTCGATATAACGTTATACCTTATAACGTATTACGTTATTATGTCATACCATATAACGTTATGTTATGTAACACGTTATAACTATATACCTTATAACGTTATGTTATATAACATAATGCGTTATAACGTTATAATATATAACGTAATACGTTTTAACGTTCTACCTTCTAGCGTAACACGTTATAACATTATACTATATAACGTTATGTATTATAACGGAATACGTTATAACCTTATACCATATACCGAGGTACGTTATAACGTTAAACCGTATACCATTATGCTACATAACGTAATGCGTTATAACGTTATACCATATAACGTAATACGTTATAACTTTATACCTTATTACGTTATGTTATGTAACGTAAAGCGAAATAACGTTATACAATATAACGCAATACGTTAGAACGTTATACCTTATAACGTAACACGTTATATCATTACACCATATAACGTTATGTTATATAACGTAATAAGTTATAACCTTATACTATATAACGTAACACGTTATAACTTTATACCTTATAACGTTATGTTATATAACGTAATACGATATAATGTTATACAATGTAACGTAATACGTTATAACGTTATACCTTCTAACCTAACACGTTATAACATTATACCATATAACGTTATGTTATATAAAATAATGCGTTATAACGTTACACTATATAACGTAATACGTTTTAACGTTATACCTTCTAACGTAACACGTTATAACATTATACCGTATAGCGTTATGTTATATAACGTAATAAGTTATAACGTTATACCATATATCGCAGAACGTTATAACGTTATACTGTATAACGTTATGTTGTATAACATAATGCGTTATATCGTTATACTATATAACGTAATACGTTTTATCGTTATACCTTCTAACGTAACACGTTATAACTTTATACCTTATAACGTTATGTTATATAACGTAATAAGATATAAAGTTATACAATACATCGTATTCCGCTATAACGTTATACCATATAACGTTATGTTATATAACGTAATGCGATATAACGTTACACAATATAACGTGTTACGTTATAACGTCATACCTTCTAACGTAACACGTTATAACATTATACCATATAACGTTATGTTATATAACATAATGCGTTATAACAATATACCATATAACGTTATGTTATATAACATAATGCGTTATAACGTTATACTGTAAAACGTAATACGTTTTAACGTTATACCTTCTAACGTAACACGTTATAACATTATACCATATAGCGTTATGTTATATAACGTAATAAGTTATAACGTTATACCATATATCGCAGTACGTTATAACGTTTTACCGTCTAACATAATGCTACATAACGTAATGCGTTATAACCTTATACTATATAACGTAACACGTTATAACTTTATACCTTATAACGTTATGTTATATAACATACTACGATATAATGTTATACAATGTAACGTAATACGTTATAACGTTATACCTTCTAACCTAACACGTTATAACATTATACCATATAACGTTATGTTATATAACATAATGCGTTATAACGTTATACTGTATAACGTAATACGTTTTAACTTTATACCTTCCAACGTAACACGTTATAACTTTATACCTTATAACGTTATGTTATATAACATAATGCGTTATAACGTTATACTACATAACGTAATACGTTTTAACGTTCTACCTTCCAACGTAACACGTTATAACTTTATACCTTATAACGTTATGTTATATAACGTAATAAGTTATACAGTTATACCATACATCCTATTCCGCTATAACGTTATACCATATAACGTTATGTTATATAACGTAATGCGATATAACGTTACACAATATAACGTGTTACGTTATAACGTCATACCTTCTAACGTAACACGTTATAACACTATACCATATAACGTTATGTTATATAACGTAATGCGATATAACGTTAAACAATATAACGTGTTACGTTATAACGTCATACCTTCTAACGTAACACGTTATAACACTATACCATATAACGTTATGTTATATAACGTAATGCGATATAACGTTACACAAAATAACGTGTTACTTTATAACGTCATACCTTCTAACGTAACACGTTATAACACTATACCATATAACGTTATGTTATTTAACATACTACGATATAATGTTATACAATGTAACGTAATACGTTATAACGTTATACCTTCTAACCTAACACGTTATAACATTATACCATATAACGTTATGTTATATAACATAATGCGTTATAACATTATACTATATAACGTAATACGATTTAACGTTATACCTTCTAACGTAATACGTTATAACATTATACCATATAACGTTATGTTATATAACGTAATAATTTATAAAGTTATACCATACATCGTATTCCGCTATAAGGTGATACTGTATAACGTTATGTTGTATAACATAATGCGTTATAACGTTATACTATATAAGGTAATACGTTTTAACGTTATACCTTCTAACGTAACACGTTATAACATTATACCATATAGCGTTATGTTATATAACGTAATAAGTTATAACGTTAAACCATATATCGCAGTACGTTATAACGTTTTACAGTATAACATAATGCTACATAACGTAATGCGTTATAACCTTATACTATATAACGTAACACGTTATAACTTTATACCTTATAACGTTATGTTATATAACGTAATACGATATAATGTTATACAATGTAACGTAATACGTTTTAACGTTCTACCTTCTGGCGTAACACGTTATAACATTATACCATATAACGATACGTATTATAACGGAATACGTTATACCGTTATACCATATACCGAGGTACGTTATAGCGTTTAACCGTATACCATTATGCTACATAACGTAATGCGTTATAACGTTATACTATATAACGTAATACGTTATAACTTTAAACCTTATTACGTTATGCTATGTAACGTAATGCGATATAACGTTATACAGTATAACGTTATAACGTTATACCTTCTAACGTAATACGTTATAACATTATACCATATAACGTTATGTTATATAACATAATAATTTATAAAGTTATACCATACATCGTATTCCGCTATAACGTTATACTGTATAACGTTATGTTATATAACGTATTACGAAACAACGTTATACAATGTAACGTGTTACGTTTTAACGTTAAACCTTCTAACGTAACACGTTATAACATTATACCATATAGCGTTATGTTATGTAACGTAATAGGTTATAACGTTATACTGTCACGTCCCGCGCTCCGCACGTGCCGTAACGAAGAAACAAAACTACTATGCGCCAATTAACGCGAGAAAAGGACTCGAACACACCAATCAACGCACGCTACTACGAAGTTAAATAAGAAATTAACATAAAATATTATTAAATAAGGGGACGACTAATAGACTCGCATATAAGGACGAATATATATATATATATATATAGTTCAAAAATCTATGTATATAACATTGAATAAAACTACCAATAACTGATTCGCGATTTGAAAACCTATGGCTCAGTACCGTGTAAACCAACCAATACACGAAACAAATGAATATAACATTAAATAGGTCTACCAATAACCAACTTGTGATTTGGAAATCAATGGCTCAATCATCCAATAAACAAAATATATGAATGTAACATTCAGTGAATTCAATATCAAGAAGGAAGAATTTAAATAAAACTAACTAACGAATCAACTGAGTCACGAACCAAACAAATAAATCAAGAAATAAGAATAATCAGTAAAGGAAAATAAATAAAACAATAGGAGAACTTATGTTAATTGATCTACAAATATGAAATATGTAAACGACTGAAGAAACTAATTAACCAACAGTACACTAACTGCCCCGACGAACCAAACAAGAATGACTATGGAAGGGAAATAATCAAAACAACAGGAATAAACATTTTAATGCAAGGATAAAACATTAACGACTAAGTAAACCTACTAACAAATCAAAATGATCAAAACAATTAATACCGCAATAACTTAGAGAACTACATACAAATATAAATATATTGGCGATGAAATCCTCAGTGCTACGTAACAAATCCAAACTTATCAAACTACAAATATATATATGTATATAAGAAACCAAATGATTAACAGTCGAACGAATGCATAACCTTAAATACACAATATTGAAGAATTTACATAAAATCACATTGTTAGAAATATACATATGTGTGCGTGTTCTATTAAATCAATGATTAATTGAATCGATAATTGGAAACCAGCCAACGCTCCAGCGGGGGAATCATGTATGATGGCTGTGCTACGAGACATGCATGTATATACATAAAATCTACATTTCAAATTGAACTACTAATAATCCAAACAACATTAAACTAACTACTAACTAACCACACGATCAAAGCAATTAACATTATGACTTGGAGAATTACGCACAGTAATTCTACCGTCCAGCATAAATATGTATAACCGCATCAAACATACAATAACCTAATATCAAGAACAAAATCTCCAATACTATGTTATCATATCACGAACATGAAATCAAATAATTGACACATCACCCCAAATACACAACATTACTTTAAATCATATTGTCAGAAAAATATATATATATATATGTGTGCGCGTGTTCTATGTTATAAAACCAAATTGATAATCTAGTAGACGCAACACGAAATACATAATTAAGCTAGGCACCATCTCAGTAAATAATTATATATGAAAACTACATTACGGAATGTACATGCATCTAAATGAACATAAAATAGAACACCCAACATAACAGCATCAGAACTAACTATAAATTAATCACTCGATCAAAATTAACACTGCAACGACTTGGAGAGTTACGCACAGTAACTCTACCACCCAGTATAAATATGCATAATCACACCAAATTATAAACATCAGAAACAAACTACAATTATATTATAAAATACATATATGAAATCAAACAATTGACACATAACCTCAAATATATAATATCACACTACACCATCAAAAAAATAATATATATATACATATATATATATATATATATATATCCATATATATATATTAAATTGAACATAAAATGAGTAATTAAGATTAACCAAATTTCGAAAATAAATACACATGTACATATATATATATATATATATATGATACCTATACTTCAAATCTAACCAGTGATAATCCAAACGAACAATAAAAGAAATAGAATACACAACACGATATTATTAAAAACAAAATTGTTCAGACAACTTTAAAGTAATTTTGCACGAAAATCCACACCACCAATACATACGCATAGATGTATATATGTATGAATATATATAGATATACATACATATATATATATATAAATATATCTGTACATTACAATTACACGAGCAACACTATGGTCATTTCAATTTTAAACCGCACCAGAACGAAATAAATTTAGTGACGGGCGAATAATTATTTCAATATCGAAACCCGTCACTCTGCATTCACGAGCAGCCATCTTAGATTGTCAATAGCTCTTATACGTACACATCGGAATACATGCAATAACCATATAAATGCAAATTATATTATTCTCACTTTTATCCTACGCCAAAGGTTAAAATAGGTCATAAGTAATTAATAAACAATGAGATCTGATATCAATAAAAAGTCACCATATACTAGGGACATTCATAGGCGGCCATTTTGGATAATCAACACACATGGTAATTTTTACGCGTTACAAATAAGTTATATTTTCTTTTTCAAAAAAAAAAAGGAAAAAAATATAATATAAAGGAACAGTAAATACTTGATACAAGATAAAAAATATATATATATAAAAAAAATATATAATAATAAATACAACATAACACATTATTGTAACAGAAATGTTAGAAATTGATAAAAATCAGCCATAAGAAACACATCATGAAAACGCACTATTAGCTAACACTTTTAAATTTTGAGTAAATCCCATGCGTAACCACATTTTCGAATACAGATGTAAAAACAAAATATCTATATATATATATATATATATATATATATAATATATATATATACATATATAATAAAATATATATATATAGTAAGTATAAAAAGGAAAACATTACCTTATACTAGCAAAACAACAATCCGATGAAACTATATTATGAAACATGTATGCATATATACACACGTATATACATATACATATATATATATAGATATTCATATACACATGTAACAAAATTGTTAAACAGCGAACTAATATAAAGCAACTATACTAAGTCGAAATCGAAACACGGAGCTCCAGGATAAAGCTCGCTAAACTTACACATGCACCAATGACGCACTACAGGAGAAATTCCCCTTTTTCCGGAAGTATAGTGACGAAGATGTGCTTCCAAAACTTCTTCAGGAACTTCATCGGGGAAACGCATCTTCACACATCGGTCGGTATCAACAACTTCGAGCGGAGGATCATCCCACTCGAGAATGATAGTTTCCGCATCGAAGAAGCTTTCATCAGCAGCAGAATTCGACTCTGACGAAAAATCCAAGGCATCGACATCAATATCAATATCAATGTCAATATCGCATAACTCTTCCAACAACTCTGATACTTGTGGTTGGTCATAACACCTCGGGCGTTGATTCCGTTCGCACGGCTCACTCACGGTTTCTTCGCAGTCTCTCTTCCTCTTGCGCTAAAATAATATAATACAATGAAACAAAATAGGATAAAATAAGCAGTCTAAAACAAGACAAAACGCACCAGGACAGACTGCATAGGAACCTCTGAAGAAAATGCCTCCGCAGCCATCATTCAAGCGTCACAAACCAAAAACCACCGGAACCTACGGAACTAGCAAAATCAAATTTAACTGAATACTGAAAACAACCAGGATGCGGAAATATTAATCAAAACCAAACTTACGCAAAATAACCCGGAGGAAACCCTTAGTACGGGAGAGCAGTGGACCACGCGTGTCGTCCGAGCAAACGTCGATATAATAATGAGACTCCAGTCGCCACCGAGGAATACAGACAATTCCCACAGCACTAACATAGAAGTTCTCGAGAAAACTAGATCAGCACGAAAGACTCCAAGTCTCCTAAACACTGCCTCAGCAGAAATGCAAGAGCTAAGTTGAAATACGGAATATTGCAACCTCTCAGGTACCAACGACGGAAGTCTAGAAATTCGAGACAAGACAACGAAGCAGAAGAAATCACCAACGATCACGGAATTTACATTCTCTCACGTACAATTCCAGAAATCCTAAACTTCGACATCCGGACTCCCACGGAAGCGGACTATCGGATAGCCTCCACCCTGCGGGGGATGCTATTATAAATAAACGCAGCAACAAAGAATTCGCGCATTATTATTTTGTCGTCCATGTACGTTTCATTCTGTGGTCTTTGTCAGTAGCTAAGTCGTGCTAAGCTTTATAAGTATTCCTCTTCCATTAGCGAAATCAAGAGAAAATAAACATACCAGTAACCGCGATATAAGTTTTATTCGATGTATATTATACTTAGAATAAATCCGTAAAACGAAAAGTTTTAATAATAATTATACCCGAATTCGAATACTAAATCCGATTATAAATACACCGACGGTCACCAACAGCGACGAAGACATGGCTCCTGATAGCACGTTCTATTCAAGGTAAGATATATTAAATTTATAAAACTCCTTCCCCTTCGATAAATTCATTATAATTAAGAGGCAATTTAAATTCCTTTACCTCCAAGTAACACATCCGGTCTTATTTTCCTTTTACCCTGAAGGGAGTTCAAATCTAAACCATTAGTGTTGAACTTTAAACAAAGAGTCGTTCGCTGTGTGATCTTGTGCAACGGTGTTTTCATTTATTGAAACACTTATTGATTTTCGCATTCCTCCTCCCACTGTTGGCAAATATCGCCCGTCTTTGGGCAAGGCTTGCGAAATCACACAAACTTTACGCAGAGAGGACTATTGAGCTCATTGTTGCAGATTAATAAAATATATAATACAAGACCGAACTCCCACAGCAGGGTTGCACCATCACCGACATTCGATTAATTGGTACCTTTATCCTCGCCATCCCTGCATACAATCATAAAAAGGGAGAGAAGTTTCCTCCAGGATTTTAACTGAAGGATCATTCGCTGTGTCAGCTTGTGAATAAAGGTGTTGTCGTTTGTCGGGGACACCCATTGATCTTCGCATTCCTTCTCCCACTGTTGGCAAATATCGCCCGTCTTTGGGCAAGGCTTGCGAAATCACACAAATCTCACACAGAGAGGATCGTTAAAGTCATTTGTTTAATTACTGAATTTGAGAGACGGGGAAATCGTAATGACAAAACCACCCTAGCAGACAACCTGAGATTTAGTTGAAACAACAAATCCACTCACGAAACCTAGGGAAAGAAAAGGGGAAACGTAAAAGTAAATTTGTGTCAGACTAACAGAACCCCAAGCTCCTATCCGAACCCCAAACACGCAAATTTCATGTCCCGCTGGTTCCAATACTAACACATCAAGATACGCATATATATATATATATATATATTCCCATACATCTGTTTGAATAATTCAGTATTCAAATCTAAACAACCGGACATTTCAACCTAGTAAACTCTGCATGGCGAAACCAAATTTTGAAGATAATTCAATCCTCTAACCAATCACACGCGAACCATAAAATAGAAATATATATATATATACCTCGTTAGTTAACCAATCTAATATCCGAATTCGAATAGATTCGGTGCGGCAGAATCGAATCTCGGAAATAATTGAATTCACAAACCAACCATACGCGAAGAAATATACTTATATATATATATATATCCAATACGATTTAAACAACCAGATATTCAGACCTAACTAAATTCTGCGTAACGAGATCGAATTTCAAGGACAATTTAATTTTTAACTTGTTTACACACACACACACACACACACACACACACATATATATATATATAATATATATATATATATTTATATATATTATAACATCTTAAACCAATATTAACCCTAAATAAACTCTGTGCAACAAAGTCAAATATTTATTTTATCCAACTTTAATCCTCTCCCGTGCCAGTATTCCTGCACATGGCAGGTTAGCCGAAAACGTGGAACTTATCTATCAATAGCCTAACGCTAACTAACGCTACCCATAAGCAATAAATTCATCGGTAAACTATTTAAAGAAATCTCTCTAATCGAAACAGTCCTCAGACTGTTTCCGGAGGCAGTAACTACCGTGTAAATCATAATTTTCGAGTGCTCATTTAAATATTCAAAATAGTATTGTCCAATAAAAGAAAATATATTTTGAAATAGCCCTTAGACTATTTCTGGTGGCAGCAACTACCGAATTCAAATTGGAAATTTTTAAACCAATATTTCCTTATACAAACATATCAAATTAAATCTTCCGACTAAATTCAAATCAACCAGAAATTTAATTTAAATAACATTCAAACTTAAATTTGATTTAAACGAGGACGTAACAATACCATATATCGCAGTACGTTATAACGTTTTACCGTATAACATAATGCTACATAACGTAATGCGTTATAACCTTATACTGTATAACGTAACACGTTATAACTTTATACCTTATAACGTTATGATATATAACGTAATACGATATAATGTTATACAATGTAACGTAATACGTTATAACGTTATACCTTCTAACGTAACACGTTATAACATTATACCATATAACGTTATGTTATATAACATAATGCGTTATAACGTTATACTATATAACGTAATACGATTTAACGTTATACCTTCTAACGTTACACGTTATAACTTTATACCTTATAACGTTATGTTATATAATGTAGTAAGTTATAAAGTTATACCGTACATCGTATTCCGCTATAACGTTATACCATTAACGTTCTGTTTTATAACGTAATGCGATATAACGTTACACAATATAACGTGTTACGTTATAACGTCATACCTTCTAACGAAACACGTTATAACACTATACCATATAACGTTATGTTATATAACATAATGCGTTATAACGTTATACTATATAACGTAATACGTTTTAACGTTCTACCTTCTAGCGTAACACGCTATAACATTATACCATATAGCGTTATGTTATATAACGTAATAAGTTATAACGTTATTCCATATATCGCAGTACATTATATCGTTTTACCGTATAACATTATGCTACATAACGTAATACGTTATAACGTTATACCTTCTAACGTAACACGTTATAACTTTATACCTTATAACGTTATGTTATATAACGTAATACGATATAACGTTATACAATGTAACGTAATACGTTATAACGTTATGCCTTCTAACGTAACACGGTATAACATTATACCATATAACGTTATGTTATATACCGTAATAAGTTATAAAGTTATACTATATAACGTAATACGCTTTAACGTTATACCTTATAACGTTATGTTATATAACGTAATACGATATAACGTTATACAATGTAGGGTAATACGTTATAACGTTATACCTTCTAACATAACACGTTATAACATTATACCATATAACGTTATGTTATATAACATAATGCGTTATAACGTTATACTATATAACGTAATAGGTTTTAACGTTATACCTTCTAACGTAACACGTTATAACATTATACCATATAGCGTTATGTTATATAACGTAATAAGTTATAACGTTATACCATATATCGCAGTACGTTATAACGTTTTACCGTATAACATTATGCTACATAACGTAATACGTTAAAACGTTATACCTTCTAACGTAACACGTTATAACTTTATACCTTATAACGTTATGTTATATAACGTAATAAGTTATAAAGTTATACCATACATCGTATTCCGCTATAACATTATACCATATAGCGTTATGTTATATAACGTAATAAGTTATAACGTTATTCCATATATCGCAGTACATTATATCGTTTTACCGTATAACAGTATGCTACATAACGTAATGCGTTATAACGTTATACTATATAACGTAACACGTTATAACTTTATACCTTATAACGTTATGTTATACAACGTACTACGATATAATGTTATACAATGTAACGTAATACGTTATAACGTTATACCTTCTAACCTAACACGTTATAACATTATACCATATAACGTTATGTTATATAACATAATAAGTTATAAAGTTATACCATACATCGTATTCCGCTATAACGTTATACCATATAACGTTATGTTATATAACGTAATGGCATATATAACGTTACACAATATAACGTGTTACGTTATAACGTCATACCTTCTAACGTAACACGTTATAACACTATACCATATAACGTTATGTTATATAACATAATGCGTTATAACGTTACACTATATCACGTAATACGTTTTAACGTTCTACCTTCTAGCGCAACACGTTATAACATTATACCATATAACGTTATGTATTATAACGGAATACGTTATACCGTTATACCATATACTGAGGTACGTTATAACGTTTAACCGTATACCATTATGCTACATAACGTAATGCGTTATAACGTTATACTATATAACGTAATACGTTATAACATTATACCTTATTACGTTATGTTATGTAACGTAATGCGATATAACGTTATACAATATAACGCAATACGTTAGAACGTTATACCTTATAACGTAACACGTTATATCATTATACCATATAACGTTATGTTATATAACGTAATAAGTTATAACGTTATACTATATAAAGTAATACGTTTTAACGTTATACCTTCTAACGTAACACGTTATAACATTATACCATATAGCGTTATGTTATATAACGTAATAAGTTATAACGTTATACCATATATCGCAGTACGTTATAACGTTTTACCGTATAACATTATGCTACATAACGTAATACGTTATAACGTTATACCTTCTAACGTAACACGTTATAACTTTATACCTTATAACGTTATGTTATATAACGTAATAAGTTATAAAGTTATACCATACATCGTATTCCGCTATAACGTTATACCATATAACGTTATGTTATATAACGTAATGCGATATAACGTTACACAATATAACCTGTTACGTTATAACGTCATACCTTCTAACGTAACACGTTATAACACTATACCATATAACGTTATGTTATATAACAGAATGCGTTATAACGTTATACTACATAACGTAATACGTTTTAACGTTCTACCTTCTGGCGTAACAGGTTATAACATTATACCATATAGCGTTATGTTATATAACGTAATAAGTTATAACGTTATTCCATATATCGCAGTACGTTATATCGTTTTACCGTATAACAGTATGCTACATAACGTAATGCGTTATAACGTTATACTATATAAAGGTAACACGTTATAACTTTATACCTTATAACGTTATGTTATATAACGTAATACGATATAACGTTATACAGTATAACGTAATACGTTATAACGTTATACCTTCTAACGTAACACGTTATAACATTATACCATATAACGTTATGTTATATAACGTAATAATTTATAAAGTTATACCATACATCGTATTCCGCTATAACGTTATACTGTATAACGTTATGTTATATAACGCAATGGGATATAACGTTACACAATATAACGTGTTACATTTTAACGCTAAGCCTTCTAACGTAACACGTTATAACATTATACCATACAACGTTATGTTAGATATCGTAATAATTTATAAAGTTATACCATATATCGCAGTACGTTATAACGTTTTACCGTCTAACATAATGCTACATAACGTAATGCGTTATAACCTTATACTATATAACGTAACACGTTATAACTTTATACCTTATAACGTTATGTTATATAACATACTACGATATAATGTTATACAATGTAACGTAATACGCTATAACGTTATACCTTCTAACCTAACACGTTATAACATTATACCATATAACGTTATGTTATATAACATAATGCGTTATAACGTTATACTATATAACGTAATACGTTTTAACGTTATACCTTCCAACGTAACACGTTATAACTTTATACCTTATAACGTTATGTTATATAACATAATGCGTTATAACGTTATACTACATAACGTAATACGTTTTAACGTTCTACCTTCCAACGTAACACGTTATAACTTTATACCTTATAACGTTATGTTATATAACGTAATAAGTTATAAAGTTATACCATACATCCTATTCCGCTATAACGTTATACCATATAACGTTATGTTATATAACGTAATGCTATATAACGTTACACAATATAACGTGTTACGTTATAACGTCATACCTTCTAACGTAACACGTTATAACACTATACCATATAACGTTATGTTATATAACGTAATGCGATATAACGTTAAACAATATAACGTGTTACGTTATAACGTCATACCTTCTAACGTAACACGTTATAACACTATACCATATAACGTTATGTTATATAACGTAATGCGATATAACGTTACACAAAATAACGTGTTACTTTATAACGTCATACCTTCTAACGTAACACGTTATAACACTATACCATATAACGTTATGTTATATAACATACTACGATATAATGTTATACAATGTAACGTAATACGTTATAACGTTATACCTTCTAACCTAACACGTTATAACATTATACCATATAACGTTATGTTATATAACATAATGCGTTATAACGTTATACTATATAACGTAATACGATTTAACGTTATACCTTCTAACGTAATACGTTATAACATTATACCATATAACGTTATGTTATATAACGTAATAATTTATAAAGTTATACCATACATCGTATTCCGCTATAAGGTCATACTGTATAACGTTATGTTGTATAACATAATGCGTTATAACGTTATACTATATAAGGTAATACGTTTTAACGTTATACCTTCTAACGTAACACGTTATAACATTATACCATATAGCGTTATGTTATATAACGTAATAAGTTATAACGTTAAACCATATATCGCAGTACGTTATAACGTTTTACAGTATAACATAATGCTACATAACGTAATGCGTTATAACCTTATACTATATAACGTAACACGTTATAACTTTATAACTTATAACGTTATGTTATATAACGTAATACGATATAATGTTATACAATGTAACGTAATACGTTTTAACGTTCTACCTTCTGGCGTAACACGTTATAACATTATACCATATAACGATACGTATTATAACGGAATACGTTATACCGTTATACCATATACCGAGGTACGTTATAACGTTTAACCGTATACCATTATGCTACATAACGTAATGCGTTATAACGTTATACTATATAACGTAATACGTTATAACTTTATACCATATAACGTTATGTTATATAACGTAATAAGTTATAAAGTTATACCATACATCCTATTCCGCTATAACGTTATACCATATAACGTTATGTTATATAACGTAATGCGATATAACGTTACACAATATAACGTGTTACGTTATAACGTCATACCTTCTAACGTAACACGTTATAACACTATACCATATAACGTTATGTTATATAACGTAATGCGATATAACGTTAAACAATATAACGTGTTACGTTATAACGTCATACCTTCTAACGTAACACGTTATAACACTATACCATATAACGTTATGTTATATAACGTAATGCGATATAACGTTACACAAAATAACGTGTTACTTTATAACGTCATACCTTCTAACGTAACACGTTATAACACTATACCATATAACGTTATGTTACATAACGTAATAATTTATAAAGTTATACCATACATCGTATTCCGCTATAACGTTATACTGTATAACGTTATGTTATATAACGCAATGGGATATAACGTTACACAATATAACGTGTTACATTTTAACGCTAAACCTTCTAACGTAACACGTTATAACATTATACCATACAACGTTATGTTAGATATCGTAATAATTTATAAAGTTATACCATATATCGCAGTACGTTATAACGTTTTACCGTCTAACATAATGCTACATAACGTAATGCGTTATAACCTTATACTATATAACGTAACACGTTATAACTTTATACCTTATAACGTTATGTTATATAACATACTACGATATAATGTTATACAATGTAACGTAATACGTTATAACGTTATACCTTCTAACCTAACACGTTATAACATTATACCATATAACGTTATGTTATATAACATAATGCGTTATAACGTTATACTATATAACGTAATACGTTTTAACGTTATACCTTCTAACGTAACACGTTATAACATTATACCATATAGCGTTATGTTATATAACGTAATAAGTTATAACGTTATACCATATATCGCAGTACGTTATAACGTTTTACCGTATAACATTATGCTACATAACGTAATACGTTATAACATTCTACCTTCTAACGTAACACGTTATAACTTTATACCTTATAACGTTAGGTTATATAACGTAATAGGTTATAAAGTTATACCATACATCGTATTCCGCTATAACGTTATACCATATAACGTTATGTTATATAAAGTAATGCGATATAACGTTACACAATATAACGTGTTACGTTATAACGTCATACCTTCTAACGTAACACGTTATAACACTATACCATATAACGTTATGTTGTATAACATAATGCGTTATAACGTTATACTACATAACGTAATACGTTTTAACGTTCTACCTTCTGGCGTAACACGTTATAACATTATACCATATAGCGTTATGTTATATAACGTAATAAGTTATAACGTTATTCCATATATCGCAGTACGTTATATCGTTTTACCGTATAACAGTATGCTACATAACGTAATGCGTTATAACGTTATACTATATAAAGGTAACACGATATAACTTTAAACCTTATTACGTTATGTTATGTAACGTAATGCGATATAACGTTATACAGTATAACGTTATAACGTTATACCTTCTAACGTAATACGTTATAACATTATACCATATAACGTTATGTTGTATAACATAATGCGTTATAACGTTATACTATATAAGGTAATACGTTTTAACGTTATACCTTCTAACGTAACACGTTATAACATTATACCATATAGCGTTATGTTATATAACGTAATAAGTTATAACGTTATTCCATATATCGCAGTACGTTATATCGTTTTACCGTATATCAGTATGCTACATAACGTAATGTGTTATAACGTTACACTATATAACGTAACACGTTATAACTTTATACCTTATAACGTTATGTTATATAACGTAATACGATATAACGTTATACAATGTAACGTAATACGTTATAACGATATACCTTCTAACGTAAAACGTTATAACATTATACCATATAACGTTATGTTACATAACGTAATAAGTTATAAAGTTATTCTATATAACGTAATACGCTTTAACGTTATACCTTATAACGTTATGTTATATAACGTAATACGATATAACGTTATACAATTTAACGCAATACGTTAGAACGTTATACCTTATAACGTAACACGTTTTAACGTTATACCTTATAACGTTATGTTATATAACGTATTACGAAATAACGTTATACAATGTAACGTAATACGTTATAACGTTATACCTTCTAACGTAACACGTTAGAACATTATACCATATAACGTTATGTATTATAACGGAATACGTTATAACGTTATACCTTCTAACGTAACACGTTATAACATTATACCATATAACGTTATGTATTATAACGGAATACGTTATAACGTTATACCATATACCGAGGTACGTTATAACGTTTAACCGTATACCATTATGCTACATAAAGTTATGCGTTATAACGTTATACTATATAACGTAACACGTTATAACTTTATACCTTATAACGTTATGTTATATAACGTAATACGATATAACGTTATACAATGTAACGTAATACGTTATAGCGTTATAGCTTCTAACGTAACACGTTATAACATTATACCATATAACGTTATGTTATATAACATAATGCGTTATGACGTTATACAGTATAACGTAATACGTTATAACGTTATACCTTCTAACGTAACACGTTATATCATTATACCATATAACGTTATGTTATATAACGTAATAAGTTATAACGTTATACCATACATCGCAGTACGTTATAACGTTTTACCGTATAACATTATGTTACATAACGTAATACGTTATAACGTTATACCTTCTAACGTAACACGTTATAACGTTTAACCGTATACCATTATGCTACATAACGTAATGCGTTATAACGTTATACTATATAACGTAATACGTTATAACATTATACCATATAACGTTATGTTATATAACATAATGCAATATAACGTTATACTATATAACGTAATACGATTTAACGTTATACCTTCTAACGTAACACGTTATAACATTATTTCATATAGCGTTATGTTATATAACGTAATAAGTTATAACGTTATACCATATATCGCAGTACGTTATAACGTTTTACCGTATAACATTATGCTACATAACGTAATACCTTATAACGTTATACCTTCTAACGTAACACGTTATAACTTTATACCTTATAACGTTATGTTATATAACGTAATAAGTTATAAAGTTATACCATACATCGTATTCCGCTATAACGTTATACCATATAACGTTATGTTATATAACGTAATGCGATATAACGTTACACAATATAACGTGTTACGTTATAACGTCATACCTTCTAACGTAACACGTTATAACACTATACCATATAACGTTATGTTATATAATATAATGCGTTATAACGTTAGTTTATATAACGTAATAAGTTATAAAGTTATACCATACATCGTATTCCGCTATAACGTTATACCATATAACGTTATGTTATATAACGTAATGCGATATAACGTTACACAATATAACGTGTTACGTTATAACGTCATACCTTCTAACGTAACACGTTATAATACTATACCATATAACGTTATGTTATATAATATAATGCGTTATAACGTTATAGTATATAACGTAATACGTTTTAACGTTCTACCTTCTGGCGTAACACGTTATATCATTATACCATATAACGTTATGTATTATAACGGAACACGTTATACCGTTATACCATATACCGAGGTACGTTATAACGTTTAACCGTATACCATTATGCTACATAACGTAATGCGTTATAACGTTATACTATATAACGTAATACGTTATAACTTTAAACCTTATTACGTTATGTTATGTAACGTAATGCGATATAACGTTATACAGTATAACGTTATAACGTTATACCTTCTAACGTAATACGTTATAACATTATACCATATAACGTTATGTTGTATAACATAATGCGTTATAACGTTATACTACATAACGTAATACGTTTTAACGTTCTACCTTCTGGCGTAACACGTTATAACATTATACCATATAGCGTTATGTTATATAACGTAATAAGTTATAACGTTATTCCATATATCGCAGTACGTTATATCGTTTTACCGTATAACAGTATGCTACATAACGTAATGCGTTATAACGTTATACTATATAAAGGTAACACGTTATAACTTTAAACCTTATAACGTTATGTTATATAACATAATGCGATATAACGTTATACAGTATAACGTTATAACGTTATACCTTCTAACGTAATACGTTATAACATTATACCATATAACGTTATGTTATATAACGTAATAATTTATAAAGTTATACCATACATCGTATTCCGCTATAACGTTATACCATATAACGTTATGTTATATAACGTAATGCGATATAACGTTACACAATATAACGTGTTACGTTATAACGTCATACCTTCTAACGTAACACGTTATAACACTATACCATATAACGTTATGTTATATAACATAATGCGTTATAACGTTATAGTATATAACGTAATACGTTTTAACGTTCTACCTTCTGGCGTAACACGTTATAACATTATACCATATAGCGTTATGTTATATAACGTAATAAGTTATAACGTTATTCCATATATCGCAGTACGTTATAACGTTTAACCGTATACCATTATGCTACATAACGTAATGCGTTATAACGTTATACTATATAACGTAATACGTTATAACTTTAAACCTTATTACGTTATGTTATGTAACGTAATGCGATATAACGTTATACAGTATAAGGTTATAACGTTATACCTTCTAACGTAATACGTTATAACACTATACCATATAACGTTATGTTGTATAACATAATGCGTTATAACGTTATACTACATAACGTAATACGTTTTAACGTTCTACCTTCTGGCGTAACACGTTATAACATTATACCATATAGCGTTATGTTATATAACGTAATAAGTTATAACGTTATTCCATATATCGCAGTACGTTATATCGTTTTACCGTACAACAGTATGCTACATAACGTAATGCGTTATAACGTTATACTATATAAAGGTAACACGTTATAACTTTAAACCTTATTACGTTATGTTATGTAACGTAATGCGATATAACGTTATACAGTATAACGTTATAACGTTATACCTTCTAACGTAATACGTTATAACATTATACCATATAACGTTATGTTGTATAACATAATGCGTTATAACGTTATACTATATAAGGTAATACGTTTTAACGTTATACCTTCTAACGTAACACGTTATAACATTATACCATATAGCGTTATGTTATATAACGTAATAAGTTATAACGTTATTCCATATATCGCAGTACGTTATATCGTTTTACCGTATATCAGTATGCTACATAACGTAATGTGTTATAACGTTACACTATATAACGTAACACGTTATAACTTTATACCTTATAACGTTATGTTATATAACGTAATACGATATAACGTTATACAATGTAACGTAATACGTTATAACGATATACCTTCTAACGTAAAACGTTATAACATTATACCATATAACGTTATGTTACATAACGTAATAAGTTATAAAGTTATTCTATATAACGTAATACGCTTTAACGTTATACCTTATAACGTTATGTTATATAACGTAATACGATATAACGTTATACAATTTAACGCAATACGTTAGAACGTTATACCTTATAACGTAACACGTTTTAACGTTATACCTTATAACGTTATGTTATATAACGTATTACGAAATAACGTTATACAATGTAACGTAATACGTTATAACGTTATACCTTCTAACGTAACACGTTAGAACATTATACCATATAACGTTATGTATTATAACGGAATACGTTATAACGTTATACCTTCTAACGTAACACGTTATAACATTATACCATATAACGTTATGTATTATAACGGAATACGTTATAACGTTATACCATATACCGAGGTACGTTATAACGTTTAACCGTATACCATTATGCTACATAAAGTTATGCGTTATAACGTTATACTATATAACGTAACACGTTATAACTTTATACCTTATAACGTTATGTTATATAACGTAATACGATATAACGTTATACAATGTAACGTAATGCGTTATAGCGTTATAGCTTCTAACGTAACACGTTATAACATTATACCATATAACGTTATGTTATATAACATAATGCGTTATGACGTTATACAGTATAACGTAATACGTTATAACGTTATACCTTCTAACGTAACACGTTATATCATTATACCATATAACGTTATGTTATATAACGTAATAAGTTATAACGTTATACCATACATCGCAGTACGTTATAACGTTTTACCGTATAACATTATGTTACATAACGTAATACGTTATAACGTTATACCTTCTAACGTAACACGTTATAACGTTTAACCGTATACCATTATGCTACATAACGTAATGCGTTATAACGTTATACTATATAACGTAATACGTTATAACATTATACCATATAACGTTATGTTATATAACATAATGCAATATAACGTTATACTATATAACGTAATACGATTTAACGTTATACCTTCTAACGTAACACGTTATAACATTATTTCATATAGCGTTATGTTATATAACGTAATAGGTTATAACGTTATACCATATATCGCAGTACGTTATAACGTTTTACCGTATAACATTATGCTACATAACGTAATACGTTATAACGTTATACCTTCTAACGTAACACGTTATAACTTTATACCTTATAACGTTATGTTATATAACGTAATAAGTTATAAAGTTATACCATACATCGTATTCCGCTATAACGTTATACCATATAACGTTATGTTATATAACGTAATGCGATATAACGTTACACAATATAACGTGTTACGTTATAACGTCATACCTTCTAACGTAACACGTTATAACACTATACCATATAACGTTATGTTATATAATACAATGCGTTATAACGTTATGTTATATAACGTAATAAGTTATAAAGTTATACCATACATCGTATTCCGCTATAACGTTATACCATATAACGTTATGTTATATAACGTAATGCGATATAACGTTACACAATATAACGTGTTACGTTATAACGTCATACCTTCTAACGTAACTCGTTATAATACTATACCATATAACGTTATGTTATATAATATAATGCGTTATAACGTTATAGTATATAACGTAATACGTTTTAACGTTCTACCTTCTGGCGTAACACGTTATATCATTATACCATATAACGTTATGTATTATAACGGAACACGTTATACCGTTATTCCATATATCGCAGTACGTTATATCGTTTTACCGTATAACAGTATGCTACATAACGTAATGCGTTATAACGTTATACTATATAACGTAACACGTTATAACTTTATACCTAATAACGTTATGTTATATAACGTAATACGATATAACGTTATACAATGTAACGTAATACGTTATAACGATATACCTTCTAACGTAAAACGTTATAACATTATACCATATAACGTTATGTTACATAACGTAATAAGTTATAAAGTTATTCTATATAACGGAATACGCTTTAACGTTATACCTTATAACGTTATGTTATATAACGTAATACGATATAACGTTATACAATTTAACGCAATACGTTAGAACGTTATACCTTATAAAGTAACACGTTTTAACGTTATACCTTATAACGTTATGTTATATAACGTATTACGAAATAACGTTATACAATGTAACGTAATACGTTATAACGTTATACCTTCTAACGTAACACGTTATAACATTATACCATATAACGTTATGTATTATAACCGAATACGTTATAACGTTATACCATATACCGAGGTACGTTATAACGTTTAACCGTATACCATTATGCTACATAACGTAATGCGTTATAACGTTATACTATATAACGTAATACGTTATAACTTTATACCTTATAACGTTATGTTATATAACGTAATAAGTTATAAAGTTATACCATACATCGTATTCCGCTATAACGTTATACCATATAACGTTATGTTATATAACGTAATGCGATATAACGTTACACAATATAACGTGTTACGTTATAACGTCATACCTTCTAACGTAACACGTTATAACACTATACCATATAACGTTATGTTATATAACATAATGCATTATAACGTTATAGTATATAGCGTAATACGTTTTAACGATCTACCTTCTGGCGTAACACGTTATATCATTATACCATATAACGTTATGTATTATAACGGAATACGTTATACCGTTATACCATATACCGAGGTACGTTATAACGTTTAACCGTATACCATTATGCTACATAACGTAATGCGTTATAACGTTCTACTATATAACGTAATACGTTATAACTTTAAACCTTATTACGTTATGTTATGTAACGTAATGCGATATAACGTTATACAGTATAACGTTATAACGTTATACCTTCTAACGTAATACGTTATAACATTATACCATATAACGTTATGTTGTATAACATAATGCGTTATAACGTTATACTATATAAGGTAATACGTTTTAACGTTATACCTTCTAACGTAACACGTTATAACATTATACCATATAGCGTTATGTTATATAACGTAATAAGTTGTAACGTTATTCCATATATCGCAGTACGTTATATCGTTTTACCGTATTACAGTATGCTACCTAACGTAATGCGTTATAACGTTATACTATACAACGTAACACGTTATAACTTTATACCTTATAACGTTATGTTATATAACGTAATACGATATAACGTTATACAATGTAACGTAATACGTTATAACGATATACCTTCTAACGTAAAACGTTATAACATTATACCATATAACGTTATGTTACATAACGTAATAAGTTATAAAGTTATTCTATATAACGTAATACGCTTTAACGTTATACCTTATAACGTTATGTTATATAACGTAATACGATATAACGTTATACAATTTAACGCAATACGTTAGAACGTTATACCTTATAACGTAACACGTTTTAACGTTATACCTTATAACGTTATGTTATATAACGTATTACGAAATAACGTTATACAATGTAACGTAATACGTTATAACGTTATACCTTCTAACGTAACACGTTATAACATTATACCATATAACGTTATGTATTATAACGGAATACGTTATAACGTTATACCATATACCGAGGTACGTTATAACGTTTAACCGTATACCATTATGCTACATAACGTAATGCGTTATAACGTTATACTATATAACGTAATACGTTATAACTTTGTACCTTATTACGTTATGTTATGTAACGTAATGCGTAATAACGTTATACAATATAACGCAATACGTTAGATCGTTATAC
The DNA here is from genome assembly GCA_911387925.2 of Bombus hypnorum. Lineage (NCBI taxonomy): Eukaryota > Metazoa > Arthropoda > Insecta > Hymenoptera > Apidae > Bombus > Bombus hypnorum. Next base: position 6,172,040 of record OU427027.1, read on the forward strand.
CTTATAACGTAACACGTTATATCATTATACCATATAACGTTATGTTATATAACATAATGCGTTATAACGTTATACTATATAACGTAATACGTTTTAACGTTCTACCTTCTAGCGTAACACGTTATAACATTATACCATATAACGTTATGTATTATAACGGAATACGTTATAACGTTATACCATATACCGAGGTACGTTATAACGTTTAACCGTATACCATTATGCTACATAACGTAATGCGTTATAACGTTATACTATATAACGTAATAGGTTATAACTTTATACCTTATTACGTTATGTTATGTAACGTAATGCGATATAACGTTATACAATATAACGCAATACGTTAGAACGTTATACCTTATAACGTAACACGTTATATCATTATACCATATAACGTTATGTTATGTAACGTAATAAGTTATAACGTTATACTATATAACGTAATACGTTTTAACGTTATACCTCATAACGTTATGTTATATAACGTATTACGAAATAACGTTATACAATGTAACGTAATACGTTATAACGTTATACCTTCTAACGTAACACGTTATAACATTATACCATATAACGTTATGTATTATAACGGAATACGTTATAACGTTATACCATATACCGAGGTACGTTATAACGTTTAACCGTATACCATTATGCTACATAACGTAATGCGTTATAACGTTATACTATATAACGTAATACGTTATAACTTTGTACCTTATTACGTTATGTTATGTAACGTAATGCGTAATAACGTTATACAATATAACGCAATACGTTAGATCGTTATACCTTATAACGTAACACGTTATATCATTATACCATATAACGTTATGTTATATAACATAATGCGTTATAACGTTATACTATATAACGTAATACGTTATAACGTTATACCTTCTAACGTAACACGTTATAACATTATACCATATAACGTTATGTATTATAACGGAATACGTTATAACGTTATACCATATACCGAGGTACGTTATAACGTTTAACCGTATACCATTATGCTACATAACGTAATGCGTTATAACGTTATACTATATAACGTAATACGTTATAACTTTGTACCTTATTACGTTATGTTATGTAACGTAATGCGTAATAACGTTATACAATATAACGCAATACGTTAGATCGTTATACCTTATAACGTAACACGTTATATCATTATACCATATAACGTTATGTTATATAACATAATGCGTTATAACGTTATACAATGTAACGTAATGCGTTGTAACGTTATACCTTCTAACGTAACACGTTATAACATTATACCATATAACGTTATGTTATATAACATAATGCGTTATAACGTTATACTATATAACGTAATACGTTTTAACGTTCTACCTTCTGGCGTAACACGTTATAACATTATACCATATAACGTTATGTATTATAACGGAATACGTTATACCGTTATACCATATACCGAGGTACGTTATAACGTTTAACCGTATACCATTATGCTACATAACGTAATGCGTTATAACGTTATACTATATAACGTAATACGTTATAACTTTAAACCTTATTACGTTATGTTATGTAACGTAATGCGATATAACGTTATACAGTATAACGTTATAACGTTATACCTTCTAACGTAATACGTTATAACATTATACCATATAACGTTATGTTGTATAACATAATGCGTTATAACGTTATACTACATAACGTAATACGTTTTAACGTTCTACCTTCTGGCGTAACACGTTATAACATTATACCATATAGCCTTATGTTATATAACGTAATAAGTTATAACGTTATTCCATACATCGCAGTACGTTATATCGTTTTACCGTATAACAGTATGCTACATAACGTAATGCGTTATAACGTTATACTATATAAAGGTAACACGTTATAACTTTAAACCTTATAACGTTATGTTATATAACATAATGCGATATAACGTTATACAGTATAACGTTATAACGTTATACCTTCTAACGTAATACGTTATAACATTATACCATATAGCGTTATGTTATATAACATAATGCGTTATAACGTTATAGTATATAACGCAATACGTTTTAACGTTCTACCTTCTGGCGTAACACGTTATATCATTATACCATATAACGTTATGTATTATAACGGAATACGTTATACCGTTATACCATATACCGAGGTACGTTATAACGTTTAACCGTATACCATTATGCTACATAACGTAATGCGTTATAACGTTATACTATATAACGTAATACGTTATAACTTTAAACCTTATTACGTTATGTTATGTAACGTAATGCGATATAACGTTATACAGTATAACGTTATAACGTTATACCTTCTAACGTAATACGTTATAACATTATACCATATAACGTTATGTTGTATAACATAATGCGTTATAACGTTATACTATATAAGGTAATACGTTTTAACGTTATACCTTCTAACGTAACACGTTATAACATTATACCATATAGCGTTATGTTATATAACGTAGTAAGTTGTAACGTTATTCCATATATCGCAGTACGTTATATCGTTTTACCGTATTACAGTATGCTACCTAACGTAATGCGTTATAACGTTATACTATACAACGTAACACGTTATAACTTTATACCTTATAACGTTATGTTATATAACGTAATACGATATAACGTTATACAATGTAACGTAATACGTTATAACGATATACCTTCTAACGTAAAACGTTATAACATTATACCATATAACGTTATGTTACATAACGTAATAAGTTATAAAGTTATTCTATATAACGTAATACGCTTTAACGTTATACCTTATAACGTTATGTTATATAACGTAATACGATATAACGTTATACAATTTAACGCAATACGTTAGAACGTTATACCTTATAACGTAACACGTTTTAACGTTATACCTTATAACGTTATGTTATATAACGTATTACGAAATAACGTTATACAATGTAACGTAATACGTTATAACGTTATACCTTCTAACGTAACACGTTATAACATTATACCATATAACGTTATGTATTATAACGGAATACGTTATAACGTTATACCATATACCGAGGTACGTTATAACGTTTAACCGTATACCATTATGCTACATAACGTAATGCGTTATAACGTTATACTATATAACGTAATACGTTATAACTTTGTACCTTATTACGTTATGTTATGTAACGTAATGCGTAATAACGTTATACAATATAACGCAATACGTTAGATCGTTATACCTTATAACGTAACACGTTATATCATTATACCATATAACGTTATGTTATATAACATAATGCGTTATAACGTTATACTATATAACGTAATACGTTTTAACGTTCTACCTTCTAGCGTAACACGTTATAACATTATACCATATAACGTTATGTATTATAACGGAATACGTTATAACGTTATACCATATACCGAGGTACGTTATAACGTTTAACCGTATACCATTATGCTACATAACGTAATGCGTTATAACGTTATACTATATAACGTAATAGGTTATAACTTTATACCTTATTACGTTATGTTATGTAACGTAATGCGATATAACGTTATACAATATAACGCAATACGTTAGAACGTTATACCTTATAACGTAACACGTTATATCATTATACCATATAACGTTATGTTATGTAACGTAATAAGTTATAACGTTATACTATATAACGTAATACGTTTTAACGTTATACCTCATAACGTTATGTTATATAACGTATTACGAAATAACGTTATACAATGTAACGTAATACGTTATAACGTTATACCTTCTAACGTAACACGTTATAACATTATACCATATAACGTTATGTATTATAACGGAATACGTTATAACGTTATACCATATACCGAGGTACGTTATAACGTTTAACCGTATACCATTATGCTACATAACGTAATGCGTTATAACGTTATACTATATAACGTAATACGTTATAACTTTGTACCTTATTACGTTATGTTATGTAACGTAATGCGTAATAACGTTATACAATATAACGCAATACGTTAGATCGTTATACCTTATAACGTAACACGTTATATCATTATACCATATAACGTTATGTTATATAACATAATGCGTTATAACGTTATACTATATAACGTAATACGTTATAACGTTATACCTTCTAACGTAACACGTTATAACATTATACCATATAACGTTATGTATTATAACGGAATACGTTATAACGTTATACCATATACCGAGGTACGTTATAACGTTTAACCGTATACCATTATGCTACATAAAGTAATGCGTTATAACGTTATACTATATAACGTAACACGTTATAACTTTATACCTTATAACGTTATGTTATATAACGTAATACGATATAACGTTATACAATGTAACGTAATGCGTTATAACGTTATACCTTCTAACGTAACACGTTATAACATTATACCATATAACGTTATGTTATATAACATAATGCGTTATAACGTTATACTATATAACGTAATACGTTTTAACGTTCTACCTTCTGGCGTAACACGTTATAACATTATACCATATAACGTTATGTATTATAACGGAATACGTTATACCGTTATACCATATACCGAGGTACGTTATAACGTTTAACCGTATACCATTATGCTACATAACGTAATGCGTTATAACGTTATACTATATAACGTAATACGTTATAACTTTAAACCTTATTACGTTATGTTATGTAACGTAATGCGATATAACGTTATACAGTATAACGTTATAACGTTATACCTTCTAACGTAATACGTTATAACATTATACCATATAACGTTATGTTGTATAACATAATGCGTTATAACGTTATACTACATAACGTAATACGTTTTAACGTTCTACCTTCTGGCGTAACACGTTATAACATTATACCATATAGCCTTATGTTATATAACGTAATAAGTTATAACGTTATTCCATACATCGCAGTACGTTATATCGTTTTACCGTATAACAGTATGCTACATAACGTAATGCGTTATAACGTTATACTATATAAAGGTAACACGTTATAACTTTAAACCTTATAACGTTATGTTATATAACATAATGCGATATAACGTTATACAGTATAACGTTATAACGTTATACCTTCTAACGTAATACGTTATAACATTATACCATATAGCGTTATGTTATATAACATAATGCGTTATAACGTTATAGTATATAACGCAATACGTTTTAACGTTCTACCTTCTGGCGTAACACGTTATATCATTATACCATATAACGTTATGTATTATAACGGAATACGTTATACCGTTATACCATATACCGAGGTACGTTATAACGTTTAACCGTATACCATTATGCTACATAACGTAATGCGTTATAACGTTATACTATATAACGTAATACGTTATAACTTTAAACCTTATTACGTTATGTTATGTAACGTAATGCGATATAACGTTATACAGTATAACGTTATAACGTTATACCTTCTAACGTAATACGTTATAACATTATACCATATAACGTTATGTTGTATAACATAATGCGTTATAACGTTATACTATATACGGTAATACGTTTTAACGTTATACCTTCTAACGTAACACGTTATAACATTATACCATATAGCGTTATGTTATATAACGTAATAAGTTATAACGTTATACTATATAACGTAATACGTTTTAACGTTATACCTTATAACGTTATGTTATATAACGTATTACGAAATAACGTTATACAATGTAACGTAATACGTTATAACGTTATACCTTCTAACGTAACACGTTATAACATTATACCATATAACGTTATGTAATATAACGGAATACGTTATAACGTTATACCATATACCGAGGTACGTTATAACGTTTAACCGTATACCATTATGCTACATAAAGTAATGCGTTATAACGTTATACTATATAACGTAACACGTTATAACTTTATACCTTATAACGTTATGTTATATAACGTAATACGATATAACGTTATACAATGTAACGTAATGCGTTATAGCGTTATACCTTCTAACGTAACACGTTATAACATTATACCATATAACGTTATGTTATATAACATAATGCGTTATGACGTTATACAGTATAACGTAATACGTTATAACGTTATACCTTCTAACGTAACACGTTATATCATTATACCATATAACGTTATGTTATATAACGTAATAAGTTATAACGTTATACCATACATCGCAGTACGTTATAACGTTTTACCGTTTAACATTATGCTACATAACGTAATACGTTATGACGTTATACCTTCTAACGTAACACGTTATAACGTTTAACCGTATACCATTATGCTACATAACGTAATGCGTTATAACGTTATACTATATAACGTAATACGTTATAACATTATACCATATAACGTTATGTTATATAACATAATGCATTATAACGTAATACTATATAACGTAATACGATTTAACGTTATACCTTCTAACGTAACACGTTATAACATTATTTCATATAGCGTTATGTTATATAACGTAATAAGTTATAACGTTATACCATATAACGCAGTACGTTATAACGTTTTACCGTATAACATTATGCTACATAACGTAATACGTTATAACGTTATACCTTCTAACGTAACACGTTATAACTTTATACCTTATAACGTTATGTTATATAACGTAATAAGTTATAAAGTTATACCATACATCGTATTCCGCTATAACGTTATACCATATAACGTTATGTTATATAACGTAATGTGATATAACGTTACACAATATAACGTGTTACGTTATAACGTCATACCTTCTAACGTAACACGTTATAACACTATACCATATAACGTTATGTTATATAACATAATGCGTTATAACGTTATAGTATATAACGTAATACGTTTTAACGTTCTACCTTCTGGCGTAACACGTTATATCATTATACCATATAACGTTATGTATTATAACGGAATACGTTATACCGTTATACCATATACCGAGGTACGTTATAACGTTTAACCGTATACCATTATGCTACATAACGTAATGCGTTATAACGTTATACTATATAACGTAATACGTTATAACTTTAAACCTTATTACGTTATGTTATGTAACGTAATGCGATATAACGTTATACAGTATAACGTTATAACGTTATACCTTCTAACGTAATACGTTATAACATTATACCATATAACGTTATGTTGTATAACATAATGCGTTATAACGTTATACTATATAAGGTAATACGTTTTAACGTTATACCTTCTAACGTAACACGTTATAACATTATACCATATAGCGTTATGTTATATAACGTAATAAGTTATAACGTTATTCCATATATCGCAGTACGTTATATCGTTTTACCGTATAACAGTATGCTACATAACGTAATGTGTTATAACGTTACACTATATAACGTAACACGTTATAACTTTATACCTTATAACGTTATGTTATATAACGTAATACGATATAACGTTATACAATGTAACGTAATACGTTATAACGATATACCTTCTAACGTAAAACGTTATAACATTATACCATATAACGTTATGTTACATAACGTAATAAGTTATAAAGTTATTCTATACAACGTAATACGCTTTAACGTTATACCTTATAACGTTATATTATATAACGTAATACGATATAACGTTATACAATTTAACGCAATACGTTAGAACGTTATACCTTCTAACGTAACACGTTATAACATTATACCATATAACGTTATGTATTATAACGGAATACGTTATAACGTTATACCTTCTAACGTAACACGTTATAACATTATACCATATAACGTTATGTATTATAACGGAATACGTTATAACGTTATATCTTCTAACGTAACACGTTATAACATTATACCATATAACGTTATGTATTATAACGGAATACGTTATAACGTTATACCATATACCGAGGTACGTTATAACGTTTAACCGTATACCATTATGCTACATAAAGTTATGCGTTATAACGTTATACTATATAACGTAACACGTTATAACTTTATACCTTATAACGTTATGTTATATAACGTAATACGATATAACGTTATACAATGTAACGTAATGCGTTATAGCGTTATAGCTTCTAACGTAACACGTTATAACATTATACCATATAACGTTATGTTATATAACATAATGCGTTATGACGTTATACAGTATAACGTAATACGTTATAACGTTATACCTTCTAACGTAACACGTTATATCATTATACCATATAACGTTATGTTATATAACGTAATAAGTTATAACGTTATACCATACATCGCAGTACGTTATAACGTTTTACCGTATAACATTATGTTACATAACGTAATACGTTATAACGTTATACCTTCTAACGTAACACGTTATAACGTTTAACCGTATACCATTATGCTACATAACGTAATGCGTTATAACGTTATACTATATAACATAATACGTTATAACATTATATCATATAACGTTATGTTATATAACATAATGCAATATAACGTTATACTATATAACGTAATACGATTTAACGTTATACCTTCTAACGTAACACGTTATAACATTATTTCATATAGCGTTATGTTATATAACGTAATAAGTTATAACGTTATACCATATATCGCAGTACGTTATAACGTTTTACCGTATAACATTATGCTACATAACGTAATACGTTATAGCGTCATACCTTCTAACGTAACACGTTATAATACTATACCATATAACGTTATGTTATATAATATAATGCGTTATAACGTTATAGTATATAACGTAATACGTTTTAACGTTCTACCTTCTGGCGTAACACGTTATATCATTATACCATATAACGTTATGTATTATAACGGAACACGTTATACCGTTATACCATATACCGAGGTACGTTATAACGTTTAACCGTATACCATTATGCTACATAACGTAATGCGTTATAACGTTATACTATATAACGTAATACGTTATAACTTTAAACCTTATTACGTTATGTTATGTAACGTAATGCGATATAACGTTATACAGTATAACGTTATAACGTTATACCTTCTAACGTAATACGTTATAACATTATACCATATAACGTTATGTTGTATAACATAATGCGTTATAACGTTATACTATATAAGGTAATACGTTTTAACGTTATACCTTCTAACGTAACACGTTATAACATTATACCATATAGCGTTATGTTATATAACGTAATAAGTTATAACGTTATTCCATATATCGCAGTACGTTATATCGTTTTACCGTATAACAGTATGCTACATAACGTAATGCGTTATAACGTTATACTATATAACGTAACACGTTATAACTTTATACCTAATAACGTTATGTTATATAACGTAATACGATATAACGTTATACAATGTAACGTAATACGTTATAACGATATACCTTCTAACGTAAAACGTTATAACATTATACCATATAACGTTATGTTACATAACGTAATAAGTTATAAAGTTATTCTATATAACGTAATACGCTTTAACGTTATACCTTATAACGTTATGTTATATAACGTAATACGATATAACGTTATACAATTTAACGCAATACGTTAGAACGTTATACCTTATAAAGTAACACGTTTTAACGTTATACCTTATAACGTTATGTTATATAACGTATTACGAAATAACGTTATACAATGTAACGTAATACGTTATAACGTTATACCTTCTAACGTAACACGTTATAACATTATACCATATAACGTTATGTATTATAACCGAATACGTTATAACGTTATACCATATACCGAGGTACGTTATAACGTTTAACCGTATACCATTATGCTACATAACGTAATGCGTTATAACGTTATACTATATAACGTAATACGTTATAACTTTGTACCTTATTACGTTATGTTATGTAACGTAATGCGTAATAACGTTATACAATATAACGCAATACGTTAGAACGTTATACCTTATAACGTAACACGTTATATCATTATACCATTTAACGTTATGTTATATAACGTAATAAGTTATAACGTTATACTATATAACGTAATACGTTTTAACGTTATACCTTATAACGTTATGTTATATAACGTATTACGAAATAGCGTTATACAATGTAACGTAATACGTTATAACGTTATACCTTCTAACGTAACACGTTATAACATTATACCATATAACGTTATGTATTATAACGGAATACGTTATAACGTTATACCATATACCGAGGTACGTTATAACGTTTAACCGTATACCATTATGCTACATAAAGTAATGCGTTATAACGTTATACTATATAACGTAACACTTTATAACTTTATACCTTATAACGTTATGTTATATAACGTAATACGATATAACGTTATACAATGTAACGTAATGCGTTATAGCGTTATACCTTCTAACGTAACACGTTATAACATTATACCATATAACGTTATGTTATATAACATAATGCGTTATGACGTTATACAGTATAACGTAATACGTTATAACGTTATACCTTATAACGTAACACGTTATATCATTTTACCATATAACGTTATGTTATATAACGTAATAAGTTATAACGTTATACTATATAACGTAATACGTTTTAACGTTATACCTTATAACGTTATGTTATATAACGTAATACGATATAACGTTATACAATGGACCGTAATGCGTTATAGCGTTATACCTTCTAACGTAACACGTTATAACATTATACCATATAACGTTATGTTATATAACATAATGCGTTATAACGTTATACCTTCTAACGTAACACGTTATAACTTTATACCTTATAACGTTATGTTATATAACGTAATAAGTTATAAAGTTATACCATACATCGTATTCCGCTATAACGTTATACCATATAACGTTATGTTATATAACGTAATGCGATATAACGTTACACAATATAACGTGTTACGTTATAACGTCATACCTTCTAACGTAACACGTTATAACACTATACCATATAACGTTATGTTATATAACATAATGCATTATAACGTTATAGTATATAGCGTAATACGTTTTAACGATCTACCTTCTGGCGTAACACGTTATATCATTATACCATATAACGTTATGTATTATAACGGAATACGTTATACCGTTATACCATATACCGAGGTACGTTATAACGTTTAACCGTATACCATTATGCTACATAACGTAATGCGTTATAACGTTCTACTATATAACGTAATACGTTATAACTTTAAACCTTATTACGTTATGTTATGTAACGTAATGCGATATAACGTTATACAGTATAACGTTATAACGTTATACCTTCTAACGTAATACGTTATAACATTATACCATATAACGTTATGTTGTATAACATAATGCGTTATAACGTTATACTATATAAGGTAATACGTTTTAACGTTATACCTTCTAACGTAACACGTTATAACATTATACCATATAGCGTTATGTTATATAACGTAATAAGTTGTAACGTTATTCCATATATCGCAGTACGTTATATCGTTTTACCGTATTACAGTATGCTACCTAACGTAATGCGTTATAACGTTATACTATACAACGTAACACGTTATAACTTTATACCTTATAACGTTATGTTATATAACGTAATACGATATAACGTTATACAATGTAACGTAATACGTTATAACGATATACCTTCTAACGTAAAACGTTATAACATTATACCATATAACGTTATGTTACATAACGTAATAAGTTATAAAGTTATTCTATATAACGTAATACGCTTTAACGTTATACCTTATAACGTTATGTTATATAACGTAATACGATATAACGTTATACAATTTAACGCAATACGTTAGAACGTTATACCTTATAACGTAACACGTTTTAACGTTATACCTTATAACGTTATGTTATATAACGTATTACGAAATAACGTTATACAATGTAACGTAATACGTTATAACGTTATACCTTCTAACGTAACACGTTATAACATTATACCATATAACGTTATGTATTATAACGGAATACGTTATAACGTTATACCATATACCGAGGTACGTTATAACGTTTAACCGTATACCATTATGCTACATAACGTAATGCGTTATAACGTTATACTATATAACGTAATACGTTATAACTTTGTACCTTATTACGTTATGTTATGTAACGTAATGCGTAATAACGTTATACAATATAACGCAATACGTTAGAACGTTATACCTTATAACGTAACACGTTATATCATTATACCATATAACGTTATGTTATATAACATAATGCGTTATAACGTTATACTATATAACGTAATACGTTTTAACGTTCTACCTTCTAGCGTAACACGTTATAACATTATACCATATAACGTTATGTATTATAACGGAATACGTTATAACGTTATACCATATACCGAGGTACGTTATAACGTTTAACCGTATACCTTTATGCTACATAACGTAATGCGTTATAACGTTATACTATATAACGTAATAGGTTATAACTTTATACCTTATTACGTTATGTTATGTAACGTAATGCGATATAACGTTATACAATATAACGCAATACGTTAGAACGTTATACCTTATAACGTAACACGTTATATCATTATACCATATAACGTTATGTTATGTAACGTAATAAGTTATAACGTTATACTATATAGCGTAATACGTTTTAACGTTATACCTCATAACGTTATGTTATATAACGTATTACGAAATAACGTTATACAATGTAACGTAATACGTTATAACGTTATACCTTCTAACGTAACACGTTATAACATTATACCATATAACGTTATGTATTATAACGGAATACGTTATAACGTTATACCATATACCGAGATACGTTATAACGTTTAACCGTATACCATTATGCTACATAAAGTAATGCGTTATAACGTTATACTATATAACGTAATACGTTTTAACGTTATACCTCATAACGTTATGTTATATAACGTAATACGATATAACGTTATACAATGTAACGTAATGCGTTATAACGTTATACCTTCTAACGTAACACGTTATAACATTATACCATATAACGTTATGTTGTATAACATAATGCGTTATAACGTTATACTACATAACGTAATACGATTTAACGTTCTACCTTCTAACGTAACACGTTAGAACATTATACCATATAACGTTATGTATTATAACGGAATACGTTATACCGTTATACCATATACCGAGGTACGTTATAACGTTTAACCGTATACCATTATGCTACATAACGTAATGCGTTATAACGTTATACTATATAACGTAATACGTTATAACTTTAAACCTTATTACGTTATGTTATGTAACGTAATGCGATATAACGTTATACAGTATAACGTTATAACGTTATACCTTCTAACGTAATACGTTATAACATTATACCATATAACGTTATGTTGTATAACATAATGCGTTATAACGTTATACTATATACGGTAATACGTTTTAACGTTATACCTTCTAACGTAACACGTTATAACATTATACCATATAGCGTTATGTTATATAACGTAATAAGTTATAACGTTATACTATATAACGTAATACGTTTTAACGTTATACCTTATAACGTTATGTTATATAACGTATTACGAAATAACGTTATACAATGTAACGTAATACGTTATAACGTTATACCTTCTAACGTAACACGTTATAACATTATACCATATAACGTTATGTATTATAACGGAATACGTTATAACGTTATACCATATACCGAGGTACGTTATAACGTTTAACCGTATACCATTATGCTACATAAAGTAATGCGTTATAACGTTATACTATATAACGTAACACGTTATAACTTTATACCTTATAACGTTATGTTATATAACGTAATACGATATAACGTTATACAATGTAACGTAATGCGTTATAGCGTTATACCTTCTAACGTAACACGTTATAACATTATACCATATAACGTTATGTTATATAACATAATGCGTTATGACGTTATACAGTATAACGTAATACGTTATAACGTTATACCTTCTAACGTAACACGTTATATCATTATACCATATAACGTTATGTTATATAACGTAATAAGTTATAACGTTATACCATACATCGCAGTACGTTATAACGTTTTACCGTTTAACATTATGCTACATAACGTAATACGTTATGACGTTATACCTTCTAACGTAACACGTTATAACGTTTAACCGTATACCATTATGCTACATAACGTAATGCGTTATAACGTTATACTATATAACGTAATACGTTATAACATTATACCATATAACGTTATGTTATATAACATAATGCATTATAACGTTATACTATATAACGTAATACGATTTAACGTTATACCTTCTAACGTAACACGTTATAACTTTATACCTTATAACGTTATGTTATATAACGTAATAAGTTATAAAGTTATACCATACATCGTATTCCGCTATAACGTTATACCATATAACGTTATGTTATATAACGTAATGTGATATAACGTTACACAATATAACGTGTTACGTTATAACGGCATACCTTCTAACGTAACACGTTATAACACTATACCATATAACGTTATGTTATATAACATAATGCGTTATAACGTTATAGTATATAACGTAATACGTTTTAACATTCTACCTTCTGGCGTAACACGTTATATCATTATACCATATAACGTTATGTATTATAACGGAATACGTTATACCGTTATACCATATACCGAGGTACGTTATAACGTTTAACCGTATACCATTATGCTACATAACGTAATGCGTTATAACGTTATACTATATAACGTAATACGTTATAACTTTAAACCTTATTACGTTATGTTATGTAACGTAATGCGATATAACGTTATACAGTATAACGTTATAACGTTATACCTTCTAACGTAATACGTTATAACATTATACCATATAACGTTATGTTGTATAACATAATGCGTTATAACGTTATACTATATAAGGTAATACGTTTTAACGTTATACCTTCTAACGTAACACGTTATAACATTATACCATATAGCGTTATGTTATATAACGTAATAAGTTATAACGTTATTCCATATATCGCAGTACGTTATATCGTTTTACCGTATAACAGTATGCTACATAACGTAATGTGTTATAACGTTACACTATATAACGTAACACGTTATAACTTTATACCTTATAACGTTATGTTATATAACGTAATACGATATAACGTTATACAATGTAACGTAATACGTTATAACGATATACCTTCTAACGTAAAACGTTATAACATTATACCATATAACGTTATGTTACATAACGTAATAAGTTATAAAGTTATTCTATATAACGTAATACGCTTTAACGTTATACCTTATAACGTTATATTATATAACGTAATACGATATAACGTTATACAATTTAACGCAATACGTTAGAACGTTATACCTTCTATCGTAACACGTTATAACATTATACCATATAACGTTATGTATTATAACGGAATACGTTATAACGTTATACCTTCTAACGTAACACGTTATAACATTATACCATATAACGTTATGTATTATAACGGAATACGTTATAACGTTATACCTTCTAACGTAACACGTTATAACATTATACCATATAACGTTATGTATTGTAACGGAATACGTTATAACGTTATACCATATACCGAGGTACGTTATAACGTTTAACCGTATACCATTATGCTACATAAAGTTATGCGTTATAACGTTATACTATATAACGTAACACGTTATAACTTTATACCTTATAACGTTATGTTATATAACGTAATACGATATAACGTTATACAATGTAACGTAATGCGTTATAGCGTTATAGCTTCTAACGTAACACGTTATAACATTATACCATATAACGTTATGTTATATAACATAATGCGTTATGACGTTATACAGTATAACGTAATACGTTATAACGTTATACCTTCTAACGTAACACGTTATATCATTATACCATATAACGTTATGTTATATAACGTAATAAGTTATAACGTTATACCATACATCGCAGTACGTTATAACGTTTTACCGTATAACATTATGTTACATAACGTAATACGTTATAACGTTATACCTTCTAACGTAACACGTTATAACGTTTAACCGTATACCATTATGCTACATAACGTAATGCGTTATAACGTTATACTATATGACGTAATACGTTATAACATTATACCATATAACGTTATGTTATATAACATAATGCAATATAACGTTATACTATATAACGTAATACGATTTAACGTTATACCTTCTAACGTAACACGTTATAACATTATTTCATATAGCGTTATGTTATATAACGTAATAAGTTATAACGTTATACCATATATCGCAGTACGTTATAACGTTTTACCGTATAACATTATGCTACATAACGTAATACGTTATAACGTCATACCTTCTAACGCAACACGTTATAATACTATACCATATAACGTTATGTTATATAACGTAATACGATATAACGTTATACAATGTAACGTAATACGTTATAACGATATACCTTCTAACGTAAAACGTTATAACATTATACCATATAACGTTATGTTACATAACGTAATAAGTTATAAAGTTATTCTATATAACGTAATACGCTTTAACGTTGTACCTTATAACGTTATGTTATATAACGTAATACGATATAACGTTATACAATTTAACGCAATACGTTAGAACGTTATACCTTATAAAGTAACACGTTTTAACGTTATACCTTATAACGTTATGTTATATAACGTATTACGAAATAACGTTATACAATGTAACGTAATACGTTATAACGATATACCTTCTAACGTAAAACGTTATAACATTATACCATATAACGTTATGTTACATAACGTAATAAGTTATAAAGTTATTCTATATAACGTAATACGCTTTAACGTTGTACCTTATAACGTTATGTTATATAACGTAATACGATATAACGTTATACAATTTAACGCAATACGTTAGAACGTTATACCTTCTAACGTAACACGTTATATCATTATACCATATAACGTTATGTATTATAACCGAATACGTTATAACGTTATACCATATACCGAGGTACGTTATAACGTTTAACCGTATACCATTATGCTACATAACGTAATGCGTTATAACGTTATACTATATAACGTAATACGTTATAACGTTGTACCTTATTACGTTATGTTATGTAACGTAATGCGTAATAACGTTATACAATATAACGCAATACGTTAGAACGTTATACCTTATAACGTAACACGTTATAACATTATACCATATAACGTTATGTATTATAACGGAATACGTTATAACGTTATACCATATACCGAGGTACGTTATAACGTTTAACCGTATACCATTATGCTACATAAAGTAATGCGTTATAACGTTATACTATATAACGTAACACTTTATAACTTTATACCTTATAACGTTATGTTATATAACGTAATACGATATAACGTTATACAATGTAACGTAATGCGTTATAGCGTTATACCTTCTAACGTAACACGTTATAACATTATACCATATAACGTTATGTTATATAACATAATGCGTTATGACGTTATACAGTATAACGTAATACGTTATAACGTTATACCTTATAACGTAACACGTTATATCATTATACCATATAACGTTATGTTATATAACGTAATAAGTTATAACGTTATACTATATAACGTAATACGTTTTAACGTTATACCTTATAACGTTATGTTATATAACGTAATACGATATAACGTTATACAATGTAACGTAATGCGTTATAGCGTTATACCTTCTAACGTAACACGTTATAACATTATACCATAAAACGTTATGTTATATAACATAATGCGTTATAACGTTATACCTTCTAACGTAACACGTTATAACTTTATACCTTATAACGTTATGTTATATAACGTAATAAGTTATAAAGTTATACCATACATCGTATTCCGCTATAACGTTATACCATATAACGTTATGTTATATAACGTAATGCGATATAACGTTACACAATATAACGTGTTACGTTATAACGTCATACCTTCTAACGTAACACGTTATGACACTATACCATATAACGTTATGTTATATAACATAATGCATTATAACGTTATAGTATATAGCGTAATACGTTTTAACGATCTACCTTCTGGCGTAACACGTTATATCATTATACCATATAACGTTATGTATTATAACGGAATACGTTATACCGTTATACCATATACCGAGGTACGTTATAACGTTTAACCGTATACCATTATGCTACATAACGTAATGCGTTATAACGTTCTACTATATAACGTAATACGTTATAACTTTAAACCTTATTACGTTATGTTATGTAACGTAATGCGATATAACGTTATACAGTATAACGTTATAACGTTATACCTTCTAACGTAATACGTTATAACATTATACCATATAACGTTATGTTGTATAACATAATGCGTTATAACGTTATACTATATAAGGTAATACGTTTTAACGTTATACCTTCTAACGTAACACGTTATAACATTATACCATATAGCGTTATGTTATATAACGTAATAAGTTGTAACGTTATTCCATATATCGCAGTACGTTATATCGTTTTACCGTATTACAGTATGCTACCTAACGTAATGCGTTATAACGTTATACTATATAACGTAACACGTTTTAACGTTATACCTTATAACGTTATGTTATATAACGTATTACGAAATAACGTTATACAATGTAACGTAATACGTTATAACGTTATACCTTCTAACGTAACACGTTATAACATTATACCATATAACGTTATGTATTATAACGGAATACGTTATAACGTTATACCATATACCGAGGTACGTTATAACGTTTAACCGTATACCATTATGCTACATAACGTAATGCGTTATAACGTTATACTATATAACGTAATACGTTATAACTTTGTACCTTATTACGTTATGTTATGTAACGTAATGCGTAATAACGTTATACAATATAACGCAATACGTTAGAACGTTATACCTTATAACGTAACACGTTATATCATTATACCATATAACGTTATGTTATATAACATAATGCGTTATAACGTTATACTATATAACGTAATACGTTTTAACGTTCTACCTTCTAGCGTAACACGTTATAACATTATACCATATAACGTTATGTATTATAACGGAATACGTTATAACGTTATACCATATACCGAGGTACGTTATAACGTTTAACCGTATACCATTATGCTACATAACGTAATGCGTTATAACGTTATACTATATAACGTAATAGGTTATAACTTTATACCTTATTACGTTATGTTATGAAACGTAATGCGATATAACGTTATACAATATAACGCAATACGTTAGAACGTTATACCTTATAACGTAACACGTTATATCATTATACCATATAACGTTATGTTATGTAACGTAATAAGTTATAACGTTATACTATATAACGTAATACGTTTTAACGTTATACCTCATAACGTTATGTTATATAACGTATTACGAAATAACGTTATACAATGTAACGTAATACGTTATAACGTTATACCTTCTAACGTAACACGTTATAACATTATACCATATAACGTTATGTATTATAACGGAATACGTTATAACGTTATACCATATACCGAGGTACGTTATAACGTTTAACCGTATACCATTATGCTACATAAAGTAATGCGCTATAACGTTATACTATATAACGTAACACGTTATAACTTTATACCTTATAACGTTATGTTATATAACGTAATACGATATAACGTTATACAATGTAACGTAATGCGTTATAACGTTATAACTTCTAACGTAACACGTTATAACATTATACCATATAACGTTATGTTATATAACATAATGCGTTATAACGTTATACTATATAACGTAATACGTTTTAACGTTCTACCTTCTGGCGTAACACGTTGTAACATTATACCATATAACGTTATGTATTATAACGGAATACGTTATACCGTTATACCATATACCGAGGTACGTTATAACGTTTAACCGTATACCATTATGCTACATAACGTAATGCGTTATAACGTTATACTATATAACGTAATACGTTATAACTTTAAACCTTATTACGTTATGTTATGTAACGTAATGCGATATAACGTTATACAGTATAACGTTATAACGTTATACCTTCTAACGTAATACGTTATAACATTATACCATATAACGTTATGTTATATAACGTAATAATTTATAAAGTTATACCATACATCGTATTCCGCTATAACGTTATACTGTATAACGTTATGTTATATAACGTATTACGAAAGAACGTTATACAATGTAACGTAATACGTTATAACGTTATACCTTCTAACGTAACACGTTATAACATTATACCATATAACGTTATGTTATATAACGTAATAAGTTATAAAGTTATACCATACATCGTATTCCGCTATAACGTTATACTGTATAACGTTATGTTATATAACGTATTACGAAATAACGTTATACAGTGTAACGTAATACGTTATAACGTTATACCTTCTAACGTAAAACGTTATAACATTATACCATATAACGTTATGTTGTATAGCATAATGCGTTATAACGTTATACTATATAAGGTAATACGTTTTAACGTTATACCTTCTAACGTAAAACGTTATAACATTATACCATATAGCGTTATGTTATATAACGTAATAAGTTATAACGTTATTCCATATATCGCAGGACGTTATAACGTTTTACCGCATAACAGTATGCTACATAACGTAATGCGTTATAACGTTATACTATATAACGTAACACGTTATAACTTTATACCTTATAACGTTATGTTATATAACGTAATACGATATAAAGTTATACAATGTAACGTAAGACGTTATAACGATATACCTTCTAACGTAAAACGTTATAACATTATACCATATATCGTTATGTTACATAACGTAATAAGTTATAAAGTTATTCTATATAACGTAATACGCTTTAACGTCATACCTTATAACGTTATGTTATATGACGTAATACGATATAACGTTATACAGTGTAACGTAATACGTTATAACGTTATACCTTCTAACGTAACACGTTAGAACTTTATACCATATAACGTTATGTTATATAACATAATGCGTTATAACGTTATACTATATAACGTAATACGTTTTAAAGTTATACCTTCTAACGTAACACGTTATAACATTATACCATATAGCGTTATGTTATATAACGTAATAAGTTATAACGTTATACCATACATCGCAGTACGTTATAACGTTTTACCGTATAACATTAGGCTACTTAACGTAATGCGTTATAACGTTATACTATATAACGTAACATGTTATAACTTTATACCATATAACGTTATGTATTATAACGGAATACGTTATAAAGTTATACCATATACCGAGGTACGTTATAACGTTTAACCCTATACCATTATGCTACATAACGTAATGCGTTATAACGTTATACTATATAACGTAATACGTTATAACTTTATACCTTATTACGTTATGTTATGTAACGTAATGCGTAATAACGTTATACAATATAACGCAATACGTTAGAACGTTATACCTTATAACGTAACACGTTATATCATTATACCATATAACGTAATGTTATATAACATAATGCGTTATAACGTTATACTATATAACGTAATATGTTTTAACGTTCTACCTTGTAGCGTAACACGTTATAACATTATACCATATAACGTTATGTATTATAACGGAATACGTTATAACGTTATACCATATAACGAGGTACGTTATAACGTTTAACCGTATACCATTATGCTACATAACGTAATCCGTTATAACGTAATACTATATAACGTAATACGTTATAACGTTATACCTTCTAACGTAACACGTTATAACATTATACCATATAACGTTATGTTATATAACATAATGCGTTATAACGTTATACAGTATAACGTAATACGTTATAGCGTTATACCTTCTAACGTAACACGTTATATCATTATACCCTATAGCGTTATGTTATATAACGCAAAGCGGTGTGACGTTATACAATATAACGCAATACGTTAGAACGTTATACCTTATAACGTAACACGTTATATCATTATACAATATAACGTTATGTTATATAACGTAATAAGTTATAAAGTTATACTATATAACGTAATACGCTTTAACGTTATACCTTATAACGTTATGTTATATAACGTAATACGATATAACGCTATACAATGTAACGTAATACGTTATAGCGTTATATCCTCTAACGTAACACGCTATAATATTATACCATATAACGATATGTTATATAACGTAATTCGTTATAACGTTATGCTATAAAACGTAATTGTTTGCAACGTTATACCATATAACGTTATGTTATATAACGTAATACGTTATAACGTTATCCAATATAACGTAACACGTTATAAGGTTATACCTTCTAACGTAACACGTTATAACATTATACCATATAACGTTATGTTATATAACATAATGCGTTATAACGTTATACTATATAACGTAATACGTTTTAACGTTATACCTTCTAACGTAACACGTTATAACATTATACCATATAGCGTTATGTTATATAACGGAATACGTTATAACGTTATACCATATACCGAGGTACGTTATAACGTTTAACCGTATACCATTATGCTACATAACGTAATGCGTTATAACGTTATACTATATAACGCAATTCGTTATAACATTATACCTTATAACGTTATGTTATATAACATAATGCGTTATAACGTTATACTATATAACGTAATACGTTTTAACGTTATTGCTTCTAACGTAACACGTTGTAACATTATACCATATAGCGTTATGTTATATAACGTAATAAGTTATAAGGTTATACCATATAACGTAATACGCTTGAACGTTATACCTTATAACGTTATGTTATATAACGTAATACGCTATAACGTTATACAATGTAACGTAATATGTTATAACGATATACCTTCTAACGTAACACGTTATAACATTATACCATATAAAGTTATGTTATATAACATAATGCGTTATAACGTTATACTATATAACGTAATACGTTTTAACGTTATGCCTTCTAACGTAACACGTTATAACATTATACCATATAGCGTTATATTATATAACGTAATAAGTTATAACGTTATACCATATATCGCAGTACGCTATCACGTTTTACCGTATAACATTATGCTACATAACGTAATGCGTTATAACGTTATACTATATAACGTAACACGTTATAACTTTATACCTTATAACGTTATGTTATATAACGTAATACGATATAACGTTATACAATGTAACGTAGTACGTTATAACGTTACACTATATAACGTAACACGTTATAACATTATACCTTATAACGTTATGTTATATAACGTAATAAGATATAACGATATACCATATAACGTAATACGTTTTAACGTTATACCTTATAACGTTATGTTATATAACGTAATACGATATAACGTTATACAATGTATCGTAATACGTTATAACGTTATACCTTCTAGCGTAACACGTTATAACGTAATACCATATAACGTTATGTTATATAACATAATGCGTTATAACGTTATACTATATAACGTAACACGTTATAACTTTATACCTTATTGTTACGTCCTCGTTTAAATCAAATTTAAGTTTGAATGTTATTTAAATTAAATTTCTGGTTGATTTGAATTTAGTCGGAAGATTTAATTTGATATGTTTGTATAAGGAAATATTGGTTTAAAAATTTCCAATTTGAATTCGGTAGTTGCTGCCACCAGAAATAGTCTAAGGGCTATTTCAAAATATATTTTCTTTTATTGGACAATACTATTTTGAATATTTAAATGAGCACTCGAAAATTATGATTTACACGGTAGTTACTGCCTCCGGAAACAGTCTGAGGACTGTTTCGATTAGAGAGATTTCTTTAAATAGTTTACCGATGAATTTATTGCTTATGGGTAGCGTTAGTTAGCGTTAGGCTATTGATAGATAAGTTCCACGTTTTCGGCTAACCTGCCATGTGCAGGAATACTGGCACGGGAGAGGATTAAAGTTGGATAAAATAAATATTTGACTTTGCTGCACAGAGTTTATTTAGGGTTAATATTGGTTTAAGATGTTATAATATATATAAATATATATATATATATATGTGTGTGTGTGTGTGTGTGTGTGTGTGTGTGTGTGTGTGTGTGTGTGTAAACAAGTTAAAAATTAAATTGTCCTTGAAATTCGATCTCGTTACGCAGAATTTAGTTAGGTCTGAATATCTGGTTGTTTAAATCGTATTGGATATATATATATATATAAGTATATTTCTTCGCGTATGGTTGGTTTGTGAATTCAATTATTTCCGAGATTCGATTCTGCCGCACCGAATCTATTCGAATTCGGATATTAGATTGGTTAACTAACGAGGTATATATATATATATTTCTATTTTATGGTTCGCGTGTGATTGGTTAGAGGATTGAATTATCTTCAAAATTTGGTTTCGCCATGCAGAGTTTACTAGGTTGAAATGTCCGGTTGTTTAGATTTGAATACTGAATTATTCAAACAGATGTATGGGAATATATATATATATATGCGTATCTTGATGTGTTAGTATTGGAACCAGCGGGACATGGAATTTGCGTGTTTGGGGTTCGGATAGGAGCTTGGGGTTCTGTTAGTCTGACACAAATTTACTTTTACGTTTCTCCTTTTCTTTCCCTAGGTTTCGTGAGTGGATTTGTTGTTTCAACTAAATCTCAGGTTGTCTGCTAGGGTGGTTTTGTCATTACGATTTCCCCGTCTCTCAAATTCAGTAATTAAACAAATGACTTTAACGATCCTCTCTGTGTGAGATTTGTGTGATTTCGCAAGCCTTGCCCAAAGACGGGCGATATTTGCCAACAGTGGGAGAAGGAATGCGAAGATCAATGGGTGTCCCCGACAAACGACAACACCTTTATTCACAAGCTGACACAGCGAATGATCCTTCAGTTAAAATCCTGGAGGAAACTTCTCTCCCTTTTTATGATTGTATGCAGGGATGGCGAGGATAAAGGTACCAATTAATCGAATGTCGGTGATGGTGCAACCCTGCTGTGGGAGTTCGGTCTTGTATTATATATTTTATTAATCTGCAACAATGAGCTCAATAGTCCTCTCTGCGTAAAGTTTGTGTGATTTCGCAAGCCTTGCCCAAAGACGGGCGATATTTGCCAACAGTGGGAGGAGGAATGCGAAAATCAATAAGTGTTTCAATAAATGAAAACACCGTTGCACAAGATCACACAGCGAACGACTCTTTGTTTAAAGTTCAACACTAATGGTTTAGATTTGAACTCCCTTCAGGGTAAAAGGAAAATAAGACCGGATGTGTTACTTGGAGGTAAAGGAATTTAAATTGCCTCTTAATTATAATGAATTTATCGAAGGGGAAGGAGTTTTATAAATTTAATATATCTTACCTTGAATAGAACGTGCTATCAGGAGCCATGTCTTCGTCGCTGTTGGTGACCGTCGGTGTATTTATAATCGGATTTAGTATTCGAATTCGGGTATAATTATTATTAAAACTTTTCGTTTTAAGGATTTATTCTAAGTATAATATACATCGAATAAAACTTATATCGCGGTTACTGGTATGTTTATTTTCTCTTGATTTCGCTAATGGAAGAGGAATACTTATAAAGCTTAGCACGACTTAGCTACTGACAAAGACCACAGAATGAAACGTACATGGACGACAAAATAATAATGCGCGAATTCTTTGTTGCTGCGTTTATTTATAATAGCATCCCCCGCAGGGTGGAGGCTATCCGATAGTCCGCTTCCGTGGGAGTCCGGATGTCGAAGTTTAGGATTTCTGGAATTGTACGTGAGAGAATGTAAATTCCGTGATCGTTGGTGATTTCTTCTGCTTCGTTGTCTTGTCTCGAATTTCTAGACTTCCGTCGTTGGTACCTGAGAGGTTGCAATATTCCGTATTTCAACTTAGCTCTTGCATTTCTGCTGAGGCAGTGTTTAGGAGACTTGGAGTCTTTCGTGCTGATCTAGTTTTCTCGAGAACTTCTATGTTAGTGCTGTGGGAATTGTCTGTATTCCTCGGTGGCGACTGGAGTCTCATTATTATATCGACGTTTGCTCGGACGACACGCGTGGTCCACTGCTCTCCCGTACTAAGGGTTTCCTCCGGGTTATTTTGCGTAAGTTTGGTTTTGATTAATATTTCCGCATCCTGGTTGTTTTCAGTATTCAGTTAAATTTGATTTTGCTAGTTCCGTAGGTTCCGGTGGTTTTTGGTTTGTGACGCTTGAATGATGGCTGCGGAGGCATTTTCTTCAGAGGTTCCTATGCAGTCTGTCCTGGTGCGTTTTGTCTTGTTTTAGACTGCTTATTTTATCCTATTTTGTTTCATTGTATTATATTATTTTAGCGCAAGAGGAAGAGAGACTGCGAAGAAACCGTGAGTGAGCCGTGCGAACGGAATCAACGCCCGAGGTGTTATGACCAACCACAAGTATCAGAGTTGTTGGAAGAGTTATGCGATATTGACATTGATATTGATATTGATGTCGATGCCTTGGATTTTTCGTCAGAGTCGAATTCTGCTGCTGATGAAAGCTTCTTCGATGCGGAAACTATCATTCTCGAGTGGGATGATCCTCCGCTCGAAGTTGTTGATACCGACCGATGTGTGAAGATGCGTTTCCCCGATGAAGTTCCTGAAGAAGTTTTGGAAGCACATCTTCGTCACTATACTTCCGGAAAAAGGGGAATTTCTCCTGTAGTGCGTCATTGGTGCATGTGTAAGTTTAGCGAGCTTTATCCTGGAGCTCCGTGTTTCGATTTCGACTTAGTATAGTTGCTTTATATTAGTTCGCTGTTTAACAATTTTGTTACATGTGTATATGAATATCTATATATATATATGTATATGTATATACGTGTGTATATATGCATACATGTTTCATAATATAGTTTCATCGGATTGTTGTTTTGCTAGTATAAGGTAATGTTTTCCTTTTTATACTTACTATATATATATATTTTATTATATATGTATATATATATATATTATATATATATATATATATATATATAGATATTTTGTCTTTACATCTGTATTCGAAAATGTGGTTACGCATGGGATTTACTCAAAATTTAAAAGTGTTAGCTAATAGTGCGTTTTCATGATGTGTTTCTTATGGCTGATTTTTATCAATTTCTAACATTTCTGTTACAATAATGTGTTATGTTGTATTTATTATTATATATTTTTTTTTATATATATATATTTTTTATCTTGTATCAAGTATTTACTGTTCCTTTATATTATATTTTTTTCCCTTTTTTTTTTGAAAAAGAAAATATAACTTATTTGTAACGCGTAAAAATTACCATGTGTGTTGATTATCCAAAATGGCCGCCTATGAATGTCCCTAGTATATGGTGACTTTTTATTGATATCAGATCTCATTGTTTATTAATTACTTATGACCTATTTTAACCTTTGGCGTAGGATAAAAGTGAGAATAATATAATTTGCATTTATATGGTTATTGCATGTATTCCGATGTGTACGTATAAGAGCTATTGACAATCTAAGATGGCTGCTCGTGAATGCAGAGTGACGGGTTTCGATATTGAAATAATTATTCGCCCGTCACTAAATTTATTTCGTTCTGGTGCGGTTTAAAATTGAAATGACCATAGTGTTGCTCGTGTAATTGTAATGTACAGATATATTTATATATATATATGTATGTATATCTATATATATTCATACATATATACATCTATGCGTATGTATTGGTGGTGTGGATTTTCGTGCAAAATTACTTTAAAGTTGTCTGAACAATTTTGTTTTTAATAATATCGTGTTGTGTATTCTATTTCTTTTATTGTTCGTTTGGATTATCAGTGGTTAGATTTGAAGTATAGGTATCATATATATATATATATATGTACATGTGTATTTATTTTCGAAATTTGGTTAATCTTAATTACTCATTTTATGTTCAATTTAATATATATATATGGATATATATATATATATATATATATATATATATATATATATATATGTATATATATATTATTTTTTTGATGGTGTAGTGTGATATTATATATTTGAGGTTATGTGTCAATTGTTTGATTTCATATATGTATTTTATAATATAATTGTAGTTTGTTTCTGATGTTTATAATTTGGTGTGATTATGCATATTTATACTGGGTGGTAGAGTTACTGTGCGTAACTCTCCAAGTCGTTGCAGTGTTAATTTTGATCGAGTGATTAATTTATAGTTAGTTCTGATGCTGTTATTTTGTGTGTTCTATTTTATGTTCATTTAGATGCATGTACGTTCCGTAATGTAGTTTTCATATATAATTATTTACTGAGATGGTGCCTAGCTTAATTATGTATTTCGTGTTGCGTCTACTAGATTATCAATTTGGTTTTATAACATAGAACACGCGCACACATATATATATATATATTTTTCTGACAATATGATTTAAAGTAATGTTGTGTATTTGGGGTGATGTGTCAATTATTTGATTTCATGTTCGTGATATGATAACATAGTATTGGAGATTTTGTTCTTGATATTAGGTTATTGTATGTTTGATGCGGTTATACATATTTATGCTGGACGGTAGAATTACTGTGCGTAATTCTCCAAGTCATAATGTTAATTGCTTTGATCGTGTGGTTAGTTAGTAGTTAGTTTAATGTTGTTTGGATTATTAGTAGTTCAATTTGAAATGTAGATTTTATGTATATACATGCATGTCTCGTAGCACAGCCATCATACATGATTCCCCCGCTGGAGCATTGGCTGGTTTCCAATTATCGATTCAATTAATCATTGATTTAATAGAACACGCACACATATGTATATTTCTAACAATGTGATTTTATGTAAATTCTTCAATATTGTGTATTTAAGGTTATGCATTCGTTCGACTGTTAATCATTTGGTTTCTTATATACATATATATATTTGTAGTTTGATAAGTTTGGATTTGTTACGTAGCACTGAGGATTTCATCGCCAATATATTTATATTTGTATGTAGTTCTCTAAGTTATTGCGGTATTAATTGTTTTGATCATTTTGATTTGTTAGTAGGTTTACTTAGTCGTTAATGTTTTATCCTTGCATTAAAATGTTTATTCCTGTTGTTTTGATTATTTCCCTTCCATAGTCATTCTTGTTTGGTTCGTCGGGGCAGTTAGTGTACTGTTGGTTAATTAGTTTCTTCAGTCGTTTACATATTTCATATTTGTAGATCAATTAACATAAGTTCTCCTATTGTTTTATTTATTTTCCTTTACTGATTATTCTTATTTCTTGATTTATTTGTTTGGTTCGTGACTCAGTTGATTCGTTAGTTAGTTTTATTTAAATTCTTCCTTCTTGATATTGAATTCACTGAATGTTACATTCATATATTTTGTTTATTGGATGATTGAGCCATTGATTTCCAAATCACAAGTTGGTTATTGGTAGACCTATTTAATGTTATATTCATTTGTTTCGTGTATTGGTTGGTTTACACGGTACTGAGCCATGGGTTTTCAAATCGCGAATCAGTTATTGGTAGTTTTATTCAATGTTATATACATAGATTTTTGAACTATATATATATATATATATATATTCGTCCTTATATGCGAGTCTATTAGTCGTCCCCTTATTTAATAATATTTTATGTTAATTTCTTATTTAACTTCGTAGTAGCGTGCGTTGATTGGTGTGTTCGAGTCCTTTTCTCGCGTTAATTGGCGCATAGTAGTTTTGTTTCTTCGTTACGGCACGTGCGGAGCGCGGGACGTGACATTATAACGTTATGTTATATAACGTAATAAGTTATAACGTTATACTATATAACGTAATACTTTTTAACGTCATATCTTATAACGTTATGTAATATAACGGAATCCGTTATAACGTTATACCATATACCGAGGTACGTTATAACGTTTAACCGTATACCATTATGCTACATAACGTAATGCGTTATAACGTTACACTATATAACGCAATACGTTATAACTTTATACCTTATAACGTTATGTTATATAACGCAATGCGATATAACGTTATACAATATAACGCAATACGTTAGAACGTTATACCGTATAACGTAACACGTTATATCATTATACCATACAGCGTTGTGTAATATAACGTAATAGGTTATAACGTTATACCATATATCGCAGTACGTTATAACGTTTTACCGTATAACATTATGCTACATAACGTAATGCGTTATAACGTTATACTATACAACGTAACACGTTATAACTTTATACCTTATAACGTTATGTTATATAACGTAATACGATATAACGTTATACAATGTAACGTAGTACGTTATAACGTTACACTATAGAACGTAACACGTTATAACTTTATACCTTATAACGCTATGTTATATAACGTAATAAGTTATAACGTTATACTATATAACGTACACCGTTTTAACGTTATACCTTATAACGTTATGTTATATAACGTAATACGATATAACGTTATACAATATATCGTAATACGTCATAACGTTATACCTTCTAGCGTAACACGTTATAACGTTATACCATATAACGTTATGTTATATAACATAATGCGTTATAACGTTATACTATATAACGTAATACGTTTTAACGTTATACCTTCTAACGTAACACGTTATAACACTACACCATATAACGTTATGTAATATAACGGAATCCGTTATAACGTTATACCATATACCGAGGTACGTTATAGCGTTTAACCGTATACCATTATGCTACATAACGTAATGCGTTATAACGTTATACTATATAACGCAATTCGTTATAACATTGTACCTTATAACGTTATGTTATATAACATAATGCGTTATAACGTTATACTATATAACGTAATACGTTCTAACGTTATTCCTTCTAACGTAACACGTTATAACATTATACCATATAGCGTTATGTTATATAACGTAATAAGTTATAAAGTTATACTATATAACGTCATACGCTTTAACGTTATACCATATAACGTTATGTTATATAACGTAATACGATATAACGTTATACAATGTAACGTAATACGTTTTAACGTTATACCTTCTAACGTAACACGTTATAACATTATACCATATAGCGTTATATTATATAACGTAATAAGTTACATCGTTATACCATATATCGCAGTACGCTATCACGTTTTACCGTATAAAATTATGCTACATAACGTAATGCGTTATAACGCTATACTATATAACGTAACACGTTATAACATTATACCTTATAACGTTATGTTATATAACGTAATAAGTTATAACGTTACACTATATAACGTAACACGTTATAACATTATACCTTATAACGTTATGTTATATAACGTAATAAGATATAACGTTATACTATATAACGTAATACGTTTTAACGTTATACCTTATAACGTTATGTTATATAACGTAATACGATATAACGTTATACAATGTATCGTAATACGTTATAACGTTATACCTTCTAGCGTAACACGTTATAACGTAATACCATATAACGTTATGTTATATAACATACTGCGTTATAACGTTATACTATATAACGTAATACGTTTTAACGTTATACCTTCTAACGTAACACGTTATAACATTACACCATATAACGTTATGTAATATAACGGAATCCGTTATAACGTTATACCATATACCGAGGTACGTTATAACGTTTAACCGTATACCATTATGCTACATAACGTAATGCGTTATAACGTTATACTATATAACGCAATACGTTAGAACGTTATACCGTATAACGTAACACGTTATATCATTATACCATACAGCGTTGTGTAATATAACGTAATAGGTTATAACGTTATACCATATATCGCAGTACGTTATAACGTTTTACCGTATAACATTATGCTACATAACGTAATGCGTTATAACGTTATACTATATAACGTAACACGTTATAACTTTATACCTTATAACGTTATGTTATATAACGTAATACGATATAACGTTATACAATGTAACGTAGTACGTTATAACGTTACACTATATAACGTAACACGTTATAACTTTATACCTTATAACGCTATGTTATATAACGTAATAAGTTATAACGTTATACTATATAACGTACACCGTTTTAACGTTATACCATATAACGTTATGTTATATAACATAATGCGTTATAACGTTATACTATATAACGTAATACGTTTTAACGTTATTGCTTCTAACGTAACACGTTGTAACATTATACCATATAGCGTTATGTTATATAACGTAATAAGTTATAAGGTTATACCATATAACGTAATACGGTTGAACGTTATACCTTATAACGTTATGTTATATTACGTAATACGATATAACGTTATACAATGTATCGTAATACGTTGTAACGTTATACCTTCTAGCGTAACACGTTATAACGTAATACCATATAACGTTATGTTATATAACATAATGCGTTATAACGTTATACTATACAACGTAATACTTTTTAACGTCATATCTTATAACGTTATGTAATATAACGGAATCCGTTATAACGTTATACCATATAACGTTATGTTATATAACATAATGCGTTATAACGTTATACTATATAACGTAATACGTTTTAACGTTATGCCTTCTAACGTAACACGTTATAACGTTATACCATATAACGTTATCTTATATAACATAATGCGTTATAACGTTATACTATATAACGTAATACGTTTTAACGTTATTGCTTCTAACGTAACACGTTGTAACATTATACCATATAGCGTTATGTTATATAACGTAATAAGTTATAAGGTTAAACTATATAACGTAATACGGTTGAACGTTATACCTTATAACGTTATGTTATATAACGTAATACGATATAACGATATACAATGTAACGTAATACGTTATAACGATATACCTTCTAACATAACACGTTATAACATTATACCATATAACGTTATGTTATATAACATAATGCGTTATAACGTTATACTATATAACGTAATAGGTTTTAACGTTATACCTTCTAACCTAACACGTTATAACATTATACCATATAGCGTTATATTATATAACGTAATAAGTTACAACGTTATACCATATATCGCAGTACGCTATCACGTTTTACCGTATAAAATTATGCTACATAACGTAATGCGTTATAACGTTATACTATATAACGTAACACGTTATAACATTATACCTTATAACGTTATGTTATATGACGTAATAAGTTATAACGTTACACTATATAACGTAACACGTTATAACATTATACCTTATAACGTTATGTTATATAACGTAATAAGATATAACGTTATACTATATAACGTAATACGTTTTAACGTTATACCTTACAACGTTATGTTATATAACGTAATACGATATAACGTTATACAATGTATCGTAATACGTTATAACGTTATACCTTCTAGCGTAACACGTTATAACGTAATACCATATAACGTTATGTTATATAACATACTGCGTTATAACGTTATACTATATAACGTAATACGTTTTAACGTTATACCTTCTAACGTAACACGTTATAACATTACACCATATAACGTTATGTAATATAACGGAATCCGTTATAACGTTATACCATATACCGAGGTACGTTATAACGTTTAACCGTATACCATTATGCTACATAACGTAATGCGTTATAACGTTATACTATATAACGCAATACGTTATAACTTTATAAATTATAACGTTATGTTATATAACGCAATGCGATATGACGTTATACAATATAACGAAATACGTTAGAACGTTATACCTTATAACGTAACACGTTATATCATTATACCATACAGCGTTGTGTTATATAACGTAATAGGTTATAACGTTATACCATATATCGCAGTACGTTATAACGTTTTACCGTATAACAATATGCTACATAACGTAATGCGTTATAACGTTATACTATATAACATAACACGTTATAACTATATACCTTATAATGTTATGTTCTATAACGTAATACGATATAACGTTATATAATGTAACGTAGTACGTTATAACGTTACACTATATTAGGTTAAGTAAAAAGTTCTGAGCGTTTTTCGCTAGATGTCTTTAGTGAGCCATATCTCACGATGTGCACATCGCATCGAGTCATAGTATACACCGATTTCAAGGTGATATTACGCATCAAAAAGGTTCTTTGTCAGTTTTGTGTTCGGTGAAGCCAGTTGTGTGTTACAGCGTTCGAAAATGGAGATAAAAAAAGAGAAAATTCGATACATTCTTCAGTACCACTACGACCAAGGTGAAAAGGCGGAGCAGGCGGCCAAAAAAATTTGTGCTGTTTATGGACCCAGTACAGTATCGAATGCAACAGCAAAGCGGTGGTTCCAACGATTCCGTTCTGGTAATATGGACGTCGAAGATGAGGCACGCTCTGGTAGGCCAATCGTCGAAAATGTGGATAAAATCATGGAAATCGTCGAGTCGGTCCGGCATGTGAGCACTTATTCCATTGCCCAGGAACTGAAGATTAGCCAGAAAACCGTTTGGAACCATTTGCATAAGGCTGGTCTCAAGAAGAAGCTCGACGTATGGGTGCCACATGAATTGACGCAAAAGAACCTTTTGGACCGAATTGATGCCTGCGATTCTTTGTTGAGACGTAACGAAATCGACCCATTTTTGAAGCGGATGGTGACTGGCGATGAAAAATGGGTCACATACGAGAACAACAGCCGAAAAAGATCGTGGTCCAATCGCGGTGGGCCGGCCCAAACGATCGCCAAGCGTGGATTAACGGCCAAGAAGGTTTTATTGTGTGTTTGGTGGGATTGGAAGGGAATCATCCATTATGAGCTGCTCCCATCGGGGCAAACACTTAATTCGGACCTCTATTGTCAACAACTGACCAGACTGAAGCAGGCGATCGACCAGAAGCGGCCAGAATTGGCCAATAGGGAAGGTGTTGTGTTCCATCAAGACAACGCCAGGCCGCACACATCTTTAACGACGCGTCAGAAGCTCCGAGAGCTTGGCTGGGAGGTTCTATCGCATCCGCCGTACAGTCCAGACCTGGCACCAAGCGATTATCACCTTTTTAAGTTTTTGCAAAATTTTCTTGATGGTACAAAACTGGCCTCAAGAGAGGCTTGTGAAAATGAGCTGGTCAAGTTTTTTACCAATAGGGACGAGGACTTCTTCAACCGCGGAATTATGAAATTGCCTTCAAAATGGACAAAAGTAATCGAACAAAACGGCGCATATTTAATCTAAATCGAATAATCTTGACTATGTTAATTTCATCGTCGAAATAAAGCGAAAAAGCGCTCAGAACTTTTTACTTCACCTAATATAAAGTAACACGTTATAACTTCATACCTTATAACGTTATGTTATATAACGTAATAAGTTAGAACGTTATACTATATAACGTAAACCGTTTTAACGTTATACCTTATAACGTTATGTTATATAACGTAATACGATATAACGTTACACATTGTATCGTAATACGTTATAACGTTATACCTTCTAGCGTAACACGTCATAACGTTATACCATATAACGTTATATTATATAACATAATGCGTTATAACGTTATACTATATAACGTAATACGTTTTAACGTTATTCCTTCTAACGTAACACGTTGTAACATTATACCATATAACGTTATGTTATATAACGTAATAAGTTATAAAGTTATACTATATAACGTAATACGGTTTAACGTTATACCTTGTAACGTTATGTTATATAACGTAATACGATATAACGTTATACAATGTAACGTAATACGTTATAACGATATACCTTCTAACGTAGCACGTTCTAACATTATACCATATAACGTTGTGTTATATAACATAATGCGTTATAACGTTGTACTATATAACGTAATACGTTTTAACGTTATTGCTTCTAACGTAACACGTTGTAACATTATACCATATAGCGTTATGTTATATAACGTAATGCGATATAACGTTACACAATATAACGTGTTACGTTTTAACGTTATACCTTCTAACGTAACACGTTATAACATTCTACCTTATAGCGTTATGTTATATATCGTAATAAGTTATAACGTTACACCATATATCGCAGTACGTTCTAACGTTTTACCGTATAACATAATGCTACATAACGTAATGCGTTATAACGTTATACTATATAACGTAACACGTTATAACATTATACCATATAACGTTATGTTATATATCATAATGCGCTATAACGTTGTACTATACAACGTAATACGTTTTAACGTTATTCCTTCTAACGTAACACGTTATAACATTATTCCATATAGCGTTATGTTATATATCGTAATATGTTATAAAGTTATACTATATAACGTAATGCGCTTTAACGTTATACCTTGTAACGTTATGTTATATAACGTAATACGATATAACGTTATACAATGTAACGTAATACGTTATAACGTTATACCTTCTAACGTAACACGTTATAACATTACACCATATAACGTTATGTAATATAACGGAATACGTTATAACGTTATACCATATACCGAGGTACGTTATAGCGTTTAACCGTATACCATTATGCTACATAACGTAATGCGTTATAAAGTTATTCTATATAACGTAATACGTTATAACTTTATACCTTATAACTTTATGTTATATAACATAATACGATATAACGTTATAGAATGTAACGTAATACGTTATAACGGTATACCTTTTAACGTAACACGTTATAACATTATACCATATAATGTTATGTTATATAACATAATGCGTTATAACGTTATACTATATAACGTAATACGTTTTAACGTTATACCTTCTAACGCAACACGTTATAACATTATACCATATAACGTTATGTTATATAACGTAATAAGTTATAACGTTATACCATATATCGCAGTACGTTATCACGTTTTACCGTATGACATTCTGCTACATAACGTAATGCGTTATAACGTTATACTATATAACGTAACACGTTATAACTTTATACCTTATAACGTTATGTTATATAACGTAATAAGTTATAACGTTATACTATATAACGTAATACTTTTTAACGTCATATCTTATAACGTTATGTTATATAACGTAATACGATATAACGTTATACAATGTATCGTAATACGTTACAACGTTATACCTTCTAGTGTAACACGTTATAACGTTATGCCATATAACGTTATGTTATATAACATAATGCGTTATAACGTTATACTATATAACGTAATACGTTATAACATTATACCATATAACGTTATGTTATATAACATAATGCGTTATAACGTTATACAATATAACGCAATACGTTAGAACGTTATACCTTATAACGTAACACGTTATATCATTATACCATATAACGTTATGTTATATAACGTAATAAGTTATAACGTTATACTATATAACGTAATGCGGTATAACGTTATACTATATAACGCTACACGTTATAACTTTATACCTTATAACGTTATGTTATATAACGTAATACGAAATAACGTTATACAATGTAACGTAATACGTTATAACGTTATACCTCCTAACGTAACACGTTATAACATTATACCATATAACGTTATGTTATATAACATAATGCGTTATAACGTTATACTATATAACGTAATACGTTTTAACGTTATTCCTTCTAACGTAACACGTTATAACATTATACCATATAGCGTTATGTTATATAACGTAATAAGTTATAAAGCTATACTATATAACGTAATACGCTTTAACGTTATACCTTATAACGTTATGTTATATAACGTAATACGATATAACGTTATACAATGTATCGTAATACGTTATGACGATATGCCTTCTAACGTCACACGTTATAACATTATACCATATAACGTTATGTTATATAACATAATGCGTTATAACGTTATACTATATATCGCAGTACGTTATAACGTTTTACCGTATAACATTAGGCTACATAACGTAATGCGTTATAACGTCATACTATATAACGTAATACGTTATAACTTTATACCTTATAACGTTATGTTATGTAACGTAATGCGATATAACGTTATACAGTATAACGCAATACGTTAGAACGTTATACCTTCTAACGTAACTCTTTATAACATTACACCATATAACGTTATGTAATATAACGGAATACGTTATAACGTTATACTATATAACGTAATGCGGTATAACGTTATACTATATAACGTAACACGTTATAACTTTATACCTTATAACGTTATGTTATATAACGTAATACGAAATAACGTTATACAATCTAACGTAATACGTTATAACGTTATACCTTCTAACGTAACACGTTATAACATTATACCATATAGCGTTATGTTATATAACGTAATAAGTTATAAAGTTATACTATATAGCGTAATACGCTTTAACGTTATACCATATAACGTTATGTTATATAACATAATGCGTTATAACGTTATACTATATAACGTAATACGTTTTAACGTTATTCCTTCTAACGTAACACGTTATAACATTATACCATATAGCGTTATGTTATATAACGTAATAAGTTATAAACTATACTATATAACGTAATACGCTTTAACGTTATACCTTATAACGTTATGTCATAAAACGTAATACGATATAACGTTATACAATGTATCGTAATACGTTATAACGATATACCTTCTAACGTAACACGTTATAACATTATACCATATAACGTTATGTTATATAACATAATGCATTATAACGTTATACTATATATCGCAGTACGTTATAACGTTTTACCGTATAACATTAGGCTACATAACGTAATGCGTTATAACGTCATACTATATAACGTAACACGTTATAACTTTATACCTTATAACGTTATGTTATATAACGTAATACGAAATAACGTTATACAATGTATCGTAATACGTTATAACGTTATACCTTCTAGCGTAACACGTTATAACATTATACCATATAACGTTATGTTATATGACATAATGCGTTATAACGTTATACTATATAACGCAATACGTTTTAACGTTACACCTTCTAACGTAACACGTTATATCATTGTACCATATAACGTTATGTTATATAACGTAATAAGTTATAACGTTATACTATATAACGTAATGCGGTATAACGTTATACTATATAACGTAACACGTTATAACTTTATACCTTATAACGTTATGTTATATAACGTAATGCGTTATAACGTTATACTATTTAACGTAATACGTTTTAACGTTATTCCTTCTAACGTAACACGTTATAACATTATACCATATAACGTTATGTTATATAACATAATGCGTTATAACGTTATACTATTTAACGTAATACGTTTTAACGTTATTCCTTCTAACGTAACACGTTATAACATTATACCATATAGCGTTATGTTATATAACGTAATAAGTTATAAAGTTATACTATATAGCGTAATACGCTTTAACGTTATACCTTATAACGTTATGTTATATAACGTAATACGATATAACGTTATACAATGTAACGTAATACGTTAAAACTTTATACCCTATACGTTATGTTATATAACGTAATGCGATATCACGTTATACAATATAACGCAATACGTTAGAACGTTATACCTTATAACGTAACACGTTATATCATTGTACCATATAACGTTATGTTATATAACGTAATAAGTTATAACGTTATACTATATAACGTAATGCGGTATAACGTTATACTATATAACGTAACACGTTATAACTTTATACCTTATAACGCTATGTTATATAACGTAATACGAAATAACGTTATACAATGTAACGTAATACGTTATAACGTTATACCTTCTAACGTAACACGTTATAACATTATACCATATAACGTTATGTTATATAACATAATGCGTTATAACGTTATACTATTTAACGTAATACGTTTTAACGTTATTCCTTCTAACGTAACACGTTATAACATTATACCATATAGCTTTATGTTATATAACGTAATAAGTTATAAAGTTATACTATATAGCGTAATACGCTTTAACGTTATACCATATAACGTTATGTTATATAACGTAATACGATATAACGTTATACAATGTAACGTAATAAGTTATAACGTTATACCTTCTAACGTAACACGTTATAACATTATACCATATAACGTTATGTTGTATAACATAATGCGTTACAACGTTATACTATATAACGTAATACGTTTAACGTTATACCTTCTAACGTAACACGTTATAACATTATACCATATAGCGTTATGTTATATAACGTAATAAGTTATAACGTTATTCCATATATCGCAGTACGTTATAACGTTTTACCGTATAACATTATGCTACATAACGTAATGCGTTATAACGTTATACTATATAACGTGACACGTTATATCATTATACCATATAACGTTATGTTATATAACATAATGCGTTATAACGTTATACTATATAACGTAATACGTTTTAACGTTATTCCTTCTAAAGTAACACGTTATAACATTATACCATATAGCGTTATGTTATATAACGTAATAAGTTATAAAGTTATACTATATAACGTAATACGCTTTAACGTTATACCTTATAACGTTATGATATATAACGTAATACGATATAACGTTATACAATGTAACGTAATACGTTATAACGTTATACCTTCTAACCTAACACGTTATAACATTATACCATATAACGTTATGTTATATAACATAATGTGTTATAACGTTATACTATATAACGTAATAGGTTTTAACGTTATAGCTTCTAACGTAACACGTTATAATATTATACCATATAGCGTTATGTTATATAACGTAATAAGTTACAACGTTATACCATATATCGCAGTACGTTATAACGTTTTACCGTATAACATTATGCTACATAACGTAATGCTTTATAACGTTATACTATATAACGTAACACGTTATAACTTTATACCTTATAACGTTATGTTATATAACGTAATACGATATAACGTTATACAATGTAACGTAATACGTTATAACGTTATACCTTCTAACGTAACACGTTATAACACTATACCATATAACGTTATGTTATATAACATAATGCGTTATAACGTTATTCTATATAACGTAATACGTTTTAACGTTCTACCTTCTAGCGTAACACGTTATAACATTATAACATATAACGTTATGTATTATAGCGGAATACGTTATAACCTTATACCATATACCGAGGTACGTTATAACGTTTAACCGTATACCATTATGCTACATAACGTAATGCGTTATAACGTTATACTATATAACGTAATGCGTTATAACTTTATACCTTATTACGTTATGTTATGTAACGTAATGCGATATAACGTTATACAATATAACGCAATACGTTAGAACGTTATACCTTATAACGTAACACGTTATATCATTATACCATATAACGTTATGTTATATCGTAATAAGTTATAACGTTATACTATATAACGTAATACGTTTTAACGTTATACCTTATAACGTTATGTTATATAACGTAATACGAAATAACGTTATACAATGTAACGTAATACGTTATAACGTTATACCTTCTAACGTAGCACGTTATAACATTATACCATATAACGTTATGATATATAACATAATGCGTTATAACGTTATACTATATAACGTAATACGTTTTAACGTTATTCCTTCTAACGTAGCACGTTATAACATTATACCATATATCGTTATGTTATATAACGTAATAAGTTAAAACGTTATACCATATATCGCAGTACGTTATAACGTTTTACCGTATAACATAATGCTACATAACGTAATGCGTTATAACGTTATACTGTATAACGTAACACGTTATAACTTTATACCTTATAACGTTATGTTATATAACGTAATACGAAATAACGTTATACAATGTAACGTAATACGTTATAACGTTATACCTTCTAACGTAACACGTTATAACATTATACCGTATGGCGTTATGTTATATAACGTAATAAGTTATAACGTTATACCATATATCGCAGTACGTTATAACGTTTTACCGTATAACATAATGCTACATAAAGTAATGCGTTATAAC
The DNA here is from genome assembly GCA_911387925.2 of Bombus hypnorum. Classification (NCBI taxonomy): domain Eukaryota; kingdom Metazoa; phylum Arthropoda; class Insecta; order Hymenoptera; family Apidae; genus Bombus; species Bombus hypnorum. The sequence continues at coordinate 6,213,907 of OU427027.1, forward strand.
GTTATACTATATAACGTAACACGTTATAACTTTATACCTTATAACGTTATGTTATATAACGTAATATGAAATAACGTTATACAATGTAACGTAATACGTTATAACGTTATGCCTTCTAACGTACCACGTTATAACATTACACCATATAATGTTATGTTATATAACATAATGCGTTATAACGTTATACTATATAACGTAATACGTTTTAACGTTATTGCTTCTAACGTAACACGTTATAACATTATAACATATTACGTTATGTTATATAACGTAATAATTTATAAAGTTATACCATACATCGTATTCCGCTATAACGTTATACTGTATAACGTTATGTTATATAACGCAATGCGATATAACGTTACACAATATAACGTGTTACGTTTTAACGTTATACCTTCTAACGTAACACGTTATAACTTTATACCTTATAACGTTATGTTATATAACGTAATATGAAATAACGTTATACAATGTAACGTAATACGTTATAACGTTATACCTTCTAACGTAGCACGTTATAACATTATACCATATAACGTTATGTTATATAACATAATGCGTTATAACGTTATACTATATAACGTAACACGTTTTAACGTTATTCCTTCTAACGTAACACGTTATAAAATTATACCATATAGCGTTATGTTATATAACGTAATAAGTTATAACGTTATACCATATATCGCAGTACGTTATAACGTTTTACCGTATAACATAATGCTACATAACGTAATGCGTTATAACGTTATACTGTATAACGTAACACGTTATAACTTTATACCTTATAACGTTATGTTATATAACGTAATACGAAATAACGTTATACAATGTAACGTAATACGTTATAACGTTATACCTTCTAACGTAACACGTTATAACATTATACCGTATGGCGTTATGTTATATAACGTAATAAGTTATAACGTTATACCATATATCGCAGTACGTTATAAAGTTTTACCGTATAACATAATGCTACATAACGTAATGCGTTATAACGTTATACTATATAACGTAACACGTTAAACTTTATACCTTATAACGTTATGTTATATAACGTAATACGAAATAACGTTATACAATGTAACGTAATACGTTATAACGTTATACCTTCTAACCTAACACGTTATAACATTATACCATATAACGTTATGTTATATAAAATAATGCGTTATAACGTTATACTATATAACGTAATACGTTTTAACGTTATACCTTCTAACGTAACACGTTATAACATTATACCGTATGGCGTTATGTTATATAACGCAATAAGTTATAACGTTATACCATATATCGCAGTACGTTATAACGTTTTACCGTATAACATTATGCTACATAACGTAATACGTTATAACGTTATACCTTCTAACGTAACACGTTATAACTTTATACCTTATAACGTTATGTTATATAGCGTAATAAGTTATAAAGTTATACCATACATCGTATTCCGCTATAACGTTATACCATATAACGTTATGTTATATAACGTAATGTGATATAACGTTACACAATATAACGTGTTACGTTATAACGTCATACCTTCTAACGTAACACGTTATAACACTATACCATATAACGTTATATTATATAACATAATACGTTATAATGTTATACTATGTAACGTAATACGTTTTAACGTTATACCTTCTAACGTAACACGTTATAACATTATATCGTATAGCGTTATGTTATATAACGTAATAAGTTATAACGTTATACCATATATCGCAGTACGTGATAACGTTTTACCGTATAACATAATGCTACATAACGTAATGCGTTATAACGTTATACTATATAACGTAACACGTTATAACTTTATACCTTATAACGTTATGTTATATAACGTAATACGATATAATGTTATACAATGTAACGTAATACGTTATAACGTTATACCTTCTAACGTAACACGTTATAACATTATACCATATAACGTTATGTTATATAACATAATGCGTTATAACGTTATACTATATAACGTAATACGTTTTAACGTTATACCTTCTGACGTGACACGTTATAACATTATACCATATAGCGTTATGTTATATAACATAATAAGTTATAACGTTATACCATATATCGCAGTACGTTATAACCTCTTACCGTATAACATTATGCTACATAACGTAATGCGTTATAACGTTATACTATATAACGTGACACGTTATATCATTATACCATATAACGTTATGTTATATAACATAATGCGTTATAACGTTATACTATATAACGTAATACGTTTTAACGTTATTCCTTCTAAAGTAACACGTTATAACATTATACCATATAGCGTTATGTTATATAACGTAATAAGTTATAAAGTTATACTATATAACGTAATACGCTTTAACGTTATACCTTATAACGTTATGATATATAACGTAATACGATATAACGTTATACAATGTAACGTAATACGTTATAACGTTATACCTTCTAACGTAACACGTTATAACATTATACCATATAACGTTATCTTATATAACATAATGCGTTATAACGTTATGCTATATAACGTAATACGTTTTAACGTTATACCTTCTAACGTAACACGATATAACATTATACCATATAGCGTTATGTTATATAACGTAATAAGTTATAACGTTATACCATATATCGCAGTACGTTATAACGTTTTACCGTATAACATTATGCTACATAACGTAATACGTTATAACGTTATACCTTCTAACGTAACACGTTATAACTATATACCTTATAACGTTATGTTATATAACGTAATGCGATATAACGTTACACAATATAACGTGTTACGTTATAACGTCATACCTTCTAACGTAACACGTTATAACATTATACCATATAACGTTATGTTATATAACATAATGCGTTATAAGGTTATACTATATAACATAATACGTTTTAACGTTATTGCTTCTAACGTAACACGTTATAACATTATACCATATAACGTTATGTTATATAACGTAATAATTTATAAAGTTATACCATACATCGTATTCCGCTATAACGTTATACTGTATAACGTTATGTTATATAACGCAATGCGATATAACGTTACACAATATAACGTGTTACGTTTTAACGTTATACCTTCTAACGTAACACGTTATAACATTATACCATATAGCGTTATGTTATATAACGTAATATGTTATAACGTTATACCATATATCGCAGTACGTTATAACGTTTTACCGTATAACATAATGCTACACAACGTAATGCGTTATAACGTTATACTGTATAACGTTATGTTATATAACGCAATGCGATATAACGTTACACAATATAACGTGTTACGTTTTAACGTTATACCTTCTAACGTAACACGTTATAACTTTATACCTTATAACGTTATGTTATATAACGTAATATGAAATAACGTTATACAATGTAACGTAATACGTTATAAGGTTATACCTTCTAACGTAGCACGTTATAACATTATACCATATAACGTTATGTTATATAACATAATGCGTTATAACGTTATACTATATAACGTAATACGTTTTAACGTTATTCCTTCTAACGTAACACGTTATAAAATTATACCATATAGCGTTATGTTATATAACGTAATAAGTTATAACGTTATACCATATATCGCAGTACGTTATAACGTTTTACCGTATAACATCATGCTACATAACGTAATGAGTTATAACGTTATACTGTATAACGTAACACGTTATAACTTTATACCTTATAACGTTATGTTATATAACGTAATACGAAATAACGTTGTACAATGTAACGTAATACGTTATAACGTTATACCTTCTAACGTAACACGTTATAACATTATACCGTATGGCGTTATGTTATATAACGTAATAAGTTATAACGTTATACCATATATCGCAGTACGTTATAAAGTTTTACCGTATAACATAATGCTACATAACGTAATGCGTTATAACGTTATACTATATAACGTAACACGTTATAACTTTATACCTTATAACGTTATGTTATATAACGTAATACGAAATAACGTTATACAATGTAACGTAATACGTTATAACGTTATACCTTCTAACCTAACACGTTATAACATTATACCATATAACGTTATGTTATATAAAATAATGCGTTATAACGTTATACTATATAACGTAATACGTTTTAACGTTATACCTTCTAACGTAACACGTTATAACATTATACCGTATGGCGTTATGTTATATAACGCAATAAGTTATAACGTTATACCATATATCGCAGTACGTTATAACGTTTTACCGTATAACATAATGCTACATAACGTAATGCGTTATAACGTTATACTATATAACGTAACACGTTTAAACATTATACCATACAGCGTTATGTTATATAACGTAATAAGTTATAACGTTATACCATATATCACAGTACGTTATAACGTTTTACCGTATAACATTATGCTACATAACGTAATACGTTATAACGTTATACCTTCTAACGTAACACGTTATAACTTTATACCTTATAACGTTATGTTATATAGCGTAATAAGTTATAAAGTTATACCATACATCGTATTCCGCTATAACGTTATACCATATAACGTTATGTTATATAACGTAATGTGATATAACGTTACACAATATAACGTGTTACGTTATAACGTCATACCTTCTAACGTAACACGTTATAACATTACACCATATAACGTTATGTAATATAACGGAATACGTTATAACGTTAAACCATATACCGAGGTACGTTATAACGTTTAACCGTATACCATTATGCTACGCAACGTAATGCGATATAAATTTATTCTATATAACGTAATACGTTATAACTTTATACCTTATAACGTTATGTTATATAACGTAATGCGATATCACGTTATACACTATAACGCAATACGTTAGAACTTTATACCTTATAACGTAACACGTTATATCATTATACCATATAACGTTATGTTATATAACGTAATAAGTTATAACGTTACACTATATAACGTAATGCGGTATAACGTTATACTATATAACGTAACACGTTATAACTTTATACCTTATAACGTTATGTTATATAACGTAATACGAAATAACGTTATACAATGTAACGTAATACGTTATAACGTTATACCTTCTAACGTAACACGTTATAACATTATACCATATAACGTTATGTTATATAACATAATGTGTTATAACGTTATACTATATATCGCAGTACGTTGTAACGTTTTACCGTATAACATTATGCTACGCAACGTAATGCGATATAAATTTATTCTATATAACGTAATACGTTATAACTTTATACCTTATAACGTTATATTATATAACATAATGCGTTATAACGTTATACTGTATAACGTAATACGTTTTAACGTTATAGCTTCTAACGTAACACGTTATAACATTATACCGTATAGCGTTATGTTATATAACGTAATAAGTTATAACGTTATACCATATATCGCAGTACGTTATAACGTTTTACCGTATAACATTAGGCTACATATCGTAATGCGTTATAACGTTATACTATATAACGTAACACGTTATAACTTTATACCTTATAACGTTATGTTATTTAACGTAATACGATATAACGTTATACAATGTATCGTAATACGTTATAACGTTCTACCTTCTAACGAATCTCTTTATAACATTACACCATATAACGTTATGTAATATAACGGAATACGTTATAACGTTATACAATATAACGCAATACTTTAGAACGTTATACCTTATAACGTAACACGTTATATCATTATACCATATAACGTTATGTTATATAACGTAATAAGTTATAAAGTTACACTATATAACCTAATACGTTTTAACGTTATACCTTATAACGTTATGTTATATAACGTAATACGATATAACGTAATATAGTGTAACGTAATACGTTATAACGTTATACCTTCTAACGTAACACGTTATAACATTATACCATATAACGTTATGTTATGTAACATAATGCGTTATAACGTTATACTATATAACGTAATACGTTTTAACGTTATACCTTCTAACGTAACACGTTATAACATTACACCATATAACGTTATGTAATATAACGGAATACGTTATAACGTTAAACCATATACCGAGGTACGTTATAACGTTTAACCGTATACCATTATGCTACGCAACGTAATGCGATATAAATTTATTCTATATAACGTAATACGTTATAACTTTATACCTTATAACGTTATGTTATATAACGTAATGCGATATCACGTTATACACTATAACGCAATACGTTAGAACTTTATACCTTATAACGTAACACGTTATATCATTATACCATATAACGTTATGTTATATAACGTAATAAGTTATAACGTTACACTATATAACGTAATGCGGTATAACGTTATACTATATAACGTAACACGTTATAACTTTATACCTTATAACGTTATGTTATATAACGTAATACGAAATAACGTTATACAATGTAACGTAATACGTTATAACGTTATACCTTATAACGTAACACGTTATATCATTATACCATATAACGTTATGTTATATAACGTAATAAGTTATAAAGTTACACTATATAACCTAATACGTTTTAACGTTATACCTTATAACGTTATGTTATATAACGTAATACGATATAACGTAATATAGTGTAACGTAATACGTTATAACGTTATACCTTCTAACGTAACACGTTATAACATTATACCATATAACGTTATGTTATGTAACATAATGCGTTATAACGTTATACTATATAACGTAATACGTTTTAACGTTATACCTTCTAACGTAACACGTTATAACATTATACCTTATAACGTTATGTATTATAACGGAATACGTTATAACGTTATACCATATACCGAGGTACCTTATAACGTTTAACCGTATACCATTATTCTACATAACGTAATGCGTTATAAAGTTATTCTATATAACGTAATACATTATAACTTTATACCTTATAACGTTATGTTATATATCGTAATACGATATAACGTTATACAATGTAACGTAATATGTTATAACGTTATACCTTCTAACGTAACACGTTATAACATTACACCATACAACGTTATGTAATATAACGGAATACGTTATAACGTTATACCATATACCGAGGTACGTTATAACGTTTAACCGTATACCATTATTCTACATAACGTAATGCGTTATAAAGTTATTCTATATAACGTAATACGTTATAACTTTATACCTTATAACGTTATGTTATATAACATAATACGATATCACGTTATACAATATAACGCAATACGTTAGAACGTTATACCTTATAACGTAACACGTTATATCATTATACCATATAACGTTATGTTATATAACGTAATAAGTTATAACGTTATACTATATAACGTAATGCGGTATAACGTTATACTATATAACGCTACACGTTATAACTTTATACCTTATAACGTTATGTTATATAACGTAATACGAAATAACGTTATACAATGTAACGTAATACGTTATAACGTTATACCTCCCAACGTAACACGTTATAACATTAAACCATATAACGTTATGTTATATAACATAATGCGTTATAACGTTATACTATATAACGTAATACGTTTTAACGTTATTCCTTCTAACGTAACACGTTATAACATTATACCATATAGCGTTATGTTATATAACGTAATAAGTTATAAAGTTATACTATATAACGTAATACGCTTTAACGTTATACCTTATAACGTTATGTTATATAACGTAATACGATATAACGTTATACAATGTATCGTAATACGTTATGACGATATGCCTTCTAACGTCACACGTTATAACATTATACCACATAACGTTATGTTATATAACATAATGCGTTATAACGTTATACTATATATCGCAGTACGTTATACCGTTTTACCGTATAACATTAGGCTACATAACGTAATGCGTTATAACGTCATACTATATAACGTAATACGTTATAACTTTATACCTTATAACGTTATGTTATGTAACGTAATGCGATATAACGTTATACAGTATAACGCAATACGTTAGAACGTTATACCTTCTAACGTAACTCTTTATAACATTACACCATATAACGTTATGTAATATAACGGAATACGTTATAACGTTATACAATATAACGCAATACTTTAGAACGTTATACCTTATAACGTAACACGTTATATCATTATACCATATAACGTTATGTTATATAACGTAATAAGTTATAACGTTATACTATATAACGTAATACGTTTTAACGTTATTCCTTCTAACGTAACACGTTATAACATTATACCATATAGCGTTATGTTATATAACGTAATACGATATAACGTTATACAATGTATCGTAATACGTTATGACGATATGCCTTCTAACGTCACACGTTATAACATTATACCATATAACGTTATGTTATATAACATAATGCGTTATAACGTTATACTATATATCGCAGTACGTTATAACGTTTTACCGTATAACATTAGGCTACATAACGTAATGCGTTATAACGTCATACTATATAACGTAATACGTTATAACTTTATACCTTATAACGTTATGTTATGTAACGTAATGCGATATAACGTTATACAGTATAACGCAATACGTTAGAACGTTATACCTTCTAACGTAACTCTTTATAACATTACACCATATAACGTTATGTAATATAACGGAATACGTTATAACGTTATACAATATAACGCAATACTTTAGAACGTTATACCTTATAACGTAACACGTTATATCATTATACCTTATAACGTTATGTTATATAACGTAATACGATATAACGTTATACAATGTATCGTAATACGTTATAACGTTATACCTTCTAACGTAACACGTTATAACATTATACCATATAACGTTATGTTATATAACGTAATAAGTTATAACGTTATACCATATATCGCAGTACGTTATTACGTTTTACCGTATAACATTATGCTATATAACGTAATGCGTTATAACGTTATACTATATAACGTAACACGTTATAACTTTATACCTTATAACGTTATGTTATATAACATAATGCGATATAACGTTATACAGTATAACGTAATACGTTATAACGTTATACCTTCTAACGTAACACGTTATAACATTATACCATATAACGTTATGTTATATAACGTAATAAGTCATAAAGTTATACCATACATCGTATTCCGCTATAACGTTATACCATATAACGTTATGTTATATAACGTAATGCGATATAACGTTTCACAATATAACGTGTTACGTTATAACGTCATACCTTCTAACGTAACAAGTTATAACGTTATACCAGATAACGTTATGTTATATAACATAATGCGTTATAACGTTATACTATATAACGTAATACGTTTTAACGTTATACCTTCTAACGTAACACGTTATAACATTATACCATATAGCGTTATGTTATATAACGTAATAAGTTATAACGTTATACCATACATCGCAGTACGTTATAACGTTTTACCGTATAACATTAGGCTACATAACGTAATGCGTTATAACGTCATACTATATAACGTAACACGTTATAACTTTATACCTTATAACGTTATGTTATATAACGTAATACGAAATAACGTTATACAATGTATCGTAATACGTTATAACGTTATACCTTCTAGCGTAACACGTTATAACATTATACCATATAACGTTATGTTACATGACATAATGCTTTATAACGTTATACTATATAACGCAATACGTTTTAACGTTACACCTTCTAACGTAACACGTTATATCATTGTACCATATATCGTTATGTTATATAACGTAATAAGTTATAACGTTATACTATATAACGTAATGCGGTATAACGTTATACTATATAACGTAACACGTTATAACTTTATACCTTATAACGTTATGTTATATAACGTAATGCGTTATAACGTTATACTATTTAACGTAATACGTTTTAACGTTATTCCTTCTAACGTAACACGTTATAACATTATACCATATAACGTTATGTTATATAACATAATGCGTTATAACGTTATACTATTTAACGTAATACGTTTTAACGTTATTCCTTCTAACGTAACACGTTATAACATTATACCATATAGCGTTATGTTATATAACGTAATAAGATATAAAGTTATACTATATAGCGTAATACGCTTTAACGTTATACCTTATAACGTTATGTTATATAACGTAATACGATATAACGTTATACAATGTATCGTAATACGTTATAACTTTATACCCTATACGTTATGTTATATAACGTAATGCGATATCACGTTATACAATATAACGCAATACGTTAGAACGTTATACCTTATAACGTAACACGTTATATCATTGTACCATATAACGTTATGTTATATAACGTAATAAGTTATAACGTTATACTATATAACGTAATGCGGTATAACGTTATACTATATAACGTAACACGTTATAACTTTATACCTTATAACGCTATGTTATATAACGTAATACGAAATAACGTTATACAATGTAACGTAATACGTTATAACGTTATACCTTCTAACGTAACACGTTATAACATTATACCATATAACGTTATGTTATATAACATAATGCGTTATAACGTTATACTATATAACGTAATACGTTTTAACGTTATTCCTTCTAACGTAACACGTTATAACATTATACCATATAGCGTTATGTTATATAACGTAATAAGTTATAAAGTTATACTATATAACGTAATACGCTTTAACGTTATACCTTATAACGTTATGTTATATAACGTAATACGATATAACGTTATACAATGTATCGTAATACGTTATGACGATATGCCTTCTAACGTCACACGTTATAACATTATACCACATAACGTTATGTTATATAACATAATGCGTTATAACGTTATACTATATATCGCAGTACGTTATACCGTTTTACCGTATAACATTAGGCTACATAACGTAATGCGTTATAACGTCATACTATATAACGTAATACGTTATAACTTTATACCTTATAACGTTATGTTATGTAACGTAATGCGATATAACGTTATACAGTATAACGCAATACGTTAGAACGTTATACCTTCTAACGTAACTCTTTATAACATTACACCATATAACGTTATGTAATATAACGGAATACGTTATAACGTTATACAATATAACGCAATACTTTAGAACGTAATACCTTATAACGTAACACGTTATATCATTATACCATATAACGTTATGTTATATAACGTAATAAGTTATAACGTTATACTATATAACGTAATACGTTTTAACGTTATTCCTTCTAACGTAACACGTTATAACATTATACCATATAGCGTTATGTTATATAACGTAATACGATATAACGTTATACAATGTATCGTAATACGTTATGACGATATGCCTTCTAACGTCACACGTTATAACATTATACCATATAACGTTATGTTATATAACATAATGCGTTATAACGTTATACTATATATCGCAGTACGTTATAACGTTTTACCGTATAACATTAGGCTACATAACGTAATGCGTTATAACGTCATACTATATAACGTAATACGTTATAACTTTATACCTTATAACGTTATGTTATGTAACGTAATGCGATATAACGTTATACAGTATAACGCAATACGTTAGAACGTTATACCTTCTAACGTAACTCTTTATAACATTACACCATATAACGTTATGTAATATAACGGAATACGTTATAACGTTATACAATATAACGCAATACTTTAGAACGTTATACCTTATAACGTAACACGTTATATCATTATACCTTATAACGTTATGTTATATAACGTAATACGATATAACGTTATACAATGTATCGTAATACGTTATAACGTTATACCTTCTAACGTAACACGTTATAACATTATACCATATAACGTTATGTTATATAACGTAATAAGTTATAACGTTATACCATATATCGCAGTACGTTATTACGTTTTACCGTATAACATTATGCTATATAACGTAATGCGTTATAACGTTATACTATATAACGTAACACGTTATAACTTTATACCTTATAACGTTATGTTATATAACATAATGCGATATAACGTTATACAGTATAACGTAATACGTTATAACGTTATACCTTCTAACGTAACACGTTATAACATTATACCATATAACGTTATGTTATATAACGTAATAAGTCATAAAGTTATACCATACATCGTATTCCGCTATAACGTTATACCATATAACGTTATGTTATATAACGTAATGCGATATAACGTTTCACAATATAACGTGTTACGTTATAACGTCATACCTTCTAACGTAACAAGTTATAACGTTATACCAGATAACGTTATGTTATATAACATAATGCGTTATAACGTTATACTATATAACGTAATACGTTTTAACGTTATACCTTCTAACGTAACACGTTATAACATTATACCATATAGCGTTATGTTATATAACGTAATAAGTTATAACGTTATACCATACATCGCAGTACGTTATAACGTTTTACCGTATAACATTAGGCTACATAACGTAATGCGTTATAACGTCATACTATATAACGTAACACGTTATAACTTTATACCTTATAACGTTATGTTATATAACGTAATACGAAATAACGTTATACAATGTATCGTAATACGTTATAACGTTATACCTTCTAGCGTAACACGTTATAACATTATACCATATAACGTTATGTTACATGACATAATGCTTTATAACGTTATACTATATAACGCAATACGTTTTAACGTTACACCTTCTAACGTAACACGTTATATCATTGTACCATATATCGTTATGTTATATAACGTAATAAGTTATAACGTTATACTATATAACGTAATGCGGTATAACGTTATACTATATAACGTAACACGTTATAACTTTATACCTTATAACGTTATGTTATATAACGTAATGCGTTATAACGTTATACTATTTAACGTAATACGTTTTAACGTTATTCCTTCTAACGTAACACGTTATAACATTATACCATATAACGTTATGTTATATAACATAATGCGTTATAACGTTATACTATTTAACGTAATACGTTTTAACGTTATTCCTTCTAACGTAACACGTTATAACATTATACCATATAGCGTTATGTTATATAACGTAATAAGATATAAAGTTATACTATATAGCGTAATACGCTTTAACGTTATACCTTATAACGTTATGTTATATAACGTAATACGATATAACGTTATACAATGTATCGTAATACGTTATAACTTTATACCCTATACGTTATGTTATATAACGTAATGCGATATCACGTTATACAATATAACGCAATACGTTAGAACGTTATACCTTATAACGTAACACGTTATATCATTGTACCATATAACGTTATGTTATATAACGTAATAAGTTATAACGTTATACTATATAACGTAATGCGGTATAACGTTATACTATATAACGTAACACGTTATAACTTTATACCTTATAACGCTATGTTATATAACGTAATACGAAATAACGTTATACAATGTAACGTAATACGTTATAACGTTATACCTTCTAACGTAACACGTTATAACATTATACCATATAACGTTATGTTATATAACATAATGCGTTATAACGTTATACTATTTAACGTAATACGTTTTAACGTTATTCCTTCTAACGTAACACGTTATAACATTATACCATATAGCTTTATGTTATATAACGTAATAAGTTATAAAGTTATACTATATAGCGTAATACGCTTTAACGTTATACCATATAACGTTATGTTATATAACGTAATACGATATAACGTTATACAATGTAACGTAATAAGTTATAACGTTATACCTTCTAACGTAACACGTTATAACATTATACCATATAACGTTATGTTGTATAACATAATGCGTTATAACGTTATACTATATAACGTAATACGTTTAACGTTATACCTTCTAACGTAACACGTTATAACATTATACCATATAGCGTTATGTTATATAACGTAATAAGTTATAACGTTATTCCATATATCGCAGTACGTTATAACGTTTTACCGTATAACAGTATGCTACATAACGTAATACGTTATAGCGTTATACCTTCTAACGTAACACGTTATAACATTATACCATATAACGTTATGTTATATAACATAATGCGTTATAACGTTATACTATATAACGTAATACGTTTTAACGTTATACCTTCTAACGTGACACGTTATAACATTATACCATATAGCGTTATGTTATATAACATAATAAGTTATAACGTTATACCATATATCGCAGTACGTTATAACCTCTTACCGTATAACATTATGCTACATAACGTAATGCGTTATAACGTTATACTATATAACGTGACACGTTATATCATTATACCATATAACGTTATGTTATATAACATAATGCGTTATAACGTTATACTATATAACGTAATACGTTTTAACGTTATTCCTTCTAAAGTAACACGTTATAACATTATACCATATAGCGTTATGTTATATAACGTAATAAGTTATAAAGTTATACTACATAACGTAATACGCTTTAACGTTATACCTTATAACGTTATGATATATAACGTAATACGATATAACGTTATACAATGTAACGTAATACGTTATAACGTTATACCTTCTAACCTAACACGTTATAACATTATACCATATAAGGTTATGTTATATAACATAATGCGTTATAACGTTATACTATATAACGTAATACGTTTTAACGTTCTACCTTCTAGCATAACACGTTATAACATTATACCATATAACGTTATGTATTATAGCGGAATACGTTATAACCTTATACCATATACCGAGGTACGTTATAACGTTTAACCGTATACCATTATGCTACATAACGTAATGCGTTATAACGTTATACTATATAACGTAATGCGTTATAACTTTATACCTTATTTCGTTATGTTATGTAACGTAATGCGATATAACGTTATACAATATAACGCAATACGTTAGAACGTTATACCTTATAACGTAACACGTTATATCATTATACCATATAACGTTATGTTATATCGTAATAAGTTATAACGTTATACTATATAACGTAATACGTTTTAACGTTATACCTTATAACGTTATGTTATATAACGTAATACGAAATAACGTTATACAATGTAACGTAATACGTTATAACGTTATACCTTCTAACGTAGCACGTTATAACATTATACCATATAACGTTATGATATATAACATAATGCGTTATAACGTTATACTATATAACGTAATACGTTTTAACGTTATTCCTTCTAACGTAGCACGTTATAACATTATACCATATAGCGTTATGTTATATAACGTAATAAGTTATAACGTTATACCATATATCGCAGTACGTTATAACGTTTTACCGTATAACATAATGCTACATAACGTAATGCGTTATAACGTTATACTGTATAACGTAACACGTTATAACTTTATACCTTATAACGTTATGTTATATAACGTAATACGAAATAACGTTATACAATGTAACGTAATACGTTATAACGTTATACCTTCTAACGTAACACGTTATAACATTATACCGTATGGCGTTATGTTATATAACGTAATAAGTTATAACGTTATACCATATATCGCAGTACGTTATAACGTTTTACCGTATAACATAATGCTACATAAAGTAATGCGTTATAACGTTATACTATATAACGTAACACGTTATAACTTTATACCTTATAACGTTATGTTATATAAAGTAATATGAAATAACGTTATACAATGTAACGTAATACGTTATAACGTTATGCCTTCTAACGTAGCACGTTATAACATTACACCATATAACGTTATGTTATATAACATAATGCGTTATAACGTTATACTATATAACGTAATACGTTTTAACGTTATTGCTTCTAACGTAACACGTTATAACATTATAACATATAACGTTATGTTATATAACGTAATAATTTATAAAGTTATACCATACATCGTATTCCGCTATAACGTTATACTGTATAACGTTATGTTATATAACGCAATGCGATATAACGTTACACAATATAACGTGTTACGTTTTAACGTCATACCTTCTAACGTAACACGCTATAACATTATACCATATAGCGTTATGTTATATTACGTAATAAGTTATAACGTTATACCATATATCGCAGTACGTTATAACGTTTTACCGTATAACATAATGCTACATAACGTAATGCGTTATAACGTTATACTATATAACGTAACACGTTATAACTTTATACCTTATAATGTTATGTTATATAACGTAATACCAAATAACGTTATACAATGTAACGTAATACGTTATAACGTTATACCTCCTAACCTAACACGTTATAACATTATACCATATAACGTTATGTTATATAAAATAATGCGTTATAACGTTATACTACATAACGTAATACGTTTTAACGTTATACCTTCTAACGTAACACGTTAAAACATTATACCGTATGGCGTTATGTTATATAACGTAATAAGTTATAACGTTATACCATATATCGCAGTACGTTATAACGTTTTACCGTATAACATAATGCTACATAACGTAATGCGTTATAACGTTATACTATATAACGTAACACGTTTAAACATTATACCATATAGCGTTATGTTATATAACGTAATAAGTTATAACGTTATACCATATATCGCAGTACGTTATAACGTTTTACCGTATAACATTATGCTACATAACGTAATACGTTATAACGTTATACCTTCTAACGTAACACGTTATAACTTTATACCTTATAACGTTATGTTATATAACGTAATAAGTTATAAAGTTATACCATACATCGTATTCCGCTATAACGTTATACCATATAACGTTATGTCATCTAACGTAATACGATATAACGTTACACAATATAACGTGTTACGTTATAACGTCATACCTTCTAACGTAACACGTTATAACACTATACCATATAACGTTATATTATATAACATAATGCGTTATAACGTTATACTATACAACGTAATACGTTTTAACGTTATACCTTCTAACGTAACACGTTATAACATTATACCGTATAGCGTTATGTTATATAACGTAATAAGTTATAACGTTATACCATATATCGCAGTACGTGATAACGTTTTACCGTATAACATAATGCTACATAACGTAGTGCGTTATAACGTTATACTATATAACGTAACACGTTATAACTTTATACCTTATAACGTTATGTTATATAACGTAATACGATATAATGTTATACAATGTAACGTAATACGTTATAACGTTATACCTTCTAACCTAACATGTTATAACTTTATACCATATAACGTTATGTTATATAAAATAATGCGTTATAACGTTATACTATATAACGTAATACGTTTTAACGTTATACCTTCTAACGTAACACGTTATAACATTATACCGTATAGCGTTATGTTATATAACGTAATAAGTTATAACGTTACACCATACATCGCAGTACGTTATAATGTTTTACCGTATAACATTAGGCTACATAACGTAATAAGTAATAAAGTTATACTATATAACGTAACACGTTATAACTTTATACCTTATAACGTTATGTTATATAACGTAATACGATATAACGTTATACAATGTAACGTAATACGTTATAACGTTATACCTTCTAACGTATCACGTTATAATATTATACCATATAACGTTATGTTATATGACATAATGCGTTATAACGTTATACTATATAACGCAATACGTTTTAACGTTACACCTTCTAACGTAACACGTTATAACATTATACCATATAGCGTTATGTTATATAACGTAATAAGTTATAAAGTTATACTATATAACGTAATACGCTTTAACGTTATACCTTATAACGTTATGTTACATAACGTAATACGATATAACGTTATACAATGTAACGTAATACGTTATAACTTTATACCCTATACGTTATGTTATATAACGTAATGCGATATCACGTTATACAATATAACGCAATACGTTAGAACGTTATACCTCCTAACCTAACACGTTATAACATTATACCATATAACGTTATGTTATATAAAATAATGCGTTATAACGTTATACTACATAACGTAATACGTTTTAACGTTATACCTTCTAACGTAACACGTTAAAACATTATACCGTATGGCGTTATGTTATTTAACGTAATAAGTTATAACGTTATACCATATATCGCAGTACGTTATAACGTTTTACCGTATAACATAATGCTACATAACGTAATGCGTTATAACGTTATACTATATAACGTAACACGTTTAAACATTATACCATATAGCGTTATGTTATATAACGTAATTAGTTATAACGTTATACCATATATCGCAGTACGTTATAACGTTTTACCGTATAACATTATGCTACATAACGTAGTACGTTATAACGTTATACCTTCTAACGTAACACGTTATAACTTTATACCTTATAACGTTATGTTATATAACGTAATAAGTTATAAAGTTATACCATACATCGTATTCCGCTATAACGTTATACCATATAACGTTATGTCATATAACGTAATACGATATAACGTTACACAATATAACGTGTTACGTTATAACGTCATACCTTCTAACGTAACACGTTATAACACTATACCATATAACGTTATATTATATAACATAATGCGTTATAACGTTATACTATATAACTTAATACGTTTTAACGTTATACCTTCTAACGTAACACGTTATAACATTATACCGTATAGCGTTATGTTATATAACGTAATAAGTTATAACGTTATACCATATATCGCAGTACGTGATAACGTTTTACCGTATAACATAATGCTACATAACGTAGTGCGTTATAACGTTATACTATATAACGTAACACGTTATAACTTTATACCTTATAACGTTATGTTATATAACGTAATACGATATAATGTTATACAATGTAACGTAATACGTTATAACGTTATACCTTCTAACCTAACATGTTATAACTTTATACCATATAACGTTATGTTATATAAATAATGCGTTATAACGTTATACTATATAACGTAATACGTTTTAACGTTACACCTTCTAACGTAACACGTTATAACATTATACCATATAGCGTTATGTTATATAACGTAATAAGTTATAAAGTTATACTATATAACGTAATACGCTTTAACGTTATACCTTATAACGTTATGTTACATAACGTAATACGATATAACGTTATACAATGTAACGTAATACGTTATAACTTTATACCCTATACGTTATGTTATATAACGTAATGCGATATCACGTTATACAATATAACGCAATACGTTAGAACGTTATACCTTATAACGTAACACGTTATATCATTGTACCATATAACGTTATGTTATATAACGTAATAAGTTATAACGTTATACTATATAACGTAATGCGGTATAACGTTATACTATATAACGTAACACGTTATAACTTTATACCTTATAACGTTATGTTATATAACGTAATATGAAATAACGTTATAGAATGTAACGTAATACGTTATAACGTTATACCTTCTAACGTAACACGTTATAACATTATGCCATATAACGTTATGTTATATAACATAATGCGTTATAACGTTATACTATTTAACGTAATACGTTTTAACGTTATTCCTTCTAACGTAACACGTTATAACATTATACCATATAGCGTTATGTTATATAACGTAATAAGTTATAAAGTTATACTATATAGCGTAATACGCTTTAACGTTATACCATATAACGTTATGTTATATAACGTAATACGATATAACGTTATACAATGTAACGTAATAAGTTATAACGTTATACCTTCTAACGTAACACGTTATAACATTATACCATATAACGTTATGTTATATAACATAATGCGTTATAACGTTATACTATATAACGTAATACGTTTTAACGTTATTCCTTCTAACGTAACACGTTATAAAATTATACCATATAGCGTTATGTTATATAACGTAATAAGTTATAACGTTATACCATATATCGCAGTACGTTATAACGTTTTACCGTATAACATAATGCTACATAACGTAATGCGTTATAACGTTATACTGTATAACGTAACACGTTATAACTTTATACCTTATAACGTTATGTTATATAACGTAATACGAAATAACGTTATACAATGTAACGTAATACGTTATAACGTTATACCTTCTAACGTAACACGTTATAACATTATACCGTATGGCGTTATGTTATATAACGTAATAAGTTATAACGTTATACCATATATCGCAGTACGTTATAAAGTTTTACCGTATAACATAATGCTACATAACGTAATGCGTTATAACGTTATACTATATAACGTAACACGTTATAACTTTATACCTTATAACGTTATGTTATATAACGTAATACGAAATAACGTTATACAATGTAACGTAATACGTTATAACGTTATACCATCTAACCTAACACGTTATAACATTATACCATATAACGTTATGTTATATAAAATAATGCGTTATAATGTTATACTATATAACGTAATACGTTTTAACGTTATACCTTCTAACGTAACACGTTATAACATTATACCGTATGTCGTTATGTTATATAACGCAATAAGTTATAACGTTATACCATATATCGCAGTACGTTATAACGTTTTACCGTATAACATAATGCTACATAACGTAATGCGTTATAACGTTATACTATATAACGTAACCCGTTTAAACATTATACCATATAGCGTTATGTTATATAACGTAATAAGTTATAACGTTATACCATATATCACATTACGTTATAACGTTTTACCGTATAACATTATGCTACATAAGGTAATACGTTATAACGTTATACCTTCTAACGTAACACGTTATAACTTTATACCTTATAACGTTATGTTATATAGCGTAATAAGTTATAAAGTTATACCATACATCGTATTCCGCTATAACGTTATACCATATAACGTTATGTTATATAACGTAATGTGATATAACGTTACACAATATAACGTGTTACGTTATAACGTCATACCTTCTAACGTAACACGTTATAACACTATACCATATAACGTTATATTATATAACATAATGCGTTATAACGTTATACTATATAACGTAATACGTTTTAACGTTATACCTTCTAACGTAACACGTTATAACATTATACCGTATAGCGTTATGTTATATAACGTAATAAGTTATAACGTTATACCATATATCGCAGTACGTGATAACGTTTTACCGTATAACATAATGCTACATAACGTAATGCGTTATAACGTTATACTATATAACGTAACACGTTATAACTTTATACCTTATAACGTTATGTTATATAACGTAATACGATATAATGTTATACAATGTAACGTAATACGTTATAACGTTATACCTTCTAACCTAACACGTTATAACATTATACCATATAACGTTATGTTATATAAAATAATGCGTTATAACGTTATACTATATAACGTAATACGTTTTAACGTTATACCTTCTAACATAACACGTTATAACATTATACCGTATGACGTTATGTTATATAACGTAATAAGTTATAATGTTATACCATATATCGCAGTACGTTATAACGTTTTACCGTATAACATAATGCTACATAACGTAATGCGTTATAACGTTATACTATATAACGTAACACGTTTAAACAATATACCATATAGCGTTATGTTATATAACGTAATAAGTTATAACGATATAACATATATCGCAGTACGTTATAACGTCTTACCGTATAACATTATGCTACATAACGTAATACGTTATAACGTTATACCTTCTAACGTAACACGTTATAACTTTATACCTTATAACGTTATGTTATATAACGTAATAAGTTATAAAGTTATACCATACATCGTATTCCGCTATAACGTTATACCATATAACGTTATGTTATATAACGTAATGCGATATAACGTTACACAATATAACGTGTTACGTTATAACGTCATACCTTCTAACGTAACACGTTATAACACTGTACCATATAACGTTATATTATATAACATAATGCGTTATAACGTTATACTATATAACGTAATACGTTTTAACGTTATACCTTCTAACGTAACACGTTATAACATTATACCGTATAGCGTTATGTTATATAACGTAATAAGTTATAACGTTATACCATATATCGCAGTACGTGATAACGTTTTACCGTATAACATAATGCTACATAACGTAATGCGTTATAACGTTATACTATATAACGTAACACGTTATAACTTTATATCTTATAACGTTATGTTATATAACGTAATACGATATAATGTTATACAATGTAACGTAATACGTTATAACGTTATACCTTCTAACCTAACACGTTATAACATTATACCATATAATGTTATGTTATATAAAATAATGCGTTATAACGTTATACTATATAACGTAATACGTTTTAACGTTATACCTTCTAACGTAACACGTTATAACATTATACCGTATAGCGTTATGTTATATAACGTAATAAGTTATAACGTTATACCATATATCGCAGTTCGTTATAACGTTTTACCGTATAACATAATGCTACATAACGTAATGCGTTATAACGTTATACTATATAACGTAACACGTTATAACTTTATACCTTATAACGTTATGTTATATAACGTAATACGGAATAACGTTATACAATGTAACGTAATACGTTATAACGTTATACCTTCTAACGTAACACGTTATAACATTATACCATATAACGTTATGTTATATAAAATAATGCGTTATAACGTTATACTATATAACGTAAGACGTTTTAACGTTATACCTTCTAACATAACACGTTATAACATTATAGCGTATGACGTTATGTTATATAACGTAATAAGTTATAATGTTATTCCATATATCGCAGTACGTTATAACGTTTTACCGTATAACATAATGCTACATAACGTAATGCGTTATAACGTTATACTATATAACGTAACACGTTTAAACAATATACCATATAGCGTTATGTTATATAACGTAATAAGTTATAACGTTATAACATATATCGCAGTACGTTATAACGTCTTACCGTATAACATCATGCTACATAACGTAATACGTTATAACGTTATACCTTCTAACGTAACACGTTATAACTTTATACCTTATAACGTTATGTTATATAACGTAATAAGTTATAAAGTTATACCATACATCGTATTCCGCTATAACGTTATACCATATAACGTTATGTTATATAACGTAATGCGATATAACGTTACACAATATAACGTGTTACGTTATAACGTCATACCTTCTAACGTAACACGTTATAACACTATACCATATAACGTTATATTATATAACATAATGCGTTATAACGTTATACTATATAACGTAATACGTTTTAACGTTATACCTTCTAACGTAACACGTTATAACATTATACCGTATAGCGTTATGTTATATAACGTAATAAGTTATAACGTTATACCATATATCGCAGTACGTGATAACGTTTTACCGTATAACATAATGCTACATAACGTAATGCGTTATAACGTTATACTATATAACGTAACACGTTATAACTTTATACCTTATAACGTTATGTTATATAACGTAATACGATATAATGTTATACAATGTAACGTAATACGTTATAACGTTATACCTTCTAACCTAACACGTTATAACATTATACCATATAATGTTATGTTATATAAAATAATGCGTTATAACGTTATACTATATAACGTAATACGTTTTAACGTTATACCTTCTAACGTAACACGTTATAACATTATACCGTATAGCGTTATGTTATATAACATAATGCGTTATAACGTTATACTATATAACGTAATACGTTTTAACGTTATACCTTCTAACGTAACACGTTATAACATTAAACCATATAGCGTTATGTTATATAACGTAATAAGTTATAACGTTATACCATATATCGCAGTACGTTATAACGTTTTACCGTATAACATTATGCTACATAACGTAATACGTTATAACGTTATACCTTCTAGCGTAACACGTTATAACATTATACCATATAACGTTATGTATTATAACGGAATACGTTATAACGTTATACCATATACCGAGGTACGTTATAACGTTTAACCGTATACCATTATGCTACATAACGTAATGCGTTATAACGTTATACTATATAACGTAATACGTTATAACTTTATACCTTATTACGTTATGTTATGTAACGTAATGCGATATAACGTTATACAATATAACGCAATACGTTAGAGACGTTATACCTTCTAACGTAACACGTTATAACATTATACCATATAACGTTATGTTATTTAACATAATGCGTTATAACGTTATACTATATAACGTAATACGTTTTAACGTTATTGCTTCTAACGTAACACGTTATAACATTAAACCATATAGCGTTATGTTATATAACGTAATAAGTTATAACGTTATACTATATAACGTAATACGTTTTAACGTTATACCTTCTAGCGTAACACGTTATAACATTATACCATATAACGTTATGTATTATAACGGAATACGTTATAACGTTATACCATATACCGAGGTACGTTATAACGTTTAACCGTATACCATTATGCTACATAACGTAATGCGTTATAACGTTATACTATATAACGTAATACGTTATAACTTTATACCTTATTACGTTATGTTATGTAACGTAATGCGATATAACGTTATACAATATAACGCAATACGTTAGAGACGTTATACCTTCTAACATAACACGTTATAACTTTATACCTTATAACGTTATGTTATATAACGTAATACGTATTAACGTTATACCTTCTAACGTTATGTTATATAACGTAATACAAAATAACGTTATACAATGTAACATAATATGTTATAACGTTATACCTTCTAACGTAACACGTTATAACATTATATCATATAACGTTATGTTATATAACATAATGCGTTATTACGTTATACCATATAACGTTATGTTATATAACATAATGCGTTATAACGTTATACTATATAACATAATACGTTTTAACGTTATACCTTCTAACGTAACACGTTATAACATTATACCATACAGCGTTATGTTATATGACGTAATAAGTTATAGCGTTATACCATATATCGCAGTACGTTATAACGTTTTACCGTATAACATTATGCTACATAACGTAATACGTTATAACGTTATACCATCTAACGTAACACGTTATAACTTTATACCTTATAACGTTATGTTATATAACGTAATAAGTTATAAAGTTATACCATACATCGTATTCCGCTATAACGTTATACCATATAACATTATGTTATATAACGTAATGCGATATAACGTTACACAATATAACGTGTTACGTTATAACGTCATACCTTCTAACGTAACACGTTATAACACTATACCATATAACGTTATATTATATATCATAATGCGTTATAACGTTATACTATATAACATAATACGTTTTAACGTTCTATCTTCTAGCGTAACACGTTATAACATTATACCATATAACGTTATGTATTATAACGGAATACGTTATAACGTTATACCATATACCGAGGTACGTTATAACGTTTAACCGTATACCATTATGCTACATAACGTAATGCGTTATAACGTTATACTATATAACGTAATACGTTATAACTTTATACCTTATTACGTTATGTTATGTAACGTAATGCGATATAACGTTATACAATATAACGCAATACGTTAGAGACGTTATACCTTCTAACGTAACACGTTATAACATTATACCATATAACGTTATGTTATTTAACATAATGCGTTATAACGTTATACTATATAACGTAATACGTTTTAACGTTATTGCTTCTAACGTAACACGTTATAACATTAAACCATATAGCGTTAAGTTATATAACGTAATAAGTTATAAAGTTATACCATACATCGTATTCCGCTATAACGTTATACCATATAACATTATGTTATATATCGTAATGCGATATAACGTTACACAATATAACGTCTTACGTTATAACGTCATACCTTCTAACGTAACACGTTATAACACTATACCATATAACGTTATATTATATATCATAATGCGTTATAACGTTATACTATATAACATAATACGTTTTAACGTTCTATCTTCTAGCGTAACACGTTATAACATTATACCATATAACGTTATGTATTATAACGGAATACGTTATAACGTTATACCATATACCGAGGTACGTTATAACGTTTAACCGTATACCATTATGCTACATAACGTAATGCGTTATAACGTTATACTATATAACGTAATACGTTATAACTTTATACCTTATTACGTTATGTTATGTAACGTAATGCGATATAACGTTATACAATATAACGCAATACGTCAGAGACGTTATACCTTCTAACGTAACACGTTATAACATTATACCATATAACGTTATGTTATTTAACATAATGCGTTATAACGTTATACTATATAACGTAATACGTTTTAACGTTATTGCTTCTAACGTAACACGTTATAACATTAAACCATATAGCGTTATGTTATATAACGTAATAAGTTATAACGTTATACTATATAACGTAATACGTTTTAACGTTATACCTTCTAACGTTATGTTATATAACGTAATACGAAATAACGTTATACAATGTAACGTAATACGTTATAACGTTATACCTTCTAACGTAACACGTTATAACATTATACCATATAACGTTATGTTATGTAACATAATGCGTTATAACGTTATACAATGTAACGTAATACGTTATAACGTTATACCTTCTAACCTAACACGTTATAACATTATACCATATAACGTTATGTTATATAACATAATGCGTTATAACGTTATACTATATAACATAATACGTTTTAACGTTATACCTTCTAACGTAACACGTTATAACATTATACCATACAGCGTTATGTTATATGACGTAATAAGTTATAACGTTATACCATATATCGCAGTACGTTATAACGTTTTACCGTATAACATTATGCTACATAACGTAATACGTTATAACGTTATACCATCTAACGTAACACGTTATAACTTTATACCTTATAACGTTATGTTATATAACGTAATAAGTTATAAAGTTATACCATACATCGTATTCCGCTATAACGTTATACCATATAACATTATGTTATATAACGTAATGCGATATAACGTTACACAATATAACGTGTTACGTTATAACGTCATACCTTCTAACGTAACACGTTATAACATTATACCATATAACGTTATGTTATATAACATAATGCGTTATAACGTTATACTATATAACGTAATACGTTTTAACGTTATACCTTCTAACGTGACACGTTATAACATTATACCATATAGCGTTATGTTATATAACATAATAAGTTATAACGTTATACCATATATCGCAGTACGTTATAACCTCTTACCGTATAACATTATGCTACATAACGTAATGCGTTATAACGTTATACTATATAACGTGACACGTTATATCATTATACCATATAACGTTATGTTATATAACATAATGCGTTATAACGTTATACTATATAACGTAATACGTTTTAACGTTATTCCTTCTAAAGTAACACGTTATAACATTATACCATATAGCGTTATGTTATATAACGTAATAAGTTATAAAGTTATACTACATAACGTAATACGCTTTAACGTTATACCTTATAACGTTATGATATATAACGTAATACGATATAACGTTATACAATGTAACGTAATACGTTATAACGTTATACCTTCTAACCTAACACGTTATAACATTATACCATATAACGTTATGTTATATAACATAATGCGTTATAACGTTATACTATATAACGTAATACGTTTTAACGTTCTACCTTCTAGCATAACACGTTATAACATTATACCATATAACGTTATGTATTATAGCGGAATGCGTTATAACCTTATACCATATACCGAGGTACGTTATAACGTTTAACCGTATACCATTATGCTACATAACGTAATGCGTTATAACGTTATACTATATAACGTAATGCGTTATAACTTTATACCTTATTACGTTATGTTATGTAACGTAATGCGATATAACGTTATACAATATAACGCAATACGTTAGAACGTTATACCTTATAACGTAACACGTTATATCATTATACCATATAACGTTATGTTATATCGTAATAAGTTATAACGTTATACTATATAACGTAATACGTTTTAACGTTATACCTTATAACGTTATGTTATATAACGTAATACGAAATAACGTTATACAATGTAACGTAATACGTTATAACGTTATACCGTATAACATAATGCTACATAAAGTAATGCGTTATAACGTTATACTATATAACGTAACACGTTATAACTTTATACCTTATAACGTTATGTTATTTAACATAATGCGTTATAACGTTATACTATATAACGTAATACGTTTTAACGTTATTCCTTCTAACGTAGCACGTTATAACATTATACCATATAGCGTTATGTTATATAACGTAATAAGTTATAACGTTATACCATATATCGCAGTACGTTATAACGTTTTACCGTATAACATAATGCTACATAACGTAATGCGTTATAACGTTATACTGTATAACGTAACACGTTATAACTTTATACCTTATAACGTTATGTTATATAACGTAATACGAAATAACGTTATACAATGTAACGTAATACGTTATAACGTTATACCTTCTAACGTAACACGTTATAACATTATACCGTATGGCGTTATGTTATATAACGTAATAAGTTATAACGTTATACCATATATCGCAGTACGTTATAACGTTTTACCGTATAACATAATGCTACATAAAGTAATGCGTTATAACGTTATACTATATAACGTAACACGTTATAACTTTATACCTTATAACGTTATGTTATATAACGTAATATGAAATAACGTTATACAATGTAACGTAATACGTTATAACGTTATGCCTTCTAACGTAGCACGTTATAACATTACACCATATAACGTTATGTTATATAACATAATGCGTTATAACGTTATACTATATAACGTAATACGTTTTAACGTTATTGCTTCTAACGTAACACGTTATAACATTATAACATATAACGTTATGTTATATAACGTAATAATTTATAAAGTTATACCATACATCGTATTCCGCTATAACGTTATACTGTATAACGTTATGTTATATAACGCAATGCGATATAACGTTACACAATATAACGTGTTACGTTTTAACGTTATACCTTCTAACGTAACACGTTATAACATTATACCATATAGCGTTATGTTATATTACGTAATAAGTTATAACGTTATACCATATATCGCAGTACGTTATAACGTTTTACCGTATAACATAATGCTACATAACGTAATGCGTTATAACGTTATACTATATAACGTAACACGTTATAACTTTATACCTTATAATGTTATGTTATATAACGTAATACCAAATAACGTTATACAATGTAACGTAATACGTTATAACGTTATACCTCCTAACCTAACACGTTATAACATTATACCATATAACGTTATGTTATATAAAATAATGCGTTATAACGTTATACTACATAACGTAATACGTTTTAACGTTATACCTTCTAACGTAACACGTTAAAACATTATACCGTATGGCGTTATGTTATATAACGTAATAAGTTATAACGTTATACCATATATCGCAGTACGTTATAACGTTTTACCGTATAACATAATGCTACATAACGTAATGCGTTATAACGTTATACTATATAACGTAACACGTTTAAACATTATACCATATAGCGTTATGTTATATAACGTAATAAGTTATAACGTTATACCATATATCGCAGTACGTTATAACGTTTTACCGTATAACATTATGCTACATAACGTAATACGTTATAACGTTATACCTTCTAACGTAACACGTTATAACTTTATACCTTATAACGTTATGTTATATAACGTAATAAGTTATAAAGTTATACCATACATCGTATTCCGCTATAACGTTATACCATATAACGTTATGTCAGATAACGTAATACGATATAACGTTACACAATATAACGTGTTACGTTATAACGTCATACCTTCTAACGTAACACGTTATAACACTATACCATATAACGTTATATTATATAACATAATGCGTTATAACGTTATACTATATAACGTAATACGTTTTAACGTTATACCTTCTAACGTAACACGTTATAACATTATACCGTATAGCGTTATGTTATATAACGTAATAAGTTATAACGTTATACCATATATCGCAGTACGTGATAACGTTTTACCGTATAACATAATGCTACATAACGTAGTGCGTTATAACGTTATACTATATAACGTAACACGTTATAACTTTATGCCTTATAACGTTATGTTATATAACGTAATACGATATAATGTTATACAATGTAACGTAATACGTTATAACGTTATACCTTCTAACCTAACATGTTATAACTTTATACCATATAACGTTATGTTATATAAAATAATGCGTTATAACGTTATACTATATAACGTAATACGTTTTAACGTTATACCTTCTAACGTAACACGTTATAACATTATACCGTATAGCGTTATGTTATATAACGTAATAAGTTATAACGTTACACCATACATCGCAGTACGTTATAATGTTTTACCGTATAACATTAGGCTACATAACGTAATAAGTAATAAAGTTATACTATATAACGTAACACGTTATAACTTTATACCTTATAACGTTATGTTATATAACGTAATACGATATAACGTTATACAATGTAACGTAATACGTTATAACGTTATACCTTGTAACGTATCACGTTATAACATTATACCATATAACGTTATGTTATATGACATAATGCGTTATAACGTTATACTATATAACGCAATACGTTTTAACGTTACACCTTCTAACGTAACACGTTATAACATTATACCATATAGCGTTATGTTATATAACGTAATAAGTTATAAAGTTATACTATATAACGTAATACGCTTTAACGTTATACCTTATAACGTTATGTTACATAACGTAATACGATATAACGTTATACAATGTAACGTAATACGTTATAACTTTATACCCTATACGTTATGTTATATAACGTAATGCGATATCACGTTATACAATATAACGCAATACGTTAGAACGTTATACCTCCTAACCTAACACGTTATAACATTATACCATATAACGTTATGTTATATAAAATAATGCGTTATAACGTTATACTACATAACGTAATACGTTTTAACGTTATACCTTCTAACGTAACACGTTAAAACATTATACCGTATGGCGTTATGTTATTTAACGTAATAAGTTATAACGTTATACCATATATCGCAGTACGTTATAACGTTTTACCGTATAACATAATGCTACATAACGTAATGCGTTATAACGTTATACTATATAACGTAACACGTTTAAACATTATACCATATAGCGTTATGTTATATAACGTAATTAGTTATAACGTTATACCATATATCGCAGTACGTTATAACGTTTTACCGTATAACATTATGCTACATAACGTAGTACGTTATAACGTTATACCTTCTAACGTAACACGTTATAACTTTATACCTTATAACGTTATGTTATATAACGTAATAAGTTATAAAGTTATACCATACATCGTATTCCGCTATAACGTTATACCATATAACGTTATGTCATATAACGTAATACGATATAACGTTACACAATATAACGTGTTACGTTATAACGTCATACCTTCTAACGTAACACGTTATAACACTATACCATATAACGTTATATTATATAACATAATGCGTTATAACGTTATACTATATAACGTAATACGTTTTAACGTTATACCTTCTAACGTAACACGTTATAACATTATACCGTATAGCGTTATGTTATATAACGTAATAAGTTATAACGTTATACCATATATCGCAGTACGTGATAACGTTTTACCGTATAACATAATGCTACATAACGTAGTGTGTTATAACGTTATACTATATAACGTAACACGTTATAACTTTATACCTTATAACGTTATGTTATATAACGTAATACGATATAATGTTATACAATGTAACGTAATACGTTATGACGTTATACCTTCTAACCTAACATGTTATAACTTTATACCATATAACGTTATGTTATATAAAATAATGCGTTATAACGTTATACTATATAACGTAATACGTTTTAACGTTATACCTTCTAACGTAACACGTTATAACATTATACCGTATAGCGTTATGTTATATAACGTAATAAGTTATAACGTTACACCATACATCGCAGTACGTTATAATGTTTTACCGTATAACATTAGGCTACATAACGTAATAAGTAATAAAGTTATACTATATAACGTAACACGTTATAACTTTATACCTTATAACGTTATGTTATATAACGTAATACGATATAACGTTATACAATGTAACGTAATACGTTATAACGTTATACCTTCTAACGTATCACGTTATAACATTATACCATATAACGTTATGTTATATGACATAATGCGTTATAACGTTATACTATATAACGCAATACGTTTTAACGTTACACCTTCTAACGTAACACGTTGTAACATTATACCATATAACGTTATGTTATATAACATAATGCGTTATAACGTTATACTATATAACGTAATACGTTTTAACGTTATACCTTCTAACGTGACACGTTATAACATTATACCATATAGCGTTATGTTATATAACATAATAAGTTATAACGTTATACCATATATCGCAGTACGTTATAACCTCTTACCGTATATCATTATACCATATAACGTTATGTTATATAACATAATGCGTTATAACGTTATACTATATAACGTAATACGTTTTAACGTTATTCCTTCTAAAGTAACACGTTATAACATTATACCATATAGCGTTATGTTATATAACGTAATAAGTTATAAAGTTATACTATATAACGTAATACGCTTTAACGTTATACCTTATAACGTTATGATATATAACGTAATACGATATAACGTTATACAATGTAACGTAATACGTTATAACGTTATACCTTCTAACGTAACACGTTATAACATTATACCATATAACGTTATGTTATATAACGTAATAAGTTATAACGTTATACCATATATCGCAGTACGTTATAACGTTTTACCGTATAACATTATGCTACATAACGTAATACGTTATAACGTTATACCTTCTAACGTAACACGTTATAACTATATACCTTATAACGTTATGTTATATAACGTAATGCTATATAACGTTACACAATATAACGTGTTACGTTATAACGTCATACCCTCTAACGTAACACGTTATAACATTATACCATATAACGTTATGTTATATTACGTAATAATTTATAAAGTTATACCATACATCGTATTCCGCTATAACATTATACCATATAACGTTATGATATATAACATAATGCGTTATAACGTTATACTATATAACGTAATACGTTTTAACGTTATTCCTTCTAACGTAACACGTTATAACATTATACCATATAGCGTTATGTTATATAACGTAATAAGTTATAACGTTATACCATATATCGCAGTACGTTATAACGTTTTACCGTATAACATAATGCTACATAACGTAATGCGTTATAACGTTATACTGTATAACGTAACACGTTATAACTTTATACCTTATAACGTTATGTTATATAACGTAATACGAAATAACGTTATACAATGTAACGTAATACGTTATAACGTTATACCTTCTAACGTAACACGTTATAACATTATACCGTATGGCTTTATGTTATATAACGTAATAAGTTATAACGTTATACCATATATCGCAGTACGTTATAACGTTTTACCGTATAACATAATGCTACATAACGTATTGCGTTATAACGTTATACTATATAACGTAACACGTTATAACTTTATACCTTATAACGTTATGTTATATAACGTAATATGAAATAACGTTATACAATGTAACGTAATACGTTATAACGTTATACCTTCTAACGTAGCACGTTATAACATTATACCATATAACGTTATGTTATATAACATAATGCGTTATAAGGTTATACTATATAACGTAATACGTTTTAACGTTATTGCTTCTAACGTAACACGTTATAACATTATACCATATAACGTTATGTTATATAACGTAATAATTTATAAAGTTATACCATACATCGTATTCCGCTATAACGTTATACTGTATAACGTTATGTTATATAACGCAATGCGATACAACGTTACACAATATAACGTGTTACGTTTTAACGTTATACCTTCTAACGTAACACGTTATAACATTATACCATATAGCGTTATGTTATATAACGTAATAAGTTATAACGTTATACCATATATCGCAGTACGTTATAACGTTTTACCGTATAACATAATGCTACATAACGTAATGCGTTATAACGTTATACTGTATAACGTTATGTTATATAACGCAATGCGATATAACGTTACACAATATAACGTGTTACGTTTTAACGTTATACCTTCTAACGTAACACGTTATAACTTTATACCTTATAACGTTATGTTATATAACGTAATATGAAATAACGTTATACAATGTAACGTAATACGTTATAACGTTATACCTTCTAACGTAGCACGTTATAACATTATACCATATAACGTTATGTTATATAACATAATGCGTTTTAACGTTATACTATATAACGTAACACGTTTTAACGTTATTCCTTCTAACGTAACACGTTATAAAATTATACCATATAGCGTTATGTTATATAACGTAATAAGTTATAACGTTATACCATATATCGCAGTACGTTATAACGTTTTACCGTATAACATAATGCTACATAACGTAATGCGTTATAACGTTATACTGTATAACGTAACACGTTATAACTTTATACCTTATAACGTTATGTTATATAACGTAATACGAAATAACGTTATACAATGTAACGTAATACGTTATAACGTTATACCTTCTAACGTAACACGTTATAACATTATACCGTATGGCGTTATGTTATATAACGTAATAAGTTATAACGTTATACCATATATCGCAGTACGTTATAAAGTTTTACCGTATAACATAATGCTACATAACGTAATGCGTTATAACGTTATACTATATAACGTAACACGTTATAACTTTATACCTTATAACGTTATGTTATATAACGTAATACGAAATAACGTTATACAATGTAACGTAATACGTTATAACGTTATACCTTCTAACCTAACACGTTATAACATTATACCATATAACGTTATGTTATATAAAATAATGCGTTATAACGTTATACTATATAACGTAATACGTTTTAACGTTATACCTTCTAACGTAACACGTTATAACATTATACCGTATGGCGTTATGTTATATAACGCAATAAGTTATAACGTTATACCATATATCGCAGTACGTTATAACGTTTTACCGTATAACATAATGCTACATAACGTAATGCGTTATAACGTTATACTATATAACGTAACACGTTTAAACATTATACCATATAGCGTTATGTTATATAACGTAATAAGTTATAACGTTATACCATATATCACAGTACGTTATAACGTTTTACCGTATAACATTATGCTACATAACGTAATACGTTATAACGTTATACCTTCTAACGTAACACGTTATAACTTTATACCTTATAACGTTATGTTATATAGCGTAATAAGTTATAAAGTTATACCATACATCGTATTGCGCTATAACGTTATACCATATAACGTTATGTTATATAACGTAATGTGATATAACGTTACACAATATAACGTGTTACGTTATAACGTCATACCTTCTAACGTAACACGTTATAACACTATACCATATAACGTTATATTATATAACATAATACGTTATAACGTTATACTATGTAACGTAATACGTTTTAACGTTATACCTTCTAACGTAACACGTTATAACATTATACCGTATAGCGTTATGTTATATAACGTAATAAGTTATAACGTTATACCATATATCGCAGTACGTGATAACGTTTTACCGTATAACATAATGCTACATAACGTAATGCGTTATAACGTTATACTATATAACGTAACACGTTATAACTTTATACCTTATAACGTTATGTTATATAACGTAATACGATATAATGTTATACAATGTAACGTAATACGTTATAACGTTATACCTTCTAACCTAACACGTTATAACATTATACCATATAACGTTATGTTATATAACATAATGCGTTATAACGTTATACTATATAACGTAATACGTTTTAACGTTATACCTTCTAACGTGACACGTTATAACATTATACCATATAGCGTTATGTTATATAACATAATAAGTTATAACGTTATACCATATATCGCAGTACGTTATAACCTCTTACCGTATAACATTATGCTACATACCGTAATGCGTTATAACGTTATACTATATAACGTGACACGTTATATCATTATACCATATAACGTTATGTTATATAACATAATGCGTTATAACGTTATACTATATAACGTAATACGTTTTAACGTTATTCCTTCTAAAGTAACACGTTATAACATTATACCACATAGCGTTATGTTATATAACGTAATAAGTTATAAAGTTATACTATATAACGTAATACGCTTTAACGTTATACCTTATAA
Source organism: Bombus hypnorum (assembly GCA_911387925.2). NCBI lineage: Eukaryota > Metazoa > Arthropoda > Insecta > Hymenoptera > Apidae > Bombus > Bombus hypnorum. Next base: position 6,250,378 of record OU427027.1, read on the forward strand.
CGATATGATATATAACGTAATACGATATAACGTTATACAATGTAACGTAATACGTTATAACGTTATACCTTCTAACGTAACACGTTATAACATTATACCATATAACGTTATCTTATATAACATAATGCGTTATAACGTTATGCTATATAACGTAATACGTTTTAACGTTATACCTTCTAACGTAACACGATATAACATTATACCCTATAGCGTTATGTTATATAACGTAATAAGTTATAACGTTATACCATATATCGCAGTACGTTATAACGTTTTACCGTATAACATAATGCTACATAACGTAATGCGTTATAACGTTATACTGTATAACGTTATGTTATATAACGCAATGCGATATAACGTTACACAATATAACGTGTTACGTTTTAACGTTATACCTTCTAACGTAACACGTTATAACTTTATACCATATAACTTTATGTTATATAACGTAATATGAAATAACGTTATACAATGTAACGTAATACGTTATAACGTTATACCTTCTAACGTAGCACGTTATAACATTATACCATATAACGTTATGTTATATAACATAATGCGTTATAACGTTATACTATATAACGTAATACGTTTTAACGTTATTCCTTCTAACGTAACACGTTATAAAATTATACCATATAGCGTTATGTTATATAACGTAATAAGTTATAACGTTATACCATATATCGCAGTACGTTATAACGTTTTACCGTATAACATAATGCTACATAACGTAATGCGTTATAACGTTATACTGTATAACGTAACACGTTATAACTTTATACCTTATAACGTTATGTTATATAACGTAATACGAAATAACGTTATACAATGTAACGTAATACGTTATAACGTTATACCTTCTAACGTAACACGTTATAACATTATACCGTATGGCGTTATGTTATATAACGTAATAAGTTATAACGTTATACCATATATCGCAGTACGTTATAAAGTTTTACCGTATAACATAATGCTACATAACGTAATGCGTTATAACGTTATACTATATAACGTAACACGTTATAACTTTATACCTTATAACGTTATGTTATATAACGTAATACGAAATAACGTTATACAATGTAACGTAATACGTTATAACGTTATACCTTCTAACCTAACACGTTATAACATTATACCATATAACGTTATGTTATATAAAATAATGCGTTATAACGTTATACTATATAACGTAATACGTTTTAACGTTATACCTTCTAACGTAACACGTTATAACATTATACCCTATGTCGTTATGTTATATAACGCAATAAGTTATAACGTTATACCATATATCGCAGTACGTTATAACGTTTTACCGTATAACATAATGCTACATAACGTAATGCGTTATAACGTTATACTATATAACGTAACACGTTTAAACATTATACCATATAGCGTTATGTTATATAACGTAATAAGTTATAACGTTATACCATATATCACATTACGTTATAACGTTTTACCGTATAACATTATGCTACATAACGTAATACGTTATAACGTTATACCTTCTAACGTAACACGTTATAACTTTATACCTTATAACGTTATGTTATATAGCGTAATAAGTTATAAAGTTATACCATACATCGTATTCCGCTATAACGTTATACCATATAACGTTATGTTATATAACGTAATGTGATATAACGTTACACAATATAACGTGTTACGTTATAACGTCATACCTTCTAACGTAACACGTTATAACACTATACCATATAACGTTATATTATATAACATAATGCGTTATAACGTTATACTATATAACGTAATACGTTTTAACGTTATACCTTCTAACGTAACACGTTATAACATTATACCGTATAGCGTTATGTTATATAACGTAATAAGTTATAACGTTATACCATATATCGCAGTACGTGATAACGTTTTACCGTATAACATAATGCTACATAACGTAATGCGTTATAACGTTATACTATATAACGTAACACGTTATAACTTTATACCTTATAACGTTATGTTATATAACGTAATACGATATAATGTTATACAATGTAACGTAATACGTTATAACGTTATACCTTCTAACCTAACACGTTATAACATTATACCATATAACGTTATGTTATATAAAATAATGCGTTATAACGTTATACTATATAACGTAATACGTTTTAACGTTATACCTTCTAACATAACACGTTATAACATTATACCGTATGACGTTATGTTATATAACGTAATAAGTTATAATGTTATACCATATATCGCAGTACGTTATAACGTTTTACCGTATAACATAATGCTACATAACGTAATGCGTTATAACGTTATACTATATAACGTAACACGTTTAAACAATATACCATATAGCGTTATGTTATATAACGTAATAAGTTATAACGTTATAACATATATCGCAGTACGTTATAACGTCTTACCGTATAACATTATGCTACATAACGTAATACGTTATAACGTTATACCTTCTAACGTAACACGTTATAACTTTATACCTTATAACGTTATGTTATATAACGTAATAAGTTATAAAGTTATACCATACATCGTATTCCGCTATAACGTTATACCATATAACGTTATGTTATATAACGTAATGCGATATAACGTTACACAATATAACGTGTTACGTTATAACGTCATACCTTCTAACGTAACACGTTATAACACTATACCATATAACGTTATATTATATAACATAATGCGTTATAACGTTATACTATATAACGTAATACGTTTTAACGTTATACCTTCTAACGTAACACGTTATAACATTATACCGTATAGCGTTATGTTATATAACGTAATAAGTTATAACGTTATACCATATATCGCAGTACGTGATAACGTTTTACCGTATAACATAATGCTACATAACGTAATGCGTTATAACGTTATACTATATAACGTAACACGTTATAACTTTATACCTTATAACGTTATGTTATATAACGTAATACGATATAATGTTATACAATGTAACGTAATACGTTATAACGTTATACCTTCTAACCTAACACGTTATAACATTATACCATATAATGTTATGTTATATAAAATAATGTGTTATAACGTTATACTATATAACGTAATACGTTTTAACGTTATACCTTCTAACGTAACACGTTATAACATTATACCGTATAGCGTTATGTTATATAACGTAATAAGTTATAACGTTATACCATATATCGCAGTTCGTTATAACGTTTTACCGTATAACATAATGCTACATAACGTAATGCGTTATAACGTTATACTATATAACGTAACACGTTATAACTTTATACCTTATAACGTTATGTTATATAACGTAATACGAAATAACGTTATACAATGTAACGTAATACGTTATAACGTTATACCTTCTAACGTAACACGTTATAACATTATACCATATAACGTTATGTTATATAAAATAATGCGTTATAACGTTATACTATATAACGTAATACGTTTTAACGTTATACCTTCTAACATAACACGTTATAACATTATACCGTATGACGTTATGTTATATAACGTAATAAGTTATAATGTTATACCATATATCGCAGTACGTTATAACGTTTTACCGTATAACATAATGCTACATAACGTAATGCGTTATAACGTTATACTATATAACGTAACACGTTTAAACAATATACCATATAGCGTTATGTTATATAACGTAATAAGTTATAACGTTATAACATATATCGCAGTACGTTATAACGTCTTACCGTATAACATTATGCTACATAACGTAATACGTTATAACGTTATACCTTCTAACGTAACACGTTATAACTTTATACCTTATAACGTTATGTTATATAACGTAATAAGTTATAAAGTTATACCATACATCGTATTCCGCTATAACGTTATACCATATAACGTTATGTTATATAACGTAATGCGATATAACGTTACACAATATAACGTGTTACGTTATAACGTCATACCTTCTAACGTAACACGTTATAACACTATACCATATAACGTTATATTATATAACATAATGCGTTATAACGTTATACTATATAACGTAATACGTTTTAACGTTATACCTTCTAACGTAACACGTTATAACATTATACCGTATAGCGTTATGTTATATAACGTAATAAGTTATAACGTTATACCATATATCGCAGTACGTGATAACGTTTTACCGTATAACATAATGCTACATAACGTAATGCGTTATAACGTTATACTATATAACGTAACACGTTATAACTTTATACCTTATAACGTTATGTTATATAACGTAATACGATATAATGTTATACAATGTAACGTAATACGTTATAACGTTATACCTTCTAACCTAACACGTTATAACATTATACCATATAATGTTATGTTATATAAAATAATGTGTTATAACGTTATACTATATAACGTAATACGTTTTAACGTTATACCTTCTAACGTAACACGTTATAACATTATACCGTATAGCGTTATGTTATATAACGTAATAAGTTATAACGTTATACCATATATCGCAGTTCGTTATAACGTTTTACCGTATAACATAATGCTACATAACGTAATGCGTTATAACGTTATACTATATAACGTAACACGTTATAACTTTATACCTTATAACGTTATGTTATATAACGTAATACGAAATAACGTTATACAATGTAACGTAATACGTTATAACGTTATACCTTCTAACGTAACACGTTATAACATTATACCATATAACGTTATGTTATATAAAATAATGCGTTATAACGTTATACTATATAACGTAATACGTTTTAACGTTATACCTTCTAACATAACACGTTATAACATTATACCGTATGACGTTATGTTATATAACGTAATAAGTTATAATGTTATACCATATATCGCAGTACGTTATAACGTTTTACCGTATAACATAATGCTACATAACGTAATGCGTTATAACGTTATACTATATAACGTAACACGTTTAAACAATATACCATATAGCGTTATGTTATATAACGTAATAAGTTATAACGTTATAACATATATCGCAGTACGTTATAACGTCTTACCGTATAACATTATGCTACATAACGTAATACGTTATAATGTTATACCTTCTAACGTAACACGTTATAACTTTATACCTTATAACGTTATGTTATATAACGTAATAAGTTATAAAGTTATACCATACATCGTATTCCGCTATAACGTTATACCATATAACGTTATGTTATATAACGTAATGCGATATAACGTTACACAATATAACGTGTTACGTTATAACGTCATACCTTCTAACGTAACACGTTATAACACTATACCATATAACGTTATATTATATAACATAATGCGTTATAACGTTATACTATATAACGTAATACGTTTTAACGTTATACCTTCTAACGTAACACGTTATAACATTATACCGTATAGCGTTATGTTATATAACGTAATAAGTTATAACGTTATACCATATATCGCAGTACGTGATAACGTTTTACCGTATAACATAATGCTACATAACGTAATGCGTTATAACGTTATACTATATAACGTAACACGTTATAACTTTATACCTTATAACGTTATGTTATATAACGTAATACGATATAATGTTATACAATGTAACGTAATACGTTATAACGTTATACCTTCTAACCTAACACGTTATAACATTATACCATATAATGTTATGTTATATAAAATAATGCGTTGTAACGTTATACTATATAACGTAATACGTTTTAACGTTATACCTTCTAACGTAACACGTTATAACATTATACCGTATAGCGTTATGTTATATAACGTAATAAGTTATAACGTTATACCATATATCGCAGTTCGTTATAACGTTTTACCGTATAACATAATGCTACATAACGTAATGCGTTATAACGTTATACTATATAACGTAACACGTTATAACTTTATACCTTATAACGTTATGTTATATAACGTAATACGAAATAACGTTATACAATGTATCGTAATACGTTATAACGTTATACCTTCTAACGTAACACGTTATAACATTATACCATATATCGTTATGTTATATAACATAATGCGTTATAACGTTATACTATATAACGTAATACGTTTTAACGTTATTCCTTCTAACGTAACACGTTATAACATTATACCATATAGCGTTATGTTATATAACGTAATAAGTTATAACGTTATTCCATATATCGCAGTACGTTATAACGTTTTACCGTATAACATCATGCTACATAACGTAATACGTTATAACGTTATACCTTCTAACATAACACGTTATAACTTTATACCTTATAACGTTATGTTATATAACGTAATACGTATTAACGTTATACCTTCTAACGTTATGTTATATAACGTAATACAAAATAACGTTATACAATGTAACATAATATGTTATAACGTTATACCTTCTAACGTAACACGTTATAACATTATATCATATAACGTTATGTTATATAACATAATGCGTTATAACGTTATACCATATAACGTTATGTTATATAACATAATGCGTTATAACGTTATACTATATAACGTAATACGTTTCAACGTTCTACCTTCTAGCATAACACGTTATAACATTATACCATATAACGCTATGTATTATAACGGAATACGTTATAACCTTATACCATATACCGAGGTACGTTATAACGTTTAACCGTATACCATTATGCTACATAAAGTAATGCGTTATAACGTTATACTATATAACGTAACATGTTATAACTTTATACCTTATTACGCTATGTTATGTAACGTAATGCGATATAACGTTATACAATATAACGCAATACGTTAGAGACGTTATACCTTCTAACGTAACACGTTATAACATTATACCATATAACGTTATGTTATATAACATAATGCGTTATAACGTTATACTATATAACGTAATACGTTTTAACGTTATTCCTTCTAACGTAACACGTTATAACATTAAACCATATAGCGTTATGTTATATAACGTAATAAGTTATAACGTTATACCATATATCGCAGTACGTTATAACGTTTTACCGTATAACATTATGCTACATAACGTAATACGTTATAACGTTATACCTTCTAGCGTAACACGTTATAACATTATACCATATAACGTTATGTATTATAACGGAATACGTTATAACGTTATACCATATACCGAGGTACGTTATAACGTTTAACCGTATACCATTATGCTACATAACGCAATGCGTTATAACGTTATACTATATAACGTAATACGTTATAACTTTATACCTTATTACGTTATGTTATGTAACGTAATGCGATATAACGTTATACAATATAACGCAATACGTTAGAGACGTTATACCTTCTAACGTAACACGTTATAACATTATACCATATAACGTTATGTTATTTAACATAATGCGTTATAACGTTATACTATATAACGTAATACGTTTTAACGTTATTGCTTCTAACGTAACACGTTATAACATTAAACCATATAGCGTTATGTTATATAACGTAATAAGTTATAACGTTATACTATATAACGTAATACGTTTTAACGTTATACCTTCTAACGTTATGTTATATAACGTAATACGAAATAACGTTATACAATGTAACGTAATACGTTATAACGTTATACCTTCTAACGTAACACGTTATAACATTATACCATATAACGTTATGTTATGTAACATAATGCGTTATAACGTTATACAATGTAACGTAATACGTTATAACGTTATACCTTCTAACCTAACACGTTATAACATTATACCATATAACGTTATGTTATATAACATAATGCGTTATAACGTTATACTATATAACATAATACGTTTTAACGTTATACCTTCTAACGAAACACGTTATAACATTATACCATACAGCGTTATGTTATATGACGTAATAAGTTATAACGTTATACCATATACCGCAGTACGTTATAACGTTTTACCGTATTACATAATGCTACATAACGTAATGCGTTATAACGTTATAGTATATAACGTAACACGTTATAACTGTATACCTTATAACGTTATGTTATATAACGTAATACGATATAATGTTATACAATGTAACGTAATACGTTATAACGTTATACCTTCTAACCTAACACGTTATAACATTATACCATGTAACGTTATGCTATATAACATAATGTGTTATAACGTTATACTATATAACGTAATACGTTTTAACGTTATACCTTCTAACGTAACACGTTATAACATTATACCATATAGCGTTATGTTATATAACGTAATAAGTTATAACGTTATACCATATATCGCAGTACGTTATAACGTTTTACCGTATAACATTATGCTACATAACGTAATACGTTATAACGTTATACCATCTAACGTAACACGTTATAACTTTATACCTTATAACGTTATGTTATATAACGTAATAAGTTATAAAATTATACCATACATCGTATTCCGCTATAACGTTATACCATATAACATTATGTTATATAACGTAATGCGATATAACGTTACACAATATAACGTCTTACGTTATAACGTCATACCTTCTAACGTAACACGTTATAACACTATACCATATAACGTTATATTATATATCATAATGCGTTATAACGTTATACTATATAACATAATACGTTTTAACGTTCTATCTTCTAGCGTAACACGTTATAACATTATACCATATAACGTTATGTATTATAACGGAATACGTTATAACGTTATACCATATACCGAGGTACGTTATAACGTTTAACCGTATACCATTATGCTACATAACGTAATGCGTTATAACGTTATACTATATAACGTAATACGTTATAACTTTATACCTTATTACGTTATGTTATGTAACGTAATGCGATATAACGTTATACAATATAACGCAATACGTTAGAGACGTTATACCTTCTAACGTAACACGTTATAACATTATACCATATAACGTTATGTTATTTAACATAATGCGTTATAACGTTATACTATATAACGTAATACGTTTTAACGTTATTGCTTCTAACGTAACACGTTATAACATTAAACCATATAGCGTTATGTTATATAACGTAATAAGTTATAACGTTATACTATATAACGTAATACGTTTTAACGTTATACCTTCTAACGTTATGTTATATAACGTAATACGAAATAACGTTATACAATGTAACGTAATACGTTATAACGTTATACCTTCTAACGTAACACGTTATAACATTATACCATATAACGTTATGTTATGTAACATAATGCGTTATAACGTTATACAATGTAACGTAATACGTTATAACGTTATACCTTCTAACCTAACACGTTATAACATTATACCATATAACGTTATGTTATATAACATAATGCGTTATAACGTTATACTATATAACATAATACGTTTTAACGTTATACCTTCTAACGTAACACGTTATAACATTATACCATACAGCGTTATGTTATATGACGTAATAAGTTATAACGTTATACCATATATCGCAGTACGTTATAACGTTTTACCGTATAACATTATGCTACATAACGTAATACGTTATAACGTTATACCATCTAACGTAACACGTTATAACTTTATACCTTATAACGTTATGTTATGTAACGTAATGCGATATAACGTTATACAATATAACGCAATACGTTAGAGACGTTATACCTTCTAACGTAACACGTTATAACATTATACCATATAACGTTATGTTATTTAACATAATGCGTTATAACGTTATACTATATAACGTAATACGTTTTAACGTTATTGCTTCTAACGTAACACGTTATAACATTAAACCATATAGCGTTATGTTATATAACGTAATAAGTTATAAAGTTATACCATACATCGTATTCCGCTATAACGTTATACCATATAACATTATGTTATATAACGTAATGCGATATAACGTTACACAATATAACGTCTTACGTTATAACGTCATACCTTCTAACGTAACACGTTATAACACTATACCATATAACGTTATATTATATATCATAATGCGTTATCACGTTATACTATATAACATAATACGTTTTAACGTTCTATCTTCTAGCGTAACACGTTATAACATTATACCATATAACGTTATGTATTATAACGGAATACGTTATAACGTTATACCATATACCGAGGTACGTTATAACGTTTAACCGTATACCATTATGCTACATAACGTAATGCGTTATAACGTTATACTATATAACGTAATACGTTATAACTTTATACCTTATTACGTTATGTTATGTAACGTAATGCGATATAACGTTATACAATATAACGCAATACGTTAGAGACGTTATACCTTCTAACGTAACACGTTATAACATTATACCATATAACGTTATGTTATTTAACATAATGCGTTATAACGTTATACTATATAACGTAATACGTTTTAACGTTATTGCTTCTAACGTAACACGTTATAACATTAAACCATATAGCGTTATGTTATATAACGTAATAAGTTATAACGTTATACTATATAACGTAATACGTTTTAACGTTATACCTTCTAACGTTATGTTATATAACGTAATACGAAATAACGTTATACAATGTAACGTAATACGTTATAACGTTATACCTTCTAACGTAACACGTTATAACATTATACCATATAACGTTATGTTATGTAACATAATGCGTTATAACGTTATACAATGTAACGTAATACGTTATAACGTTATACCTTCTAACCTAACACGTTATAACATTATACCATATAACGTTATGTTATATAACATAATGCGTTATAACGTTATACTATATAACATAATACGTTTTAACGTTATACCTTCTAACGTAACACGTTATAACATTATACCATACAGCGTTATGTTATATGACGTAATAAGTTATAACGTTATACCATATATCGCAGTACGTTATAACGTTTTACCGTATAACATTATGCTACATAACGTAATACGTTATAACGTTATACCATCTAACGTAACACGTTATAACTTTATACCTTATAACGTTATGTTATATAACGTAATAAGTTATAAAGTTATACCATACATCGTATTCCGCTATAACGTTATACCATATAACATTATGTTATATAACGTAATGCGATATAACGTTACACAATATAACGTGTTACGTTATAACGTCATACCTTCTAACGTAACACGTTATAACACTATACCATATAACGTTATGTTATATATCATAATGCGTTATAACGTTATACTATATAACATAATACGTTTTAACGTTCTATCTTCTATCGTAACACGTTATAACATTATACCATATAACGTTATGTATTATAACGGAATACGTTATAACGTTATACCATATACCGAGGTACGTTATAACGTTTAACCGTATACCATTATGCTACATAACGTAATGCGTTATAACGTTATACTATATAACGTAATACGTTATAACTTTATACCTTATTACGTTATGTTATGTAACGTAATGCGATATAACGTTATACAATATAACGCAATACGTTAGAGACGTTATACCTTCTAACGTAACACGTTATAACATTATACCATATAACGTTATGTTATTTAACATAATGCGTTATAACGTTATACTATATAACGTAATACGTTTTAACGTTATTGCTTCTAACGTAACACGTTATAACATTAAACCATATAGCGTTATGTTATATAACGTAATAAGTTATAACGTTATACTATATAACGTAATACGTTTTAACGTTATACCTTCTAACGTTATGTTATATAACGTAATACGAAATAACGTTATACAATGTAACGTAATACGTTATAACGTTATACCTTCTAACGTAACACGTTATAACATTATACCATATAACGTTATGTTATGTAACATAATGCGTTATAACGTTATACAATGTAACGTAATACGTTATAACGTTATACCTTCTAACCTAACACGTTATAACATTATACCATATAACGTTATGTTATATAACATAATGCGTTATAACGTTATACTATATAACATAATACGTTTTAACGTTATACCTTCTAACGTAACACGTTATAACATTATACCATACAGCGTTATGTTATATGACGTGATAAGTTATAACGTTATACCATATATCGCAGTACGTTATAACGTTTTACCGTATTACATAATGCTACATAACGTAATGCGTTATAACGTTATACTATATGTCGGGTTTACATTAGAATTAGAGTTAGGGGCGTGAAACGAATCTTCGTTTGGTCTACACGTGTCGTTATGCAATAGAGAAGACATTGACTAGTGCAAGTACGATTGTCATAGAACTGGACAAGTAACCGCGATAATTAGATATTCGAGAAACTAGTGACAATAATCCTAGGTTCCATAACGAATCCGCGGTCGACGGGATGATAGATGAACGTGCTCGCAAAATCTAAGTTGGACTCTTTGTTAAAACGCGAAACATCCACCGAGCGTACAGACTCTAAGTAACTCGCTAATACGACCTCACGAGAGAGTGACTCTCCGTCGCGATGATGCTACGGAGGAAAACTATGATGGGGTGTGTCTAAGGACACGAGATCATCAGATTCGTCGAGGAAAGCCTTCGTTCAGAAAGTAAGGGAAATTGGCGTTGCTGCTAATTGGTCAATCTCCATATCGGTGGTTAGAAAAGATGCTAGCCACCCTCGGGGGAAAGTTGCTAGTGGGAGACGCCGTTCGTTGGAAAATAGGTCTCTCCTATCTTCCCGTAGTTGGGACAAAGACTGTTTGTTTGAAGGACTTTAGTCAACTAAATCCTAAGATTTATAACGGGCCCTCAGGCTAGCTGAACATGTACTGCGGAGACGCATCGACATCTGGCAATCATCTTACTCGAAGAATAGGGTCTGCGTGTGGCGAGCTACGGGACAGAGACCGTTGGAATGTTTACTGTCGCGTGCCGCCACGAATATTTCTTTTAAGGAGAGCTATAGAATTACTCTATACCTTTGTTAGACAAAGCGTTCATCCCGTGACCGCGGCTACGTTCGGCGACTGGCTGTCGCCTCGAGCCCAAGCTCATTATCACAAATCTCGAACAATTACAAATCGGATTGAATAACTACAATTGTTTAATTACAGCTATAGTAGACTCTAGGTTACAATGTTGCGGGATTATTCAAAATTCCAAAAGCTCCGGTGTTCTTTCATCTCCGACATATATAACGTAACACGTTATAACTGTATACCTTATAACGTTATGTTATATAACGTAATACGATATAATGTTATACAATGTAACGTAATACGTTATAACGTTATACCTTCTAACCTAACACGTTATAACATTATACCATGTAACGTTATGCTATATAACATAATGTGTTATAACGTTATACTATATAACGTAATACGTTTTAACGTTATACCTTCTAACGTAACACGTTATAACATTATACCATATAGCGTTATGTTATATAACGTAATAAGTTATAACGTTATACCATATATCGCAGTACGTTATAACGTTTTACCGTATAACATTATGCTACATAACGTAATACGTTATAACGTTATACCATCTAACGTAACACGTTATAACTTTATACCTTATAACGTTATGTTATATAACGTAATAAGTTATAAAGTTATACCATACATCGTATTCCGCTATAACGTTATACCATATAACATTATGTTATATAACGTAATGCGATATAACGTTACACAATATAACGTGTTACGTTATAACGTCATACCTTCTAACGTAACACGTTATAACACTATACCATATAACGTTATATTATATATCATAATGCGTTATAACGTTATACTATATAACATAATACGTTTTAACGTTCTATCTTCTAGCGTAACACGTTATAACATTATACCATATAACGTTATGTATTATAACGGAATACGTTATAACGTTATACCATATACCGAGGTACGTTATAACGTTTAACCGTATACCATTATGCTACATATCGTAATGCGTTATAACGTTATACTATATAACGTAATACGTTATAACTTTATACCTTATAACGTTATGTTATATAACGTAATACGAAATAACGTTATACAATGTAACGTAATACGTTATAACGTTATACCTTCTAACGTAACACGTTATAACACTATACCATATAACGTTATGTTATATAACATAATGCGTTATAACGTTATACTATATAACGTAATACGTTTTAACGTTCTACCTTCTAGCGTAACACGTATAACATTATACCATATAACGTTATGTATTATAACGGAATGCGTTATAACGTTATACCATATACCGAGGTACGTTATAACGTTTAACCGTATACCATTATGCTACATAACGTAATGCGTTATAACGTTATACTATATAACGTAATACGTTATAACTTTATACCTTGTTACGTTGTGTTATGTAACGTAATGCGATATAACGTTATACAATATAACGCAATACGTTAGAACGTTATACCTTATAACGTAACACGTTATATCTTTATACCATATAACGTTATGTTATATAACGTAATAAGTTATAACGTTATACTATATAACGTAATACGTTTTAACGTTATACCTTATAACGTTATGTTATATAACGTAATACGAAATAACGTTATACAATGTAACGTAATACGTTATAACGTTATACCTTCTAACGTAACACGTTATAACATTATACCATATAACGTTATGTTATATAACATAATGCGTTATAACGTTATACAATGTAACGTAATACGTTATAACGTTATACCTTCTAGCGTAACACGTTATAACATTATACCATATAACGTTATGTATTATAACGGAATACGTTATAACGTTATACCATATACCGAGGTACGTTATAACGTTTAACCGTATACCATTATGCTACATAACGTAATGCGTTATAACGTTATACTATATAACGTAATACGTTATAACTTTATACCTTATAACGTTATGTTATATAACGTAATACGAAATAACGTTATACAATGTAACGTAATACGTTATAACGTTATACCTTCTAACGTAACACGTTATAACACTATACCATATAACGTTATGTTATATAACATAATGCGTTATAACGTTATACTATATAACGTAATACGTTTTAACGTTCTACCTTCTAGCGTAACACGTATAACATTATACCATATAACGTTATGTATTATAACGGAATGCGTTATAACGTTATACCATATACCGAGGTACGTTATAACGTTTAACCGTATACCATTATGCTACATAACGTAATGCGTTATAACGTTATACTATATAACGTAATACGTTATAACTTTATACCTTGTTACGTTGTGTTATGTAACGTAATGCGATATAACGTTATACAATATAACGCAATACGTTAGAACGTTATACCTTATAACGTAACACGTTATATCATTATACCATATAACGTTATGTTATATAACGTAATAAGTTATAACGTTATACTATATAACGTAATACGTTTTAACGTTATACCTTATAACGTTATGTTATATAACGTAATACGAAATAACGTTATACAATGTAACGTAAAACGTTATAACGTTATACCTTCTAACGTAACACGTTATAACATTATACCATATAACGTTATGTTATATAACATAATGCGTTATAACGTTATACAATGTAACGTAATACGTTATAACGTTATACCTTCTAGCGTAACACGTTATAACATTATACCATATAACGTTATATTAGGTTAAGTAAAAAGTTCTGAGCGTTTTTCGCTAGATGTCTTTAGTGAGCCATATCTCACGATGTGCACATCGCATCGAGTCATAGTATACACCGATTTCAAGGTGATATTACGCATCAAAAAGGTTCTTTGTCAGTTTTGTGTTCGGTGAAGCCAGTTGTGTGTTACAGCGTTCGAAAATGGAGATAAAAAAAGAGAAAATTCGATACATTCTTCAGTACCACTACGACCAAAGTGAAAAGGCGGAGCAGGCGGCCAAAAAAATTTGTGCTGTTTATGGACCCAGTACAGTATCGAATGCAACAGCAAAGCGGTGGTTCCAACGATTCCGTTCTGGTAATATGGACGTCGAAGATGAGGCACGCTCTGGTAGGCCAATCGTCGAAAATGTGGATAAAATCATGGAAATCGTCGAGTCGGACCGGCATGTGAGCACTTATTCCATTGCCCAGGAACTGAAGATTAGCCAGAAAACCGTTTGGAACCATTTGCATAAGGCTGGTCTCAAGAAGAAGCTCGACGTATGGGTGCCACATGAATTGACGCAAAAGAACCTTTTGGACCGAATTGATGCCTGCGATTCTTTGTTGAGACGTAACGAAATCGACCCATTTTTGAAGCGGATGGTGACTGGCGATGAAAAATGGGTCACATACGAGAACAACAGCCGAAAAAGATCGTGGTCCAATCGCGGTGGGCCGGCCCAAACGATCGCCAAGCGTGGATTAACGGCCAAGAAGGTTTTATTGTGTGTTTGGTGGGATTGGAAGGGAATCATCCATTATGAGCTGCTCCCATCGGGGCAAACACTTAATTCGGACCTCTATTGTCAACAACTGACCAGACTGAAGCAGGCGATCGACCAGAAGCGGCCAGAATTGGCCAATAGGAAAGGTGTTGTGTTCCATCAAGACAACGCCAGGCCGCACACATCTTTAACGACGCGTCAGAAGCTCCGAGAGCTTGGCTGGGAGGTTCTATCGCATCCGCCGTACAGTCCAGACCTGGCACCAAGCGATTATCACCTTTTTAAGTTTTTGCAAAATTTTCTTGATGGTACAAAACTGGCCTCAAGAGAGGCTTGTGAAAATGAGCTGGTCAAGTTTTTTACCAATAGGGACGAGGACTTCTTCAACCGCGGAATTATGAAATTGCCTTCAAAATGGACAAAAGTAATCGAACAAAACGGCGCATATTTAATCTAAATCGAATAATCTTGACTATGTTAATTTCATCGTCGAAATAAAGCGAAAAAGCGCTCAGAACTTTTTACTTCACCTAATACTATATAACGTAATACGTTATAACTTTATACCTTATTACGTTATGTTATGTAACGTAATGCGATATAACGTTATACAATATAACGCAATACGTTAGAGACGTTATACCTTCTAACGTAACACGTTATAACATTATACCATATAACGTTATGTTATATAACATAATGCGTTATAACGTTATACTATATAACGTAATACGTTTTAACGTTATTGCTTCTAACGTAACACGTTATAACATTAAACCATATAGCGTTATGTTATATAACGTAATAAGTTATAACGTTATACTATATAACGTAATACGTTTTTACGTTATACCTTCTAACGTTATGTTATATAACGTAATACGAAATAACGTTATACAATGTAACGTAATACGTTATAACGTTATACCTTCTAACGTAACACGTTATAACATTATACTGTTACGTCCTCGTTTAAATCAAATTTAAGTTTGAATGTTATTTAAATTAAATTTCTGGTTGATTTGAATTTAGTCGGAAGATTTAATTTGATATGTTTGTATAAGGAAATATTGGTTTAAAAATTTCCAATTTGAATTCGGTAGTTGCTGCCACCAGAAATAGTCTAAGGGCTATTTCAAAATATATTTTCTTTTATTGGACAATACTATTTTGAATATTTAAATGAGCACTCGAAAATTATGATTTACACGGTAGTTACTGCCTCCGGAAACAGTCTGAGGACTGTTTCGATTAGAGAGATTTCTTTAAATAGTTTACCGATGAATTTATTGCTTATGGGTAGCGTTAGTTAGCGTTAGGCTATTGATAGATAAGTTCCACGTTTTCGGCTAACCTGCCATGTGCAGGAATACTGGCACGGGAGAGGATTAAAGTTGGATAAAATAAATATTTGACTTTGTTGCACAGAGTTTATTTAGGGTTAATATTGGTTTAAGATGTTATAATATATATAAATATATATATATATATATATATGTGTGTGTGTGTGTGTGTGTGTGTGTGTGTGTGTGTGTGTGTGTGTGTGTGTGTGTAAACAAGTTAAAAATTAAATTGTCCTTGAAATTCGATCTCGTTACGCAGAATTTAGTTAGGTCTGAATATCTGGTTGTTTAAATCGTATTGGATATATATATATATATAAGTATATTTCTTCGCGTATGGTTGGTTTGTGAATTCAATTATTTCCGAGATTCGATTCTGCCGCACCGAATCTATTCGAATTCGGATATTAGATTGGTTAACTAACGAGGTATATATATATATATATTTCTATTTTATGGTTCGCGTGTGATTGGTTAGAGGATTGAATTATCTTCAAAATTTGGTTTCGCCATGCAGAGTTTACTAGGTTGAAATGTCCGGTTGTTTAGATTTGAATACTGAATTATTCAAACAGATGTATGGGAATATATATATATATATATATATATATGCGTATCTTGATGTGTTAGTATTGGAACCAGCGGGACATGAAATTTGCGTGTTTGGGGTTCGGATAGGAGCTTGGGGTTCTGTTAGTCTGACACAAATTTACTTTTACGTTTCCCCTTTTCTTTCCCTAGGTTTCGTGAGTGGATTTGTTGTTTCAACTAAATCTCAGGTTGTCTGCTAGGGTGGTTTTGTCATTACGATTTCCCCGTCTCTCAAATTCAGTAATTAAACAAATGACTTTAACGATCCTTTCTGTGTGAGATTTGTGTGATTTCGCAAGCCTTGCCCAAAGACGGGCGATATTTGCCAACAGTGGGAGAAGGAATGCGAAGATCAATGGGTGTCCCCGACAAACGACAACACCTTTATTCACAAGCTGACACAGCGAATGATCCTTCAGTTAAAATCCTGGAGGAAACTTCTCTCCCTTTTTATGATTGTATGCAGGGATGGCGAGGATAAAGGTACCAATTAATCGAATGTCGGTGATGGTGCAACCCTGCTGTGGGAGTTCGGTCTTGTATTATATATTTTATTAATCTGCAACAATGAGCTCAATAGTCCTCTCTGCGTAAAGTTTGTGTGATTTCGCAAGCCTTGCCCAAAGACGGGCGATATTTGCCAACAGTGGGAGGAGGAATGCGAAAATCAATAAGTGTTTCAATAAATGAAAACACCGTTGCACAAGATCACACAGCGAACGACTCTTTGTTTAAAGTTCAACACTAATGGTTTAGATTTGAACTCCCTTCAGGGTAAAAGGAAAATAAGACCGGATGTGTTACTTGGAGGTAAAGGAATTTAAATTGCCTCTTAATTATAATGAATTTATCGAAGGGGAAGGAGTTTTATAAATTTAATATATCTTACCTTGAATAGAACGTGCTATCAGGAGCCATGTCTTCGTCGCTGTTGGTGACCGTCGGTGTATTTATAATCGGATTTAGTATTCGAATTCGGGTATAATTATTATTAAAACTTTTCGTTTTACGGATTTATTCTAAGTATAATATACATCGAATAAAACTTATATCGCGGTTACTGGTATGTTTATTTTCTCTTGATTTCGCTAATGGAAGAGGAATACTTATAAAGCTTAGCACGACTTAGCTACTGACAAAGACCACAGAATGAAACGTACATGGACGACAAAATAATAATGCGCGAATTCTTTGTTGCTGCGTTTATTTATAATAGCATCCCCCGCAGGGTGGAGGCTATCCGATAGTCCGCTTCCGTGGGAGTCCGGATGTCGAAGTTTAGGATTTCTGGAATTGTACGTGAGAGAATGTAAATTCCGTGATCGTTGGTGATTTCTTCTGCTTCGTTGTCTTGTCTCGAATTTCTAGACTTCCGTCGTTGGTACCTGAGAGGTTGCAATATTCCGTATTTCAACTTAGCTCTTGCATTTCTGCTGAGGCAGTGTTTAGGAGACTTGGAGTCTTTCGTGCTGATCTAGTTTTCTCGAGAACTTCTATGTTAGTGCTGTGGGAATTGTCTGTATTCCTCGGTGGCGACTGGAGTCTCATTATTATATCGACGTTTGCTCGGACGACACGCGTGGTCCACTGCTCTCCCGTACTAAGGGTTTCCTCCGGGTTATTTTGCGTAAGTTTGGTTTTGATTAATATTTCCGCATCCTGGTTGTTTTCAGTATTCAGTTAAATTTGATTTTGCTAGTTCCGTAGGTTCCGGTGGTTTTTGGTTTGTGACGCTTGAATGATGGCTGCGGAGGCATTTTCTTCAGAGGTTCCTATGCAGTCTGTCCTGGTGCGTTTTGTCTTGTTTTAGACTGCTTATTTTATCCTATTTTGTTTCATTGTATTATATTATTTTAGCGCAAGAGGAAGAGAGACTGCGAAGAAACCGTGAGTGAGCCGTGCGAACGGAATCAACGCCCGAGGTGTTATGACCAACCACAAGTATCAGAGTTGTTGGAAGAGTTATGCGATATTGACATTGATATTGATATTGATGTCGATGCCTTGGATTTTTCGTCAGAGTCGAATTCTGCTGCTGATGAAAGCTTCTTCGATGCGGAAACTATCATTCTCGAGTGGGATGATCCTCCGCTCGAAGTTGTTGATACCGACCGATGTGTGAAGATGCGTTTCCCCGATGAAGTTCCTGAAGAAGTTTTGGAAGCACATCTTCGTCACTATACTTCCGGAAAAAGGGGAATTTCTCCTGTAGTGCGTCATTGGTGCATGTGTAGGTTTAGCGAGCTTTATCCTGGAGCTCCGTGTTTCGATTTCGACTTAGTATAGTTGCTTTATATTAGTTCGCTGTTTAACAATTTTGTTACATGTGTATATGAATATCTATATATATATATGTATATGTATATACGTGTGTATATATGCATACATGTTTCATAATATAGTTTCATCGGATTGTTGTTTTGCTAGTATAAGGTAATGTTTTCCTTTTTATACTTACTATATATATATATATTTTATTATATATGTATATATATATTATATATATATATATATATATATATATATATATATAGATATTTTGTTTTTACATCTGTATTCGAAAATGTGGTTACGCATGGGATTTACTCAAAATTTAAAAGTGTTAGCTAATAGTGCGTTTTCATGATGTGTTTCTTATGGCTGATTTTTATCAATTTCTAACATTTCTGTTACAATAATGTGTTATGTTGTATTTATTATTATATATTTTTTTTTATATATATATATTTTTTTTATCTTGTATCAAGTATTTACTGTTCCTTTATATTATATTTTTTTTCCTTTTTTTTTTTTGAAAAAGAAAATATAACTTATTTGTAACGCGTAAAAATTACCATGTGTGTTGATTATCCAAAATGGCCGCCTATGAATGTCCCTAGTATATGGTGACTTTTTATTGATATCAGATCTCATTGTTTATTAATTACTTATGACCTATTTTAACCTTTGGCGTAGGATAAAAGTGAGAATAATATAATTTGCATTTATATGGTTATTGCATGTATTCCGATGTGTACGTATAAGAGCTATTGACAATCTAAGATGGCTGCTCGTGAATGCAGAGTGACGGGTTTCGATATTGAAATAATTATTCGCCCGTCACTAAATTTATTTCGTTCTGGTGCGGTTTAAAATTGAAATGACCATAATGTTGCTCGTGTAATTGTAATGTACAGATATATTTATATATATATATGTATGTATATCTATATATATTCATACATATATACATCTATGCGTATGTATTGGTGGTGTGGATTTTCGTGCAAAATTACTTTAAAGTTGTCTGAACAATTTTGTTTTTAATAATATCGTGTTGTGTATTCTATTTCTTTTATTGTTCGTTTGGATTATCAGTGGTTAGATTTGAAGTATAGGTATCATATATATATATATATATATGTACATGTGTATTTATTTTCGAAATTTGGTTAATCTTAATTACTCATTTTATGTTCAATTTAATATATATATATGGATATATATATATATATATATATATATATATATATATATATATATATATATATATATATATATGTATATATATATTATTTTTTTGATGGTGTAGTGTGATATTATATATTTGAGGTTATGTGTCAATTGTTTGATTTTATATATGTATTTTATAATATAATTGTAGTTTGTTTCTGATGTTTATAATTTGGTGTGATTATGCATATTTATACTGGGTGGTAGAGTTACTGTGCGTAACTCTCCAAGTCGTTGCAGTGTTAATTTTGATCGAGTGATTAATTTATAGTTAGTTCTGATGCTGTTATGTTGTGTGTTCTATTTTATGTTCATTTAGATGCATGTACGTTCCGTAATGTAGTTTTCATATATAATTATTTACTGAGATGGTGCCTAGCTTAATTATGTATTTCGTGTTGCGTCTACTAGATTATCAATTTGGTTTTATAACATAGAACACGCGCACACATATATATATATATATTTTTCTGACAATATGATTTAAAGTAATGTTGTGTATTTGGGGTGATGTGTCAATTATTTGATTTCATGTTCGTGATATGATAACATAGTATTGGAGATTTTGTTCTTGATATTAGGTTATTGTATGTTTGATGCGGTTATACATATTTATGCTGGACGGTAGAATTACTGTGCGTAATTCTCCAAGTCATAATGTTAATTGCTTTGATCGTGTGGTTAGTTAGTAGTTAGTTTAATGTTGTTTGGATTATTAGTAGTTCAATTTGAAATGTAGATTTTATGTATATACATGCATGTCTCGTAGCACAGCCATCATACATGATTCCCCCGCTGGAGCGTTGGCTGGTTTCCAATTATCGATTCAATTAATCATTGATTTAATAGAACACGCACACATATGTATATTTCTAACAATGTGATTTTATGTAAATTCTTCAATATTGTGTATTTAAGGTTATGCATTCGTTCGACTGTTAATCATTTGGTTTCTTATATACATATATATATTTGTAGTTTGATAAGTTTGGATTTGTTACGTAGCACTGAGGATTTCATCGCCAATATATTTATATTTGTATGTAGTTCTCTAAGTTATTGCGGTATTAATTGTTTTGATCATTTTGATTTGTTAGTAGGTTTACTTAGTCGTTAATGTTTTATCCTTGCATTAAAATGTTTATTCCTGTTGTTTTGATTATTTCCCTTCCATAGTCATTCTTGTTTGGTTCGTCGGGGCAGTTAGTGTACTGTTGGTTAATTAGTTTCTTCAGTCGTTTACATATTTCATATTTGTAGATCAATTAACATAAGTTCTCCTATTGTTTTATTTATTTTCCTTTACTGATTATTCTTATTTCTTGATTTATTTGTTTGGTTCGTGACTCAGTTGATTCGTTAGTTAGTTTTATTTAAATTCTTCCTTCTTGATATTGAATTCACTGAATGTTACATTCATATATTTTGTTTATTGGATGATTGAGCCATTGATTTCCAGATCACAAGTTGGTTATTGGTAGACCTATTTAATGTTATATTCATTTGTTTCGTGTATTGGTTGGTTTACACGGTACTGAGCCATAGGTTTTCAAATCGCGAATCAGTTATTGGTAGTTTTATTCAATGTTATATACATAGATTTTTGAACTATATATATATATATATATTCGTCCTTATATGCGAGTCTATTAGTCGTCCCCTTATTTAATAATATTTTATGTTAATTTCTTATTTAACTTCGTAGTAGCGTGCGTTGATTGGTGTGTTCGAGTCCTTTTCTCGCGTTAATTGGCGCATAGTAGTTTTGTTTCTTCGTTACGGCACGTGCGGAGCGCGGGACGTGACACCCCCGCCCTTGGAGTTCAAATTTCCGCCGGAAATTTGACTGATGGTGTCTCTGAGTTCTCTCAGGGCGGATGTAGATGCTGTTGGTGATTGAGTTATTGTAGCTGTTGGTGTTATTGATATTCCTTGAGGTTGTGCTGTTTGATCGTTGACATTTCGTCCCCTTTTTAGGTATAATAGCAGGTGGGTGACTGAGCCCCATATTGCTCCGAGTAGTGCGAGTCCACATCCGTAAGTCTCGCGTAATTGATATCCATGTATAACTATGTCTACTATTGCTTTTATTATTTTCAGTATTATAAAGATTCCAAGTATCGCTGCGCTAACCGTTCCGAATTCCATAAAACCTGTCCATATTTTCGATGCAGTATTCTTTACTATTGTCGCTAGTGCGTTTTCATCCATGATTCCCAAGATATTTACCGTTCCAGGGACTATTACTTTTCCCGTTGCTCCTCTGGCCAGTGTGTTTAATATTGCTGTTTTCTCAGCTGGGAACATGACGTGGTCTCGTAGTGTATCCAGGTCCCGTTGGGTATATATTCCGCTTGTGGCCAATGATGCTGGTGCTGAATATTGCCATGTTTGGCGTGTGTCTGGGCGGAGTTCTTGTGGTGCGATTGCCTCCATCGGTTTTGGTACGAACTTGTGCCATAATCCGTCGATGTTGTATAGCGTGGGTAGAACTGCACTACATTCTCTATGATTTCCATGTTGAGTTAGGATGTGTGTTTTTGGTGTTAAAAATGCGGTACGATTTCCTTGCCAAACAGGTAGCTCCGAATAGCATTCCGTTGTATGTCGTATTTTTACCTGCACTGGAATACATTTGACTATATGGACTGCTTCTCCTGCGATCAATGCCATATGTCCTGGGGTTTTGGTTATTGTATAAGCGAATTCGTCGGGCAGAAGGGTTGCTAAACTTAAAGCATTTTCTATTACTTTCTTTTCAGTGGTGCACCTTTGTGTCAATACATCATGGTATAGTGCCGTCATTTGTCTTTTAATGTGCTTCTCTACATAAACGAATTTAGAATTGACGTATGTGAATATATCTAAATTTTCGACTGCTGTCTTGCGTTTGGATATGAACGTATTTCCTTTTGTTGTCTCCAACAGGAACAATTTAGGGTGCTCTGTGGATAGTAAAGTGTATCCGCACAGGGGTTGTTCTCCGGTTTTAGTCAATGCAAAGGTTACTTCTTGTGTAGTTAGTGCGTAGACTGGTTGTGCCGGTTCCCTATTGGTTTTTATTTCCTGGATCCTTGTGGCAGTTCCTTCATATAGCACATCATACTGATCGAATTTACATGGTGAAGGTGGTTGTGGTTGCCAATAGGTATACCCGTCTTCAGCGTCCAGACAATTTCCTTCGCTGAAGGCACATGCCGTTCCTGATTTCAGTAAAATTTTATTGGCTTCAATTCGTACTGGCACAACTCCTGATCTTAAACTTATCTTTATTGTGGCTTGTACGACGACACCTTCCCAGCTCCCGTATGGGTCTACGTACTGTGTCCCCTGGCAGCTGCCGTCGTTCGTTAGTTTGCCGGCTAGGACAAGTGATCTTGTTTCTGTTGCGTTGTCCTTTAGGCCTACTATAAGGTTCTGTGGCCCGAGTGAGAACGTGCCATCTTGGTGCATCCTAGCGCATTGTTGAGCGGTCGTTTCATGGAGGTATTCGGCAAATCCGTTATGTACTGCTGCTGTGTGGGAGTGCATGCCACAGTAATATATAATTCGTGTTATTTGCACTTTGCATTGCCTCACACTGGTAAATTCGAATTCCGAGAGTTGCAGTAGTTGGATGTAAGTATCTTGGTTTTCTGTTATCACGGGTTGTATGCTGCAGTCCCCAATGGAGTTTAAGGAGATGGTTGTAACGTTGAGGTGATTGCCATTGCAGTCGTATCCTATCAGCCCATATGCTATTTTGATGAGGGTAAGTACGATGACCAGGTGATTCATCTTCCTATTAACAATTTATTAAATCGTTTCTTACTCTTGGATTTATTAATGTGAGTGAATAGAAAAGGGAACTTACGTATAAATGCAAGTCTTGTGACTATTGTTTATTTGTAGTTTTTATATGTATATGTTATCAGTAGGAGTAAATATAAATATATATTTATACGTGTATGTATTGGTAGGTATTATAAGTGGGATTTGTTTTGTAATTATACATATATATATGTGTATATATATTATCGATAGAAATAGGTATTACGAATGCTGCTTGTTTTATATGTGTGTGTGTCGATAAATGTGACGAACTTATTTTATAAGTCGTGCGCATTATCGATGGGAGTGCTATAGGTAGCGTTTGTTTTATAAACATGCATGTATATATATCGGTAACTATAGATGGAATTTGTATACTTTGCTGTAGGTGTTGGTTATTTTACAGTCGGATGGCATAGGTATTCATTTGTGTGTAACATACAAATATTTCTATAGTACAACAGCGCGGGTTATTGTTCCTCGGACTAAGAAATCTCTTTCGAGGTGAGTTAGGTCGTCATAAACGTTCGTGCACCGAATACAAGATATAGCAGGTTGTAGTTCCGCTATATCTATGTCGCATATATTACAGTACGATATTCGGGTGCTTGCAGGTATTCCGCATAGGAAATGGCTTGGCTGGTCATCATATAAGTCCTGGTCGTCTGGATCTAAGAGGTCGAAACAATCTTGACAAATAAAATGGTTATCGGAATAATAGACGTTGAGCAACAGTTGAGCACAGAGGCAGGACTCAATTCCTTCCGTTTCCTCTGGATCGAATGCAAGCGTGAGCATCTCTTGATTTTCTACGTGTGAATCGATGAATTCGCCATCCATTCTGTACATACATATGTAGTAGTTAGTAAAAATTATATATACATATTTATTTATGTGTTTAAATTTTAAATTTAAATTTCCTAAGTTTAAATCTCTTTCACCCCTCTCTCTTCTCTCCCTTTATATATATAGCTGATATTTTTATATTTTTTTTTTTTTTTTTTTTTTTTTTTAATATTCTTATTACGATGTTATGTCTCATTATATATATATTTATAGCCGACGTATAATCAAATGGATTAAGTTTGATTTCGTGTTTATGACGATATGCCTAATTATGATATGTGTTTCAGTGCATATATGTGAAGTGCGTGCGACGGGTTGCCAAAATGGTCGCTCGCATGTGTCTTTGTAAGGCGTTAGTTACTGTCGACGGTATCGTGTTGCTGGAATAGCTAATTGTTTGTTAATCGTTGTGGTTTTGTTTACTGGGTGCCGTGTAGTTGAAGGGGAAACATGTTATTTGTGTTTATAATGATAATATGCGCCTCATAGCACATGCGCGAATATTATTTTGTGTTCGCCGGGAATTTTCAAATGGCTATTCGCGTGTATCTTAGTGAGGGTTCAGTTACCTGTTATGCAGGATTTCAAAATAATTATTTACTTGTGTTAAATTGTGTTTAGTGAGGGATGAATAATATTGTTTTATGTTCATCGTAATGCGTGTACTAACTGTGTGTTATTTTAATGTAGTAGCGTGGATTATATTATTGTTGAATTTATTAGTTGCTAATAGGGTCGTTTTAATTAATCCATTTTGGTTAATTTCCAGCCTGTTTCCGTGATTGTTGACTATTTTATTATTATTTTCTCTCTTTTCTTCCCCTCCTTTTGTGTTGCTTGTACCTGTTATTTGTTGTTACTTTGCGTATGGTACGTATGAATCTATGCATGGCTGATTAAAGTTTGTTAAATTAATGTTGTAGTTTTCAGGTTCCATTTCCTTGATGTTACGTCGCTTACCTGGAACGTTCCTACAGCTTTACCTGGTTCTTTGTTATACTTGGGGTATTTGCTAGGGGTGTCTTCAATTGTCTTGCATCTGTGAGCATAAGGTATTATTTAATTCATTTAGTTTAGTACATGTGCAATGCATTGTGTGAGCGGCCGCTCTTTGTGCTTACAACTCCATTTCGATATTACGTAGTATAATATTCTTCTATTCTGGTTATATTTATTATTAACCTTCGGTTCACCTATCTTAATTATTATTTAATCACTTCCTATATTCCCTTTTCCCTCTCAAAATATATATATATATATATATATATCATATATTATATTTTTTTTTTTTTTTTTTTTTTTTTTTTTTTTTTTTTTTTTTTTTTGCAAACCTAGATCTTATAAGTTAGAGTTTATCCATTATATTATTGTTTATGGTTACCTAGTGCTTATTCTGCAGGTCTACGTCCTGTGCTGCTTGTGCTAAACACCTATGCAGCATGCATTTGGTGGTACTGGGTTCTCCGACGCACCTTCGGTAGTCGTTATGAGTGTTTTCCGCTATTGTAAGTATTAAAAGGGGGGGGAAGGGATATCTAATCGGTTTAAGTCAATGGGTATTGTAAGGTGTCAGCGATCGCTGTTGTGTATTATAGTGTTTTATTTCATAATACAATATTTTAACAATATTATATAAAGTAGCATAGTATGATACCTTTTATTATGGTCACATTTATCATTGATATTTGATCAACTTATCTTATAACCTTTTCCATATTTGTTAACTAATTTTATTTCTTTTATATTGAGGCCACTGCGTCATCCTTGAACACGGGGTGGGTACATAATTTATTCCTGCGGGGTTCATGCATGTATGCTTCCTCGTATGGTGTTTTGGTTGTTCACAAGGTAACTTCCACTTTTACTGTTTTTGTTAGTTATTGTATGAACACATCTTATAATCCGACACTAATCGGAGCACACATAATAGTTTTTCTTTTCCTTTTAGATCTCTACTGTTTGTATTGCTCGATGAATAGCGTCACACGTCCCTTTGGTATAACCACTGTATTGTTATGATTTCTAGTAATATTGCATTTCGTATTGAGACAATTGGAATTAATTCATTTATTTATTTCAGCTGGCTGTCATATTTCATGCTCCGCGAATAGGGATACATAACCTATATTTGTACATACACTTCTTTATTCACAAGGTAACTTTCACTTGTAGTTATTTTATTTATTTATTGGATGAACATGGTTTATAACTAAACACTAATCAGAGCATACATAGTAATTTTCCTTTTCCTTTTAGATTGCTACTGTCCGTATTACTCGGTGAATAGTGTCACACGTCCTATTGGTTTAATCTCTGTATCGTTATGATTTTAGTAATGTCGTATTTCGTATTGAGACAATTGGGATTAATTCATTTATTTATTTCAGCTGGCTGTCATATTTCATGCTCCGCGAATAGGGATACATAACCTATATTTGTACATACACTTCTTTATTCACAAGGTAACTTTCACTTGTAGTTATTTTATTTATTTATTGGATGAACATGGTTTATAACTAAACACTAATCAGAGCATACATAGTAATTTTCCTTTTCCTTTTAGATTGCTACTGTCCGTATTACTCGGTGAATAGTGTCACACGTCCTATTGGTTTAATCTCTGTATCGTTATGATTTTAGTAATGTCGTATTTCGT
This sequence comes from Bombus hypnorum, assembly GCA_911387925.2. Taxonomy (NCBI): domain Eukaryota; kingdom Metazoa; phylum Arthropoda; class Insecta; order Hymenoptera; family Apidae; genus Bombus; species Bombus hypnorum. The sequence goes on from OU427027.1 coordinate 6,279,426, forward strand.
ATTGAGACAATTGGGATTAATTCATTTATTTATTTCAGCTGGCTGTCATATTTCATGCTCCGCGAATAGGGATACATAACCTATATTTGTACATACACTTCTTTATTCACAAGGTAACTTTCACTTGTAGTTATTTTATTTATTTATTGGATGAACATGGTTTATAACTATACACTAATCAGAGCACACATAATAGTTTTCTTTTCCTTTTAGGTCACTACTGCCTGTGTTACTTGATGAGCGGCACTACAACACACTACTGCAATACGTTGCCCACTGAAATCATTTTATTTATTATTTATTTCGGTTATGCGCTAGTTTTAACTTGTTTAAGTGCACTGTTCGCGGAATCTCTTTCACCTGAATCCTAACGTTTTGGTTTTCTAAGATTTCCAACACTCTGTGTGGTCCTGTATATTGATTACAAAATTTTCCTTTACTGGGTTCTTTTAGTAGATACACCAGGTCTCCTACCTTGAAATTTTGCGGGTTGATATGTCTATCGTAGTATTCTTTGGACCTCAACTTGGATTTCATCAAATTTTCTCTCGCTAACTGTTGCACAGTGTTGATTTTATCGAACAAGTCTCTGAGATATTCCGCATATGTGGATTCCATGTTTTCTTCAATTATCATTTCACCGGCGGGTTCTCTGGCTAAATGACCGAAAACTAATTCATGTGGGGAAAATTTTGTTCCTTCGTGTACAGAGGTGTTATAAGAAAACATGGCTAATTCTACCCATTCATCCCAGTTCTTGAAATTTTCGATGTACAATTTGAGATATTCAATCAATACGTGATGCGATCTTTCGATCGAACCATTACTTTGCGGGTGATATGCTGTCGTAGTGAATTGTTTTATACGAAATTTTTTTGCTACCTTTTTCATTAGGATGGATGTAAAATTCGCTCCTTGGTCGGTCAGGATTGCCCTTGGCGAGCCAAATCGACAAATAAATTGCTTTATGAAGGCGTCAGCTATTTCGGCTGAAGTGATTCTCCTGATCGGAATTCCGAGCGAGTACTTCGTTAGTAAATCTTGAATGGTTAATATATATTTATTTCCCTTTTGTGTGATTGGTAATGGGCCGACTATATCCATACTAATTTTATCAAAAGCTTTACCCGGTGTATCTGTGAGCACCATTGGTTGTTTAGTTTTTATTCTAGTAAGTTTCTTTAATTGGCACTCGTTACATGTTCTTATGTAATCTTGGATTTCCCTTTTCATGTTTTCCCAGTAGTAGTGTTGTCGTATCCTTTGGTAGGTTTTCGTTACTCCTTTGTGTCCCGCTACGGATGATTCGTGCTTTTCCCGTATTATATTACTTCGTATTTCTACTGGTGGGGTAATTACTTCTCCGGTGCAGATGGTAATAGTTATCGTTTTTCCTAAAAAGACTTCTTTTAGTTTCCTGATTATATGTCGCCAGGGTATTTCTTCCAAACTTCCTTTGCTAATGCTGAAGGACATTAATTGTTTCTCATTTACTACATCTAGCAAGGATTTTAGTGAATTTAGTAAATTCTCGGACGTTATTGGGATATGTCTGTTTTCCTTCACAGGTAGAGATATTATTTGCTTTCCCGAGTCCCAATTTAGTCTAGCCCTTTCTAACGTCAGATCTTCGTAACGTGGTAATTTCCCCGTTTCCTTCATTTCCATGGCTCCCCTATCTACAGGATCTCCTTTTATGTCAATAAAAATTACTTTATTGTCGTTTACTTTTGCTATTGAGTCTCTTGTTTCGGAAATTTTTACTTCTGTAATTATTGTAGGTTTAGCTTTTCCTTCTTGTTGTTGTGGAGGCTCGGAACATGACAGGGAAGACTCTTCCTCGCTCGCTGTTTCGGCCTCGCTTGTTTCTTGAACAGATGCTTCATCGGTGTTTCCGGTTGTTTGGTCAAAATTTTCCACGGGGGGTTTGTTTATGGTAAAATGTTTTTGAATGAACAATTTTTCCTTGTTTCTCAGTTCGTGGGGTGGAGGTAATTTATGTGGTTTAACCTTAAGTATAGGAGAATTTTCTATTGAGGTATCTAATTCGAGCCGTTTTGGGGCAGGATACTGGATCGACGAGTCTTCTGCTCTTTTCCTGATTGGCAGGCAGACCTCCGGGGGGTTTCTAGACAATGCGTCCGCATTTGCGTTCGCCCTGCCTTCCTTATATACGATATCAAATTCAAAGTCCGATAATTTTAGCTTCCATTTCCAAATTCTCGAAGTAGGATCCTTGATAGAATGCATCCATACTAGGGGTTTATGGTCAGTTACAATAGTAAATTTCCTTCCATATAAATACGGTCGGAAGTGCATGGCGCTATAAACGATTGCCAAACACTCCTTCTCTATAGTAGAGTAATTTTGCTCGGCGGAATTTAATAGTCTTGAGGCATATGCAATAGGTAAATCCTTTCCTATTGGTCCTTGACTCAGCACGCCGCTTATTGCATAACCTGATGCGTCTGTCGTTAGGTTAAAAGGTTTAGAAAAATCTGGATATTGCAGAATGGGTTTTGTCATTAGCGCTATCTTTAAGTCGTTGAATGCATTTTCCTGATTTTCTGTCCATTTGAAGGGAGTGTCTTTCTTTAATAATTGTGTCAATGGTTTCGCGACTTTGGAAAAATCGGGTATAAACCTTCTATAGTATCCTGCTAGTCCCAAAAACTGTTTAATATTTTTTACCTTTTTAGGTCGTGGAAATTTCGATACGGCTTCGATCTTTTTCGGGTCGGGTTTTACGCCATCTTCACTAATTATGTGTCCCAAGTAATTTACCTCATGTCGTAGAAACTCGCACTTGTCAGGCTGTAGTCGTAATCTAGCTTTCCTTAGTCTTTCCATTAACTTATTAAATTTTGTTTCATGTTCTTGAAGAGACCTCGAATAAATCACTATATCGTCCAAATAGACAAATAGTTCTATACCTTGCAATCCAGATAAGACTGAATTCATCAGGCGTTGAAATGTTGCTGGGGCATTTTTTAGTCCAAAGGGCATTCTTTTGAATTGGAAGTGTCCGTATGGTGTCGAGAATGCAGTTTTATGGGCGTCTTCCGGGGACATACGGATCTGGTGAAAACCTGATGCTAAGTCAAATGTGGAAAAATATTTTGCGCTTCCTAATTGATCCAATATTTCCGTGATGTTGGGGAGTGGGAAAGCATCACCAATCGTTTTATCATTCAGTTTCCTGTAATCAATGACTAATCTCCAACGTTTATTTCCTTGCGAATCGGGTTTTTTAGGTACAATCCATAGCGGTGAATTGTATGGAGATATTGATGGTTCCACGATGTCTGTGTCTAGTAGTTCCTGGATTTGTCGATTTATTTCCTCTCGGTGTACTGGTGGGTAACGATACTGCTTAGTATTGACTGGTATATCATCCGTCGTAATTATTCTATGTTCTAGAATTCCAGTTGCTTCCAGCGTTTCTCCTGGAATATGAAATCTATCTTGATTATTACGAACTAATTTTTCGACGTTTTTCCTTTCCTCTTCGTTCAAGTGTTCAAGTCGTAGCAATTCAATTATTTTGTCAGATCTGCTTTCCTTTGGTTTTGAAATTGCGTTACACACCGTACTAGGGAGCGGGGAGGGGTTTTCGAATTCCTTGATTACCATTGTTGGTGTTGTAAATTCATAGTCTCTTGAAGTAGTATTTATCACTCTCAAATAACCCTTTCCCTTATGATTTCTCACAACTGCGTTACCGAAATAAATCCCCTTGATCGGCTCAATTCTGGGAATAAATCCCTCTTTTATCTCTGGATTTGCTATATTTATTGAGCATGTTATCGAACTTCGTTTCGGTATGATTATTCTATCTTTAGTATCGAAGGGAATATAAACATTTCCCCATTTGACATACCTTTTCTCGTAGTCTAAACGAGCCTTGCACCCTGCAAAAAATTCGGATCCTAAGATTCCGTCTTGATCGATCAGCAACGAATCATCAACTACATGAAAAATAACTGGATGGCCCGCAACCTGTATTACTGTCTGCCCTAGGGAGACCAGGCTCGTCGCCGTAATTCCTCGCACTTCGACTGATTTCTTTTCGTTGATGACAGCTGAATCGGGTAACGCGGGTTTCTTAATGATATTAATTTCTGATCCAGAGTCTAATAATAAGGTCGTTTTAGTTTTTAAATCCGGGGAAACTATTCGCGCAGTTGGAGTTATTGGTGATTCATTTAGTTTTATTGAAATAATCCGGAGAGGTCGTCTTCCGAATCTGAGTCCGACTCCTGGTGATTTTCCTTCGTCGGTTGTTTCCGCATTAATTTTTCCCTTTGGCTTTGAAATTCCGGATTTTCTGCTTGCGTTTTCGTATGACTGTGAGATGACTCCCCCACGGTATTCAATGGTTGTTCCTTTGATTTTACTGTCTGCATTACGTTCGCTCTGTCTCTTATTGCGGGTTGTGAAATCGATCTCGTGGGGGTGGCTGGCCTTGATCTGTTTGTTACGGTAGGCACTGGCCTTCTTGTCGCTGCTTGCACTCTTGGGCGATTCGGGGTATCGTTCCTTCGAGGCTCGCCCCAATCTCTCGAAGGACGTGTTTGGTTTCCCGATTGCCTTGAAGCATAAGGTATGATTATTCCGGCATCTACTCGGGCTTTAAATTTATAGCAATCTCTTACTAGATGTCCAGGTTTTTTACAATAATTACATGTGATAGTGTTTTGTCTCGAATCGTTTGAATAATTCCGTGATGGAGGTACTGATCTTCGGTCTTGGCGGTTATTCCTGATATCGTTGTTAGTGTTCGGGGAACGCACACTGTCACGTTTGTAAATGTTCGGGTGCGTCGGTCGTTGGGGTCGCGTTCTATCATTTACTTGCTTTAATTCTCGTGTTGCCTTTACGGCTTGACGATACGCGTCATCTAAGGTGTGATACCCTGCTATCTTTACTCGTATATATACTTCATTCGGGAGTCCCTTAACGAAGGCCTCCCTCGTTTCCCAATCTATTGTATCTTGAATGTCGGGGGGTATAATGCCGTAGCCGCCTCTCTCTCCGTCCATTATCGCTAGCCTGAGATTTCGAACCCGATCCATATAGTCTAGTATGTCCTCCCCGGGTTGTTGAAATATTGTTCCTAATTCTCCCCTATATTCGTTAAGGGATTTCTTCGGGCCGAACAGATCTTTTAATTTGTTCCCGAAATCATTTAAATTTACCAATTCTGTGTCTTCGACGGCGAGAAACGCGTGACCGCGAAGCTTATTTACTAGTAATTTTACTAACTGGGGTTCTTGATATCTACCAACCATGCTGCGTGCGCGCTCGCATGCTCTTAAGAATTGAAATACCGAGGGTCGATGTCCGTCGAACACTGGTACAGACTCGATCGCGTCTTTTAATTTAATCGGTTGGGAATATCCACCTGGCTGTACCGTCTCTTGTTGAGTTGTCGGTTGCGATATGGGTGAATCAGGTTCCCTTCTTGTTTTGAATTCGAGCATGTTGTTTTGTAATTCATTCATTTTTGCACTCATATCGCGGAAATTCGCGTCCCATGCTTTAAGTTTTTCGGCTAATGTCAACACTACGTCTTCGTCCAATGATTCTAATTTAGTCGCCATTATTATTTAGGTATTGGTCTGTCAATAACCGTAACAACTTTAATCCTCTGTGGAGCGTATCCCACCGCTGCCACCAAAAATTTATTTAAGAATCTGTTACGTCCTCGTTTAAATCAAATTTAAGTTTGAATGTTATTTAAATTAAATTTCTGGTTGATTTGAATTTAGTCGGAAGATTTAATTTGATATGTTTGTATAAGGAAATATTGGTTTAAAAATTTCCAATTTGAATTCGGTAGTTGCTGCCACCAGAAATAGTCTAAGGGCTATTTCAAAATATATTTTCTTTTATTGGACAATACTATTTTGAATATTTAAATGAGCACTCGAAAATTATGATTTACACGGTAGTTACTGCCTCCGGAAACAGTCTGAGGACTGTTTCGATTAGAGAGATTTCTTTAAATAGTTTACCGATGAATTTATTGCTTATGGGTAGCGTTAGTTAGCGTTAGGCTATTGATAGATAAGTTCCACGTTTTCGGCTAACCTGCCATGTGCAGGAATACTGGCACGGGAGAGGATTAAAGTTGGATAAAATAAATATTTGACTTTGTTGCACAGAGTTTATTTAGGGTTAATATTGGTTTAAGATGTTATAATATATATAAATATATATATATATATATATGTGTGTGTGTGTGTGTGTGTGTGTGTGTGTGTGTGTGTGTGTGTGTGTGTGTGTGTGTGTGTAAACAAGTTAAAAATTAAATTGTCCTTGAAATTCGATCTCGTTACGCAGAATTTAGTTAGGTCTGAATATCTGGTTGTTTAAATCGTATTGGATATATATATATATATAAGTATATTTCTTCGCGTATGGTTGGTTTGTGAATTCAATTATTTCCGAGATTCGATTCTGCCGCACCGAATCTATTCGAATTCGGATATTAGATTGGTTAACTAACGAGGTATATATATATATATATTTCTATTTTATGGTTCGCGTGTGATTGGTTAGAGGATTGAATTATCTTCAAAATTTGGTTTCGCCATGCAGAGTTTACTAGGTTGAAATGTCCGGTTGTTTAGATTTGAATACTGAATTATTCAAACAGATGTATGGGAATATATATATATATATATATATGCGTATCTTGATGTGTTAGTATTGGAACCAGCGGGACATGAAATTTGCGTGTTTGGGGTTCGGATAGGAGCTTGGGGTTCTGTTAGTCTGACACAAATTTACTTTTACGTTTCCCCTTTTCTTTCCCTAGGTTTCGTGAGTGGATTTGTTGTTTCAACTAAATCTCAGGTTGTCTGCTAGGGTGGTTTTGTCATTACGATTTCCCCGTCTCTCAAATTCAGTAATTAAACAAATGACTTTAACGATCCTCTCTGTGTGAGATTTGTGTGATTTCGCAAGCCTTGCCCAAAGACGGGCGATATTTGCCAACAGTGGGAGAAGGAATGCGAAGATCAATGGGTGTCCCCGACAAACGACAACACCTTTATTCACAAGCTGACACAGCGAATGATCCTTCAGTTAAAATCCTGGAGGAAACTTCTCTCCCTTTTTATGATTGTATGCAGGGATGGCGAGGATAAAGGTACCAATTAATCGAATGTCGGTGATGGTGCAACCCTGCTGTGGGAGTTCGGTCTTGTATTATATATTTTATTAATCTGCAACAATGAGCTCAATAGTCCTCTCTGCGTAAAGTTTGTGTGATTTCGCAAGCCTTGCCCAAAGACGGGCGATATTTGCCAACAGTGGGAGGAGGAATGCGAAAATCAATAAGTGTTTCAATAAATGAAAACACCGTTGCACAAGATCACACAGCGAACGACTCTTTGTTTAAAGTTCAACACTAATGGTTTAGATTTGAACTCCCTTCAGGGTAAAAGGAAAATAAGACCGGATGTGTTACTTGGAGGTAAAGGAATTTAATTTGCCTCTTAATTATAATGAATTTATCGAAGGGGAAGGAGTTTTATAAATTTAATATATCTTACCTTGAATAGAACGTGCTATCAGGAGCCATGTCTTCGTCGCTGTTGGTGACCGTCGGTGTATTTATAATCGGATTTAGTATTCGAATTCGGGTATAATTATTATTAAAACTTTTCGTTTTACGGATTTATTCTAAGTATAATATACATCGAATAAAACTTATATCGCGGTTACTGGTATGTTTATTTTCTCTTGATTTCGCTAATGGAAGAGGAATACTTATAAAGCTTAGCACGACTTAGCTACTGACAAAGACCACAGAATGAAACGTACATGGACGACAAAATAATAATGCGCGAATTCTTTGTTGCTGCGTTTATTTATAATAGCATCCCCCGCAGGGTGGAGGCTATCCGATAGTCCGCTTCCGTGGGAGTCCGGATGTCGAAGTTTAGGATTTCTGGAATTGTACGTGAGAGAATGTAAATTCCGTGATCGTTGGTGATTTCTTCTGCTTCGTTGTCTTGTCTCGAATTTCTAGACTTCCGTCGTTGGTACCTGAGAGGTTGCAATATTCCGTATTTCAACTTAGCTCTTGCATTTCTGCTGAGGCAGTGTTTAGGAGACTTGGAGTCTTTCGTGCTGATCTAGTTTTCTCGAGAACTTCTATGTTAGTGCTGTGGGAATTGTCTGTATTCCTCGGTGGCGACTGGAGTCTCATTATTATATCGACGTTTGCTCGGACGACACGCGTGGTCCACTGCTCTCCCGTACTAAGGGTTTCCTCCGGGTTATTTTGCGTAAGTTTGGTTTTGATTAATATTTCCGCATCCTGGTTGTTTTCAGTATTCAGTTAAATTTGATTTTGCTAGTTCCGTAGGTTCCGGTGGTTTTTGGTTTGTGACGCTTGAATGATGGCTGCGGAGGCATTTTCTTCAGAGGTTCCTATGCAGTCTGTCCTGGTGCGTTTTGTCTTGTTTTAGACTGCTTATTTTATCCTATTTTGTTTCATTGTATTATATTATTTTAGCGCAAGAGGAAGAGAGACTGCGAAGAAACCGTGAGTGAGCCGTGCGAACGGAATCAACGCCCGAGGTGTTATGACCAACCACAAGTATCAGAGTTGTTGGAAGAGTTATGCGATATTGACATTGATATTGATATTGATGTCGATGCCTTGGATTTTTCGTCAGAGTCGAATTCTGCTGCTGATGAAAGCTTCTTCGATGCGGAAACTATCATTCTCGAGTGGGATGATCCTCCGCTCGAAGTTGTTGATACCGACCGATGTGTGAAGATGCGTTTCCCCGATGAAGTTCCTGAAGAAGTTTTGGAAGCACATCTTCGTCACTATACTTCCGGAAAAAGGGGAATTTCTCCTGTAGTGCGTCATTGGTGCATGTGTAGGTTTAGCGAGCTTTATCCTGGAGCTCCGTGTTTCGATTTCGACTTAGTATAGTTGCTTTATATTAGTTCGCTGTTTAACAATTTTGTTACATGTGTATATGAATATCTATATATATATATGTATATGTATATACGTGTGTATATATGCATACATGTTTCATAATATAGTTTCATCGGATTGTTGTTTTGCTAGTATAAGGTAATGTTTTCCTTTTTATACTTACTATATATATATATATTTTATTATATATGTATATATATATATTATATATATATATATATATATATATATATATATATATATAGATATTTTGTTTTTACATCTGTATTCGAAAATGTGGTTACGCATGGGATTTACTCAAAATTTAAAAGTGTTAGCTAATAGTGCGTTTTCATGATGTGTTTCTTATGGCTGATTTTTATCAATTTCTAACATTTCTGTTACAATAATGTGTTATGTTGTATTTATTATTATATATATTTTTTTTTATATATATATATTTTTTTTATCTTGTATCAAGTATTTACTGTTCCTTTATATTATATTTTTTTTCCTTTTTTTTTTTGAAAAAGAAAATATAACTTATTTGTAACGCGTAAAAATTACCATGTGTGTTGATTATCCAAAATGGCCGCCTATGAATGTCCCTAGTATATGGTGACTTTTTATTGATATCAGATCTCATTGTTTATTAATTACTTATGACCTATTTTAACCTTTGGCGTAGGATAAAAGTGAGAATAATATAATTTGCATTTATATGGTTATTGCATGTATTCCGATGTGTACGTATAAGAGCTATTGACAATCTAAGATGGCTGCTCGTGAATGCAGAGTGACGGGTTTCGATATTGAAATAATTATTCGCCCGTCACTAAATTTATTTCGTTCTGGTGCGGTTTAAAATTGAAATGACCATAATGTTGCTCGTGTAATTGTAATGTACAGATATATTTATATATATATATGTATGTATATCTATATATATTCATACATATATACATCTATGCGTATGTATTGGTGGTGTGGACTTTCGTGCAAAATTACTTTAAAGTTGTCTGAACAATTTTGTTTTTAATAATATCGTGTTGTGTATTCTATTTCTTTTATTGTTCGTTTGGATTATCAGTGGTTAGATTTGAAGTATAGGTATCATATATATATATATATATATGTACATGTGTATTTATTTTCGAAATTTGGTTAATCTTAATTACTCATTTTATGTTCAATTTAATATATATATATGGATATATATATATATATATATATATATATATATGTATATATATATGTATATATATATTATTTTTTTGATGGTGTAGTGTGATATTATATATTTGAGGTTATGTGTCAATTGTTTGATTTTATATATGTATTTTATAATATAATTGTAGTTTGTTTCTGATGTTTATAATTTGGTGTGATTATGCATATTTATACTGGGTGGTAGAGTTACTGTGCGTAACTCTCCAAGTCGTTGCAGTGTTAATTTTGATCGAGTGATTAATTTATAGTTAGTTCTGATGCTGTTATGTTGTGTGTTCTATTTTATGTTCATTTAGATGCATGTACGTTCCGTAATGCAGTTTTCATATATAATTATTTACTGAGATGGTGCCTAGCTTAATTATGTATTTCGTGTTGCGTCTACTAGATTATCAATTTGGTTTTATAACATAGAACACGCGCACACATATATATATATATATTTTTCTGACAATATGATTTAAAGTAATGTTGTGTATTTGGGGTGATGTGTCAATTATTTGATTTCATGTTCGTGATATGATAACATAGTATTGGAGATTTTGTTCTTGATATTAGGTTATTGTATGTTTGATGCGGTTATACATATTTATGCTGGACGGTAGAATTACTGTGCGTAATTCTCCAAGTCATAATGTTAATTGCTTTGATCGTGTGGTTAGTTAGTAGTTAGTTTAATGTTGATTGGATTATTAGTAGTTCAATTTGAAATGTAGATTTTATGTATATACATGCATGTCTCGTAGCACAGCCATCATACATGATTCCCCCGCTGGAGCATTGGCTGGTTTCCAATTATCGATTCAATTAATCATTGATTTAATAGAACACGCACACATATGTATATTTCTAACAATGTGATTTTATGTAAATTCTTCAATATTGTGTATTTAAGGTTATGCATTCGTTCGACTGTTAATCATTTGGTTTCTTATATACATATATATATTTGTAGTTTGATAAGTTTGGATTTGTTACGTAGCACTGAGGATTTCATCGCCAATATATTTATATTTGTATGTAGTTCTCTAAGTTATTGCGGTATTAATTGTTTTGATCATTTTGATTTGTTAGTAGGTTTACTTAGTCGTTAATGTTTTATCCTTGCATTAAAATGTTTATTCCTGTTGTTTTGATTATTTCCCTTCCATAGTCATTCTTGTTTGGTTCGTCGGGGCAGTTAGTGTACTGTTGGTTAATTAGTTTCTTCAGTCGTTTACATATTTCATATTTGTAGATCAATTAACATAAGTTCTCCTATTGTTTTATTTATTTTCCTTTACTGATTATTCTTATTTCTTGATTTATTTGTTTGGTTCGTGACTCAGTTGATTCGTTAGTTAGTTTTATTTAAATTCTTCCTTCTTGATATTGAATTCACTGAATGTTACATTCATATATTTTGTTTATTGGATGATTGAGCCATTGATTTCCAGATCACAAGTTGGTTATTGGTAGACCTATTTAATGTTATATTCATTTGTTTCGTGTATTGGTTGGTTTACACGGTACTGAGCCATAGGTTTTCAAATCGCGAATCAGTTATTGGTAGTTTTATTCAATGTTATATACATAGATTTTTGAACTATATATATATATATATATTCGTCCTTATATGCGAGTCTATTAGTCGTCCCCTTATTTAATAATATTTTATGTTAATTTCTTATTTAACTTCGTAGTAGCGTGCGTTGATTGGTGTGTTCGAGTCCTTTTCTCGCGTTAATTGGCGCATAGTAGTTTTGTTTCTTCGTTACGGCACGTGCGGAGCGCGGGACGTGACAATACCATATAACGTTATGTTATGTAACATAATGCGCTATAACGTTATACAATGTAACGTAATAGGTTATAACGTTATACCTTCTAACCTAACACGTTATAACATTATACCATGTAACGTTATGCTATATAACATAATGTGTTATAACGTTATACTATATAACGTAATACGTTTTAACGTTATACCTTCTAACGTAACACGTTATAACATTATACCATATAGCGTTATGTTATATAACGTAATAAGTTATAACGTTATACCATATATCGCAGTACGTTATAACGTTTTACCGTATAACGTTATGCTACATAACGTAATACGTTATAACGTTATACCATCTAACGTAACACGTTATAACTTTATACCTTATAACGTTATGTTATATAACGTAATAAGTTATAAAGTTATACCATACATCGTATTCCGCTATAACGTTATACCATATAGCGTTCTGTTATATAGCGTAATGCGATATAACGTTACACAATATAACGTGTTACGTTATAACGTCATACCTTCTAACGTAACACGTTATAACACTATACCATATAACGTTATATTATATATCATAATGCGTTATAACGTTATACTATATAACATAATACGTTTTAACGTTCTATCTTCTAGCGTAACACGTTATAACATTATACCATATAACGTTATGTATTATAACGGAATACGTTATAACGTTATACCATATACCGAGGTACGTTATAACGTTTAACCGTATACCATTATGCTACATAACGTAATGCGTTATAACGTTATACTATATAACGTAATACGTTATAACTTTATACCTTATAACGTTATGTTATATAACGTAATACGAAATAACGTTATACAATGTAACGTAATACGTTATAACGTTATACCTTCTAACGTAACACGTTATAACACTATACCATATAACGTTATGTTATATAACATAATGCGTTATAACGTTATACTATATAACGTAATACGTTTTAACGTTCTACCTTCTAGCGTAACACGTATAACATTATACCATATAACGCTATGTATTATAACGGAATGCGTTATAACGTTATACCATATACCGAGGTAAGTTATAACGTTTAACCGTATACCATTATGCTACATAACGTAATGCGTTATAACGTTATACCTTCTAGCGTAACACGTTATAACATTATACCATATAACGTTATGTATTATAACGGAATACGTTATAACGTTATACCATATACCGAGGTACGTTATAACCTTTAACCGTATACCATTATTCTACATAACGTAATGCGTTATAACGTTATACTATATAACGTAATACGTTATAACTTTATACCTTATTACGTTATGTTATGTAACGTAATGCGATATAACGTTATACAATATAACGCAATACGTTAGAGACGTTATACCTTCTAACGTAACACGTTATAACATTATACCATATAACGTTATGTTATATGACATAATGCGTTATAACGTTATACTATATAACGTAATACGTTTTAACGTTATTGCTTCTAACATAACACGTTATAACATTAAACCATATAGCGTTATGTTATATAACGTAATAAGTTATAACGTTATACTATATAACGTAATACGTTTTACGTTATACCTTCTAACGTTATGTGTTATAACGTAATACGAAATAACGTTATACAATGAAACGTAATACGTTATAACGTTATACCTTCTAACCTAACACTTTATAACATTATACCATACAGCGTTATGTTATATGACGTAATAAGTTATAACGTTATACCATATATCGCAGTACGTTATAACGTTTTACCGTATTACATAATGCTACATAACGTAATGCGTTATAACGTTATACTATATAACGTAACACGTTATAACTGTATACCTTATAACGTTATGTTATATAACGTAATACGATATAACGTTATACAATGTAACGTAATACGTTATAACGTTATACCTTCTAACGTAACACGTTATAACACTATACCATATAACGTTATGTTATATAACATAATGCGTTATAACGTTATACTATATAACGTAATACGTTTTAACGTTCTACCTTCTAGCGTAACTCGTATAACATTATACCATATAACGTTATGTATTATAACGGAATGCGTTATAACGTTATACCATATACCGAGGTACGTTATAACGTTTAACCGTATACCACTATGCTGCATAACGTAATGCGTTATAACGTTATACTATATAACGTAATACGTTATAACTTTATACCTTATTACGTTATGTTATGTAACGTAATGCGATGTAACGTTATACAATATAACGCAATACGTTAGAACGTTATACCTTATAACGTAACACGTTATATCATTATACCATATAACGTTATGTTATATAACGTAATAAGTTATAACGTTATACTATATAACGTAATACGTTTTAACGTTATACCTTATAACGTTATGTTATATAACGTAATACGAAATAACGTTATACAATGTAACGTAATACGTTATAACGTTATACCTTCTAACGTAACACGTTATAACATTATACCATATAACGTTATGTTATATAACATAATGCGTTATAACATTATACCATATATCGCAGTACGTTATAACGTTTTACCGTATAACATAATGCTACATAACGTAATGCGTTACAACGTTATACTATATAACGTAACATGTTATAACTTTATACCTTATAACGTTATGTTATATAACGTAATACGATATAATGTTATACAATGTAACGTAATACATTATAACGTTATACCTTCTAACCTAACACGTTATAACATTATACCATGTAACGTTATGTTATATAACATAATGCGTTATAACGTTATACTATATAACGTAATACGGTTTAACGTTATACCTTCTAACGTAACACGTTATAACATTATTCCATATATCGTTATGTTATATAACGTAATAAGTTATAACGTTATACCATATATCGCAGTACGTTATAACGTTTTACCGTATAACATTATGCTACATAACGTAATACGTTATAACGATATACCTTCTAACGTAACAGGTTATAACTTTATACCTTATAACGTTATGTTATATAACGTAATAAGTTATAAGGTTATACCATACATCGTATTCCGCTATAACGTT
This sequence comes from Bombus hypnorum, assembly GCA_911387925.2. Lineage (NCBI taxonomy): Eukaryota > Metazoa > Arthropoda > Insecta > Hymenoptera > Apidae > Bombus > Bombus hypnorum. Next base: position 6,294,460 of record OU427027.1, read on the forward strand.
ATACCATATAACGTTATGTTATATAACGTAATGCGATAGAACGTTACACAATATAACGTGTTACGTTATAACGTCATACCTTCTAACGTAACACGTTATAACACTATACCATATAACGTTATGTTATATATCATAATGCGTTATAACGTTATACTATATAACGTAATACGTTTTAACGTTCTATCTTCAAGCGTAACACGTTATAACATTATACCATATAACGTTATGTATTATAACGGAATACGTTATAACGTTATACCATATACCGAGGTACGTTATAACGTTTAACCGTATACCACTATGCTACATAACGTAATGCGTTATAACGTTATACTATATAACGGAATACGTTATAACTTTATACCTTATTACGTTATTTTATGTAACGTAATGCGATATAACGTTATACAATATAACGCAATACGTTAGAGACGTTATGCCTTATAACGTAACACGTTATATCATTATACCATATAACGTTATGTTATATATCGTAATAAGTTATAACGTTATACTATATAACGTAACACGTTATAACTTTATACCTTATAACGTTATGTTATATAACGTAATACGAAATAACGTTATACAATGTAACGTAATACGTTATAACGTTATACCTCCTAACGTAACACGTTATAACACTCTACCATATAACGTTATGTTATATAACATAATGCGTTATAACGTTATACTATATAACGTAATAAGTTTTAACGTTCTACCTTCTAGCGTAACACGTATAACATTATACCATATAACGTTATGTATTATAACGGAATGCGTTATAACGTTATACCATATACCGAGGTACGTTATAACGTTTAACCGTATACCACTATGCTACATAACGTAATGCGTTATAACGTTATACTATATAACGTAATACGTTATAACTTTATACCTTATTACGTTATGTTATGTAACGTAATGCGATATAACGTTATACAATATAACGCAATACGTTAGAACGTTATACCTCATAACGTAACACGTTATATCATTATACCATATAACGTTATGTTATATAACGTAATAAGTTATAACGTTATACTATATAACGTAATACGTTTTAACGTTATACCTTATAACGTTATGTTATATAACGTAATACGAAATAACGTTATACAATGTAACGTAATACGTTATAACGTTATACCTTCTAACGTAACACGTTATAACATTATACCATATAACGTTATGTTATATAACATAATGCGTTATAACATTATACCATATATCGCAGTACGTTATAACGTTTTACCGTATAACATAATGCTACATAACGTAATGCGTTACAACGTTATACTATATAACGTAACATGTTATAACTTTATACCTTATAACGTTATGTTATATAACGTAATACGATATAATGTTATACAATGTAACGTAATACATTACAACGTTATACCTTCTAACCTAACACGTTATAACATTATACCATGTAACGTTATGTTATATAACATAATGCGTTATAACGTTATACTATATAACGTAATACGGTTTAACGTTATACCTTCTAACGTAACACGTTATAACATTATTCCATATATCGTTATGTTATATAACGTAATAAGTTATAACGTTATACCATATATCGCAGTACGTTATAACGTTTTACCGTATAACATTATGCTACATAACGTAATACGTTATAACGATATACCTTCTAACGTAACAGGTTATAACTTTATACCTTATAACGTTATGTTATATAACGTAATAAGATATAAGGTTATACCATACATCGTATTCCGCTATAACGTTATACCATATAACGTTATGTTATATAACGTAATGCGATAGAACGTTACACAATATAACGTGTTACGTTATAACGTCATACCTTCTAACGTAACACGTTATAACATTATATCATATAGCGTTATGTTATATAACGTACTAAGTTATAACGTTATACCATATATCGCAGTACGTTATAACGTTTTACCGTATAACATTATGCAACATAACGTAATGCGTTATAACGTTACACTATATAACGTAACACGTTATAACTTTATACCTTATAACGTTATGTTATATAACATAATGCGATATACCGTTATACAGTATAAAGTAATACGTTATAACGTTATACCTTCTAACGTAGCACGTTATAACATCATAGTATATAACGTTATGTTATATAACGTAATAAGTTATAAAGTTATACCATACATCGTATTCCGCTATAACGTTATACCATATAACGTTATGTTATATAACGTAATGCGATATAACTTTACACAATATAACGTGTTACGTTATAACGTTATACATTCCAACGTAACACGTTATAACACTATACCATATAACGTTATGTTATATAACATAATGCGTTATAACGTAATACTATATAACGTAATACGTTTTAACGGTCTACCTTCTAACGTAACTCGTTATAACATTACACCATATAAGTTTATGTAATATAACGGAATACGTTATAACGTTATACAATATAACGCAATACGTTAGAACGTTATACCTTATAACGTAACACGTTATATCATTATACCATATAACGTTATGTTATATAACGTAATGCGATATAACGTTTCACAATATAACGTGTTACGTTATAACGTCATTCCTTCTAACGTAACAAGTTATAACATTATACCATATAACGTTATGTATTATAGCGGAATACGTTATAACGTTATACCATATACCGAGGTACGTTATAACGTTTAACCGTATACCATTATGCTACATAACGTAATGCGTTATAACGTTATATTATATAACGTAATACGTTATAACTTTATACCTTATAACGTTATGTTATGTAACGTAATGCGATATAACGTTATACAGTATAACGTAATGCGGTATAACGTTATACTATATAACGTAACACGTTATAACTTTATACCTTATAACGTTATGTTATATAACATAATGCGTTATAACGTTACACTATATAACGTAATACGTTTTAACGTTATTCCTTCTAACGTAACACGTTATAACAATATACCATATAGCGTTATGTTACATAACGTAATAAGTTATAACGTTATACCATATATCGCAGTACGTTATAACGTTTTACCGTATAACATTATGCTACATAACGTAATGCGTTATAACGTTACACTATATAACGTAACACGTTATAACTTTATACCTTATAACGTTATGTTATATAACATAATGCGATATAACGTTATACAGTATAACGTAGTACGTTATAACGTTATACCTTCTAACGCAGCACGTTATAACATCATACCATATAACGTTCTGTTATATAACGTAATAAGTTATAAAGTTATACCATACATCGTATTCGGCTATAACGTTATACCATATAACGTTATGTTATATAACGTAATGCGATATAACGTTAAACAATATAACGTGTTACGTTATAACGTTATACCTTCTAACGTAACACGTTATAACTTTATACCTTATAACGTTATGTTATATAACGTAACGCGATATAAAGTTATACAATGTAACGTAATACGTTATAACGTTACACAATGTAACGTAATACGTTATAACGTTATACCTTCTAACGTAACACGTTATAACATTACACCATATAACGTTATGTAATATAACGGAATACGTTATAACGTTATACCATATACCGATGTACGTTATAACTTTTAACCGTATACCATTATTCTACATAACGTAATGCGTTATAAAGTTATTCTATATAACGTAATACGTTATAACTTTATACCTTATAACGTTATGTTATGTAACGTAATGCGATATAACGTTATACATTATAACGCAATACGTTGGAACGTTATACCTTATAACGTAACACGTTATATCATTATACCGTATAACGTTATGTTATATAACGTAATAAGTTATAACGATATACTATATAACGCAATACGTTTTAACGTTATACCTTATAACGTTATGTTATATAACGTAATACGAAATAACGTTGTACAATGTAACGTAATACGTTATAACATTATACCATATAACGTTATGTTATATAACGTAATACGTTATAACGTTATATCATATAACGTTATGTTTTATGACGTAATACGTTATAACGTTATACCATATAACGTAATACGTTATAACGTTATGCTATATAACGTAATACTTTATAACGTTATTCCATATACCGTAGTACGCTATAACGATTTACCATATAACATTATGCTACATATCGTAATGCATCATAACGTTATACTATATAACGTAATACGTTATATCGTCATACCACAAAACGTTATGTTATATAACGTACTGCGTTATAACGTTATACTATATAACGTAATACGTTATTACATTATACTATATAACGTAATACGTTATAACGTTGTACCTTTTAAGGTAATACGTTATAACTTTATACCATATAACGTTATGTTATATAACGTAATGCGTTATAACGTTATATCATAAAGTTATGTTTTATGACGTAATACGTTGTAACGTTATACCATATAACGTAATACGTTATAACTTTATCCTATATAACGTAATACGTTATAACGTTATATCATATAACGTTATGTTTTATGACGTAATACGTTATAACGTTATACCATATAACGTAATACGTTATAACGTTATGCTATATAACGTAATACGTTATAACGTTATTCCATATACCGTAGTACGCTATAACGTTTTACCATATAACATTATGCTACATATCGTAATGCATCATAACGTTATACTATATAACGTAATACGTTATATCGTCATACCACAAAACGTTATGTTATATAACGTATTGCGTTATAACGTTATACTATATAACGTAATACGTTATAACATTATACTATATAACGTAATACGTTATAACGTTGTACCTTTTAAGGTAATACGTTATAACTTTATACCATATAACGTTATGTTGTATAACGTAATGCGTTATAACGTTATGTTATATAACGTAATAAGTTATAACGTTATACCATATAACGTTGTGTTATATAACGTAATAGTTCTGCCCGAGCAGTCGAGCTATGCGGACGTGAGAACCAGTGCCTCCGTAAGTACGACAAGTGGGAAAGAAAAGAGAAGAGAAAAGAAAAGTGAAGTGCAACACAACCAATATACTAAAACTAAAGGATGGAAAACATCCAAAAAATACCAACTATAGAAATCCTAAACAAAGGCGAAACATGTGCCATAAACAGAGCAATAGACCAACAGATCTCAAATAAATCAACAAGTGAAGTGGATTGCTCAGATACAAACGAAATAGCGATGGAAATTACGAAAAAAATGAAGAAAAAAATAATACTAGCAATGTTCCACCACATTACAACGAAAGCTGGAAGACTGCAATTCCCAGCAAAAAACGAAGGATAAACACAAACACAAATGCTAAGAGGACGATAGAACCAGAAGGACAAAAATGGCTACAGGAAATTCCTATACATAACTCTTTCAGCTCACTGCCAGAAGAGATGGATGTAGACCCAGCTGACAAACCAATGACAAACATTCCTAAACCTCCACCAATCTTCATTGATGCTAAAATAATAGATCCCCTCATCGAACTGCTAAACATCACGGCAGGAAAAGAAAATTACACCATCAAACAACTCAAACTAGAACAGATAAAAGTACAAACCAATACCCCAGAAATATATAGAAAAGTAACAAAAGCGCTAAAGGAAAAAAACGCCGGGTATCATACCTACCAACCCAAATCTGATAAAAGCTACAAAGCAGTAATCAGAGGCTTACATCCTAAATCGAACACAAACAACATATGTGAGGAATTAGCCAAAATCGGACACCAGGTGAGAACGATCAACAACATAACCAGATTTGACACCAAGCAACCACTACCGCTATTTTTAATAGAACTAGAACCTAAAAATAATAACAAAGAAATTTTTGAAATTAAGAAAATTTTAAACACGATAATTACAGTTGAGCCACCCAGACACAAAAAAGACATACCGCAATGTGTGAGGTGTCAACAATATGGGCATACAAAAAATTACTGTAACAGAAACCCGGCGTGTGTCAAATGCGCAGGAAAGCACCTAACAGCGAACTGCCCACACACGGGAAAAATAAATAACGCAAAGTGTTTCAATTGCGGTGGAAACCACCCAGCTAGTTACAAAGGCTGTTTAGTCAGAAAGCAACTACAAAAAAAACTTTTTCCGCCGCTTCGTAACAGGACATATAATAACTCTAACACTCAACAGGATAGCACAGTAACTGAAACATCAACAAACGTTCAGCATGTAATGAACCATAACAATACCAACACCCTTGGTAGCCGAAGCTACGCGCAAGTAGCGAAACAGTCAACACCTTTAGATAATCACAACCAGAACATTAACATCGACGACACTACAGAAATTAAAGAACTATTAAAGATATCCATCAAAAACACGGAATTCCTGGCAAAAATGATAAGTGAACAAAATGCAATCCTTAAGCAGCAAACGCAACAAATCACACTCATGCTACAACTACTTACAAACACGCTAACTAAAAAATAAAAATGGACACGCTGTATTTTCGTACGTTCGCGGGGAGACGCGATCTCGAAGAAGCGCGTCAACGGGAGGCGTAAATTCCCGTTACGATTGACTGATCGACGCCACGAATCGTGCGATCCCTTATTTCTTTTGGGATAATAAGGGTAGTTAAATAGTGGACAACGCTGCGGTTAACAGGTTGCGTATATTTATACAATCCAAACAACTTGATGCGATACAAGATGAATATACAATACGGATGAATACGACCTGACTATATTCGCCTTGTTGGCTGACTGACTTGCGAGGATCCTGGAGGTAGACTGGCTTGCTCTGATGTCTGAACTGGAGAGAGAGTTTTGATCGAGCCTCTCTTCGCTCTTATATCCTACTGAAGAACAGCTTGAGGTGGGGGTGTCCTTTGACCGAAGGACGAGGTTTCGTTCTTCACATCTGGCGTTAGAAAGTGACGATAATTATCCGCGCTGCTGATTTATTGCGAACCATTCTGATGAAGAAGGATATAAGGAAGTCTCCCATCACCGTGGGTCGGGGGTGACTTCATTCCTGGGGAAAACTAGTCGTTTTCCCGGTCGGTGACTACCTGCTTTTCCGTGCTTTTTTAATAGCCTAATAGACTAAGGACTTTTCCTGAATCCGGACATAAACCGAAAATACTTCTAGCCAAATAGTTTGATTGGCAACATGTGGAAACCATTAGCTAAAAGTGGACGTTTGATGGCCGGTCCTTGAGTTTATTGAGGGTCGGGAAGAAGGTAGTTGGGCCGCTTTCTGCCAGGTAACGTCGGCTGGGGTGCAGATGTGCCATGCGACGTAACACACGCTTAAAATAGCAGCCTGGAACTCTAACGGCCTACAACAAAGGGCCCTAGAAACTAAAACATTCCTGTATAACAATAATATCGATATACTTCTTGTTTCAAAAACACACTTCACTATAAAAAACTATTTAAAAATACCGTACTACACCATATATGATACCAAGCATCCCTCAGGAAAACCACACGGAGGAACCGCAGTAATAGTAAGAAACGATATTAAACACCATTTACACAGTCAGGTTAGTAAAGAATATATCCAAGCAACCACCGTTACAGTACAAACTAGCAGCAACTATCTACAGCTGTCAGCAGTATATGTACCACCGCGACATAAAATTACATCTCAAATGTGGGAAGATTACTTTCAACATTTAGGTGATAAGTATATTGCAGCGGGAGACTATAATTCAAAGCACACACTGTGGGGATCAAGAATCAATACACCTCGAGGTAGAACCTTGGAGAAATACATTAGAAACAATAACCTCAATATATTATCCACAGGAAGACCGACTTACTGGAAGACAGACTTGAGCAAAATACCTGACCTACTTGATTTTGCAGTTACAAAAGGACTAAATGCAAATAAACTAAATATGGAACTCAGCCTCGAGCTTAGCTCCGATCATACACCCATAATTATTACATACTTAAACAAACCAATAATTTATAACAATTCAGAGACACTATGCAATAAAACCACCAAATGGCAAACATTTAAAGAAATAACTGAGAGCAAAATCAACTGCAACATCCCATTGAAAACACCCGAACATATCGAACAAGCAGTAATAACGCTTACAGAAACTATTCAGGAAGCAGCATGGACAACCACCATACCTGAATCAACTAATAGACCAACAAAAATAATTCCGCCAGACATCCTTGAAAAAATTAGAGAAAAAAGAAAAGCGAAAGCAAAATGGCAAAAACATAGATCAAAAGAAAACAAAAAACACCTAAATAAACTTGCAAAGGAAATAAAAAACAAAATAAAAGAACACAATAACAATGAGTTCACATAATTCATAGAGTAACTATCTGCACACGAGAACTGTAACTACTCCCTTTGGAAAGCCACAAAAAAAATAAAGAAGCCAATAAAACTAGTCCCAGCAATCAGAAAAGCAAATAATACATGGGCAAGAAGCAACGAAGAACAAGCTGAAGAATTTTCCAACCACCTAAGCAACATATTTACACCACATAATATCAATAATAGCAACCACAACTGTCATATGGACGAGGATGAGGTAATCACTAGTACTGCAACTGACAATCATTACATCATACCTAAAACAACAGCACATGACATTAGAAACATAATCGAGAAAACAAAAAATAATAAGGCACCAGGAATTGACCAAATCAATGGTATAATCTTGAAAAACCTTCCTCCAAAAGCGATACGGCTAATTACAATAACTTTCAATGCAATATTAAGAATCCAATATTATCCTAAATTATGGAAACTAGCACAGGTCATAATGTTACCTAAACCAGGCAAAGACCCACACCAATCAGCATCTTACACACCAATATCACTACTTCCAGTATTCTCCAAAATACTGGAAAAAATAATTTACGCCCGCCTAAAACCAATAATAGAGAAGGAAAAACTAATACCAGATCACCAATTTGGATTCAGGAACAAACACTCCACGATAGAGCAAATGCACAGACTCACAAACGAAATAATACTAGCAATAGAAAGCAAACAATACTGCACAGCCCTCTTTATGGACATCGAGAAAGCATTCGACAAAATAAACCACGATAGTCTACTTCAATCAATCAGAAAACAATTCCCGGAGCAGATATACCATTTAATCAAATCTTACTTAAGCAACAGAACTTTTTCAGTAAAAATTAAAAACACATACTCTCAAGTTAAAGACATCAAGGCAGGGGTTCCGCAAGGAAGCGTCTTGGGACCAATTCTATACACACTATGCACGGCCAACATACCAAAAACTACCAATAGCAAAATACTGACATTTGCGGATGACACTGTTGTACTAGTCAGGCACACTAACCCTGCAACAGCAGTCACATTACTACAAGAACATATCGTAAAAATAGAAAAGTGGCTTCAAGTTAAACAAATTAAAGCGAACCCTGATAAATGCAACCACATTACATTCACACTGCGAAAACAGTTACCACCAAACATTACACTCAACGGCACGCACATAATACAAACAAGGCAAGTCAAATACCTAGGACTACACTTTGATACACGATTCACATGGAAACAGCATATCAAATCAATAATAAGCAAAATACAGATAGCAAGGAGACAGATGTACTGGTTAACAAGTCGAAAATCCAAACTAAGCATAGAAAACAAATTAAAAATCTACAAAACCATCATAAAACCAATCTGGACGTAGGGAATACCACTATGGGGAACAGCAGCTATGAGCCATATAACCAAACTAGAGGCAATGCAATCTAAAATACTCAGAACAATAGTAAACGCCCCATGGTACGTTAGAAACGAGGACATACGGAAAGACCTTGGAATACCAACGGTCAAGGAAGAGATTAGCAGATTCGCAAGAAGGTACAGAGAAAGATTAGCAACGCACCCGAACCGGCTGGCAGCGGAAACGATCATCACATTCATAGAAAGGAGATTAAAAAGGAAACATCCAGTAGATCTCATAAAGGATATACCCTAACAAGCAGGAATATGGTACCCCACTGGGGGTAGCCACCAACATGTTATATTATTAAGCAGCTATAACATTTTACCAAATGTCCGACTGGACAAATTGTAAAATTTAAAACAAATAAATAAAAAGAAAATATAACGTAATGCGTTATAACGTTATACTATATAACGTAATACGTTATAACGTTATACCCTATAAGGTTATGTTATACAACGTAATGCGTTATAACGTTATACTATATAACGTTGTGTTATATAACGTTATACGTAATAACGTTGTGCTATAAAACGTAATTGTTTACAACGTTATAACATGTAACGTTATGTTACACAACGTAATGCGATATAACGTTATACCATAAAAGGTAATTGTTTATAGCGTTATACCATATAACGTTATGTTATATAACGTAATAAGTTATAACGTTATACCATATAACCTTGTGTTATATAACGTATTACGTTATAATGTTATGCTATAAAACGTAATTGTTTATAACGTCATACCTTGTAACGTTATGTTATATATAGTAATGCGATATAACGTTATACAGCATAACTTAATACGTTATAACGTTATACCTTCTAACGTAATACGTTATAACCTTATACCATATAACGTTATGTCATATAACGTAATACGTTATAACGTTATACCATATCACGAATTCCGCTATAACGTTATACCATATAACGATATGCTATACAACGTAATACGTTATAACGTTATACCATATAACGTTGTGTTATATACCGAAATACGTTATAACGTTATGCTATAAAACGTAATTGTTTATAACGTTATACCATATAACGTTATGTTATATAACGTAATAACTTAGAACGTTACACCATATTACGTTGTTATATAACGTAATGCGTTATAGCGTTATACCATGTAACATAATACGTTATAACGTTATACTATATAACGTAATACGTTATAACGTTGTACCTTGTAAGGTAATACGTTACAACTTTATACCATATATCGTTATGTTATATAACGTAATGCGATATAACGTTATTCAACATAACGTAATACGTTATAACGTTTTCCTTGTAAGGTAATACGTTATAACTTTATACCATATTACGATATGTTATATAACGTAATGCGTTATAGCGTTATACTATATAACGTAATACGATATAACCTTATACCACATAACGTTGTGTTATATAACGTAATGCGTTATAACGTTATACTATATAGCGTAATACGTTATAACGTTATACCATATAAGGTTATGTTATACAACGTAATGCGTTATAACGTTATACTATAAAACGTAATTGTTTATATCGTTATACCATATAACGTTATGTTATATAACATAATAAGTTATAACGTTATACCATATAACCTTGTGTTATATAACGTATTACGTTATAACGTTGTGATATAAAACGTAATTGTTTACAACGTTATACCATGTAACGTTATGTTACATAACGTAATGCGATATAACGTTATTCAACATAACGTAATACGTTATAAAGTTTTCCTTGTAAGGTAATACGTTATAACTTTATACCATATAACGTTATGTCATATAACGTAATACGTTATAACGTTATACCATATCACGTTGTGTTATATACCGTAATACGTTATAACGTTATGCTATAAAACGTAATTGTTTATAACGTTATACCATATAACGTTATGTTATATAACGTAATAACTTAGAACGTTACACCATATAACGTTGTGTTATATAACGTAATGCGTTATAGCGTTATACCATGTAACGTAATACGTTATAACGTTATACTATATAACGTAATACGTTATAACGTTGTACCTTGTAAGGTAATACGTTACAACTTTATACCATATATCGTTATGTTATATAACGTTATGCGATATAACGTTATTCAACATAACGTAATACGTTATAACGTTTTCCTTGTAAGGTAATACGTTATAACTTTATACCATATAACGTTATGTTATATAACGTAATGCGTTATAATGTTATAACATTATACCATATAACGTTGTGTTATATAACGTAATGCGTTATATCGTTATACTATGTAACGTAATACGTTAAAACGTTAAACAATATAAGGTTATGTTATACAACGTTATGCGATATAACGTTGTACTATATAACGTAATACGTTATAGCGTTATACCATATAACATTATGCTACATAACGTAACGCATTATAACGTTATACTATATAACGTAATACGTTATAACGTAATATCATATAACGTTATGTTATATAACGTAATAAGTTAGAACGTTATACAATATAACGTTGTTATATAACCTAATGCGTTATAACGTTATACCATGTAACGTAATACGTTATAACGTTATACTATATAACGTAATACGTTATAACGTTATACCTTGTAAGGTAATACGTTATAACTTTATACCACATATCGCTATTTTATATAACGTAACGCGTTATAACGTTACACTATATAACGTAATACGTTATAACGTTACACAGTATAACGTGTTACGTTATAACGTCATACCTTCTAACGTAACACGTTATAACACTATACCATACAACGTTATGTTATATAACATAATGCGTTATAACGTTATACTATATAACGTAATACGTTTTAACGTTATACCTTCTAACGTAACACGTTATAACATTATACCATATAGCGTTATGTTATATAACGTAATAAGTTATAACGTTATTCCATGTATCGCAGTACGTTATATCGTTTTACCGTATAACAGTATGCTACATAACGTAATGCGTTATAACGTTATACTATATAACGTAACACGTTATAACTTTATACCTTATAACGTTATGTTATATAACGGAATACGTTAAAACGTTATACCATATACCGAGGTACGTTATAACGTTTAACCGTATACCATTATGCTACATAACGTAATGCGTTATAACGTTATACTATATAACGTAATACGTTTTAACGTTATTCCTTCTAACGTAACACGTTATAACATTATACCATATAGCGTTATGTTATATAACGTAATAAGTTATAAAGTTATACTATATAACGTAATACGCTTTAACGTTATACCTTATAACGTTATGTTATATAACGTAATACGATATAACGTTATACAATGTAACGTAATAAGTTATAACGTTATACCTTCTAACGTAACACGTTATGACATTATACCATATAACGTTATGTTGTATAACATAATGCGTTATAACGTTATACTATATAACGTAATACGTTTTAACGTTATACCTTCTAACGTAACACGTTATAACATTATACCATGTAGCGTTATGTTATATAACGTAATAAGTTATAACGTTATTCCATATATCGCAGTACGTTCTATCGTTTTACCGTATAACAGTATGCTACATAACGTAATGCGTTATAACGTTATACTATATAACGTAACACGTTATAACTTTATACCTTATAACGTTATGTTATATAACGTAATACGATATAACGTTATACAATGTAACGTACTACGTTATAACGTTATACCTTCTAACGTAACACGTTATAACATTATACCATATAACGTTATGTTATATAACGTAATAATTTATAAAGTTATACCATATATCGCAGTACGTTATAACGTTTTACCGTATAACATTATGCGACGTAACGTACTGCGTTATAACGTTATACTAGATAAAGGTAACACGTTATAACTTTAAACCTTATAACGTTATGTTATATAACATAATGCGATATAACGTTATACAGTATAACGTAATACGTTATAACGTTATACCTTCTAACGTAACACGTTATAACTTTATACCATATAACCTTATGTTATATAACGTAATGCGATATAACGTTACACAATATAACGTGTTACGTTATAACGTCATACCTTCTAACGTAACACGTTATAACACCATACCATATAACGTTATGTTATATAACATAATGCGTTATAATGTTATACTATATAACGTAATACGTTTTAACGTTCTACTTTCTAGCGTAACACGTTATAACATTATACCATATAGCGTTATGTTATATAACGTAATAAGTTATAACGTTATTCCATATATCGCAGTACGTTATATCGTTTTACCGTATAATAGTATGCTACATAACGTAGTGCGTTATAACGTTATACTATATAACGTAACACGTTATAACATTATACCATATAGCGTTATGTTATATAACGTAATAAGTTATAACGTTATCCCATATATCGCAGTACGTTATATCGTTTTACCGTATAACAGTATGCTACATAACGTAATGCGTTATAACGTTATACTATATAACGTAACACGTTATAACTTTATACGTTATAACGTTATGTTATATAACGTAATACGATATAACGTTACACAATATAACGTGTTACGTTATAACGTCATACCTTCTAACGTAACACGTTATAACACTATACCTTATAACGTTATGTTATATAACGTAATACGATATGACGTTATACAATGTACCGTAATACGTTATAACGTTATACCTTCTAACATAACACGTTATAACATTATACCATATAACGTTATGTTGTATAACATAATGTGTTATAACGTTATACTATATAACGTAATAAGTTTTAACGTTATACCTTCTAACGTAACACGTTATAACATTATACCATATAGCGTTATGATATATAACGTAATAAGTTATAACGTTATACCATATATCGCAGTACGTTGTATCGTTTTACCGTATAACAGTATGCTACATAACGTAATGCGTTATAACGTTATACTATATAACGTAACACGTTATAACTTTATACCTTATAACGTTATGTTATATAACGTAATACGATATAACGTTATACAATGTAACGTAATACGTTATAACGTTATACCTTCTAACGTAACACGTTATAACAATATACCATATAACGTTATGTTATATAACATAATGCGATATAACGTTATACACTATAACGTAATACGTTATAACGTTATACCTTCTAACGTAACACGTTATAACATTATACCATATAACGTTATGTTATATAACGTAATAATTTATAAAGTTATACCATACATCGTATTCCGCTATAACGTTATACTGTATAACGTTATGTTATATAACGCAATGCGATATAACGTTACACAATATAACGTGTTACGTTTTAACGTTAAACCTTCTAACGTAACACGTTATAACACTATACCATATAACGTTATGTTATATAACGTAATACGATATAACGTTATACAATGTAACGTACTACGTTATAACGTTATACCTTCTAACGTAACACGTTATAACATTATACCATATAGCGTTATGTTATATAACGTAATAAGTTATAACGTTATACCATATATCGCAGTACGTTATAACCTCTTACCGTATAACATTATGCTACATAACGTAATGCGTTATAACGTTATACTATATAAAGGAAACACGTTATAACTCTAAATCTTATAACGTTATATTATATAACATTATGCGATATAACGTTATACAGTATAACGTAATACGTTATAACGTTATACCTTCTAACGTAACACGTTATAACATTATACCATATAACGTTATGTTATATAACATAATGCGTTATAACGTTACACAATATAACGTGTTACGTTTTAACGTTAAACCTTCTAACGTAACACGTTATAACACTATACCATATAACGTTATGTTATATAACATAATGCGTTATAACGTTATACTATATAACGTAATACGTTTTAACGTTATACCTTCTAACGTAACACGTTATAACATTATACCATATAGCGTTATGTTATATAACGTAATAAGTTATAACGTTATTCCATGTATCGCAGTACGTTATATCGTTTTACCGTATAACAGTATGCTACATAACGTAATGCGTTATAACGTTATACTATATAACGTAACACGTTATTACTTTATACCTTATAACGTTATGTTATATAACGGAATACGTTAAAACGTTATACCATATACCGAGGTACGTTATATCGTTTAACCGTATACCATTATGCTACATAACGTAATGCGTTATAACGTTATACTATATAACGTAATACGTTTTAACGTTATTCCTTCTAACGTAACACGTTATAACATTATACCATATAGCGTTATGTTATATAACGTAATAAGTTATAAAGTTATACTATATAACGTAATAGGCTTTAACGTTATACCTTATAACGTTATGTTATATAACGTAATACGATATAACGTTATACAATGTAACGTAATAAGTTATAACGTTATACCTTCTAACGTAACACGTTATGACATTATACCATATAACGTTATGTTGTATAACATAATGCGTTATAATGTTATACTACATAACGTAATACGTTTTAACGTTATACCTTCTAACGTAACACGTTATAACATTATACCATATAGCGTTATGTTATATAACGTAATAAGTTATAACGTTATTCCATATATCGCTGTACGTTCTATCGTTTTACCGTATAACAGTATGCTACATAACGTAATGCGTTATAACGTTATACTATATAACGTAACACGTTATAACTTTATACCTTATAACGTTATGTTATATAACGTATTGCGATATAACGTTACACAATATAACGTGTTACGTTATAACGTCATACCTTCTAACGTAACACGTTATAACACCATACCATATAACGTTATGTTATATAACATAATGCGTTATAATGTTATACTATATAACGTAATACGTTTTAACGTTCTACTTTCTAGCGTAACACGTTACAACATTATACCATATAGCGTTATGTTATATAACGTAATAAGTTATAACGTTATTCCATATATCGCAGTACGTTATATCGTTTTACCGTATAATAGTATGCTACATAACGTAGTGCGTTATAACGTTATACTATATAACGTAACACGTTATAACATTATACCATATAGCGTTATGTTATATAACGTAATAAGTTATAACGTTATTCCATGTATCGCAGTACGTTATATCGTTTTACCGTATAACAGTATGCTACATAACGTAATGCGTTATAACGTTATACTATATAACGTAACACGTTATAACTTTATACCATATAACGTTATGTTATATAACGTAATAAGTTATAAAGTTATACCATACATCGTATTCCGCTATAACGTTATACTATATAACGTTATGTTATATAACGTAATGCGATATAACGTTACACAGTATAACGTGTTACGTTATAACGTCATACCTTCTAACGTAACACGTTATAACACTATACCATACAACGTTATGTTATATAACATAATGCGTTATAACGTTATACTATATAACGTAATACGTTTTAACGTTCTACCTTCCAGCGTAACACGTTATAACATTATGCCATATAACGTTATGTATTATAACGGAATACGTTAAAACGTTATACCATATACCGAGGTACGTTATAACGTTTAACCGTATACCATTATGCTACATAACGTAATGCGTTATAACGTTATACTATATAACGTAATACGTTTTAACGTTATACCTTCTAACGTAACACGTTATAACATTATACCATGTAGCGTTATGTTATATAACGTAATAAGTTATAACGTTATTCCGTATATCGCAGTACGTTATATCGTTTTACCGTATAACAGTATGCTACATAACGTAATGCGTTATAACGTTATACTATATAACGTAACACGTTATAACTTTATACCTTATAACGTTATGTTATATAACGTAATACGATATAACGTTATTCCGTATATCGCAGTACGTTATATCGTTTTACCGTATAACAGTATGCTACATAACGTAATGCGTTATAACGTTATACTATATAACGTAACACGTTATAACTTTATACCTTATAACGTTATGTTATATAACGTAATACGATATAACGTTACACAATATAACGTGTTACGTTATAACGTCATACCTTCTAACGTAACACGTTATAACACTATACCTTATAACGTTATGTTATATAACGTAATACGATATGACGCTATACAATGTACCGTAATACGTTATAACGTTATACCTTCTAACATAACACGTTATAACATTATACCATATAACGTTATGTTGTATAACATAATGCGTTATAACGTTATACTATATAACGTAATAAGGTTTAACGTTATACCTTCTAACGTAACACGTTATAACATTATACCATATAGCGTTATGATATATAACGTAATAAGTTATAACGTTATACCATATATCGCAGTACGTTATATCGTTTTACCGTATAACAGTATGCTACATAACGTAATGCGTTATAACGTTATACTATATAACGTAACACGTTATAACTTTATACCTTATAACGTTATGTTATATAACGTAATACGATATAACGTTATACAATGTAACGTAATACGTTATAACGTTATACCTTCTAACGTAACACGTTATAACAATATACCATATAACGTTATGTTATATAACATAATGCGATATAACGTTATACACTATAACGTAATACGTTATAACGTTATACCTTCTAACGTAACACGTTATAACATTATACCATATAACGTTATGTTATATAACGTAATAATTTATAAAGTTATACCATACATCGTATTCCGCTATAACGTTATACTGTATAACGTTATGTTATATATCGCAATGCGATATAACGTTACACAATATAACGTGTTACGTTTTAACGTTAAACCTTCTAACGTAACACGTTATAACACTATACCATATAACGTTATGTTATATAACATAATGCGTTATAACGTTGTACTATATAACGTAATACGTTTTAACGTTCTACCTTCTAGCGTAACACGTTATAACATTATACCATATAGCGTTATGTTATATAACGTAATAATTTATAAAGTTATACCATATATCGCAGTACGTTATAACGTTTTACCGTATAACATTATGCGACATAACGTACTGCGTTATAACGTTATACTAGATAAAGGTAACACGTTATAACTTTAAACCTTATAACGTTATGTTATATAACATAATGCGATATAACGTTATACAGTATAACGTAATACGTTATAACGTTATACCTTCTAACGTAACACGTTATAACTTTATACCATATAACCTTATGTTATATAACGTAATGCGATATAACGTTACACAATATAACGTGTTACGTTATAACGTTATACCTTCTAACATAACACGTTATAACATTATACCATATAACGTTATGTTGTATAACATAATGCGTTATAACGTTATACTATATAACGTAATACGTTTGAACGTTCTACCTTCTAGCGTAACACGTTATAACATTATACCATATAGCGTTATGTTATATAACGTAATAATTTATAAAGTTATACCATATATCGCAGTACGTTATAACGTTTTACCGTATAACATAATGCTACATAACGTAATGCGTTATAACCTTATACTATATAACGTAACACGTTATAACTTTATACCATATAACGTTATGCTATATAATGAACTACGATATAATGTTATACAATGTAACGTAATACGTTATAACGTTATACCTTCTAACATAACACGTTATAACATTATACCATATAACGATATGTTATATAACGTAATAAGTTATAAAGTTATACCATATATCGCAGTACGTTATAACCTCTTACCGTATAACATTATGCTACATAACGTAATGCGTTATAACGTTATACTATATAAAGGAAACACGTTATAACTCTAAATCTTATAACGTTATATTATATAACATTATGCGATATAACGTTATACAGTATAACGTAATACGTTATAACGTTATACCTTCTAACGTAACACGTTATAACATTATACCATATAACGTTATGTTATATAACATAATGCGATATAACGTTATACAGTATAACGTAATACGTTATAACGTTATACCTTCTAACGTAACACGTTATAACTTTATACCTTATAACGTTATGTTATATAACGCAATGCGATATAACGTTACACAATATAACGTGTTACGTTTTATCGTTAAACCTTCTAACGTAACACGTTATAACATTATACCATATAGCGTTATGTTATGTAACGTAATAAGTTATAACGTTATACCATATATCGCAGTACGTTATAACGTTTTACTGTATAACATAATGCTACATAACGTAATGCGTTATAACCTTATACTATATAACGTAATACGTTTTGACGTTCTACCTTCTAGCGTAACACGTTATAACATTATACCATATAACGTTATGTATAATAACGGAATACGTTATCACGTTATACCATATACCGAGGCACGTTATGACGTTTAACCGTATACCATTATGCTACATAACGTAATGCGTTATAACGTTATACTATATAACGTAATACGTTATAACTTTATACCTTATTACGTTATGTTATGTAACGTAATGCGATATAACGTTATACAGTATAACGTAGTACGTTATAACGTTATACTTTCTAACGTAACACGTTATAACATTATGCCATATAACGTTATGTTATATAACATAATGCGATATAACGTTATACAGTATAACGTAATACGTATTAACGTTATACCTTCTAACGTAACACGTTATAACATTGTACCATATAGCGTTATGTTATATAACGTAATAAGTTATAACGTTATACCATACATCGCAGTACGTTATAACCTCTTACCGTATAACATTATGTTACATAACGTACTGCGTTATAACGTTATACTATATAAAGGTAACACGTTATAACTTCATACCTTATAACTTTATGTTATATAACATAATGCGATATAACGTTATACAGTATAACGTAGTACGTTATAACGTTATACTTTCTAACGTAACACGTTATAACATTATGCCATATAACGTTATGTTATATAACGTAATAAGTTATAATGTTATCCTATATAACGCAATACGGTTTAACGTTATACCTTATAACGTTATGTTATATAACGTAATACGATATGACGTTATACAATGTAACGCAATACGTTATAACGTTATACCTTCTAACGTAACACGTTATAACATTATACCATATAACGTTATGTTATATAACATAATGCGTTGTAACGTTATACTATATAACGTCATACGTTTTAACGTTATACCTTCTAACGTAACACGTTATAACATTATACCATATAACGTTATGTTATATAACGTATTACGATATAACGTTATACTATATAACGTAATACGATATAACGTTATATCTTCTAACGTAACACGTTATAACATTATACAATATAACGTTAAGTTAGATAACATAATGCGATATAACGTTATACTATATAACGTAATACGTTTTAACGTTACACCTTCTAACGTAACACGTTATAACATTATACCATATAGCGTTATGTTATATAACGTAATAAGTTATAATGTTATACTACATAACGTAACACGTTATAACTTTATACCTTATAACGTTATGTTATATAACGTAGTACGATATAACGTTATATAATGTAACGTAATACGTTATAACGTTATACCTTCTAACGTAACACGTTATAACATTATACCATATAACGTTATGTTATATAACGTATTACGATATAACGTTATACTATATAACGTAATACGATATAACGTTATATCTTCTAACGTAACACGTTATAACATTATACAATATAACGTTAAGTTAGATAACATAATGCGATATAACGTTATACTATATAACGTAATACGATATAACGTTATATCTTCTAACGTAACACGTTATAACATTATACCATATAACGTTATGTTATATAACATAATACGTTATAACGTTATACTATATAACGTAATACGTTTTAAAGTTATACCTTCTAACGTGACACGTTATAAAATTATACCATATAGCGTTATGTTATATAACGCAATGCGATATAACGTTATACAATATAACGCAATACGTTAGAACGTTACACCTTATAACGTAACACGTTATATCCTTATACTATATAACGTTATGTTATATAACGTAATAAGTTATAAAGTTATACTATATAACGCAATACGTTATAACTTTATACCTTATAACGTTATGTTATATAACGCAATGCGATATAACGTTATACAATATAACGCAATACGTTGGAACGTTATACCTTCTAACGTAACACGTTATAACATTATACCATATAACGTTATGTTATATAACATAATGCGTTGTAACGTTATACTATATAACGTCATACGTTTTAACGTTATACCTTCTAACGTAACACGTTATAACATTATACCATATAACGTTATGTTATATAACGTATTACGATATAACGTTATACTATATAACGTAATACGATATAACGTTATACCTTCTAACGTAACACGTTATAACATTATACCATATAACGTTAAGTTATATAACATAATGCGTTATAAAGTTATACTATATAACGCAATACGTTAGAACGTTATACCTTATAACGTAACACGTTATATCATTATACTATATAACGTTATGTTATATAACGTAATAAGTTATGAAGTTATACTATATAACGCAATACGTTATAACTTTATACCTTATAACGTTATGTTATATAACGCAATGCGATATAACGTTATACAATATAACGCAATACGTTGGAACGTTATACCTTCTAACGTAACACGTTATAACATTATACCATATAACGTTAAGTTATATAACATAATGAGTTATAACGTTATACTATATAACGTAATACGTTTTAACGTTATACCTTCTAACGTAACACGTTATAACATTATACCACATAGCGTTATGTTATATAACGTAATAAGTTATAACGTTATACTATATATCGCAGTAGGCTATAACGTTTTACAGTATAACATTATGCTACATAACGTAATGCGTTATAACGTTATACTATATAACGTAACACGTTATAACTTTATACCTTATAACGTTATGTTATATAACATAATGTGATATAACTTTATACAGTATTTCGTAATACGTTATCACGTTATACCTTCTAACGTAACACGTTATATCATTATACCATATAACGTTATGTTATATAACGTAATAAGTTATAAAGTTATACCATACATCGTATTCCGCTATAACGTTATGCCATATAACGTTATGCTCTATAACGTAATGCGATATAACGTTACACAATATAACGTGTTACGTTATAACGTTATACTTTCTAACGTAACACGCTATAACACTATACCATATGACGTTATGTTATATAACATAATGCGTTATAACGTTATACTATATAACGTAATACGTTTTAACTTTCTACCTTCTAACGTAACACGTTATAACATTACACCATATAACGTTATGTAATATAACGGGATACGTTATAACGTCATACCATATACCGAGGTACGTTATAACGTTTAACCGTGTACCATTATGCTACAGAACGTAATGCGTTATAAAGTTATACTATATAACGTAATACGTTATAACTTTATACCTTTTAACGTTATGTTATATAACGTAATGCGATATAACGTTGTACAATATAACACAATACGTTAGAACGTTATACCTTATAACGTAACACGTTATATCATTATACCATATAACGTTATGTTATATAACGTAATAAGTTATAACGTTATACTATATAACGTAATACGTTTTAACGTTATACCTTATAACGTTATGTTATATAACGTAATACGATATAACGTTATATAATGTAACGTAATACGTTATAACGTTTTACCTTCTAACGTAACACGTTATAACATTATACCATATAACGTTATGTTATATAACATAATGCGTTATAACGTTATACTATATAACGTAATACGATATAACGTTATACCTTCTAACGTAACACGTTATAACATTATACCATATAACGTTAGGTAATATAACGGAATCCGTTACAACGTTATACCATATACCGAGGTACGTTATAACGTTATACTTTCTAACGTATCACGTTATAACACTATACCATATAACGTTATGTTATATAACATAATACGTTATAACGTTATACTATATAACGTAATACGTTTTAAAGTTATACCTTCTAACGTAACACGTTATAACATTATACCATATAGCGTTATGTTATATAACGTAATAAGTTATAACGTTATACCATATATCGCAGAACGTTATAACGTTTTACCGTATAACATTATGCGACATAACGTACTGCGTTATAACGTTATACTATATAAAGGTAACACGTTATAACTTCATACCTTATAACGTTATGTTATATAACATAATGCGATATAACGTTATACAGTATAACGTAATACGTTATAACGTTATACCTTCTAACGTAACACGTTATAACAATATACCATATAACGTTATGTCATATAACATAATGCGATATAACGTTATACAGTATAACGTAATACGTTATAACGTTATACCTTCTAACGTAACACGTTATAACATTATACCATATAGCGTTATGTTATATAACGTAATAAGTTATAAAGTTATACTATATGACGCAATACGGTTTAACGTTATACCTTATAACGTTATGTTATATAACGTAATGCGATATAACGTTACACAATATAACGTGTTACGTTATAACGTTATACTTTCTAACGTATCACGTTATAACACTATACCATACAACGTTATGTTATATAACATAATACGTTATAACGTTATACTATATAACGTAATACGTTTTAACGTTCTACCTTCTAACGTAACACGTTATAACATTACACCATATAACGTTATGTTATATAACGTAATAAGTTATAACGTTATTCTATATAACGTAATACGTTTTAACGTTATACCTTATAACGTTATGTTATATAACGTAATAAGTTATAACGTTATTCCATATATCGCAGTACGTTATATCGTTTTACCGTATAATAGTATGCTACATAACGTAGTGCGTTATAACGTTATACTATATAACGTAACACGTTATAACATTATACCTTCTAACGTAACACGTTATAACATTATACCATATAGCGTTATGTTATATAACGTAATAAGTTATAACGTTATTCCATGTATCGCAGTACGTTATATCGTTTTACCGTATAATAGTATGCTACATAACGTAGTGCGTTATAACGTTATACTATATAACGTAACACACTATAACTTTATACCTTATAACGTTATGTTATATAACGGAATACGTTAAAACGTTATACCATATACCGAGGTACGTTATAACGTTTATCCGTATACCATTATGCTACATAACGTAATGCGTTATAACGTTATACTATATAACGTAATACGTTTTAACGTTATTCCTTCTAACGTAACACGTTATAACATTATACCATATAGCGTTATGTTATATAACGTAATAAGTTATAAAGTTATACTATATAACGTAATACGCTTTAACGTTATACCTTATAACGTTATGTTATATAACGTAATACGATATAACGTTATACAATGTAACGTAATAAGTTATAACGTTATACCTTCTAACGTAACACGTTATGACATTATACCATATAACGTTATGTTGTATAACATAATGCGTTATAACGTTATACTATATAACGTAATACGTTTTAACGTTATACCTTCTAACGTAACACGTTATAACATTATAGCATGTAGCGTTATGTTATATAACGTAATAAGTTATAACGTTATTCCATATATCGCAGTACGTTCTATCGTTTTACCGTATAACAGTATGCTACATAACGTAATGCGTTATAACGTTATACTATATAACGTAACACGTTATAACTTTATACGTTATAACGTTATGTTATATAACATAATGCGATATAACGTTATACAGTATAACGTAATACGTTATAACGTTATACCTTCTAACGTAACACGTTATAACATTATACCATATAGCGTTATGTTATATAACATAATAATTTATAAAGTTATACCATATATCGCAGTACGTTATAACGTTTTTCCGTATAACATAATGCTACATAACGTAATGCGTTATAACCTTATACTATATAACGTAACACGTTATAACTTTATACCTTATAACGTTATGCTATATAACGTACTACGATATAATGTTATACAATGTAACGTAATACGTTATAACGTTATACCTTCTAACCTAACACGTTATAACATTATACCATATAACGATATGTTATATAACGTAATAAGTTATAAAGTTATACTATATAACGTAATACGCTTTAACGTTATACCTTATAACGTTATGTTATATAACGTAATACGATATAACGTTATACAAAGTAACGTAATACGTTATAACGTTATACCTTCTAACATAACACGTTATAACATTATGCCATATAACGTTATGTTATATAACATAATGCGTTATAGCGTTATACTATATAACATAATACGTTTTAACGTTAATACCTTCTATCGTAACACGTTATAACATTATACCATATAGCGTTATGTTATATAACGTAATAAGTTATAACGTTATACCATATATCGCAGTACGTTATAACCTCTTACCGTATAACATTATGCTACATAACGTAATGCGTTATAACGTTATACTATATAAAGGAAACACGTTATAACTCTAAATCTTATAACGTTATATTATATAACATTATGCGATATAACGTTATACAGTATAACGTAATACGTTATAACGTTATACCTTCTAACGTAACACGTTATAACATTATACCATATAACGTTATGTTATATAACATAATGCGATATAACGTTATACAGTATAACGTAATACGTTATAACGTTATACCTTCTAACGTAACACGTTATAACATTATACCATATAGCGTTATGTTATGTAACGTAATAAGTTATAACGTTATACCATATATCGCAGTACGTTATAACGTTTTACCGTATAACATAATGCTACATAACGTAATGCGTTATAACCTTATACTATATAACGTAATACGTTTTGACGTTCTACCTTCTAGCGTAACACGTTATAACATTATACCATATAACGTTATGTATAATAACGGAATACGTTATAACGTTATACCATATACCGAGGCACGTTATGACGTTTAACCGTATACCATTATGCTACATAACGTAATGCGTTATAACGTTATACTATATAACGTAATACGTTATAACTTTATACCTTATTACGTTATGTTATGTAACGTAATGCGATATAACGTTATACAATATAACGCAATACGATATAGCGTTATACCTTCTAACGTAACACGTTATAACATTATACCATATAAAGTTATGTTATATAACATAATGCGTTATAACGTTATACTATATAACGTAATACGTTTTAACGTTATACCTTCTAACGTAACACGTTATAACATTATACCATATAGCGTTATGTTATATAACGTAATAAGTTATAACGTTATACCATACATCGCAGTACGTTATAACCTCTTACCGTATAACATTATGTTACATAACGTACTGCGTTATAACGTTATACTATATAAAGGTAACACGTTATAACTTCATACCTTATAACTTTATGTTATATAACATAATGCGATATAACGTTATACAGAATAACGTAGTACGTTATAACGTTATACTTTCTAACGTAACACGTTATAACATTATGCCATATAACGTTATGTTATATAACGTAATAAGTTATAATGTTATCCTATATAACGTAATACGCTTTTACGTTATACCTTATAACGTTATGTTATATAACGTAATAAGTAATAAAGTTATACTATATAACGCAATACGGTTTAACGTTATACCTTATAACGTTATGTTATATAACGTAATACGATATGACCTTATACAATGTAACGTAATACGTTATAACGTTATACCTTCTAACGTAACACGTTATAACATTATACCATATAACGTTATGTTATATAACATAATGCGTTGTAACGTTATACTATATAACGTAATACGTTTTAACGTTATATCTTCTAACGTAACACGTTATAACATTATACCATATAACGTTATGTTATATAACGTATTACGATATAACGTTATACTATATAACGTAATACGATATAACGTTATACCTTCTAACGTAACACGTTATAACATTATACCATATAACGTTAAGTTATATAACATAATGCGATATAACGTTATACTATATAACGTAATACGTTTTAACGTTACACCTTCTAACGTAACACGTTATAACATTATACCATATAACGTTATGTTATATAACATAATACGTTATAACGTTATACTATATAACGTAATACGTTTTAAAGTTATACCTTCTAACGTAACACGTTATAACATTATACCATATAGCGTTATGTTATATAACGTATTACGATATAACGTTATACTATATAACGTAATACGATATAACGTTATACCTTCTAACGTAACACGTTATAACATTATACCATATAACGTTAAGTTATATAACATAATGCGATATAACGTTATACTATATAACGTAATACGTTTTAACGTTACACCTTCTAACGTAACACGTTATAACATTATACCATATAACGTTATGTTATATAACATAATACGTTATAACGTTATACTATATAACGTAATACGTTTTAAAGTTATACCTTCTAACGTAACACGTTATAACATTATACCATATAGCGTTATGTTATATAACGCAATGCGATATAACGTTATACAATATAACGCAATACGTTAGAACGTTACACTATATAACGTAACACGTTATAACATTATACCATATAACGTTATGTTATATAACATAATGCGATATAACGTTATACAGTATAACGTAATACGTTATAACGTTATACCTTCTAACGTAACACGTTATAATATTATACCATATAGCGTTATGTTATGTAACGTAATAAGTTATAACGTTATACCATATATCGCAGTACGTTATAACGTTTTACCGTATAACATAATGCTACATAACGTAATGCGTTATAACCTTATACTATATAACGTGATACGTTTTGACGTTCTACCTTCTAGCGTAACACGTTATAACATTATACCATATAACGTTATGTATAATAACGGAATACGTTATAACGTTATACCATATACCGAGGCACGTTATGACGTTTAACCGTATACCATTATGCTACATAACGTAATGCGTTATAACGTTATACTATATAACGTAATACGTTATAACTTTATACCTTATTACGTTATGTTATGTAACGTAATGCGATATAACGTTATACAATATAACGCAATACGATATAGCGTTATACCTTCTAACGTAACACGTTATAACATTATACCATATAAAGTTATGTTATATAACATAATGCGTTATAACGTTATACTATATAACGTAATACGTTTTAACGTTATACCTTCTAACGTAACACGTTATAACATTATACCATATAGCGTTATGTTATATAACGTAATAAGTTATAACGTTATACCATACATCGCAGTACGTTATAACCTCTTACCGTATAACATTATGTTACATAACGTACTGCGTTATAACGTTATACTATATAAAGGTAACACGTTATAACTTCATACCTTATAACTTTATGTTATATAACATAATGCGATATAACGTTATACAGTATAACGTAGTACGTTATAACGTTATACTTTCTAACGTAACACGTTATAACATTATGCCATATAACGTTATGTTATATAACGTAATAAGTTATAATGTTATCCTATATAACGTAATACGCTTTAACGTTATACCTTATAACGTTATGTTATATAACGTAATAAGTAATAAAGTTATACTATATAACGCAATACGGTTTAACGTTATACCTTATAACGTTATGTTATATAACGTAATACGATATGACCTTATACAATGTAACGTAATACGTTATAACGTTATACCTTCTAACGTAACACGTTATAACATTATACCATATAACGTTATGTTATATAACATAATGCGTTGTAACGTTATACTATATAACGTAATACGTTTTAACGTTACACCTTCTAACGTAACACGTTATAACATTATACCATATAACGTTATGTTATATAACATAATACGTTATAACGTTATACTATATAACGTAATACGTTTTAAAGTTATACCTTCTAACGTAACACGTTATAACATTATACCATATAGCGTTATGTTATATAACGCAATGCGATATAACGTTATACAATATAACGCAATACGTTAGAACGTTACACTATATAACGTAACACGTTATAACTTTATACCTTATAACGTTATGTTATATAACATAATGCGATATAACGTTATACAGTATAACGTAATACGTTATATCATTATACCATATAACGTTATATTATATAACGTAATAAGTTATAAAGTTATACTATATAACGTAATACGCTTTAACGTAATACCTTATAACGTTATGTTATATAACGTAATACGATATAACGTTATACAATGTAACGTAATACGTTATAACGTTATACCTTCTAACGTAACACGTTATAACATTATACCATATAACGTTAAGTTATATAACATAATGCGTTATAAAGTTATACTATATAACGCAATACGTTAGAACGTTATACCTTATAACGTAACACGTTATATCATTATACTATATAACGTTATGTTATATAACGTAATAAGTTATAAAGTTATACTATATAACGCAATACGTTATAACTTTATACCTTATAACGTTATGTTATATAGCGCAATGCGATATAACGTTATACAATATAACGCAATACGTTGGAACGTTATACCTTATAACGTAACACGTTATATCATTATACCATATAACGTTATGATATATACCGTAATAAGTTATAAAGTTATACTATATAACGTAATACGCTTTAACGTAATACCTTATAACGTTATGTTATATAACGTAATACGATATAACGTTATACAATGTAACGTAATACGTTATAACGTTATACCTTCTAACGTAACACGTTATAACATTATACCATATAACGTTAAGTTATATAACATAATGAGTTATAACGTTATACTATATAACGTAATACGTTTTAACGTTATACCTTCTAACGTAACACGTTATAACATTATACCATATAACGTTATGTTATATAACATAATGCGTTATAACGTTATACTATATAACGTAATACGATATAACGTTATACCTTCTAACGTAACACGTTATAACATTATACCATATAACGTTAGGTAATATAACGGAATCCGTTACAACGTTATACCATATACCGAGGTACGTTATAACGTTATACTTTCTAACGTATCACGTTATAACACTATACCATATAACGTTATGTTATATAACATAATACGTTATAACGTTATACTATATAACGTGATACGTTTTAACGTTATACCTTCTAACGTAACACGTTATAACATTATACCATATAGCGTTATGTTATATAACGTAATAAGTTATAACGTTATACCATACATCGCAGTACGTTATAACCTCTTACCGTATAACATTATGTTACATAACGTACTGCGTTATAACGTTATACTATATAAAGGTAACACGTTATAACTTCATACCTTATAACTTTATGTTATATAACATAATGCGATATAACGTTATACAGTATAACGTAGTACGTTATAACGTTATACTTTCTAACGTAACACGTTATAACATTATGCCATATAACGTTATGTTATATAACGTAATAAGTTATAATGTTATCCTATATAACGTAATACGCTTTAACGTTATACCTTATAACGTTATGTTATATAACGTAATAAGTAATAAAGTTATACTATATAACGCAATACGGTTTAACGTTATACCTTATAACGTTATGTTATATAACGTAATACGATATGACCTTATACAATGTAACGTAATACGTTATAACGTTATACCTTCTAACGTAACACGTTATAACATTATACCATATAACGTTATGTTATATAACATAATGCGTTGTAACGTTATACTATATAACGTAATACGTTTTAACGTTATATCTTCTAACGTAACACGTTATAACATTATACCATATAACGTTATGTTATATAACGTATTACGATATAACGTTATACTATATAACGTAATACGATATAACGTTATACCTTCTAACGTAACACGTTATAACATTATACCATATAACGTTAAGTTATATAACATAATGCGATATAACGTTATACTATATAACGTAATACGTTTTAACGTTACACCTTCTAACGTAACACGTTATAACATTATACCATATAACGTTATGTTATATAACATAATACGTTATAACGTTATACTATATAACGTAATACGTTTTAAAGTTATACCTTCTAACGTAACACGTTATAACATTATACCATATAGCGTTATGTTATATAACGCAATGCGATATAACGTTATACAATATAACGCAATACGTTAGAACGTTACACTATATAACGTAACACGTTATAACTTTATACCTTATAACGTTATGTTATATAACATAATGCGATATAACGTTATACAGTATAACGTAATACGTTATATCATTATACCATATAACGTTATATTATATAACGTAATAAGTTATAAAGTTATACTATATAACGTAATACGCTTTAACGTAATACCTTATAACGTTATGTTATATAACGTAATACGATATAACGTTATACAATGTAACGTAATACGTTATAACGTTATACCTTCTAACGTAACACGTTATAACATTATACCATATAACGTTAAGTTATATAACATAATGCGTTATAAAGTTATACTATATAACGCAATACGTTAGAACGTTATACCTTATAACGTAACACGTTATATCATTATACTATATAACGTTATGTTATATAACGTAATAAGTTATAAAGTTATACTATATAACGCAATACGTTATAACTTTATACCTTATAACGTTATGTTATATAGCGCAATGCGATATAACGTTATACAATATAACGCAATACGTTGGAACGTTATACCTTATAACGTAACACGTTATATCATTATACCATATAACGTTATGATATATACCGTAATAAGTTATAAAGTTATACTATATAACGTAATACGCTTTAACGTAATACCTTATAACGTTATGTTATATAACGTAATACGATATAACGTTATACAATGTAACGTAATACGTTATAACGTTATACCTTCTAACGTAACACGTTATAACATTATACCATATAACGTTAAGTTATATAACATAATGAGTTATAACGTTATACTATATAACGTAATACGTTTTAACGTTATACCTTCTAACGTAACACGTTATAACATTATACCATATAACGTTATGTTATATAACATAATGCGTTATAACGTTATACTATATAACGTAATACGATATAACGTTATACCTTCTAACGTAACACGTTATAACATTATACCATATAACGTTAGGTAATATAACGGAATCCGTTACAACGTTATACCATATACCGAGGTACGTTATAACGTTATACTTTCTAACGTATCACGTTATAACACTATACCATATAACGTTATGTTATATAACATAATACGTTATAACGTTATACTATATAACGTGATACGTTTTAAAGTTATACCTTCTAACGTAACACGTTATAACATTATACCATATAGCGTTATGTTATATAACGTAATAAGTTATAACGTTATACCATATATCGCAGTACGTTATAACGTTTTACCGTATAACATTATGCGACATAACGTACTGCGTTATAACGTTATACTATATAAAGGTAACACGTTATAACTTTAAACCTTATAACGTTATGTTATATAACATAATGCGATATAACGTTATACAGTATAACGTAATACGTTATAACGTTATACCTTCTAACGTAACACGTTATAACAATATACCATATAACGTTATGTCATATAACATAATGCGATATAACGTTATACAGTATAACGTAATACGTTATAACGTTATACCTTCTAACGTAACACGTTATAACATTATATCATATAGCGTTATGTATTATAACGGAATACGTTATATCGTTATACCATATACCGAGGTACGTTATAACGTTTAACCGTATACCATTATGCTACATAACGTAATGCGTTATAACGTTATACTACATAACGTAATACGTTATAACTTTATACCATATAACGTTATGCTATATAACGTAATGCGATATAACGTTACACAATATAACGTGTTACATTATAACGTTATACTTTCTAACGTATCACGTTATAACACTATACCATATAACGTTATGTTATATAACGTAATACGATATAACGTTATATAATGTAACGTAATACGTTATAACGTTTTACCTTCTAACGTATCACGTTATAACACTATACCATACAACGTTATGTTATATAACATAATACGTTATAACGTTATACTATATAACGTAATACGTTTCAACGTTATACCTTCTAACGTAACACGTTGTAACATTATACCATATAACGTTATGTTATATAACATAATGCGTTATAACGTTATACTATATAACGTAATACGATTTATCGTTATACCTTCTAACGTAACACGTTATAACATTATTCCATATAGCGTTATGTTATATAACGTAATAAGTTATAACGTTATACCTTATATCGCAATACGTTATAACGTTTTACCGTATAACATTATGCTACATAACGTAATACGTTATAACGTTATACTATATAAAGGTAACACGTTATAACTTTAAACCTTATAACGTTATGTTATATAACATAATGCGATAT
This sequence comes from Bombus hypnorum, assembly GCA_911387925.2. Lineage (NCBI taxonomy): Eukaryota > Metazoa > Arthropoda > Insecta > Hymenoptera > Apidae > Bombus > Bombus hypnorum. The sequence goes on from OU427027.1 coordinate 6,328,750, forward strand.
AACGTTATACAGTATAACGTAATACGTTATAACGTTATACCTTCTAACGTAACACGTTATGACATTATACCATATAACGTTATGTTATATAACGTAATAATTTATAAAGTTATACCATACATCGTATTCCGCTATAACGTTATACTGTATAACGTTATGTTATATAACGCAATGCGATATAACGTTACACAATATAACGTGTTACGTTTTAACGTTATACCTTCTAACGTAACACGTTATAACATTATACCATACAGCGTTATGTTATGTAACATAATAAGTTATAACGTTATACCATATATCGCAGTACGTTATAACGTTTTACCAGATAACATAATGCTACATAACGTAATGCGTTATAACCTTATACTACATAACGTGTTCGTTATAACTTTGTACCTTATAACGTTATGTTATATAACGTAATACGATATAATGTTATACAATGTAACGTAATACGTTATAACGTTATACCTTCTAACGTGACACGTTATAACATTATACCATATAACGTTATGTTATATAACATAATGCGTTATAACGTTACACTATATAACGTAATACGATATAACGTTATATAATGTAACGTAATACGTTATAACGTTTTACCTTCTAACGTAACACGTTATAACATTATACCATATAACGTTATGTTATATAACCTAATGCGTTATAACGTTATACTATATAACGTAATACGTTTTAACGTTCTACCTTCTAGCGTAACACGTTATAACATTATACCATATAACGTTATGTATTATAACGGAATACGTTATAACGTTATACCATATACCGAGGTACGTTATAACGTTTAACCGTATACCATTATGCTGTTACGTCCTCGTTTAAATCAAATTTAAGTTTGAATGTTATTTAAATTAAATTTCTGGTTGATTTGAATTTAGTCGGAAGATTTAATTTGATATGTTTGTATAAGGAAATATTGGTTTAAAAATTTCCAATTTGAATTCGGTAGTTGCTGCCACCAGAAATAGTCTAAGGGCTATTTCAAAATATATTTTCTTTTATTGGACAATACTATTTTGAATATTTAAATGAGCACTCGAAAATTATGATTTACACGGTAGTTACTGCCTCCGGAAACAGTCTGAGGACTGTTTCGATTAGAGAGATTTCTTATTTAACTTCGTAGTAGCGTGCGTTGATTGGTGTGTTCGAGTCCTTTTCTCGCGTTAATTGGCGCATAGTAGTTTTGTTTCTTCGTTACGGCACGTGCGGAGCGCGGGACGTGACACCCCCGCCCTTGGAGTTCAAATTTCCGCCGGAAATTTTACTGATGGTGTCTCTGAGTTCGCTCAGGGCGGATGTAGATGCTGTTGGTGATTGAGTTATTGTAGCTGTTGGTGTTATTGATATTCCTTGAGGTTGTGCTGTTTGATCGTTGACATTTCGTCCCCTTTTTAGGTATAATAGCAGGTGGGTGACTGAGCCCCATATTGCTCCGAGTAGTGCGAGTCCGCATCCGTAAGTCTCGCGTAATTGATATCCATGTATAACTATGTCTACTATTGCTTTTATTATTTTCAGTATTATAAAGATTCCAAGTATCGCTGCGCTAACCGTTCCGAATTCCATAAAACCTGTCCATATTTTCGATGCAGTATTCTTTACTATTGTCGCTAGTGCGTTTTCATCCATGATTCCCAAGATATTTACCGTTCCAGGGACTATTACTTTTCCCGTTGCTCCTCTGGCCAGTGTGTTTAATATTGCTGTTTTCTCAGCTGGGAACATGACGTGGTCTCGTAGTGTATCCAGGTCCCGTTGGGTATATATTCCGCTTGTGGCCAATGATGCTGGTGCTGAATATTGCCATGTTTGGCGTGTGTCTGGGCGGAGTTCTTGTGGTGCGATTGCCTCCATCGGTTTTGGTACGAACTTGTGCCATAATCCGTCGATGTTGTATAGCGTGGGTAGAACTGCACTACATTCTCTATGATTTCCATGTTGAGTTAGGATGTGTGTTTTTGGTGTTAAAAATGCGGTACGATTTCCTTGCCAAACAGGTAGCTCCGAATAGCATTCCGTTGTATGTCGTATTTTTACCTGCACTGGAATACATTTGACTATATGGACTGCTTCTCCTGCGATCAATGCCATATGTCCTGGGGTTTTGGTTATTGTATAAGCGAATTCGTCGGGCAGAAGGGTTGCTAAACTTAAAGCATTTTCTATTACTTTCTTTTCAGTGGTGCACCTTTGTGTCAATACATCATGGTATAGTGCCGTCATTTGTCTTTTAATGTGCTTCTCTACATAAACGAATTTAGAATTGACGTATGTGAATATATCTAAATTTTCGACTGCTGTCTTGCGTTTGGATATGAACGTATTTCCTTTTGTTGTCTCCAACAGGAACAATTTAGGGTGCTCTGTGGATAGTAAAGTGTATCCGCACAGGGGTTGTTCTCCGGTTTTAGTCAATGCAAAGGTTACTTCTTGTGTAGTTAGTGCGTAGACTGGTTGTGCCGGTTCCCTATTGGTTTTTATTTCCTGGATCCTTGTGGCAGTTCCTTCATATAGCACATCATACTGATCGAATTTACATGGTGAAGGTGGTTGTGGTTGCCAATAGGTATACCCGTCTTCAGCGTCCAGACAATTTCCTTCGCTGAAGGCACATGCCGTTCCTGATTTCAGTAAAATTTTATTGGCTTCAATTCGTACTGGCACAACTCCTGATCTTAAACTTATCTTTATTGTGGCTTGTACGACGACACCTTCCCAGCTCCCGTATGGGTCTACGTACTGTGTCCCCTGGCAGCTGCCGTCGTTCGTTAGTTTGCCGGCTAGGACAAGTGATCTTGTTTCTGTTGCGTTGTCCTTTAGGCCTACTATAAGGTTCTGTGGCCCGAGTGAGAACGTGCCATCTTGGTGCATCCTAGCGCATTGTTGAGCGGTCATTTCATGGAGGTATTCGGCAAATCCGTTATGTACTGCTGCTGTGTGGGAGTGCATGCCACAGTAATATATAATTCGTGTTATTTGCACTTTGCATTGCCTCACACTGGTAAATTCGAATTCCGAGAGTTGCAGTAGTTGGATGTAAGTATCTTGGTTTTCTGTTATCACGGGTTGTATGCTGCAGTCCCCAATGGAGTTTAAGGAGATGGTTGTAACGTTGAGGTGATTGCCATTGCAGTCGTATCCTATCAGCCCATATGCTATTTTGATGAGGGTAAGTACGATGACCAGGTGATTCATCTTCCTATTAACAATTTATTAAATCGTTTCTTACTCTTGGATTTATTAATGTGAGTGAATAGAAAAGGGAACTTACGTATAAATGCAAGTCTTGTGACTATTGTTTATTTGTAGTTTTTATATGTATATGTTATCAGTAGGAGTAAATATAAATATATATTTATACGTGTATGTATTGGTAGGTATTATAAGTGGGATTTGTTTTGTAATTATACATATATATATGTGTATATATATTATCGATAGAAATAGGTATTACGAATGCTGCTTGTTTTATATGTGTGTGTGTCGATAAATGTGACGAACTTATTTTATAAGTCGTGCGCATTATCGATGGGAGTGCTATAGGTAGCGTTTGTTTTATAAACATGCATGTATATATATCGGTAACTATAGATGGAATTTGTATACTTTGTTGTAGGTGTTGGTTATTTTACAGTCGGATGGCATAGGTATTCATTTGTGTGTAACATACAAATATTTCTATAGTACAACAGCGCGGGTTATTGTTCCTCGGACTAAGAAATCTCTTTCGAGGTGAGTTAGGTCGTCATAAACGTTCGTGCACCGAATACAAGATATAGCAGGTTGTAGTTCCGCTATATCTATGTCGCATATATTACAGTACGATATTCGGGTGCTTGCAGGTATTCCGCATAGGAAATGGCTTGGCTGGTCATCATATAAGTCCTGGTCGTCTGGATCTAAGAGGTCGAAACAATCTTGACAAATAAAATGGTTATCGGAATAATAGACGTTGAGCAACAGTTGAGCACAGAGGCAGGACTCAATTCCTTCCGTTTCCTCTGGATCGAATGCAAGCGTGAGCATCTCTTGATTTTCTACGTGTGAATCGATGAATTCGCCATCCATTCTGTACATACATATGTAGTAGTTAGTAAAAATTATATATACATATTTATTTATGTGTTTAAATTTTAAATTTAAATTTCCTAAGTTTAAATCTCTTTCACCCCTCTCTCTTCTCTCCCTTTATATATATAGCTGATATTTTTATATTTTTTTTTTTTTTTTTTTTTTTTTTTTTTTTTTTTTTTTTTTTTTTTTTTTTTTTTTTTTTGCAAACCTAGATCTTATAAGTTAGAGTTTATCCATTATATTATTGTTTATGGTTACCTAGTGCTTATTGTGCAGGTCTACGTCCTGTGCGGCTTGTGCTAAACACCTATGCAGCATGCATTTGGTGGTACTGGGTTCTCCGACGCACCTTCGGTAGTCGTTATGAGTGTTTTCCGCTATTGTAAGTATTAAAAGGGGGGGGGAAGGGATATCTAATCGGTTTAAGTCAATGGGTATTGTAAGGTGTCAGCGATCGCTGTTGTGTATTATAGTGTTTTATTTCATAATACAATATTTTAACAATATTATATAAAGTAGCATAGTATGATACCTTTTATTATGGTCACATTTATCATTGATATTTGATCAACTTATCTTATAACCTTTTCCATATTTGTTAACTAATTTTATTTCTTTTATATTGAGGCCACTGCGTCATCCTTGAACACGGGGTGGGTACATAATTTATTCCTGCGGGGTTCATGCATGTATGCTTCCTCGTATGGTGTTTTGGTTGTTCACAAGGTAACTTCCACTTTTACTGTTTTTGTTAGTTATTGTATGAACACATCTTATAATCCGACACTAATCGGAGCACACATAATAGTTTTTCTTTTCCTTTTAGATCTCTACTGTTTGTATTGCTCGATGAATAGCGTCACACGTCCCTTTGGTATAACCACTGTATTGTTATGATTTCTAGTAATATTGCATTTCGTATTGAGACAATTGGAATTAATTCATTTATTTATTTCAGCTGGCTGTCATATTTCATGCTCCGCGAATAGGGATACATAACCTATATTTGTACATACACTTCTTTATTCACAAGGTAACTTTCACTTGTAGTTATTTTATTTATTTATTGGATGAACATGGTTTATAACTAAACACTAATCAGAGCATACATAGTAATTTTCCTTTTCCTTTTAGATTGCTACTGTCCGTATTACTCGGTGAATAGTGTCACACGTCCTATTGGTTTAATCTCTGTATCGTTATGATTTTAGTAATGTCGTATTTCGTATTGAGACAATTGGGATTAATTCATTTATTTATTTCAGCTGGCTGTCATATTTCATGCTCCGCGAATAGGGATACATAACCTATATTTGTACATACACTTCTTTATTCACAAGGTAACTTTCACTTGTAGTTATTTTATTTATTTATTGGATGAACATGGTTTATAACTAAACACTAATCAGAGCATACATAGTAATTTTCCTTTTCCTTTTAGATTGCTACTGTCCGTATTACTCGGTGAATAGTGTCACACGTCCTATTGGTTTAATCTCTGTATCGTTATGATTTTAGTAATGTCGTATTTCGTATTGAGACAATTGGGATTAATTCATTTATTTATTTCAGCTGGCTGTCATATTTCATGCTCCGCGAATAGGGATACATAACCTATATTTGTACATACACTTCTTTATTCACAAGGTAACTTTCACTTGTAGTTATTTTATTTATTTATTGGATGAACATGGTTTATAACTATACACTAATCAGAGCACACATAATAGTTTTCTTTTCCTTTTAGGTCACTACTGCCTGTGTTACTTGATGAGCGGCACTACAACACACTACTGCAATACGTTGCCCACTGAAATCATTTTATTTATTATTTATTTCGGTTATGCGCTAGTTTTAACTTGTTTAAGTGCACTGTTCGCGGAATCTCTTTCACCTGAATCCTAACGTTTTGGTTTTCTAAGATTTCCAACACTCTGTGTGGTCCTGTATATTGATTACAAAATTTTCCTTTACTGGGTTCTTTTAGTAGATACACCAGGTCTCCTACCTTGAAATTTTGCGGGTTGATATGTCTATCGTAGTATTCTTTGGACCTCAACTTGGATTTCATCAAATTTTCTCTCGCTAACTGTTGCACAGTGTTGATTTTATCGAACAAGTCTTTGAGATATTCCGCATATGTGGATTCCATGTTTTCTTCAATTATCATTTCACCGGCGGGTTCTCTGGCTAAATGACCGAAAACTAATTCATGTGGGGAAAATTTTGTTCCTTCGTGTACAGAGGTGTTATAAGAAAACATGGCTAATTCTACCCATTCATCCCAGTTCTTGGAATTTTCGATGTACAATTTGAGATATTCAATCAATACGTGATGCGATCTTTCGATCGAACCATTACTTTGCGGGTGATATGCTGTCGTAGTGAATTGTTTTATACGAAATTTTTTTGCTACCTTTTTCATTAGGATGGATGTAAAATTCGCTCCTTGGTCGGTCAGGATTGCCCTTGGCGAGCCAAATCGACAAATAAATTGCTTTATGAAGGCGTCAGCTATTTCGGCTGAAGTGATTCTCCTGATCGGAATTCCGAGCGAGTACTTCGTTAGTAAATCTTGAATGGTTAATATATATTTATTTCCCTTTTGTGTGATTGGTAATGGGCCGACTATATCCATACTAATTTTATCAAAAGCTTTACCCGGTGTATCTGTGAGCACCATTGGTTGTTTAGTTTTTATTCTAGTAAGTTTCTTTAATTGGCACTCGTTACATGTTCTTATGTAATCTTGGATTTCCCTTTTCATGTTTTCCCAGTAGTAGTGTTGTCGTATCCTTTGGTAGGTTTTCGTTACTCCTTTGTGTCCCGCTACGGATGATTCGTGCTTTTCCCGTATTATATTACTTCGTATTTCTACTGGTGGGGTAATTACTTCTCCGGTGCAGATGGTAATAGTTATCGTTTTTCCTAAAAAGACTTCTTTTAGTTTCCTGATTATATGTCGCCAGGGTATTTCTTCCAAACTTCCTTTGCTAATGCTGAAGGACATTAATTGTTTCTCATTTACTACATCTAGCAAGGATTTTAGTGAATTTAGTAAATTCTCGGACGTTATTGGGATATGTCTGTTTTCCTTCACAGGTAGAGATATTATTTGCTTTCCCGAGTCCCAATTTAGTCTAGCCCTTTCTAACGTCAGATCTTCGTAACGTGGTAATTTCCCCGTTTCCTTCATTTCCATGGCTCCCCTATCTACAGGATCTCCTTTTATGTCAATAAAAATTACTTTATTGTCGTTTACTTTTGCTATTGAGTCTCTTGTTTCGGAAATTTTTACTTCTGTAATTATTGTAGGTTTAGCTTTTCCTTCTTGTTGTTGTGGAGGCTCGGAACATGACAGGGAAGACTCTTCCTCGCTCGCTGTTTCGGCCTCGCTTGTTTCTTGAACAGATGCTTCATCGGTGTTTCCGGTTGTTTGGTCAAAATTTTCCACGGGGGGTTTGTTTATGGTAAAATGTTTTTGAATGAACAATTTTTCCTTGTTTCTCAGTTCGTGGGGTGGAGGTAATTTATGTGGTTTAACCTTAAGTATAGGAGAATTTTCTATTGAGGTATCTAATTCGAGCCGTTTTGGGGCAGGATACTGGATCGACGAGTCTTCTGCTCTTTTCCTGATTGGCAGGCAGACCTCCGGGGGGTTTCTAGACAATGCGTCCGCATTTGCGTTCGCCCTGCCTTCCTTATATACGATATCAAATTCAAAGTCCGATAATTTTAGCTTCCATTTCCAAATTCTCGAAGTAGGATCCTTGATAGAATGCATCCATACTAGGGGTTTATGGTCAGTTACAATAGTAAATTTCCTTCCATATAAATACGGTCGGAAGTGCATGGCGCTATAAACGATTGCCAAACACTCCTTCTCTATAGTAGAGTAATTTTGCTCGGCGGAATTTAATAGTCTTGAGGCATATGCAATAGGTAAATCCTTTCCTATTGGTCCTTGACTCAGCACGCCGCTTATTGCATAACCTGATGCGTCTGTCGTTAGGTTAAAAGGTTTAGAAAAATCTGGATATTGCAGAATGGGTTTTGTCATTAGCGCTATCTTTAAGTCGTTGAATGCATTTTCCTGATTTTCTGTCCATTTGAAGGGAGTGTCTTTCTTTAATAATTGTGTCAATGGTTTCGCGACTTTGGAAAAATCGGGTATAAACCTTCTATAGTATCCTGCTAGTCCCAAAAACTGTTTAATATTTTTTACCTTTTTAGGTCGTGGAAATTTCGATACGGCTTCGATCTTTTTCGGGTCGGGTTTTACGCCATCTTCACTAATTATGTGTCCCAAGTAATTTACCTCATGTCGTAGAAACTCGCACTTGTCAGGCTGTAGTCGTAATCTAGCTTTCCTTAGTCTTTCCATTAACTTATTAAATTTTGTTTCATGTTCTTGAAGAGACCTCGAATAAATCACTATATCGTCCAAATAGACAAATAGTTCTATACCTTGCAATCCAGATAAGACTGAATTCATCAGGCGTTGAAATGTTGCTGGGGCATTTTTTAGTCCAAAGGGCATTCTTTTGAATTGGAAGTGTCCGTATGGTGTCGAGAATGCAGTTTTATGGGCGTCTTCCGGGGACATACGGATCTGGTGAAAACCTGATGCTAAGTCAAATGTGGAAAAATATTTTGCGCTTCCTAATTGATCCAATATTTCCGTGATGTTGGGGAGTGGGAAAGCATCACCAATCGTTTTATCATTCAGTTTCCTGTAATCAATGACTAATCTCCAACGTTTATTTCCTTGCGAATCGGGTTTTTTAGGTACAATCCATAGCGGTGAATTGTATGGAGATATTGATGGTTCCACGATGTCTGTGTCTAGTAGTTCCTGGATTTGTCGATTTATTTCCTCTCGGTGTACTGGTGGGTAACGATACTGCTTAGTATTGACTGGTATATCATCCGTCGTAATTATTCTATGTTCTAGAATTCCAGTTGCTTCCAGCGTTTCTCCTGGAATATGAAATCTATCTTGATTATTACGAACTAATTTTTCGACGTTTTTCCTTTCCTCTTCGTTCAAGTGTTCAAGTCGTAGCAATTCAATTATTTTGTCAGATCTGCTTTCCTTTGGTTTTGAAATTGCGTTACACACCGTACTAGGGAGCGGGGAGGGGTTTTCGAATTCCTTGATTACCATTGTTGGTGTTGTAAATTCATAGTCTCTTGAAGTAGTATTTATCACTCTCAAATAACCCTTTCCCTTATGATTTCTCACAACTGCGTTACCGAAATAAATCCCCTTGATCGGCTCAATTCTGGGAATAAATCCCTCTTTTATCTCTGGATTTGCTATATTTATTGAGCATGTTATCGAACTTCGTTTCGGTATGATTATTCTATCTTTAGTATCGAAGGGAATATAAACATTTCCCCATTTGACATACCTTTTCTCGTAGTCTAAACGAGCCTTGCACCCTGCAAAAAATTCGGATCCTAAGATTCCGTCTTGATCGATCAGCAACGAATCATCAACTACATGAAAAATAACTGGATGGCCCGCAACCTGTATTACTGTCTGCCCTAGGGAGACCAGGCTCGTCGCCGTAATTCCTCGCACTTCGACTGATTTCTTTTCGTTGATGACAGCTGAATCGGGTAACGCGGGTTTCTTAATGATATTAATTTCTGATCCAGAGTCTAATAATAAGGTCGTTTTAGTTTTTAAATCCGGGGAAACTATTCGCGCAGTTGGAGTTATTGGTGATTCATTTAGTTTTATTGAAATAATCCGGAGAGGTCGTCTTCCGAATCTGAGTCCGACTCCTGGTGATTTTCCTTCGTCGGTTGTTTCCGCATTAATTTTTCCCTTTGGCTTTGAAATTCCGGATTTTCTGCTTGCGTTTTCGTATGACTGTGAGATGACTCCCCCACGGTATTCAATGGTTGTTCCTTTGATTTTACTGTCTGCATTACGTTCGCTCTGTCTCTTATTGCGGGTTGTGAAATCGATCTCGTGGGGGTGGCTGGCCTTGATCTGTTTGTTACGGTAGGCACTGGCCTTCTTGTCGCTGCTTGCACTCTTGGGCGATTCGGGGTATCGTTCCTTCGAGGCTCGCCCCAATCTCTCGAAGGACGTGTTTGGTTTCCCGATTGCCTTGAAGCATAAGGTATGATTATTCCGGCATCTACTCGGGCTTTAAATTTATAGCAATCTCTTACTAGATGTCCAGGTTTTTTACAATAATTACATGTGATAGTGTTTTGTCTCGAATCGTTTGAATAATTCCGTGATGGAGGTACTGATCTTCGGTCTTGGCGGTTATTCCTGATATCGTTGTTAGTGTTCGGGGAACGCACACTGTCACGTTTGTAAATGTTCGGGTGCGTCGGTCGTTGGGGTCGCGTTCTATCATTTACTTGCTTTAATTCTCGTGTTGCCTTTACGGCTTGACGATACGCGTCATCTAAGGTGTGATACCCTGCTATCTTTACTCGTATATATACTTCATTCGGGAGTCCCTTAACGAAGGCCTCCCTCGTTTCCCAATCTATTGTATCTTGAATGTCGGGGGGTATAATGCCGTAGCCGCCTCTCTCTCCGTCCATTATCGCTAGCCTGAGATTTCGAACCCGATCCATATAGTCTAGTATGTCCTCCCCGGGTTGTTGAAATATTGTTCCTAATTCTCCCCTATATTCGTTAAGGGATTTCTTCGGGCCGAACAGATCTTTTAATTTGTTCCCGAAATCATTTAAATTTACCAATTCTGTGTCTTCGACGGCGAGAAACGCGTGACCGCGAAGCTTATTTACTAGTAATTTTACTAACTGGGGTTCTTGATATCTACCAACCATGCTGCGTGCGCGCTCGCATGCTCTTAAGAATTGAAATACCGAGGGTCGATGTCCGTCGAACACTGGTACAGACTCGATCGCGTCTTTTAATTTAATCGGTTGGGAATATCCACCTGGCTGTACCGTCTCTTGTTGAGTTGTCGGTTGCGATATGGGTGAATCAGGTTCCCTTCTTGTTTTGAATTCGAGCATGTTGTTTTGTAATTCATTCATTTTTGCACTCATATCGCGGAAATTCGCGTCCCATGCTTTAAGTTTTTCGGCTAATGTCAACACTACGTCTTCGTCCAATGATTCTAATTTAGTCGCCATTATTATTTAGGTATTGGTCTGTCAATAACCGTAACAACTTTAATCCTCTGTGGAGCGTATCCCACCGCTGCCACCAAAAATTTATTTAAGAATCTGTTACGTCCTCGTTTAAATCAAATTTAAGTTTGAATGTTATTTAAATTAAATTTCTGGTTGATTTGAATTTAGTCGGAAGATTTAATTTGATATGTTTGTATAAGGAAATATTGGTTTAAAAATTTCCAATTTGAATTCGGTAGTTGCTGCCACCAGAAATAGTCTAAGGGCTATTTCAAAATATATTTTCTTTTATTGGACAATACTATTTTGAATATTTAAATGAGCACTCGAAAATTATGATTTACACGGTAGTTACTGCCTCCGGAAACAGTCTGAGGACTGTTTCGATTAGAGAGATTTCTTATTTAACTTCGTAGTAGCGTGCGTTGATTGGTGTGTTCGAGTCCTTTTCTCGCGTTAATTGGCGCATAGTAGTTTTGTTTCTTCGTTACGGCACGTGCGGAGCGCGGGACGTGACAATGCTACATAACGTAATGCGTTATAACGTTATACTATATAACGTAATACGTTATAACTTTATACCTTATTACGTTATGTTATGTAACGTAATGCGATATAACGTTATACAATATAACGCAATACGTTAGAACGTTATACCTTATAACGTAACACGTTATATCATTATACCATATAACGTTATGTTATATAACGTAATAAGTTATAACGTTATACTATATAACGTAATACGTTTTAACGTTATACCTTATAACGTTATGTTATATAACGTATTACGAAATAACGTTATACAATGTAACGTAATACGTTATAACGTTATACCTTCTAACGTAACACGTTATAACATTATACCATATGACGTTATGTATTATAACGGAATACGTTATAACGTTATACCATATACCGAGGTACGTTATAATGTTTAACCGTATACCATTATGCTACATAAAGTAATGCGTTATAACGTTATACTATATAACGTAACACGTTATAACATTATACCATATAACGTTATGTATTATAACGGAATACGTTATAACGTTATACCATATATCGCAGTACGTTATAACGTTTTACCGTATAACATAATGCTACATAACGTAATGCGTTATAACGTTATACCTTCTAACGTAACACGTTATAACTTTATACCTTATAACGTTATGTTATATAACGTAATAAGTTATAAAGTTATACCATACATCGTACTCCGCTATAACGTTATAACATATAACGTTATGTTATATAACGTAATGCGATATAACGTTACACAATATAACGTGTTACGTTATAACGTCATACCTTCTAACGTAACACGTTATAACACTATACCATATAACGTTATGTTATATAACATAATGCGTTATAACGTTATACTATATAACGTAATACGTTTTAACGTTCTACCTTCTAGCGTAACACGTTATAACATTATACCATATAACGTTATGTATTATAACGGAATACGTTATAACCTTATACCATATACCGAGGTACGTTATAACGTTTAACCGTGAACCATTATGCTACATAACGTAATGCGTTATAACGTTATACTATATAACGTAATACGTTATAACTTTATACCTTATTACCTTATGTCATGTAACGTAATGCGATATAACGTTATACAATGTAACGCAATATGTTAGAACGTTATACCTTATAACGTAACACGTTATATCGTTATACCATATAACATTATGTTATATAACGTAATAAGTTATAACGTAATACTATATAACGTAATACGTTTTAACGTTATTCCTTCTAACGTAACACGTTATAACATTATACCATGTAGCGTTATGTAATATAACGTGATACGTTATAACGTTATACCATATACCGAGGTACGTTATAACGTTTAACCGTATACCATCATGCTACAGAACGTAATGCGTTATAAAGTTATACTATGTAACGTAATACGTTAGAACGTTATACCTTATAACGTAACACGTTATAACATTATACCATATAGCGTTATGTTATATTACGCAATGTGATATAACGTTATACAATATAACGCAATACGTTAGAACGTTATACCTTATAAAGTAACACGTTATATCATTATACCATATAACGTTATGTTATATAACATAATGCGTTATAACGTTATACTATATAACGTAATACGTTTTAACGTTACACCTTCTAATGTAACACGTTATAACATTATACCATATAGCGTTATGTTATATAACGCAATACGATATATCGTTATACAATATAACTCAATACGTTAGAACGTTATACCTTATAACGTAACACGTTATAACATTATACCATATAGCATTATGTTATATAACGTAATAAGTTATAACGTTATACCATACATCGCAGTACGTTATAACGTTTTACCGTATAACATTAGGCTACATAACGTAATGCGTCATAACGTCATACTATATAACGTAACTACGTTATAACTTTATACCTTTTAACGTTATGTTATATAACCTTATTGCGATATAACGTTATACAATATAACGCAATACGTTAGAACGTTATACCTTATAACGTAACACGTTATATCATTATACCATATAACGTTATGTTATATAACGTAATAAGTTATAAAGTTATACCATACATCGTATTCCGCTATAACGTTATACCATATAACGTTATGTTATATAACGTAATGCGATATAACGTTACACAATATAACGTGTTACGTTATAACGTTATACTTTCTAACGTATCACGTTATAACACTATACCATATAACGTTATGTTATATAACATAATGCGTTATAACGTTATACTATATAACGTAATACGTTTTAACGTTCTACCTTCTAACGTAACACGTTATAACATTACACCATATAACGTTATGTAATATAACGTGATACGTCATAACGTTATACCATATACCGAGGTACGTTATAACGTTTAACCGTATACCATCATGCTACAGAACGTAATGCGTTATAAAGTTATACTATGTAACGTAATACGTAATAACTTTATACCTTCTAACGTTATGTTATATAACGTAATGCGATATAACGTTATACAATATAACGCAATACGTTAGAACGTTATACCTTATAACGTAACACGTTATATCATTATACCATATAACGTTATGTTATATAACATAATGCGTTATAACGTTATACTGTATAACGTAATACGTTTTAACGTTACACCTTCTAATGTAACACGTTATAACATTATACCATATAGCGTTATGTTATATAACGCAATACGATATATCGTTATACAATATAACGCAATACGTTAGAACGTTATACCTTATAACGTAACACGTTATAACATTATACCATATAGCGTTATGTTATATAACGTAACAAGTTATAACGTTATACCATACATCGCAGTACGTTATAACGTTTTACCGTATAACATTAGGCTACATAACGTAATGCGTTATAACGTCATACTATATACTGTAACTACGTTATAACTTTATACCTTTTAACGTTATGTTATATAACCTTATTGCGATATAACGTTATACAATATAACGCAATACGTTAGAACGTTATACCTTATAACGTAACACGTTATATCATTATACCATATAACGTTATGTTATATAACGTAATAAGTTATAAAGTTATACCATACATCGCATTCCGCTATAACGTTATACCATATAACGTTATGTTATATAACGTAATGCGATATAACGTTACACAATATAACGTGTTACGTTATAACGTTATACCTTCTAACGTATCACGTTATAACACTATACCATATAACGTTATGTTATATAACATAATGCGTTATAACGTTATACTATATAACGTAATACGTTTTAACGTTCTACCTTCTAACGTTATGTTATATAACATAATGCGTTATAACGTTATACTATATAACGTAATACGTTTTAACGTTATACCTTCTAACGTAACACGTTATAACATTATACCATATAGCGTTATGTTATATAACGTAACGCGTTATAACGTTATACTGTCACGTCCCGCGCTACGCACGCGCCGTAACGAAAAACGGAAAACCATAATATACAAATAATACGAGTGACAATTCGAATATTCAAAACGAACGCACGGTACAATGAAAATGGAAGTTTTTTAATAAAAGATTAATGAAATGTAGTCATATATAGAAAATTACTAAACGAGGGCAAACAACAGATAATAAAATAAAAATCGGTACTCTAACGAAATAGTAAATATAAATAGTACACATAACCTATAATTTCATAATTCGACTAAGGATAAACTATGAAGAACCAATTAACCAGAAGTGACTCGCAAATTAATTAATAAATCACGACATAATCAGGATAACCTACAATTCGGCAATTTAATCAAATCTCACAATAATGTCATGAATAAGGAATGGAACGATAGGAATACACATTTTTATAACAAATATGAAATATCAAACAATTTAATATATAGCAAATATGGACACACAAAACCACAATAAACAAAATATATCTTATATACAACCAGATATAAAATATATAAAACACCTAGGCATATTAACACACTTCGATAAACCAGGCACTATTGTCAGAATCCACACACGAAACGTCAAGATCGAAGTAAAAGGAATTCCACGAACAGTACACTTGAACAAGTTAAAACTAACACATAATCGAAACAGACCACGAGAACGATTTCAAGAGACAACGTAGTACGGTCGTATAAGGAACAACACTGCTTGTCGAGTACTGCAAATGGTGATAACCTAAAAGGAAAAAGAAAATTATTATGTGCGTTCTAACCATTAAATATAAAATGTGTAATTCAATAAAATAATTACAAAACAGTGGAAGTGAAAAATACCTCGTGAACATTTACTCATCGTAGAAGGAAGTGTATGTGCATAGACAGGTTATGTATCCATATCCGTACAACATAATGTATGACAGTCAGCTGAAACAAATGTAAGAATTAACTCCAATTGTTCCGATAAAAAACAATATTGTGCCTAAACCAAAGGAAGTGTGACAGTGCTTACCGAATCATGCAGATAGTAGAAACGTAAAAGAAACAGGAAAAATATTATGTGTGTGTTCTAACCATCATTTACATAAACAACATGTTAATTCAATAAAATAATTAAAATCAGTGAAAGTTAAAAGCACCTAGTGCACAATTAATCATCGTAAAAGGAAACGTACATACAGGAATTTCGCAGAAACAAGTTGTGGACCCACTCCGTAGAACATAGTATACGACTGTCAGCAGAAACGAATGAATAAACTAACCTCAATTGCCTTAATATATATGGAAGAAAATAATACTATTAAAGATTTACAATCATATAACAATTAAACTAAATGAAGCACGATAACAATCAATAATTGATACTCGACAACAGACTTACATTTGCCCAATGGAAAATAAAACCGAAAAATCAAGAAAAGTAGTGACGTTATAACGAAATAACTCAGTGTTGACTCAGCAGTATTTAATAAGAAGAAATAAAATCAGTTAATACGTGCAGGAAGAGTCAAGAAATAACTAAGATAGGTTAAGTGAATGACAACGATAATTCACTACTCACATCGAAGTTTATACAAGGGTCAATGCATTTATGAGAAACCAAATACCAAATTGGAGTAAACGTGTACAAAGAATCGAAGTTGATACTACTGGAATGGTCTTAGCAAACAAGAAAAGGTACCTTTATAAGTTAACGAGGTTTGTATGCAACCAATCATCGTAGAAGGAAGTATCCATGCAGGAACTCCACGAGGAATGGCTACGGATCCAACTTTGCAAAACATAATATACGACTGTATGAAAATATCAAAGGTAATAAATACCGAGGTAACCAATCATAACCTAAAAAGGGGAAGAATGTTGTAAACCATCTTGGAATAAAAATTGATAATAATAAGAAGCTCGTTGCTCACATCGGAAGATATACATTAAAGCCGACGCAGTTACAAGAAACCTACTACCAAACTTAAGTGAATACTTATAGAATACTGAACCAGATACTACCAAAACAATCAAGACGGCAACAGGAAACTGGAAAATGAAGGAAATGTTCTGACACTATAACAAAATAATCCGACGCTAGCAAACAAGATAAAGGACGGATTATTTTACTATACAGATATTTACAAAATATAATGTTTTATATATATCTATATATATATATACTTACAATGCTAGGATAGGTAAAAGTAGTCATAATAAGTGTTGGAAATGTAGCGAAGAACCAGAAGATACCAAACGCGCACCATGTAACTGTTCCGAGTAAAGGACTCAGCGTTGAAGGATTAGGATTGTAGAACCTATAAACAATAAAGATTTTAACTAACAATGTACAGATTAGCTCCAAAATTCTATGTAAAGGCGACAAATTACACGCACAAGGTAACGACAGCTTCATAACAAAGAAACAGAAAATAGCCAATAATATAAGAATAGGTTAGAAATTAATCAAGACCGAGTATCAACGATAAACGCGATTAAGATAAGAAATTATTATATTGTACTAAGTTATTATAGTATAATTGTATCAAGTCTGGCGTAGAGAAATAAGGTTATGTTACGCAGTAGAACTGGTAATAAGACAATCCACATGCTATCATATTAAAATAACACACTATGCACGTATTAGTATTAAATTAATTAAGTGAACACTCTATAAAAACAAACTATTCGAAACACAACAATAAAACAGTGTTATTGATAAATTATAAAATTTAACAATAATACAATCCACATGATATTATATTAAAACAACACACAGTATATATATATACACGTTTTAATGATTACACAAACAATACTATTGTCATTTAAAAAATTCTAACTGCGCTAAAATAGAGGAAACTAAGCGACGGACGAATAATTATTTCAGTATTAAACAAATTAAGGACGCGTCACTATACTTTTACTAGAGACATTCACGAGCGGCCATCTTGAACTGTCATGAACATAGGATAGCTCTTACACGTGCGCATCGGAATACATTCAATAATTATACACATTAAATAAATGCAAAATAATATTATTCCCACTTCAATTATACGTCAATTATTGAAATAAAGTTACAAATAATTAACAGATAAATAATAGATTCGACATTAATAAAAGTCACTATATACTAGGGACATTCATAGGCGGCCATTTTGGATAATTAATACGTGCGTTATAAAATAAATTATCTTTTCGATGAAAAAAGTAAATATTTAATAGGTGATGATACAAATGGAAGATCGTAACGAGGAAAGAATAAATAATAATTAATACAATATAACACATTATTATATGATAACAGGAATATTAGAAATTAATAGGAACCAGCCGTGAGAAAGAAATCATGAAAACACATTGTTAAGATTAATTAACATTTTTAAAACCGAATAAATTCTATATGAAACTACATTATGAAATACAAATATAAAAATACATAATTTAATATACATAATTTAACATAAACGAAACATAAAAGAAATAAAATACATGACTTTATACTATCAAAACTAATCAACATTCGGATAAACCTAAAATCATATTGTGAAACATATACAAATACAAATATATATATATATATATGTATATATATATATGTCGGAGATGAAAGGACACCGGAGCCCTTGGAATTCTGGATAGTCTCGCAACATTACAATCTAGAGTCTACGATAGCTGTAATTAAATAATTGTAGTTATGCGATCCGATTGTTATGGTTTGAGCCTAGTGGCGGTGAGCTTTGGCTCGAGGCGACGGTCTGTCGCCGAACGTAGCCGCGGTCACGGGATGAACGCTTTGTTTAGCAAAGGCATGGAGTAATTCTATATCTCGATTTGAAAAGGAAATAGCTATAACACTAGATAGTAAACATTCCAACGATCTCTGTCCCGTAGCTCGCCACACGCAGAGCCTATTCTTCGAGTAAGATGATTGCCAGATGTCGATGCGTCTTCGCAGTACATGTTCAGCCAGCCTGAGGGCCCGCTATAAATCTTAGGATTTAGTTGACTAAAGTCTTTCAAACAAACAGTCTTTGTCCCAGCTACGGGAAGATAGGAGAAACCTATTTTTCAACGAACGGCGTCTCCCACTAGCATCTTTTTCTAACCACCGATATGGAGATTGACCAATTAGCAGCAACGCCAATTTCCCTTACCTTCCGAACGAAGACTGCCCTCGACGAATCCGATGATCTCGTGCCCTTAGGCACACCCCATCATAGTTTTCCTCCGTGGCATCATCGGGACGGAGATTCATTCCTTTTTTTGCGATCTCCGCGACTAGAGAGTAACGACCTGACGATCAGTAATTATTTCAGAGACAGACTTAGATTCTGCGAGAACGTTCATCTACCATTCCGTCGACCGCGGATTCGTTATTGCGCCTCAGATCCTCGTCACTAGCGGCGCGAGTGTGTGAATATTGTGAGTGAGTGTCGACCTTGTAATATTCTCGTGTCAATAAAGAAAATTCACCTCAGTAAGAAGATGGACAGCTTTAGTGAAGAGTCATTACCTATCTCAAGCCCCCATCGTGATAGCGAACCGGATAGTGATTCGACATATATATTTAAACATAAAATCACATATACGAAACTACACTTCAACAAACAAAATGCTATATGAAAATTATATTATTATACGACTACATATATGTATATATATCTAGATGTTATCAAAAACTACACCTCAACGAAATTACTTTATGAAAACTACAACCGAGGATTTAAACAACAAAATAAATAAATAAATAACTATATATATATATATATTGAACATATAACAAAATACATATAAAATAAATAAGAAACTAAAATTGTTAAACAGCGAACCAACAAATATAGAGCAAATATATACATATATCTAAATATGCAAAAAAAGTCCGATGCACCGACACACACAAGTCTTGCACAGAGAGTATCATTAAATTCATCGTAGGTTGCGTCCTCTCGAATCACTCACGGTTTCTTCGCAATCGCTATTCCTCTTGCGCTGAAACGATAAAATGTAACGAATCAATAAAAAACGAACGAAACGGAATAAATTTAAGCAGAATAAAACAAAACAAAATACGCACTAGGGCGGCCTGCATAACAATCTCTGATGAAGATGCCTCCGTAACCATCGTTTAAACGTTAATGTCAAAATCACTGAAACCTACGTTCACAGAAATAGCAAAAATTGTAAATCAAATCAAACACCGAAAGCAACCATGATATAGAAATATTAATTATACGTAATGATAATATAACAAACCAACAACCAGGATGCACCTACCGTTATCCGGAAGACGACAAAACCCACAACGTGCTACTGCAAGAGAAGAAACTGAATAAAATTATATCACGTGAAATCATTCCGCCACTTACACAAAATAACTCGGAGGAAATCCTTACTATGGGAGAGCAACGGATTACGCGTGTTGCCTGAGCGAGCGTCGATATAATAATGAGACTTCAGCCGTCGGCCCTTCCACGCGCCGAGGAACACTGATTATTCTCACGATATTAACATGGAAGTTTTTCGAGAGAAGACTAGATCAGCATGGAAGGCTCCAAGCCTCCTAGACACTACCTCAGCAGAAATATAAGAACTAAGTCGAAATACAGATTTTGCATTCTCTCAGGTACCAACGACGGAAATCTAGAAATCCAAGACAAGAAAACGAAGCAGAAGAAGTCACCAACGATCACGGAATTTACATTCTCTCACATACGATTTCAGGAACCCTAAACTGCAACATCCGGACTCCCACGGAAGCGAACTATCGGATGTGGGGGATGCTATTATAAATAAACGCAGCAACAAAGAACAGCGTTCATTTTTTTTGTCGTCAATAGTACGTTATGTTTCGGATCATTATTTTGTTGTCAATTGTACGTTACGTTTCGGCTTATTATTTTGTCGTAAATTGTATGTTACGTTTCGGCGATCTCTCGTCAGTAATCACTTGCTCAGTCTAAGTCGCGACTAAGTTAGTAAATCTTCTAAGTGTTCATTTTGTTGGCGAAATTGAAAGAAAATAAATATATATGTAGCAACGGTATTAGTCCAAAGAGTAAACTACAAGTCTTATTCAGTGTATATTGTAATTAAAATAAATAAATAAAACGAAAAGTTTTAATAATAACTATACCCGAGTTCGAATAGTAAATCCGATAATAGATACATCAACGGTCAATCGCACCGGCGAAATCCAGGCGCCTGCTGCGGGCAGGACGAACACCTTAAGGTAGGAAATTTAAAACTTCCTTCTTCTCTGATAATTTCGTTGTATCCGGGAACCGAACTAAAACTACTTATCATCAATTAATATATCCGGTCCCATTTCTATTCTGTAAATGTTTCGAAAATAAACCATTAAAGTTGAACTTTAAATAAAGGGTTGTTCGCTGTGTTGTCTTGTGCAAACGGTGTTTTCAACTATCGAAACACTTATTGATCTTCGCATTCCTCCTCCCATTGTTGGCAAATTATTGCCCGTCTTTGGGCAAGGCTTGCGAAATCACACAAATCTTACACAGAGAGGACCATTAAATTCATCGTTTGTGATTAATTAGAAAAAAAAACAAGAGCAAATCACTGCGGCAGGGTTGTACCAACATTGTTATTAACTGATATCTTCATTCTTGTCATCGTTGCATAGGATTATTAAAAATAGAATAATTTCCTTCAGAATTTTAACCAAAGGATCATTCGCTGTGTTAGCTTGTGAATAACGGTGTTGTCAATTATCGAAAACACCTATTGATCTTCGCATTCCTTCTCCCACTGTTGGCAAAATATTGCCCTTCTTTGGGCAAGGCTTGCGAAATCACACAAACCTCACACAGAGAGGATCGTTAAAGTCATTTTCTTAATTATTAAATTAAAGGCAAGGAAATCGTAACGATAAAAACCACCCTAGCAGACGAACTGAGCTTTAGTTGAAACGACAGATCCACTAGCGAAATAAAAAGAGAAGAAGAAGGAAAACGTAGGGATAAATTTGTATCGAACAACGAAATCGAATTTTAAAGATAATTCAATTCACAAACCAATCATACGCGAAAATGTATATATATCCATATATATATATATGTCGGAGATGAAAGAACACCGGAGCTTTTGGAATTTTGAATAATCCCGCAACATTGTAACCTAGAATCTACTATAGCTGTAATTAAACAATTGTAGTTATTCAATCCGATTTGTAATTGTTCGAGATTTGTGATAATGAGCTTGGGCTCGAGGCGACAGCCAGTCGCCGAACGTAGCCGCGGTCACGGGATGAACGCTTTGTCTAACAAAGGTATGGAGTAATTCTATAGCTCTCCTTAAAAGAAATATTCGTGGCGGCACGCGACAGTAAACATTCCAACGGTCTCTGTCCCGTAGCTCGCCACACGCAGACCCTATTCTTCGAGTAAGATGATTACCAGATGTCGATGCGTCTCCGCAGTACATGTTCAGCTAGCCTGAGGGCCCGTTATAAATCTTAGGATTTAGTTGACTAAAGTCCTTCAAACAAACAGTCTTTGTCCCAGCTACGGGAAGATAGGAGAGACCTATTTTTCAACGAACGGCGTCTCCCACTAGCAACTTTCCCCCGAGGGTGGCTAGCATCTTTTTCTAACCATCGATATGGAGATTGACCAATTAGCAGCAACGCCAATTTCCCTTACTTTCTGAACAAAGGCTTTCCTCGACGAATCCGATGATCTCGTGTCCTTGGACACACCCCATCATAGCTTTCCTCTGCAGCATCATCGCGACGGAGAGTCATTCTCTCGTGAGGTCGTATTAGCGAGTTACTTAGAGTCTGTACGCTCGGTGGATGTTTCACGTTTTAACCAGGAGCCCGACTTAGAATTTGCGAGCACGTTAATCTACCATCCCGTCGACCGCGGATTCGTTATGGAACCTAGGATCATTGTCATTAGTTCTCGAGTAACTAGTTACCGCGGTTACTTGTCCAGTTCTATGATAATCGTACTCGCACTAGTCAATGTCTTCCCTATTGCATATCGACACGTGTAATCCAAACGAAGATTCGTTTCACGCCCCTAACTCTAATTCTAATGTAAACCCGACATATATATATATATATATTCATAACAATTCAAACAATCCAATATTCAAATTTAAATAAACTCTACGTAGCGAAATAGAATTTTAAAAATAATTCAATTATCTAACCAATCACACGCGAACCATAAATATATATATATGTCGGAGATGAAAGAACACCGGAGCTTTTGGAATTTTGAATAATCCCGCAACATTGTAACCTAGAGTCTACTATAGCTGTAATCAAACAATTGTAGTTATTCAATCCGATTTGTAATTGTTCGAGATTTGTGATAATGAGCTTGGGTCGAGGCGACAGCCAGTCGCCGAACGTAGCCGCGGTCACGGGATGAACGCTTTGTCTAACAAAGGTATGGAGTAATTCTATAGCTCTCCTTAAAAGAAATATTCGTGGCGGCACGCGACAGTAAACATTCCAACGGTCTCTGTCCCGTAGCTCGCCACACGCATACCCTATTCTTCGAGTAAGATGATTGCCAGATGTCGATGCGTCTCCGCAGTACATGTTCAGCTGGCCTGAGGGCCCGTTATAAATCTTAGGATTTAGTTGACTAAAGTCCTTCAAACAAACAGTCTTTGCCCCAGCTACGGGAAGAGAGGAGAGACCTATTTTTCAACGAACGGCGTCTCCCACTAGCAACTTTCCCCCGAGGGTGGCTAGCATCTTTTTCTAACCACCGATATGGAGATTGACCAATTAGCAGCAACGCCAATTTCCCTTACTTTCTGAACGGAGGCTTTCCTCGACGAATCCGATGATCTCGTGTCCTTAGACACACCCCATCATAGTTTTCCTCTGCAGCATCATCGCGACGGAGAGTCATTCTCTCGTGAGGTCGTATTAGCGAGTTACTTAGAGTCTGTACGCTCGGTGGATGTTTCACGTTTTAACCAAGAGTCCGACTTAGAATTTGCGAGCACGTTAGTCTACCATCCCGTAGACCGCGGATTCGTTATGGAACCTAGGATCATTGTCATTAGTTTCTCGAGTAACTAATTACCGCGGTTACTTGTCCAGTTCTATGATAATCGTACTTGCACTAGTCGATGTCTTCTCTATTGCTTAACGACACGTGTAGACCAAACGAAGATTCGTTTCACGCCCCTAACTCTAATTCTAATGTAAACCCGACATATATATATATGTATACATATATTCATAACCTCTTAAAGAACTCAATGTCCAAATTTAAATAAACTCTGTGTAGCGAAACCGAATTTTGAAAATAATTCAATTCTCTAACCAATCACACGCGAACCATATATGTATATATATATATATTCATAACAATTTAAACAATCCAATATTCAAATTTAAATAAACTCTGCGTAGCGAAATAGAATTTTAAAAATAATTCAATTTTCAAACCAATCATACGTGAACAAGTAAATATATATATATATATACACATATTTATAACATCTTAAATAATCTAGAATATTAGCATAAAGCACCACATATCAATATATAAACTTAAATAAACTCTGTGCAACATAATCAAATATTTATTTTATCCAACTTTAATCTTCTCCCGTGCCAGTATTCCTGCACATAGCAGGCTAGCCGAAAACGTGGAATTTATCTATCAGTAGCCTAAACACTAGCTGACGCTACCCATACGTAATTAATTTATCGATTAACTATTTAAAGAAATTTCTCTAATCGAAACATTCCTTAGACTGTTTCTGGAGGCAGTAACTACCGTGTAAATCGTAGTTTTCGAATGCATGTTTAAATATTCAAAATAGTATTGTCCAATAAAAGAAAATATATTTTGAAATAGTTTTTAGACTATTTCTGGTGGCAGCAACTACCGAATTTAATTGGGAATTTTAGATCAATATTCCATATACAATCATATCATTTAAATTTTCCGACTAAATTCAAATCAAACAGAAAATTTTATTTAAACAAAAAAAATGTTTACAAATTTAAATTTGATTTAAACGAGGACGTAACAACAGCATATAACGTAATACGTTATAACGTTATACGCTATAGCCTTAAACCATATAACGTAATACGTTATAACGTTATACAATATGACGTTATGTTATATAACGTAATACGTTATAATGTTGTACCATATATCGTTATGTTATATAACGTAATATGATATAACCTTATACCATATAACGTTATGATATATAACGTAGTTCGTTATAACGTTGTACCATATGACGCTATGTTATATAACGTAATACGATATAACGTTATACCGTATAACGTAATAGGTTAAAACGTTATTCCATATAACGTAATACGCTATTACGTTATACCATATAACATTATGTTATATAACGTAACACGTTATAACGTTATACCACATTTCGTTATGTTATATAACGTAATACCATATAACGTTATGTTATATCACGTAGTTCGTTATAACGTTGTACCATATGATGTTATGTTATATAACGTAATACGTCATAGCGTTAAACTATAAAACGTTATGTCATGTAAAGTAATACGTTATACCGGTATACCATATAACGTATTACATTATAACGTTAATACCATATAACGTAATACGTTACAACGTTATACTATATAACTTAATACGATATAACGATATACCGTAAAACGTAATACGTTGTAACGTCATACCATGTAACGTATTACGTTATAACGTTATACCACATGACGTCATGTTATATAACGTAATACGTTATAACCTTATAACATATAACGTTATGATATATAACGTAGTTCGTTCTAACGTTGTACACACGTATGACATATGTTATGTTATATAACGTAATACGATAGAGCGTTATTCCATATAACGTAATACGTCATAGCGTTAAATCGTAGAACGTTATGTTATATAACGTAATACGTTATAACGTTATACCATATAACGATATACTATATAACGTAAAACGTTACAACGTTATACTATATAACGCAATACGATATAACCATATACCTGTAGTATCGGGGAAAAGGGCCTAAGAAACATCGAAGAAAGACCTGCGTGACCCTAGTAACGAGCGTTTGCGGAGCACGTGGTCCATGGGCTTAGGAAAAGACAGAAGGAGGGTAAAACGGCCAGAATGCGAGTTGAGAAACGGCAGTGTGCAACGAGAAGTCAGAGAGTGCGAGTGGAGGAGCGGAATAGTATGAAAATAAGACGTACGCCAATATTGTAATCGGTCATTGTTATTGAGTATCGCTGATTAAACTACACTAAACTCTAAATATAACACAATCATTTGTCCTTACTCTAAGACCCACATAGGTTACTACATATTTTTGGGGGCTCGCTCGGGATGGGATGTAGAGCGGGAAAACACGGTGCGTGAGAAGATGACGACAACGACGATGATGAGATTGGCGTGATGTGGGGACCGTTTAGACGTCAACGGTCCAGGAGATCACTATCTCAAGAATCGAGACGGAACGGAGTTGGGATGTAACTCCTCCATTGAGAAGAAGACGAGCCTTAAGCGCGCACCAGTGTTTACGCTCAAAGACCCTAGAGGACTTGCCAGAGAAGTTCAGCGAGTGAAATTAGCGTTGACGAAAAACATCTGAGGGCAGATGTTACTGCAGGATGGCCGAGTGTAGTATCGTGGAAAGAAAGGGCCTGTGGTGGCACTCGATAGTGTCGGACGACGGTAGGGCAGTGGCTAGGGCCTTAGGTTACGAACGTTCGGTACCCGGGTACGAATCCCGGCGACCGGAGACCGATTTTTCTTCCACGATACAAAAATAGAGGAGAAGAGCGGGCCGCACCCAGCAGCGACATCTACAGCGCCAGGAGCAGCTTATGCGGATACTACATACCGTAAAACGTAATACGTTATAACGTTATACCATGTAACGTATTACGTTGTAACGTTATACCACATGACGTCATGTTATATAACGTAATACGTTATAACCTTATACCGTATAACGTTATGATATATAACATAGTTCGTTATAACGTTGTACCATATGACGTTATGTTATATAACATAATGCGTTATAGCGTTATTCCATATAACGTAATACGTCACAGCGTTAAACCATAGAACGTTATGTTATATAACATAATGCGTTATAACGTTATACTATATAACGTAATACGTTTTAACGTTCTACCTTCTAACGTAACACGTTATAACATTACACCATATAACGTTATGTAATATAACGGAATCCGTTACAACGTTATACCATATACCGAGGTACGTTATAACGTTTAACCGTATACCATTATGCTACATAACGTAATGCGTTATAACGTTATACTATATAACGCAATACGTTATAACTTTATACCTTATAACGTTATGTTATATAACGCAATGCGATATAACGTTATACAATATAACGCAATACGTTAGAACGCTATACCTTATAACGTAACACGTTATATCATTATACCATATAACGTTATGATATATAACGTAATAAGTTATAAAGTTATACTATATAACGTAGTACGCTTTAACGTTATACCTTATTAAGTTATGTTATATAACGTAATACGATATAACGTTATACAATGTAACGTAATACGTTATAACGTTATACCTTCTAGCGTAACACGTTATAACATTATACCATATAACGTTATGTTTTATAACATAATGCGTTATAACGTTATACTATATAACGTAATACGTTTTAACGTTCTACCTTCTAACGTATCACGTTATCACATTACACCATATAACGTTATGTAATATAACGGAATCCGTTACAACGTTATACCATATACCGAGGTACGTTATAACGTTTAACCGTATACCATTATGCTACATAACGTAATGCGTTATAACGTTATACTATATAACGCAATACGTTATAACTTTATACCTTATAACGTTATGTTATATAACGCAATGCGATATAACGTTATACAATATAACGCAATACGTTAGAACGCTATACCTTATAACGTAACACGTTATAACATTATACCATATAGCGTTATGTTATATAACGTAATAAGTTATAACGTTATTCCATGTATCGCAGTACGTTATATCGTTTTACCGTATAATAGTATGCTACATAACGTAGTGCGTTATAACGTTATACTATATAACGTAACACACTATAACTTTATACCATATAACGTTATGATATATAACGTAATAAGTTATAAAGTTATACTATATAACGTAATACGCTTTAACGTTATACCTTATTAAGTTATGTTATATAACGTAATACGATATAACGTTATACAATGTAACGTAATACGTTATAACGTTATACCTTCTAGCGTAACACGTTATAACATTATACCATATAACGTTATGTTTTATAACATAATGCGTTATAACGTTATACAATATAACGCAATACGTTATAACGTTACACCACATGACGTCATGTTATATAACGTAATACGTTATAACCTTATACCGTATAACGTTATGATATATAACATAGTTCGTTATAACGTTGTACCATATGACGTTATGTTATATAACATAATGCGTTATAGCGTTATTCCATATAACGTAATACGTCATAGCGTTAAACCATATAACGTTATGTCATATAACGTATTAGATTATAATGTTATACCATACACCGTATTCCGCTATAACGTTATACCATATAACGTTATGTTATATACCGTAATGCGTTATAACATTATACCATATACCGTTATGTTATATAACGTAATACGTTATAACGTTATGCCATATTACGTAATACGCTGTTACGTTATACCATATAGCATTATGTTATATAACGTAATACGTTACAACGTTATACTATATAACGTAATACGATATTACGATATACAGTGAAACGTAATACGTTATAACGTTATACCATATAACATTATACCACATAACGTAATACGCTACTACGTTATGCTATATAACGTAATACGCTACTACGTTATGCTATATAAAGTAATACGTTATAGCGTTATACCATATAATGTGTTCTGTTATAACGTTATACCATCTAACATTTCTGTTATATATCGTATTACGTTATAACGTTATACCATATAGCTTAAAACGTTATAACGTTATACCACATAACGATATACCATATAACGTAATACGTTACAACGTTATACTATATAACGTAATACGATATAACGATATACCGTAAAACGTAATACGTTATAACGTTATACCATGTAACGTATTACATTATAACGTTATACCATATAACGTTATGGTATATAACGTACTACGTTATGACGTTGATACCATATAACGTAATACGCTATAACGTCATATCGTATGACGTTATGTTATACAACGTAATACGTTATACGTTATACCATATAACGTTATACTATATATCGTAATAAGTTAGAACGTAATACTATATAACATAATACGTTATAGCGTTAAACGATATAACGTTATGTTATACAGCGTAACACGTTATAAGGCCATACCATATAACGTTATGTTATATAACATAATTCGTTATAACGTTATACTATATAACGTAATACGTTATAACGTTATACCATATGACGTTATGTTATATAACGTAATACGATATAACGTTACACTATATAGCTTAATACGTTATAACGTTATTCCATATAGCGCAATACGGTATAACGTTATACCATGTAACGTTTTGTTATATAACGTATTACGTTAAAATGTTATACCTTATAACGTTATGTTATATAACGTAATAAGTTATAACGTTATACTATATAACGTAATACCTTATAACGTTATACCTTATATCGTTATGTTATATAACGTAATACATTATAACGTTATACTATATAACGTAATACCTTATAACGTTATACCTTATATCGTTATGTTATATAACGTAATACATTATAACGTTATACTATATAACGTAATACGTTATAAGGTTATTCCATGTAACGTAATATGTTATAACGTTATACCATATAACGTAATACGATATAACGTTATATAATGTAACGTAGTACGTTATAACGTTACACTATATAACGTAATAAGTTATAACGTTATAACATGTAACGCATTACGTTATAACTTTATACCATATAACGCAATACGTCATAACGTTATACCAGACGACGTTCTGTTATATATATGTCGAATCACTATCCGGTTCGCTATCACGATGGGGGCGTGAGATAGGTAATGACTCTTCACTAAAGCTGTCCATCTTCTTACTGAGGTGAATTTTCTTTATTGACACGAGAATATTACAAGGTCGACACTCGCTCACAATATTCACACACTCGCGCCGCTAGTGACGAGGATCTGAGGCGCAATAACGAATCCGCGGTCGACGGAATGGTAGATGAACGTTCTCGCAGAATCTAAGTCTGTCTCTGAAATAATTACTGATCGTCAGGTCGTTACTCTCTAGTCGCGGAGATCGCAAAAAAAGGAATGAATCTCCGTCCCGATGATGCCACGGAGGAAAACTATGATGGGGTGTGCCTAAGGGCACGAGATCATCGGATTCGTCGAGGGCAGTCTTCGTTCGGAAGGTAAGGGAAATTGGCGTTGCTGCTAATTGGTCAATCTCCATATCGGTGGTTAGAAAAAGTTGCTAGTGGGAGACGCCGTTCGTTGAAAAATACGTTTCTCCTATCTTCCCGTAGCTCGGACAAAGACTGTTTGTTTGAAAGACTTTAGTCAACTAAATCCTAAGATTTATAGCGGGCCCTCATGCTGGCTGAACATGTACTGCGAAGACGCATCGGCATCTGGCAATCATCTTACTCGAAGAATAGGCTCTGCGTGTGGCGAGCTACGGGACAGAGACCGTTGGAATGTTTACTGTCGAGTGTTACAACTATTTCCTTTTCAAATCGAGATATAGAATTACTCCATGCCTTTGCTAAACAAAGCGTTCATCCCGTGACCGCGGCTACGTTCGGCGACAGACCGTCGCCTCGAGCCAAAGCTCACTATCACAAATCTAGAACAAGTACAATCGGATCGAAAGACGACAATTGTTTAATTACGCCTATGATAGAATCTAGATTACGGTGTTAGGGGATTTTCCCGAAGTTCCAAAGGGGAGGCTCCGATGTCCTTTCATCTCCGGCACGGCCATCCTGACAATCACACGTCCCTGTGTGTAACTAAAATATTACGTTTCTGCAACATTTACCGTTCAATTGAATGTTCCAAATAAGTCAAGGGTCCATTTCAACAACGAAATTTCGTTCGGAGATTTGACAACAGAAAAATAAAAGAGAACAAGAATTTGTAGCATTATAATTTGTATTCAAAGTGCTAGTTGCATCCTGCGGTTTATCAGTCGAATCGTAACGGCATGACGGACTTTTGCGATTTTGTACCCAGATGGATCTCGATTGTCTAGATTGCACGACCGCACAGAGTTTTATTACATTGTCACTGGTAGTGCGTGCGAATATATGACCGATTTAAGTTCGCAACATTGCAGCTGGCAGTGCGTGCGAATACACGACCGCTTCAGCTTCGTAGCATTGCCGCTGGCAGTGCGTGTGAATACACGACCGCTTCAGCTTCGTAGCATTGCCGCTGGCAGTGCGTGTGAATACACGACCGCTTCAGCTTCGTGGCATTGGTTTTCAAATGTTATGGGTATAGAGAGCTAATGACCCTCAGGGGTCGGGGTACTCATATCGCTCGAGTCACTGTCCTCGCCATTACTACAAACATCCAAATCCGCAGGAACGCGACTATCTGGCATTTTCCTCAGCCTGTCGTGACTGTATTTGTAAGAGCGTTTGCCGTCTAACGTTTTTAAAATATACCTGTCGCCCTCCAAAATCTCTGCTATTATAAATGGACCTCTGAAATTCGGATCTAGTTTACATTGGTTTCTCTCTTCGATTTTCCGTAATACGAAATCACCGACGTTAAACCTGATCACTTTCGCTTTAGTTTTGTCGAATTTGTCCTTGTCGTATTTGGCATTAGTTTCTATATTTCTTATGGCTTGTCGTCTTACATCGGAGATATCTATTGCCTTTTCCTCTATATTGTCGGGTAGTATCAAGTCGTATGGTCTTGCTGCTTTACCGATCAGTAGTTCTAGTGGGCTCGATTTAGTCACGGGGTTGGTGGTGCAATTTAGAGCCAATTGTATTTCCCCGATCGCGTCTTTCCAAGACCGCCCGGTCGTTTCTATCGTCGTGAACATATTCTTCAGCGTACCCATAATACGCTCTACCTGGCTGTTGGCCCTACTAGCACCGGTTGCTATTAGGTGGAGTTTAATATTTCCATCTTGGCAAAAATCTTGGAACTCTTTGCCCGTAAAACATCTTCCTTGATCCGCTATTATCCGGCAGGGGCTGCCGAATAAAAATATAGCGGACTTAAGCGCTTTAATGGTATTAAGGGAATCTATCTTACGGGTATGATGCAAGTATACGAATTTGGTAAAGGCGTCAACTAACACAATGACATACTCCTTCGAGTCATTTTTACCGCTTAATTTGCCCGTTATGTCCATATGAACCGTATGCCAAGGTATGCTGGTCTTAGGTATAGGATGCAGTTCGCCTTGTATTTTACCTGAACTTGCCTTTGAAACTCGACAAGCATGACAGTTCTCTACGAATTTGCGAACATACTTCGCCATTCCTTCGAACCAGTAATACTCGTACAGTTTCTGGAGCGTTTTATCCCAACCTAAGTGCATAATGGACTGGTGCACGTGGTTAATAACGGACCACCTAAAACCCCTTGGGACGATGGGCAAGCAGAGAGTTCTGCCTTTTCTCTGTATTCTACGATGAAGGATACCGGACCGTATTTCGTACGTATTCGCGACGTCTTCCGCGAGCTCTTCGTTCTGCAGTTTATCGACAATCTCAGAAATTTGCGGGTCCCGACGCTGTTCCGCTAGTAGCCAATCGTCGGAGACTTCGGTCAGGTTAATTTCTTTTTCTACAATTTTATTGATCGTACGGTGATCCATGTTTACGGGGTTTCGCGAGAAGAAGTCTACGTGGGCCATTCGTTTACCTTCCCGATACATAATGTCAAAGGTAAACGTTTGCAGGTAAGCCCACTACCTGTAAACCCTGTCATTTAAGTGTACCTTATTACTGGATGCTTTCAAGGAGTTGCAATCAGTGACAACAAGAAATTCCCGTCCGTGTAGATAGTGGCGAAAGTGCTTGACGGCGTTTACAACTGCTAACGTTTCTAATTCGTAAGAATGATACCTAGATTCCGCAGGGCTAGTTCTTTTGCTGTAATACTCTACTACTCTGTTTTTACCTTCTACTCTATGCATCAAGATAGCCCCATATCCCTCCGCACTAGCGTCCGTGTGTAGTTCTATCGGATAATTGGGGTTAAATATCATTAGCACCGGCGCATCAGTTAGGACGGAAATTACCTTTTGTCTTATTCGTTCGTGCCTATCCGTCCAAGTTACATCCTTGCTACTAGAAGTGAGTGCATACAGGGGTTTCATTACTTGTGAAAAGTTAGGAATGAATTTTCGGAAGTACGAGGCCAAGCCTATAAATTGCCTAAGCTGCGTGACGGTCGACGGCGCAGGTAAAGAACTCAAGGCTTGTATCTTGCCCGGGTTTGGACGGGCTTCTCCGTCATGAATAACATATCCCAAATAGAGTACCGATGTCTTTAGGAATGAGCATTTCGAAAAGTTAAAAGAGAATCCGGCTTTTACGAGGGTATCTAGCACGGTATGCAATCTTTCTAGAGCTTGATCTATCGAGTCGGCGATAATTAGGACGTCATCCAAGTAAACAACAACGTACGAATAGGCGAGGTCGCCTAAGGCCTTGAGAATGGCCCTCTGAAAAACGGAGGGTGCATTTTTCAACCCAAACGGCATCGTTATGTATTCGTATTGGCCGTCGGGGGTAACGAACGCAGTATACTCCGTCGAGTTAGGGTGGATGGGAATTTGGTGGAACCCGCTGGCCATGTCCAGGCTAATAAAGTATCTCGCGCTTTGTAATCTCGCGATTTGGTCTGCAATGAGGGGTAAGGGATACCGATCCGCGACCGTGTTTTTATTCAGCGCTCGGAAATCTACGCACAATCTATCTGAGCCGTCCTTCTTTTTCACGAGTAACATGGGGCTCGCGAACGGCGAATTGCTAGGCCTTATGATTTTTGCTCTGATTAATTCGCCTATTCTTTCGCGCACTATCCTGCGCTCCTCCTCACTGAGTCGGTAGGGGCTTCTTTGCACGGTGACATTAGGATCAATTAGCCGTATTTCTAACTGGCCCGTACTTACGCGAGTACGCGGGAAACCCGTAATGAATGATTCTTTGAAATTTTCGAGAACAGAAATCAAGCGATCTTTATCGTTACCAACCACGTCGGTGTCAACCTCATTAATGTTGACCGCATCTTCCGAGATTTTACTACAGACGTTAACCACCTTGGCCTTGCAAATATCAACGCTGTTTTGTGTAATATTCACGTCGAAGCCTTGGCTCAAAATTTCACGACCAATCATGATATCGTATTTTAGGTTGCTATCCGCAAGGACATGAAAAGTTATCTCCAATGTAAAACCGTTAATACATACGGTAGACAAAATCTGAGATGTACTTTTGACACAAGTATTTCCTATCCCGCGCAGTACTACTACGTGAGTCGTTCTTTTGCCAGAAAGTCTCGAGGCTGCAGATTCTTTAACTAACGAACATTCGGCTCCAGAATCGAAATAGAATGGGAACGACTCACCCAGCTGACTTAATTTACCGGTCGGGGCTTCCGCCCTGCAGGCGTCGACACGATGCTCGTCCTCGGAACGATGTTTTCCCTCTCGCAGCAACGGGCAATGAGGCGCGATGTGTCCCTTCTTGTGGCATTTGAAGCACAATGCCTTTGGCGATGTGGCCGGTCGGCTTTCCTCTGGGCGTCGGGAGTCCTTCCTCGGTTCCAACTTCATCCTCTTGCGGCACTCAGATAATGTATGTCCGTAACTGCCGCAGTGGCGGCACTTGTTCCGGGGGACGGGTGACCTGCTTCGTTTATTCCCGGAGCTCGATGACGGCCTCCATGACGGAGACGTCCGCTTCTCCTCGTAGAGGAATGGCTTCATTTCGCTTTGGAATTGTTTCACCGACTTAATATCACTCGTGAGCGCTAATCGTTGGAAGCGTCGGTCGCGCGAGCCCATTAGATAGAGGACGGTGGCGGTAACTATTTCCTCCGTTGTTGAATTTCGCCACCTCGAATACAGGAGGGAAACAAGACGGTTTCCATACGCCCCTGATGTTTCGTTCTCCCGCTGTAGTTCCTTGGATACTTTTATCAGCGACGAGGCTGCTGTTTCTTGGCCACCGAAGCGCGCGATGAATTGCTCCTTAAAGGCCGGCCAGGTGACCCCTTTGTCGTCCATTATTTGCGTAAGCCAGTACGCTGCCGGACCCTCTAGTGCACGGTTCAATGCGGAATATAGCGCGCTGTCTTGCAGGGGGTGGTCTTTCATAAGCAGGCCAACGGCCGTGCACCAGGCGGCTGGATCTGCGTCCGCGGCTTCGGGGTTAAAGCGCGGTAACGATATCCTTGTTACCTTGCGTCCCTGCCTTTTCTTTGTTAGCGACCGGATTAGTCCACGCACGATGCTCCTGTGATCCCGCATCGACAACGTCTGTTCGGATCCCACTTCTGATGTCGAATCACTATCCGGTTCGCTATCACGATGGGGGCTTGAGATAGGTAATGACTCTTCACTAAAGCTGTCCATCTTCTTACTGAGGTGAATTTTCTTTATTGACACGAGAATATTACAAGGTCGACACTCACTCACAATATTCACACACTCGCGCCGCTAGTGACGAGGATCTGAGGCGCAATAACGAATCCGCGGTCGACGGAATGGTAGATGAACGTTCTCGCAGAATCTAAGTCTGTCTCTGAAATAATTACTGATCGTCAGGTCGTTACTCTCTAGTCGCG
Organism: Bombus hypnorum; assembly: GCA_911387925.2. Taxonomy (NCBI): domain Eukaryota; kingdom Metazoa; phylum Arthropoda; class Insecta; order Hymenoptera; family Apidae; genus Bombus; species Bombus hypnorum. Next base: position 6,364,875 of record OU427027.1, read on the forward strand.
GAGATCGCAAAAAAAGGAATGAATCTCCGTCCCGATGATGCTACGGAGGAAAACTATGATGGGGTGTGCCTAAGGGCACGAGATCATCGGATTCGTCGAGGGCAGTCTTCGTTCGGAAGGTAAGGGAAATTGGCGTTGCTGCTAATTGGTCAATCTCCATATCGGTGGTTAGAAAAAGATGCTAGTGGGAGACGCCGTTCGTTGAAAAATAGGTTTCTCCTATCTTCCCGTAGCTGGGACAAAGACTGTTTGTTTGAAAGACTTTAGTCAACTAAATCCTAAGATTTATAGCGGGCCCTCAGGCTGGCTGAACATGTACTGCGAAGACGCATCGACATCTGGCAATCATCTTACTCGAAGAATAGGCTCTGCGTGTGGCGAGCTACGGGACAGAGACCGTTGGAATGTTTACTATCGAGTGTTACAGCTATTTCCTTTTCAAATCGAGATATAGAATTACTCCATGCCTTTGCTAAACAAAGCGTTCATCCCGCGACCGCGGCTACGTTCGGCGACAGACCGTTGCCTCGAGCCAAAGCTCTCCGCCAATAGGCTCAAACCATAACAATCGGATCGCATAACTACAATTATTTAATTACAGCTATCGTAGACTCTAGATTGTAATGTTGCGAGACTATCCAGAATTCCAAGGGCTCCGGTGTCCTTTCATCTCCGACATATATATAGGGCCAAGGTATGCTGGTGTTAGGTATAGGATGTAGTTCGGCTTGAATTTTTCCCGAACTCGTCTTAGAAATCTGACAAGCATGACAGTTCTCCACGAATTTACGAACATATTTCGCCATTCCCTCGAACCAGTAATACTCATACAGCTTTTCAAGCGTTTTTGCCCAACCCAAATGCATAATTGACTGGTGCACATGATTAATTACGGACCACCTAAAGCCCCTTGGAACAATAGGCAAACTGAGAGTCCTACCTTTTTTTTTGTATTTTGCGGTATAGTGTACCAGATCGTAGTTCGTACGTATTTGCAATATCCTCCGCGAGTTCATCATTTTGTAATTTAGTAACAATTTCCGAAATTTGAGGATCTCGACGCTGTTCCGCTAACAACCAACCTTCAGAAACTTCAGTCAGATTATTTTCTTTTTCTTTAATTTTGTTAATTTCAACATGATCAATATCTATAGGATTCCGTGAAAAGAAATCAACATGAGCCATTCGTTTTCCTTCTCGATACATAATGATAAAATTAAAGGTTTGTAAGTATGCCCACCACCTGTGAACCCTGTCATTCAGATTTACTTTATTGCTGGACGCCTTCAAAGAATTACAGTCCGTAACAACAAGGAATTCTCGTCCATGTAAGTAGTTTCGGAAATGTCTAATAGCATTAACTACTGCTAACGTCTCTAATTCATACGAATGGTACCTGGACTCAGCAGGGCTAGTTCTTTTACTAAAATATTCCACTACCCTATTTTTCCCTTCAACTTTCTGCATAAGAATAGCCCCATACCCATCTAAACTTGCATCGGTATGTAATTCTATAGGATATTTAGGGTCTAATATCATCAACACTGGTTCATCAGTCAGAATAGATATTACTTTTTATCTTATCTTTTCGTGCTTATCTGTCCAACTTATATTTTTATTACTGGAAGTAAGTGCATATAAAGGTTTCATTATTTGTGAAAATTTAGGAACGAATTTTCGAAAATAAGAAGCCAGACCAATAAACTGCCTGAGCTGCGTGACGGTCGTCGGAGCAGGTAAAGTACTCAAGGCTTGTATTTTACCGGGGTTTGGGCGAACTTCACCGTTGTGAATTACATAACCCAAATAGAGAATCGAAGTTTTAAGGAAAGAGCATTTAGAAAAATTAAAAGAAAGTCCAGCGTTCACAAGGGTGTTCAATTCGACATCTAATCTTTCTAAAGCTTGGTCATCCGAATCAGCGATAATTAGTACATCATCCAAATAAACAACTACGTACGAATAAGCAAGGTCACCCAAGGCCTTAAAAATGGCTCTCTGATAGACAGACGGTGCATTTTTCAACCCAAACGGCATCGTAATATATTCGTATTGTCCGTCTGGAGTAACAAACGCTGTATACTCTGTGGAATTTGGATGAATAGGAATTTGATGAAACCCGCTGGCCATATCCAGACAAATAAAGTACTTAGCTTTCCGCAATCTCGCTATTTGATCCGCTATTAGTGGTAAAGGATACCGATCCGCAACCGTATTTTTATTCAATTCTCTGTAATCCACGCATAGTCTTTCTGAGCCATCTTTCTTTTTAACGACTAATATGGGGCTCGCGAAAGGCGAATTGCTGGGCCGTACAATTTTTCGCCTCTATTAATTTGCTTATTCTTTCACGTTCGAGCTTTCGCTCATCCTCGCTAAGTCTATAAGGGCTTCTTTGAACAGTAACGTTAGGATCAATTAACCGTATCTCTAATTGTCCCGTATTAACGCGAGCTCGAGGAAAACCCGTAATAAAAGAATCTTTAAATTTTTCAAGAACAGAAATCAATCGGTTTTTATCATTTCCTACAATTTCAGTATCAACCTCATTAATATTGATCTCGTTTTCTTTGGCTTTACTACACGCATTTATTATTTTTGTTCTATTAATAGCGATGTCGTTTCAAGAAACATTTACATCAAAACCCTGGCTCAAAATTTCACGACCAATCATTATGTCATATTTTAAGTGATTATCAGCAAGGACATGAAAAATTATCTCCAATGTAAATCCATCAATACACACAAGAGACAAAATTTGCGATGTACATTTAACACAGGTATCTCCTATTCCACGCATCATTACTGTATCAGTTTTTCTTTTACCGGAAAATTTCAATGCCACAGATTCTTTAATTAGTGAGCACTCAGCCCCTGAGTCGAAGTAAAATGGATACGACTCACCCAGATGAATTAATTTACCAATGGAAGCTTCCGTTACACAGAAATCGACCCGTTTCTCGTTTTTGGAGTTACTGCCTCCTTTCGGTGTGCTGCTGTTTTTTTTTCCTTTCCGCAACATTGGGCAACTAGGAGCAATATGGCCCCCCTCTCGACACTGGAAACATATCACCTTCGATGTTGCGAGTGATTGACTATCGTCCGGGTTTCGAGTGTTCCTCTGTTTCCCAAATTTTATCCTTTTTTGGCACTCCACCACTTTATGTCCGAGGTTACCACAGTAGTGACACTTAATCCGATAGTCAGGCGGCTTATGACGTTTAGCTTCAGGACCCACAGAAAAGTTGTCTGAGTTGCCAGTTGCCAGTCTCTTCTTTGTGTAAGAGAAAGCTCTCATTTCACGTAGAAATTGATCTTCAGTCTTAATATCACTTGTAAGGGCAAACCGTTCAAAACGCTGATCCAGTGAAGACAATTGAAAAAGAACGGAAGCGTTGATCACCTGAGCCATAGTCAAATTTTCCCATCTTGCCTTTAGGAAGGAACGTAGACGTATTCCAAAAACTCCCATGGTTTCATCCTTCAGTGGTTTTTCATGGGACATCTTCATTAGCGCTGAGGTAGCTGTTTCTTTGCCACCAAATCGCGCAGTAAAAAGGTCTTTAAATTTTGACCAAGTAATATCTCTTCCTACCAACACTTGCGTTAGCCATTGTGCTGCTGTACCTTCCAGAGCACTGCTTAAAGCAGAATATAACGCACTGCCTTGCAAAGGATTTTCTTTCACGATCAGATTTACAACTGCACACCATGCTGCTGGGTCAGATCCCGCGATTTCGGGGTTAAAACGCGGAAACGTTAGATTTTTCGATTCTGCACCCGGCTTTGGCACAAGCGTTTGTATTAACTCACGCATGATAGTTATATGCTCTTGCATAGTCAAAAACGACTCTGATCCCACTTCTGATGTCGGATTAGTCGGGTTTGTCCGGTTGGCGCTGGTTCTTGGGGCGCGTTGCGTATCTTCTTTAGAACTTGCCATAGTAATTGTTTTAAAGATATGTATTTTCAGTTGTATGTACAGGAGTTGTTTAACAGGGTTTAACAATTTAACGCTCAACGTTCTTGGGTTCAAACGAATCCGCGGTCAACGGGATAACTTTGCACAATTGGGAATGCGTAGAGTCTCAAACGACGTTTTCTGTGACGTACGGTTTCTTTCAGACTGACTGTCTGTCGTTGTGTTAGCCCTGAGGCTGGCATGGGATATCTGTCCATATACAGACTATCTCGGAACCCGAGGGCAAGAGCATACTCCAGCTCTGGATTGGTCACCAAATAAAGGAGTCAACTCTAGTCTGGCACATCATCCCTGTGGTCGTCCGTGCAGGCGGTATTCATGTATATGGATGCTGTGACGGCTGCAGGGAAAGAATCGGCTCCGGCCAAACCTGCTGGGACCGAGCTATATGCTGGCAGCTCCGGCTCCCCGTGGCCCCCGCTGGAAACGGCGCAGCGCGGTGCGTGCATCGCGCGGCGACGGCTAAGTGGGCTGCTTCCCGAAAGGGTAGGTTCAACTTGTTCAATGATCCGGAAAGGTGAGGGCAGGGTTTTTCCAAGTCGCGCGCCGACCATCTGCGCGCCGCCCCTTGGCGTTGGTCGCCCGGGGGTAGAGAAAATAAGCAAAGCCAGTATGAGTTCTATACTCGAGGAATGGCGCGGCTTCGGCCAAAGCTTGAATTACTTGTCTGTCGTTGTGTATAAACTATCCAAGGTGATCATAAGAATAAAAGACTGGCACGATAACACTTGTCATTTGCGTATTGATCGGGGTAGTCAAAACGTTCATCCCGCGACCGCGGCTAGGTTCGGTGACCAATTGTGTCACCTCAACCCCAAGCCCGCTGTAATAACACTATAATGTACAACTTTAACAAACAGTCTAGATCAAAGCATTGGGATTCTTCCCAAAATTCCAAAAGAAAGGCCCTCTATGCCTACATCTCCGACATATCTTAATACGTTATAACGTTATACTATATAACATAATACGTTATAACGTTATACCTTCTAACGTAATACGTAATAACATTACACCATATAACGTTATACTATATAACGTAATACGTTATAACGTTTTACTTTATAACCTAATACGTAATTACATTATATCGTATAACGTTATGTTATATAACGTAATACGTTATAACGTCATACAGTAAAAGGTAATTGTTTATAACGTTATGCCATATAACGTTATGTTATATAACGTAATGCTTTATAGCGTTATACTATATATCGTTATAATATGTAACGTAATGCGTTATAACGTTATACTATATAACGTAAAACGTTATAACGATATACCATATAACGTTAAGTTATATAACGTAATGCGTTATAACGTTATACTATATTACGTAATACGTGATAACGTTATACCATATAACGTTATACTCTATAACGTAATACGTTACAACGTTATACTACATAACGTTATGTTATAGAACGTAATACGTTATAACGCCATACCATATAACGTTGTGTTATATAACATAATTCGTTATAACGTAATACCATATAACGTAATACTTCATAACGTTATATCATATAACGTTATGTTATATAACGTAATACGTTATAACGTTATACAATATATCTTAATACGTTATAACGTTATACCACATAACTTATTACGCTATAACGTTTTACCATATAACGTTATGTTATATAGCGTAATACGTTAGAACGTTATACCATAGAACTTTATGTTATATAACGTTATGCGTTATAATGTTACAGTATAAAGCGTAATACGTTATAACGTTATACCATATAACGTTATGTTATATAACGTAATGCGTTATAACGTTATACTATGCAACGTAATACGTTACAACGTTATACGATATAACGATATATTTTGTAACATAATGTGTTATAACGTTATACTATGTAACGTAGTACGTTATAACGTTATACCATATAACGTTATGTTATATAACGTGATACGTTATATCGTTATACTATATAAAGTAATACGTTATAACGTTTTACCTTATAAGGTAATACGTTATTACTTTATACCATATAACGTTAAGTCATATAACGTAATGCGTTATAGCGTTATGCTATATAACGTAATACATTATAACGTTGTACCTTATAACGTAATACGTTATAACTTTATACCATATAACGTTATGTCATATAACGTAATGCGTTATAACGTTATAATATATAACGTAACACGTTATAACGTTATACCGTATAACGTTATGTTATATAACGTTTCTTTTTTATTTATTTGTTTTAAATTTTACAAATTGTCCAGTAGGACATTTGGTAAAATGTTATAGCTGCTTAATAATATAACATGTGGGTGGCTACCCCCAGTGGGGTACCATCTTCCTACTTGTTAGGGTATATCCTTTATAAGATCTACTGGATGTTTCCTTTTTAATCTCCTTTCTATGAATGTGATGATCGTTTCCGCTGCCAGCCGGTTCGGGTGCGTTGCTAATCTTTCTCTGTACCTTCTTGCGAATCTGCTAATCTCTTCCTTGACCGTTGGTATTCCAAGGTCTTTCCGTTTGTCCTCGTTTCTAACGTACCATGGGGCGTTTACTATTGTTCTGAGTATTTTAGATTGCATTGCCTCTAGTTTGGTTATATGGCTCATTGCTGCTGTTCCCCATAGTGGTATTTTAATTTGTTTTCTATGCTTAGCTTGGATTTTCGTCTTGTTAACCAGTACATCTGTCTCCTTGCTATCTGTATTTTGCTTATTATTGATTTGATATGCTGTTTCCATGTGAATCGTGTATCAAAGTGTAGTCCGAGGTATTTGACTTGCCTTGTTTGTATTATGTGCGTGCCGTTGAGTGTAATGTTTGGTGGCAACTGTTTTCGCAGTGTGAATGTAATGTGGTTGCATTTATCAGGGTTCGCTTTAATTTGTTTAACTTGAAGCCACTTTTCCATTTTTACAATATGTTCTTGTAGTAATGTGACTGCTGTTGCAGGGTTAGTGTGCCTGACTAGTACAACAGTGTCATCCGCAAATGTCAGTATTTTGCTATTGGTAGTTGTTGGTATGTTGGCCGTGTATAGTGTGTATAGAATTGGTCCCAAGACGCTTCCTTGCGGAACCCCTGCCTTGATGTCTTTAACTTGAGAGTATGTGTCTTTAATTTTTACTGAAAAAGTTCTGTTGCTTAAGTAAGATTTGATTACATGGTATATCTGTTCCGGGAATTGTTTTCTGATTGATTGAAGTAGACTATTGCGGTTTATTTTGTCAAATGCTTTCTCGATATACATAAAGAGGGCTGTGCAGTATTGTTTGTTTTCTAATGCTAGTATTACTTCATTTGTGAGTCTGTGCATTTGCTCTATCGTGGAGTGTTTGTTTCTGAATTCAAATTGGTGGTCTGGTATTAATTTTTCCTTCTCTATTATTGGTTTTAAGCGGGCGTAAATTATTTTTTCTAGTATTTTGGAAAATACGGGAAGTAGTGATATTGGTCTGTAAGATGCTGATTGGTGTGTGTCTTTGCCTGGTTTAGGTAACATTATGATCTGTGCTAGTTTCCATAGTTTAGGATAATATTGGATTCTTAATATTGCATTGAAAATTATTGTGATTAGTCGTATCGCTTTTGGAGGAAGGTTTTTCAAGATTATACCATTGATTAGGTCAATTCCTGGTGCCTTATTATTTTTTGTTTTCTCGATTATGTTTCTAATTTCATGTGCTGTTGTTTTAGGTATGATGTAATGATTGTCAGTTGCAGTACTAGTGGTTACCTCATCCTCGTCCATATGACAGTTGTGGTTGCTATTATTGATATTATGTGGTTTAAATATGTTGCTTAGGTGGTTTGAAAACTCTTCAGCTTGTTCTTCGTTGCTTCTTGCTCATGTATTATCTGCTTTTCTGATTGCTGGGACTAGTTTTATTGGCTTCTTTATTTTTTTGTGGTTTTCCAAAGGGAGTAGTTAGAGTTCTCGTGTGCAGATAGTGACTCTATGAATTTTGTGAACTCGTTGTTATTGTGTTCTTTTATTTTGTTTTTTATTTCCTTTGCAAGTTTATTTAGGTGTTTTTTGTTTTCTTTTGATCTATGTTTTTGCCATTTTGCTTTCGCTTTTCTTTTTTCTCTAATTTTTTCAAGGACGTCTGGCGGAATTATTTTTGTTGGTCTATTAGTTGATTCAGGTATGGTGGTTGTCCATGCTGCTTCCTGAATAGATTCTGTAAGCGTTATTACTGCTTGTTCGATATGTTCGGGTGTTTTCAATGGGATGTTGCAGTTGATTTTGCTCTCAATTATTTCCTTAAATGTTTGCCATTTGGTGGTTTTATTGCATAGTGTCTCTGAATTGTTATAAATTATTGGTTTGTTTAAGTATGTAATAATTATGGGTGTATGATCGGAACTAAGCTCGAGGCTGGGTTCTATATTTAGTTTATTTGCATTTAGTCCTTTTGTAACTGCAAAATCAAGTAGGTCAGGTATTTTGCTCAGGTCTGTCGGCCAGTAAGTTGGTCTTCCTGTGGATAATATATTGAGGTTATTGTTTCTAATGTATTTCTCCAAGGTTCTACCTCGAGGTGTATTGATTCTTGATCCCCATAGTGTGTGCTTTGAATTATAGTCTCCCGCTGCAATATACTTATCACCTAAAGGTTGAAAGTAATCTTCCCACATTTGAGATGTAATTTTATGTCGCGGTGGTACATATACTGCTGACAGCTGTAAATAGTTGCTGCTAGTTTGTACTGTAACGGTGGTTGCTTGGATATATTCTTTACTAACCTGACTGTGTAAATGGTGTTTAATATCGTTTCTTATTATTACTGCGGTTCCTCCGTGTGCTTTTCCTGAGGGATGCTTGGTATCATATATGGTGTAGTACGGTATTTTTAAATAGTTTTTTATAGTGAAGTGTGTTTCTGAAACAAGAAGTATATCGATATTATTGTTATACAGGAATGTTTTAGTTTCTAGGGCCCTCTGTTGTTGGCCGTTAGAGTTCCAGGCTGCTATTTTAAGCGTGTCCATTTTTATTTTTTAGTTAGCGTGTTTGTAAGTAGTTGTAGCATGAGTGTGATTTGTTGCGTTTGCTGTTTAAAGATTGCGTTTTGTTCACTTATCATTTACGCCAATAATTCCGTGTTTATGATGGATATCTTTAATAGTTCTTTAATTTCTGTAGCGTCGTCGATGTTAATGTTCTGGTTGTGATTATCTAAAGGTGTTGACTGTTTGGCTACTTGCGCGTAGCTTCGGCTACCAAGGGTGTTGGTATTGGTATGGTTCATTACATGCTGAACGTTTGTTGATGTTTCAGTTACTGTGCTATCCTGTTGAGTGTTAGAGTTATTATATGTCCTGTTACGAAGCGGCGGAAAAAGTTTATTTTGTAGTTGCTTTCTGACTAAACAGCCTTTGTAACTAGCTGTGTGGTTTCCACCGCAATTGAAACACTTTGCGTTATTTATTTTTCCCGTGTGTGGGCAGTTCGCTGTTAGGTGCTTTCCTGCGCATTTGACACACGCCGGGTTTCTGTTACAGTAATTTTTTGTATGCCCATATTGTTGACACCTCACACATTGCGGTATGTCTTTTTTGTGTCTGTGTGGCTCAACTGTAATTATCGTGTTTAAAATTTTCTTAATTTCAAAAATTTCTTTGTTATTATTTTTAGGTTCTAGTTCTATTAAAAATAGCGGTAGTGATTGCTTGGTGTCAAATCTGGTTATGTTGTTGATCGTTCTCACCTGGTGTCCGATTTTGGCTAATTCCTCACATATGTTGTTTGTGTTCGATTTAGGATGTAAGCCTCTGATTACTGCTTTGTAGCTTTTATCAGATTTGGGTTGGTAGGTATGATACCCGGCGTTTTTTTCCTTTAGCGCTTTTGTTACTTTTCTATATATTTCTGGGGTATTGGTTTGTACTTTTATCTGTTCTAGTTTGAGTTGTTTGATGGTGTAATTTTCTTTTCCTGCCGTGATGTTTAGCAGTTCGATGAGGGGATCTATTATTTTAGCATCAATGAAGATTGGTGGAGGTTTAGGAATGTTTGTTATTGGTTTGTCAGCTGGGTCTACATCCATCTCTTCTGGCAGTGAGCTGAAAGAGTTATGTATAGGAATTTCCTGTAGCCATTTGTGTCCTTCTGGTTCTATCGTCCGCTTAGCATTTGTGTTTGTGTTTATCCTTCGTTTTTTGCTGGGAGTTGCAGTCTTCCAGCTTTCGTTGTAATGTGGTGGACCATTGCTAGCATTATTTTTTTCTTCATCTCTTTTCGTAATTTCCATCGCTATTTCGTTTGTATCTGAGCAATCCACTTCACTTGTTGATTTATTTGAGCTCTGTTGGTCTATTGCTCTGTTTATGGCATATGTTTCGCCTTTGTTTAGGATGTTTATAGTTGGTATTTTTTGGATGTTTTCCATCCTTTAGTTTTAGTATATTGGTTGTGTTGCACTTCACTTTTCTTTTCTCTTCTCTTTTCTTTCCCACTTGTCGCACTTACGGAGGCACTGGTTCTTACGTCCGCATAGCTCGACTGCTCGGGCAGAACTGTGATGTTATATAACGTAATGCGATATAACGTTATGCAATAAATCGTAATTGTTTATAACGTTACACCATACAACGTTATGTTATATAACGTAATACGTTATAACGTTATAATATATAACGTAATGCGTTATAATGTTATGCTATATAACGTGTTACGTTATTATGTCATACCATATAACGTTATATTATATAACGTAATACGTTATAACGTTATACTATATAACGTAATACGTTATAACGTTATACCTCATAACGTAATACGTTATAACTTTTTACCATATAACGTTATGTTATATAACGTTATGTTATATATGTTATAATACGTTAAAACGCTACACTATAAAACGTAATATTTTATAACGTTATACCATATAAAGTTTCGTAATAGAACGTAATGCGTTATAACGTTATATTATATAACGTAATACTTTATAACGTTATAACATAAACGTTAGGTTATATGACGAAATACGTTACAGCGTTATACTATATAACGTAATTTGTTATAACGTTATACCATACAATGTAATACGCTATATCGTTAAATCGTATATCGTTATGTTATATAACGTAATGCGATATAACGTTATACTATATAACATAATACTTTATATCGTTATAGCACATAACATTACGTTATATAGGGCAATACGTTATTACTTAATAACTTAAAACGTAATACGTTATAACGTTATACCATAAACGTTAGGTTATATGACGAAATACGATACAGCGTTATACTATATAACGTAATTTGTTATAACGTTATACCATACTACGTAATACGTTATATCGTTATATCATATATCGTTATGTTATATAACGTAATGCGATATAACGTTATACTATATAACATAATACTTTATAACGTTATAGCACATAACATTACGTTATATAGGGCAATACGTTATTGCTTAATAACTTAAAACGTAATACGTTAGAACGTTATACCATAAATGTTAGGTTATATGACGAAATACGTTACAGCGTTACACTATATAACGTAATTTGTTATTACGTTATACCATACAACGTAATCCCTTATATCGTTATATCATATATCGCTATGTTATATAACGTAATACGTTCTAATGTTATAGCATATAAAGTTATGTTATATAACGTGATACGTTATAACGCTGTACAATATATCGTAATACGTTATAACGTTATACCATATAACGTATTACGCTATAACGATATACAATATAACGTTATATTTTATGACGTAATACGTTACAACGTTAAACCAAATTACGTATTACGCTTTAACGTTATACCATATAACGTTAAGATATATAACGTAATGCGTTATAACGTTATACTATATAACGTAAAACGTTATAACGATAAACCATATAACGTTAAGTTATATAACGTAATGCGTTATAACGTCATACTATATTACGTAATACGTGATAACGTTATACCATATAACGTTATGTTATATAACGTAATAAGTTATATGTTATAACGCTAAAACGTTATCGTTAAACCATAGAAGGTAATACTTTATAACGTTATACTCTATAACGTAATACGTTATAACGTTATACCATATAACGTTTTGTTATATAGGGTAATACGTTATTGCGTTATAACTTACAACGTATTACGTTATGACGTTATACCATATAACGTTATGTTATATAACGTAAAACGTTAGAGCGTTATAACGCATAACGTATTACATTATATCGTTAAACCATATAAGGTAATACTTTTTAACGTTATACAATATAACGTTATACTATATAACGTTAAACGTCATAACGATATACCATATAACGATATGTTCTATAACGGATTACGTTATAACGTTATACTACATACCGTAATACTTTATAACTTTATACCATACAACGTTATGTTATATGACGTAATACGTTAAAACGCTACACTATAAAACGTAATATTTTATAACGTTATACCATATAAAGTTATGTAATAGAACGTAATGCGTTATAACGTTATATTATATAAAGTAATACTTTATAACGTTATAACATATAACGTTACTTTATATAGGGTAATACGATATTGCGTCATAACTTAAAACGTAATACGTTATAACGTTATACCATAAAAGTTAGGTTATATGACGAAATACGTTACAGCGTTATACTATATAACGTAATTTGTTATAACGTTATACCATACAACGTAATACGTTATATCGTCATACCGTATAACGTTATGTTATATAACGTAATGCGTTATAACGTTATACTATATAACGTAATACGGTATAACGTTATACTATATAACGTACTACGCGACAAAATTATACCATATAACGTTATGTTATATAACGTAATTAGTTATAGCGTTATACAATATATCGTAATACGTTATAACGTTATACCATATAACGAATCACGCTATAGCGTTATAATATAACGTCATGTTATAACATTATGTTACGTTATATACGTAATGCGTTATATCGTTATACTATACAACGTAATACGTTATAACGCTATACCGTGTGAGGTTAGGTTACATGACGAAGTACGTTACAGCGATATACTATATAACGTAATACGTTATAACGTTATACCATATAAAGTTAGCTTATATAGCGAAATTCGTTACAGCGTTATACTATATAACGTAATAAGTTGTGGCGTTATACCACATAACGTAATACGTTATATCGCTATACCATATATCGTTATGTTATATAACGTGATACGATATAACGTATTACGCTATAACGTTATACCATAAGACGTTATGTTATATTGGGTAATACGTTATAACTTTATACTACATAACGTTATACGTTATAACTTTATACTACATAACGTAATACGTTATAACGTTATACCATATAAAGTTAGCTTATATAGCGAAATTCGTTACAGCGTTATACTATATAACGTAATAAGTTGTGGCGTTATACCACATAACGTAATACGTTATATCGCTATACCATATATCGTTATGTTATATAACGTGATACGATATAACGTATTACGCTATAACGTTATACCATAAGACGTTATGTTATATTGGGTAATACGTTATAACTTTATACTACATAACGTTATACGTTATAACTTTATACTACATAACGTAATACGTTATAACGTTATACCTTATAACGTATTACGTTATAACTTCATACCACATAACGTTATGTTATATGACGCAATACGTTATAACGTTATACCAGAAAACATTATGTTATATACCGTAATGCGTTATAACGTTATAATTTGTAACGTAGTACGTTATGACGTTATACCACATAACGTTATGATATATAACGTAATGCGTTGTAACGTTATACTATATAACGTAATACGTTACAACGTTATACCTTATAACGTATGTTATATAACGTAATACGTTATAACTTTATACTATATAACGTAGTACGTTATAACGTTATAATTTACAACGTAATACTTTATGACGTTATACCAGATAACGTTATGATATATAACGTAATGCGTTATAATGTTATACCTTATAACGTAATACGTTATAACATTATACCGTATAGCGTTACGTTACGTAACGTAATACGTTATAACGATATACTATAAAAGTTAGTTTTTCATAACGTTGTACCATGTAACGTTATGTTATATAATGTAATGCGTTATAACGATATACTATATAACGTAGTATGTTATAACGTTACACCTTATAACGTATGTTATATAACGTAATACGTTATAACGTTATACCTTATAACGTAATACTTTATAGCTTTATACTATATAACATAATGCGATATAACGTTCCACCTTATAACGTAATACTTTTTAACTTTATACTATATAACGTAATACGTTATAACGTTATACCTTCTAACGTAATACGTTATATCGTTATACCATATAGCGTTATGTTATATAACGTAATGCGCTATAACGTTATATCATATAACGTTATGTTATATAACGTAATACGTTATAACATTATAGCTTCTAACGTAATACGTTATAACATTATAGCTTCTAACGTAGTACGTTATAACATTATACCATATAACGTTATGTTAGTTAACGTAATACGTTAGAACGTTATGCTATAAAACGAAATTGTTTATAACGTTATACCATATAACGTTATGTTATATAACGTAATGCGTTATAACGTTATACTATATAACGGAATACGTTATAACGTTATACCATATAATGTATTACGCTATAACGTTATACCATATAACGTATTTCGCTATAACGTTATACCATATAACGTTATGTTACATAACGTAATACGTTATAACGTTATACCATATAATGTATCACGCTATAACGTTATACCATATAACGTATTACGCTATAACGTTATACCATATAACGTTATGTTATATAACGTAAAAGGTTAAAGGGTTATAACGTATAACGTATTACGTTATAACGTTAAACCATATAAGGTAATACTTTATAACGTTATACTATACAACGTTATACTCTATAACGTAATATGTTATAAAGTTATACCATATAACGTATTACGCTATAACGTTATACCATATAACGTATTACGCTGTAACGTTATACCATATAACGTTATGTTATTTAACGTAATGCGTTCTAACGTTATACTTTATAACGTGATTCGTTATAACGTTCTACCTTATGACGTAATACGTTATAACTTGATGCCATACAGCATATATGTCGGGTTTACATTAGAATTAGAGTTAGGGGCGTGAAACGGATCTTCGTTTGGATTACCCGTGTCGATATGCAATAGAGAAGATATTGACTAGTGCAGGTACGATTATCATAGAACTGGCCAAGTAACCGCGGTAATTGGTTACTGGAGAAACTAATTACAATGATCCTAGGTTCCATAACGAATCCGCGGTCGACGGGATGATAGATTAACGTGCTGGCAAATTCTAAGTCGGACTCTTTGTTAAAACGTGAAACATCCACCGAGCGTACAGACTCTAAGTAACTCGCTAATACGACCTCACGAGAGAATGACTCTCCGTCGCGATGATGCTGTAGAGGAAAACTATAATGGGGTGTGTCTAAGGACACGAGATCATCGGATTCGTCGAGGAAAGCCCTTCGTTCAGAAAGTAAGGGAAATTGGCGTTGCTGCTAATTGGTCAATCTCCATATCGTTGGTTAGAAAAGATGCTAGCCACCCTCGGGGGAAAGTTGCTAGTTGGAGACGCCGTTCGTTGAAAAATAGGTCTCTCCTATCTTCCCGTAGCTGGGACAAATACTGTTTGTTTGAAGGACTTTAGTCAACTAAATCCTAAGATTTATAACGGGCCCTCTGGCTAGCTGAACATGTACTGCGGAGACGCATCGACATCTGGCAATCATGTTACTCGAAGAATAGGGTCTGCGTGTGGTGAGCCACGGGACAGAAACCGTTGGAATGCTTACTGTCGCGTGCCGTCACGAATATTTCTTTTAAGGAGAGCTATAGAATTACTTCATACCTTTGTTAGACAAAGCGTTCATGCCGTGACCGCGGCTACGTTCGGCGACTGGCTGTCGCCTCGAGCCCAAGCTCATTAACACAAATCTCGAACAATTACAAATCGGATTGAATAACTACAATTGTTTAATTACAGCTATAGTAGACTCTAGGTTACAATGTTGCGGGATTATTCAAAATTCCAAAAGCTCCGGTGTTCTTTCATCTCCGACATATATATATATATATATATATATATATATATATATATATATATATATATATCATATATCGTTGTTGGCACTTTTCGCAAATGTTCCTTGCAACAATATGCCATCGTTTGGCATCAAAAGTGTTAATTCTATATGCATTAGATTATTATAAATTGATATTGTAAATTTAATGCAGGTTGATATTGATTTGTTTATGACTTTAACTAATGATGATTTAATTGAAATTGGTATAAAAAATGCAGCTGACAGAAAAGCTACATTAGAATTTGTTGAGAATTGTGGATCTTTGAAGCCGAAATAATGTTATCGGAACATTAAGTTTACACTGAGGATTCACATTAAATAATAATAATTTATTTCGTGGACGATTCCTTATATATTTATCAATACACACTCGCACGCGTCTCAGCACTCTCTTCTATACTCGACAGTTGACCGACCTTGACCCACTCTTGAGCGGTTCTTGACCGACTCTTCAGTTTACATTTTTTTGTTTCCGAGACGCTGCGGACACACATACTTCCACACACCGACACTCACACACAAGTATCCTCACCACGCATCTAACTTAGCTCAGCACAGAAAGTTACACATATCACAACAGAAGTGATAAATAGATCATAAAAAATCTGTGATACAAAAAGAATTTATTAGCATTTATTAATTATATCTGATTATATATTATTATTTTATTTGTTATATACTAAAGCTGCTTTAATATATAAACGTAAAAATATAATATGTTATGTTATAGCATATTGGTAATACTTTTTATACCAATTGACAGGAATAAAAACCAGTTTATTATTGAAATAATATATTTAGAGTCAATAAAGATTTGTGTCTTGAACATACCTCTAGTTTAAAATTTCTCAAAATTTGTTCCAATTTACCTATTTGAGAAAATTGTTTATGCGTTATAACAAATATATATATCTTGTGTTTCTGTAGCCATTACTGGTGAAGCAATAACGTCAGATATTAAATGCATAAGTAATCTAAAATTTTATTCTTAGTAAAATATAAAGATCGTTATTAAGATAATATTATGAAATAGAAAATTTTTGATTCGCAGAATTTGCCCTTGACTTACCGGCATTTCATTGTTTGCCAATGAAAATTTGATTTTGCCGATGCACCATGAACTTCAACAAAATCAATTTCGCAAATTGCACAACATAGGTTACTCATTTCCGGAAATGATTGTGAATGACGAAATGATACAGAACAGATTGTTCTATTTTCTTACTCACAAGATTACAAGCATCCATTATATATAATTGATTGCTATTCTTAATTATTTTATGTTCTTGTAGATCCAATTTATACTAACAATTTTTCAAAACCGTATTTTCGAATGAATAGCCAACATTTAAATTTTCAAAAGTTGTACTAATACTTTAAATTTGATTTTTGTGAAGAAGCTTTATTTTTAATTATCTCAAAATTAAACTTGTATGTGAGATATCTAAACTTTTTATATTTAAAACAAACTTAAAATCTTGTTAAGTAAAAAGACGACTCTTTTTCTATTACCAATATATTATCTTATTCAGCGGTTACTCAGGAGTTTATGTTATATATATTGGTACGGATCGCTGAACCGCTTTGTTCAATAAAGTGCGCGAAAAATTCAAGATGACTACATATTAAGATGTAAGCATAGCTTTTTTATAGAGATTTGCTTGAAATTTTCCCTTAGAAAATAAAACATTTTTTAATAACCTCCCATGGCTGAATGAAAACCTTTTAATTTATTGTGATTTCTAACGACTAAACTTCAAGTTTTCCAATAGCGTATTTCCTGTATTTTGAATTCTTTATCACTCCTTGCTATAGTTCTCGCATCGAATTTTTCACCAATATATAGATGTATTTGGCATTTCGGATATGTGAACGTGATTTCAAATTTCGCTTCTCAATTGCATATTGATATCGCTAAATATTAGGCCAGATTCATATGTAACACAACGGTTCAGTGATGTTCTATTATGTTGTATATTCGTAACTTCAGTTCTGCCCGAGCAGTCGAGCTATACAGTCGTGTGAATCAGTGCTTCCTTAAGTGAGACAAGTGGGAAAACACAGTGACTATAACATAACCAATCGATAAATGATGGAAAACATACGTAAAACACCACCAATAAAAATCCTAAATAATGGCGAATCATTTTCTATATACAGTGCTTTAGATAAAACAAACCCAAACAAACAAGCGAAGTTCAGGACTGCTCAGTTGTAAATGAAATAGAAATGTAAGTAGAAATTACACAAAATAATGACGATAAGGATAAAATCAGCAATGATGTGTCAAGTCCCGCGCTCCTCACGTGCCGTAACGAAGAAACAAAACCACTATGCGCCAATTAACGCGAGAAAAGGACTCGAACACACCAATCAACACACGCTACTACGAAGTTAAATAAGAAATTAACATAAAATATTATTAAATAAGGGGACGACTAATAGACTAGCATATAAGGACGAATATATATATATACAGTTCAAAAATCTATGTATATAACATTTAATAAAACTACCAATAACTGATTCGCGATTGGAAAACCCATGGCTCAGTACCGTGTAAACCAACCAATACACGAAACAAATGAATATAACATTAAATAAGTCTACCAATAACCAACTTGTAATTTGGAAATCAATGGCTCAATCATCCAATAAACAAAATATATGAATGTAACATTCAGTGAATTTGAAAACACATGGCTCAATATCAAGAAGGAAGAATTTAAATAAAACTAACTAACGAATCAACTGAGTCACGAACCAAACAAATAAATCAAGAAATAAGAATAATCAGTAAAGGAAAATAAATAGAACAATAGGAGAACTTATGTTAATTGATCTACAAATATAAAATATGTAAACGACTGAAGAAACTAATTAACCAACAGTACACTAACTGCCCCGACGAACCAAACAAGAATGACTATGGAAGGGAAATAATCAAAACAACAGGAATAAATATTTTAATGCAAGGATAAAACATTAACGACTAAGTAAACCTACTAACAAATCAAAATGATCAAAACAATTAATACCGCAATAACTTAGAGAACTACATACAAATATAAATATATTGGCGACGAAATCCTCGGTGCTACGTAACAAATCCACACTTATCAAACTACAAATATATATATGTATATAAGAAGCCAAATGATTAACAGTCTAATGAATGCATAACCTTAAATACACAATATTGAAGAATTTACATAAAATCACATTGTTAGAAATATATATATGTGTGCGTGTTCTATCAAATTAATGATTAATTGAATCGATAATTGGAAACCAGCCAATGCTCCAGCGGGGGAATCATGTATGATGGCTGTGCTACGAGACATGCATGTATATACATAAAATCTACATTTCAAATTGAACTACTAATAATCCAAACAACATTAAAACTAACTACTAACTAACCACACGATCAAAGCAATTAACATTATGACTTGGAGAGTTACGCACAGTAACTCTACCATCCAGTATAAACATGTATAATCACACCAAATTATAATAAACATCAGAAACAAAACTACAATTATATTACAAAATACATATATGAAATTGAATAATTGACACATAACCTCAAATATATAATATCATACTATACTATCGAAAAAAATAATATATATATATATATATATATATATATTATTTTAATATATATATATATATATTAAATCGAACATAAAATGAGTAATTAAGATTAGCCAAATTTCGGTAATGAATTATATATACACATATACATATATATATATATATGACACCTATACTTCAAAATCTAACCACTGATGATCCAAATGAACAATAAAAGAAATAGAATACACAACATGATATTATTAAAAACAAAATTGTTCAGACAACTTTAAAGTAATTTTGTACGAAAATCCACACCACCAATACATACGCATAGATGTATATATGTATGTGTATGAATATATATAGATATACATATATATATACATATGTGTGTGTATATATGCATACATGTTTCATAATATAGTTTCATCGGATTGTTGTTTTGCTAGTATAAGGTAATGTTTTCCTTTTTATACCTACTATATATATATATATATATATATATATATATATATATATATATATATATATATATATATATATATATATACATATACACATATATTGAACATGTAACAAAATTGTTAAACAGCGAACTAATATAAAGCAACTATACTAAATCGAAATCGAAACACGGAGCTCCAGGATAAAGCTCGCTAAACTTACACATGCACCAACGACGCACTACAGGGGAAATTCCCCTTTTTCCGGAAGTATGGTGACGAAGATGTGCTTCCAAAACTTCTTCAGGAACTTCATCGGGGAAACGCATCTTCACACATCGGTCGGTATCAACAACTTCGAGCAGAGGACCATCCCACTCGAAAATGATAGTTTCCGCATCGAAGAAACTTTCATCAGCAGCAGAGTTCGACTCTGACGAAAAATCCAAGGCATCGACATCAATATCAATATCAATATCAATATCGCATAACTCTTCCAACAACTCTGATACTTGTGGTTGGTCATAACACCTCGGGCGTTGATTCCGTTCGCACGACTCACTCACGGTTTCATCGCAATCTCTCTTCCTCTTGCGCTAAAATAATATAATATAATGAAACGAAACAGGATAAAATAAGCAGTCTAAAACAAGACAAAACGCACCAGGACAGACTGCATAGGAACCCCTGAAGAAAATGCCTCCGCGGCCATCATTCAAGCGTCACAAACCAAAAACCACCGAAACCTACGGAACTAGCAAAATCAAATTTAACTGAATACTGAAAACAACCAGGATGCGGAAATATTAATCAAAACCAAACTTACGCAAAATAACCCGGAGGAAACCCTTAGTACGGGAGAACAGTGGACCGCGCGTGTCGTCCGAGCAAACGTCGATATAATAATGAGACTCCAGTCGCCACCGAGGAATACAGACAATTCCCACAGCACTAACATAGAAGTTCTCGAGAAAACTAGATCAGCACGAAAGACTCCAAGTCTCCTAAACACTGCCTCAGCAGAAATGCAAGAACTAAGCTGAAATACGGAATATTGCAACCTCTCAGGTACCAACGACGGAAGTCTAGAAATTCAAGACAAGATAACGAAGCAGAAGAAATCACCAACGATCACGGAATTTACATTCTCTCACGTACAATTCCAGAAATCCTAAACTTCGACATCCGGACTCCCACGGAAGCGGACTGTCGGATAGCCTCCACCCTGCGGGGGATGCTATTATAAATAAACGCAGCAACAAAGAATTCGCGCATTATTTTGTCGTCTATTGTACGTCTCATTCAGCGGTCTTTGTCAATAGTTAAGTCGTGCTAAAAACTTTATAAGTATTCCTCTTCCATTAGCGAAATCAAGAGAAAATAAAACATACCAGTAACCGCGGTATAAGTTTTATTCGATGTATATTATACTTAGAATAAACCAGTAAAACGAAAAGTTTTAATAATAATTATACCCGAATTCGAATATTAAATCCGATTATAAATACACCGACGGTCACCAACACCGACGAAGACATGGCTCCTGATAGCACGTTCTCTTCAAGGTAAGATATATTAACTTTATAAAACACCTTCTCCTTCGATAAATTCATTATAATTAAGAGGCGAATTAAATTCCTTTACCCCCAAGTAATACATCCGGTCTTATTTTCCTTTTACCCTGAAAGGAGTTCAAATCTAATCCATTAGTGTTGAACTTTAAACAAAGAGTCGTTCGCTGTGTGATCTTGTGCAACGGTTGTCATTTATTGAAACACTTATTGATCTTCGCATTCCTTCTCCCACTGTTGGCAAATATCGCCCGTCTTTGGGCAAGGCTTGCGAAATCACACAAATCTCACACAGAGAGGATCGTTAAAGTCATTTGTTTAGTTACTGAATTTGAGAGACGGGGAAATCGTAATGACAAAACCACCCTAGCAGACAACCTGAGATTTAGTTGAAACGACAAATCCACTCACGAAACCTAGGGAAAGAAGAAGGGAAACGTAAAAGTAAATTTGTGTCAAACCAACAGAACCCCAAGCTCCTATCCGAACTCCAAATACGCAAATTTCGTGTCCCGCTGGTTCCAATACTAACACATCAAGATACGTATATATATATATATTCCCATACATCAATTTGAATAATTCAGTATTCAAATCTAAACAACCAGACATTTCAACCTGGTAAACTCTGCGTGGCGAAACCAAATTTTGAAGATAATTCAATCCTCTAACCAATCACACGCGAACCATAAAAATAGATATATATATATATACCTCGTTAGTTAACCAATCTAATATCCGAATTTGAATAGACTCGGTGCGGCAAAATCAAATATTTATTTTATCCAACTTTAATCCTCTCCCGTGCCAGTATTCCTGCACATAGCAGGTTAGCCGAAAACGTGGAACTTATCTATCAATAGCCTAAACACTAACTAACGCTACCCATAAGCAATCAATTTATCGGTAAACTATTTAAAGAAATCTCTCTAATCGAAACAGTCCTCAGACTGTTTCCGGAGGCAGTAACTACCGTGTAAATCATAGTTTTCGAGTGCTCATTTAAATGTTCAAAATAGTATTGTCCAATAAAAGAAAATATATTTTTTGAAATAGCCCTTAGACTATTTCTGGTGGCAGCAACTACCGAATTCAATTGGAAATTTTTAAACCAATATTTCCTTATACAAACATATCAAATTAAATTTTCCGACTAAATTCAAATCAACCAGAAATTCAATTTAAACAACATTCAAACTTAAATTTGATTTAAACGAGGACGTAACAGATGTACCACATCAGGACGAAAGCTGGAAGACTGTAACTCCCAGCAATTAACGAAAAATGACTTGAAACACAAATGCTAGAAGGGCTCTAGAAACAGTAAGACAACAATGGCTACAGGAAATTCCTCTACATAGCTCTTACAGCTCCCTGCTAGAAGTGTTGGATTCAAACCCAGTCGAAAAATCAGTAACACGCATTCCTAAACCACCACCAATCTATATAGATGCTAAAATAATAGATCCCCTCATTGATCTGCTAAATAGCACGGCAGGTAAGGAAAACTATACCATTAAACAACTTAAACTGGATCGGGTAAAAGTACAAACGAACAGCCCAGAAATATTCAGAAAAGTGACAAATGCACTAAAAGAAAAGAATGCCGGATATCAGACTTATCAGCTTAAATCTGATAAAAGTTACAAAGCAGTAATCAGAGGATTACATCCAAAAACTAACACAAATAACATATGCGAGGAACTAGCTAAAATGGGACATCAGGTAAGAGCGATAAACAACATAACCAGGTACGATACTAAACAACAATTACCGTTATTCCTAATAGAACTAGAACCTAAAAATAATAACCAGGAAATTTTTGAATTTAAGGAAATTTTAAACACAATAATTACAGTTGAGCCACCCAGACACAAAAAAGAAATACCGCAATGTATGAGGTGTCAACAATATGGGCATACAAAAAATTATTGTAATAGAAACCCGGCGTGTGTCAAATGCGCAGGTAAACACCTTACCATGAACTGCCCACACATGGGAAAAATAGATGATGTAAAATGCTACCATTGTGGTGGAAACCACCCAGCTAGTTACAAAGGCTGTTTAGTCAGAAAGCAACTACGAAATAAACTTTTTCCGCCGGTTCGTAACAGGACATATATTATAATAACTCTAACACACAACAGGATAGCACAGTAACTGAAACATCAACAAACGTTCAGCATGCAATGAACCATAACAATACCAACACCCTTGGTAGCCGAAGCTACGCGCAAGTAGCCAAACAGTCAACACCTTTAGATAATCACAACCAGAACATTAACATCGACGACGCTACAGAAATTAAAGAACTATTAAAGATATCCATCAAAAACACGGAATTCCTGGCGAAAATGATAAGTGAACAAAACGCAATCCTTAAACAACAAACGCAACAAATCACACTCATGCTACAACTACTTACAAACACGCTAACTAAAAAATAAAAATGGACACGCTTAAAATAGCAGCCTGGAACTCTAACGGCCTACAACAAAGGGCCCTAGAAACTAAAACATTCCTGTATAACAATAATATCGATATACTTCTTGTTTCAGAAACACACTTCACTATAAAAAACTATTTAAAAATACCGTACTACACCATATATGATACCAAGCATCCCTCAGGAAAAGCACACGGAGGAACCGCAGTAATAATAAGAAACGATATTAAACACCATTTACACAGCCAGGTTAGTAAGGAATATATCCAAGCAACCACCGTTACAGTACAAACTAGCAGCAACTATTTACAGCTGTCAGCAGTATATGTACCACCTCGACATAAAATTACATCTCAAATGTGGGAAGATTACTTTCAACATATAGGTGATAAGTATATTGCAGCGGGAGACTATAATTCAAAGCACACACTATGGGGATCCAGAATCAATACACCTCGAGGTAGAACCTTGGAGAAATACATTAGAAACAATAACCTCAATATAATATCCACAGGAAGACCGACTTACTGGCCGACAGACCTGAGCAAAATACCTGACCTACTTGATTTTGCAGTTACAAAAGTACTAAATTCAAATAAACTAAATATAGAACCCAGCCTCGAGCTTAGTTCCGATCATACACCCATAATTATTACATACTTAAACAAACCAATAATTTATAACAATTCAGAGACACTATGCAATAAAACCACCAAATGGCAAACATTTAAAGAAATAATTGAGAGCAAAATCAACTGCAACATCCCATTGAAAACACCCGAACGTATCGGACAAGCAGTAATAACGCTTACAGAAACTATTCAGGAAGCAGCATGGGCAACCACGATACCTGAATCAACTAATAGACCAACAAAAATAATTCCGCCAGACATCCTTGAAAAAATTAGAGAAAAAAGAAAAGCGAAAGCAAAATGGCAAAAACATAGATCCAAAGAAAACAAAAAACACCTAAATAAACTTGCAAAGGAAATAAAAAACAAAATAAAAGAACACAATAACAACGAGATCACAAAATTCATAGAGTCACTATCTGCACACGAGAACTCTAACTACTCCCTTTGGAAAGCCACAAAAAAATAATGAAGCCAATAAAACTAGTCCCAGCAATCAGAAAAGCAGATAATACATGGGCAAGGAGCAACGAAGAACAAGCTGAAGAGTTTTCCAACTACCTAAGCAACATATTTACACCACATAATATCAATAATAGCAACCACAACTGTCATATGGACGAGGATGAGGTAACCACTAGTACTGCAACTGACAATCATTACATCATACCTAAAACAACAGCACATGAAATTAGAAACATAATCGAGAAAACAAAAAATAATAAGGCACCAGGAATTGACCTAATCAATGGTATAATCTTGAAAAACCTTCCTCCAAAAGCGATACGACTAATCACAATAATTTTCAATGCAATATTAAGAATCCAATATTATCCTAAACTATGGAAACTAGCACAGATCATAATGTTACCTAAACCAGGCAAAGACACACACCAATCAGCATCTTACAGACCAATATCACTACTTCCCGTATTTTCCAAAATACTAGAAAAAATAATTTACGCCCGCTTAAAACCAATAATAGAGAAGGAAAAATTAATACCAGACCACCAATTTGAATTCAGAAACAAACACTCCACGATAGAGCAAATGCACAGACTCACAAATGAAGTAATACTAGCATTAGAAAATAAACAATACTGCACAGCCCTCTTTATGTATATCGAGAAAGCATTTGACAAAATAAACCGCAATAGTCTACTTCAATCAATCAGAAAAAAATTCCCGGAACAGATATACCATTTAATCAAATCTTACTTAAGGAACAGAACTTTTTCAGTAAAAATTAAAGACATACTCTCAAGTTAAAGACATCAAGGCAGGGGTTCTGCAAGGAAGCGTCTTGGGACCAATTCTATACACACTATACACGGCCAATATACCAACAACTACCAATAGCAAAATACTGACATTTGCGGATGACACTGTTGTACTAGTCAGGCACCCTAACCCTGCAACAGCAGTCACATTAATACAAGAACATATTGTAAAAATAGAAAAGTGGCTTCAAGTTAAACAAATTAAAGCGAACCCTGATAAATGCAACCACATTACATTCACACTGCGAAAAAAGTTACCACCAAACATTACACTCAACGTCACGCACATAATACAAACAAGGCAAGTCAAATACCTAGGACTACACTTTGATACACGATTCACATGGAAACAGCATATCAAATCAATAATAAGCAAAATACAGAGAGCAAGGAGACAGATGTACTGGTTAACAAGACGAAAATCCAAACTGAGCATAGAAAACAAATTAAAAATTTACAAAACCATTATAAAACCAATCTGGACGTACGGAATACCGCTATGGGGAACAGCAGCAATGAGCCATATAACCAAATTAGAGGCAATGCAATCTAAAATACTCAGAACAATAGTAAACGCCCCATGGTACGTTAGAAACGAGGATATAAGGAAAGACCTTGGAATACCAACGGTCAAGGAAGAGATTAGCAGATTCGCAAGAAGATACAAAGAAAGAATAGCAACGCACCCGAACCGGCTGGCAGCGGAAACGATCATCACATTCATTGAAAGGAGATTAAAAAGGAAACACCCAGCAGATCTCATAAAGCATATATCCTAACAAGCACGAAAATGGTACCCCATTGGGGGTAGCCACCCACATGATAATCAAACAGCTAAAAAATTCTACCAAATGTCCAAATTGGACAAATTGTGAATATGAAATAATACATATAAAAAAAACGTTACGGCGCGTGGGCGGCACGGGACGTGACAATGCAATATAACGTAATACCTTCTAACGTAATACGTTATAACATTATACCATGTAACGTTTTGTTATATAACGTAATACGTTATAACGTTATACCACATAGCGTTATGTTATATAACGAAAAACGTTATAACGATATACCATATAACGATATGCTATACAGCGTAATACGTAATAACGTTATACTATATAATGTAATACAATATAACGTTATACCATATAACGTTATACTATATAACGTATTACGCCATAGCGTTATAACATTTAACGTTATGTTATATAAGGTAATGCGTTATAACGTTATACTATATAACGTGATACGTTGTAACGTCATAACATATAACGTTATGTTATATAACGTAATGGGATATAACGTTATACAAAATAACGTAATACGTTATAACGTTATACCTTCTAACGTAATACGTTATAACGTTATTCCTTATAACGTTATGTTATATAACGTATTGCGATATAACGATATACAATATAACGTAATACGTTATAACGTTATACCTTCTAACGTAATACGTTATAACATTATACCATATAACGTTATGTTATATAACGTAATAGATTATAATGTTATACCATACACCGTATTCCGCTATAACGTTTTACCATAGCGCGTTATGTTATATACCGTAATGCGTTATAACGTTATACTAGATATCGTAATACAATATATCGTAACACAATATAACGTTATACCTTATAACGTAATACTTTACAACGTTATACCACATAACATTAGGGTATATAACGTACTACGTTATAACATTATACCATATACCGTTATGTTATATAACGTAAAACGTTAGAGCGTTATAACGTATAACGCATTACGTTATAACGTTAAATCATATAAGGTAGTACTTTATAACGTTATACTATACAACGTTATACTATACAACGTTATACTCTATAACGTAATAGCATATAACGGATTACGCTATAACGTTATACCATTTAACGTTATGTTATATAACGTAATGCGTTATAACGTTATACTATATAACGTAATACGTTATAACGTTATACATTATAACGTAATAAGTTATAAATTTATACCATATAACGATGTGTTATATGACGTAATACGTTAAAGCGCTATACTATAAAACGTAATATTTCATAACGTTATACCATATAAAGTTATGTAATATAACGTAATGCGTTATAAAGTTATACTGTGTAACGTAATGCGTTATAACGTTATACAATATAACGTAATGCGTTATAACGATATACAATATAACGCAATACGTTATACCGTTATACCATATAACGTTATGTTATATAACGTAATACGTTATAACGTTATACTACATAAAGTACTACGTTATAACGTTCTACCTTATAACGTAATACGTTATAAATTTATACCATATAACGATATGTTATATGACGCAATACGTTAAAACGCTATACTATAAAACGTAATATTTCATAACGTTATACCATATAAAGTTATTTAATATGACGTAATGCGTTATAAAGTTATACTGTATAACGTAATACGTTATAACTTTATACCATATAACGTATTACGCTATAACGTTATACCACATAACGTTATGTTATATAGCGTAATACGTAATAACGTTATACTATATAACGTAATACGTTAAGACGTTATACCTTATAACGTAATACTTTGCAACATTACACCATATAACCTTATGTTATATAAAGTAATTCGTTATAACGTTATACCATATAACGTAATACGTTATATCGTTATATCATATATCGTTATGTTATACAACGTAATACATTATTACGTTATACCTTGTAACGTAATACGCTTTAACGTTATACCATATAACGTTATGTTATATGACGTAATACATTAAAACCATATACTATAAAACGTAATACTTTATAAAGTTATACCACATAGCGTTTTGTAATATAACGTAATGCGTTATAACGTTATACTATATAACGTAATACGTTATAACGTTATACCATGTAACGTTATGTTATATAACGCAATACGTTAAAACGTTATACCATATACCGTATTACGCCATAGCGTTATAACATATAACATTATGTTATATAAGGTAATGCGTTATAACGTTATACTATATAACGTAATACGTTTTAACGTCATAACATATAACGTTAGGTTATATAACGTAATGCGATATAACGTTATACAAAATAACGGTAATTCGTTATAACGTTATACCTTCTAACGTAATACGTTATAACGTTATTCCTTATAACGTTATGTTATATAACGTAATGCGATATAACGATATACAATATAATGTAATACGTTATAACGTTATACCAAATTACGTATTACGCTTTAACGTTATACCATATAACGTAATGCGTTATAACGTGTTACAATATAACGTAATGCGTTATAACGATATACAATGTAACGCAATACGTTATACCGTTATACCATATAACGTTATGTCAAATAACGTAAGACGTTATAACGTATTACCATATAACGTAATACGTTATGACGTTATACAATATGACGTTATGTTATATAACGTAATACGTTATAATGTTGTACCATATATCGTTATGTTATATAACGTAATATGATATAACCTTATACCATATAACGTTATGATATATAACGTAAGACCATATAACGGTATGTTATATCACGTAGTTCGTTATAACGTTGTACCATATGATGTTATGTTATATAACGTAATACGTCATAGCGTTAAACTATAAAACGTTATGTTATGTAAAGTAATACGTTATAACGGTATACCATATAACGTATTACATTATAACGTTAATACCATATACCGTATTACGTTACAACGTTATACTATATAACTTAATACGATACAAAAATATACCGTAAAACGTAATACGTTGTAACGTTATACCATGTAACGTATTACGTTATAACGTTATACCATATAACGATATACTATATAACGTGAAACGTTACAACGTTATACTATATAACGCATTGCGATATAACCATATACCTGTAGTATCGGGGAAAAGGGCCTAAGAAACATCTAGGAAAGACCTGCGTGACCCTAGTAACGAGCGTTTGCGGAACACGTGGTTCATGGGCTTAGGAAAAGACAAAAGGAGGGTAAAACGCCCAGAATGCGAGTTGAGAAACGGCAGTGTGCAACGAGAAATCAGAGAGTGCGAGTGGAGGAGCGGAATAGTATGAAAATGAGACGTACGCCAATATTGTAATCGGTCATTGTTATTGAGTATCGCTGATTAAACTACACTAAACTCTAAATACAACACAATCATTTGTCCTTACTCTAAGACCCACATAGGTTACTACATATTTTTGGGGGCTCGCCCGGGATGGGATGTAGAGCGGGAAAACACGGTGTGTGAGAAGACGACGACAACGACGATGATGAGATTGGCGTGATGTGGGGACCGTTTAGACGTCAACGGTCCAGAAGATCACTATTTCAAGAATCGAGACGGAACGGAGTTTGGATTTAACTCCTCCAGTGAGAAGAAGACGAGCCTTAAGCGCGCACCAGTGCTAACGCTCAAAGACCCTAGAAGACTTGCCAGAGAAGTTCAGCGAGTGAAATTAGCGTTGATGAAAAACATCTGAGGGCAGATGTTACTGCAGGATGGCCGAGTGTAGTATCGTGGAACGAAAGGGCCTGTGGTGGCACTCGATAGTGTCAGACGACGGTAGCGCAGTGGCTAGGACCTTAGGTTACGAACGTTCGGGACCCGGGTTCGAATCCCGGCGACCTGAGGCCGATTTTTCTTCCACGACACAAAAATAGAGGAGAAGAGCGGGCCGTACCCAGCAGCGACATCTACAGCGCCAGGAGCAGCTCATGCGGATACTACATACCGTAAAACGTAATACGTTATATCGTTATACCATATAACGTATTACATTATAACGTCATACCACATAACGCAATACGTTACAACGTTATACTATATAACGTATACGTTATAACGTTATACCATATAATGTAATACGTTATAACGTTATACCAAATAACATTATACTACATAACGTAATACGCTACTACGTTATGCTATATAACGTATTACGTTACAACGTTATACTATATAACGTAATACGTTATAACGTTATACCATATAACGTAATAAGTTAATACGTTATACCATATAACGTAATAAGTTATAACGTTATACCATATAACGTAATACGTTATAACGTTATGACATATAACGTAATACGTTATAACGTTATAGCGTATAACGTAAAACGTTATGACGTTATACCATATAACGATATACTATATAACGTAATACGTTACAACGTTACACTATATAACGTAATACGTTATATCGTTATACCATATAACGTAATACGTTATAACGTTATACCACATGACGTTATGTTATATAACGCAGTACGATATAACGTTATGCCATGAAACGTTATGTTATATAACGTATATGCGTTATAACGTTATACCATATAAAGTAATACGTTAGAACGTTATACCATATAACGCTATGTTATATGTCGTATATGCGTTATAACGTTATGTTATATAACGTAGTTCGTTATAACGTTATACCATATGGCATTATGTTCTACAACGTAATACGTTATAACGTTATACCACATAACGTTATGTTATATAACGTAATACGTTATAACGTTATGCTATATAACGTTTTACGTTACAACGTCATACCATATAACGCAATACGCTACAACGTTATACTATATAACGTGATACGATGTAACGTCATAACATATAACGTTATGTTATATAACGTAATGCGACATAATGTTATACAAAATAACGTAATACGTTATAACGTTATACCTTCTAACGTAATACGTTATAACGTTATTCGTTATAACGTTATGTTATATAACGTAATGCGATATAACGATATACAATATAACGTAATACGTTATAACGTTATACCTTCTAACGTAATACGTTATAACATTATACCATATAACGTTATGTTATATAACGTATTAGATTATAATGTTATACCATACACCGTATTCCGCTATAACGTTATACCATATAACGTTATGTTATATACCGTAATGCGTTATAACGTTATACTAGATATCGTAATACGTTATAACGTTATACTACATACCGTACTACGTTATAACTTTATACCATATAACGTATTACGCTATAACGTTATACTACATAATGTTATGTTATATAACGTAATACGTAATATCGTTATACTATATAACGTAATACGTTAAGACGTTATACCTTATAACGTAATACTTTGTAACATTACACCATATAACCCTATGTTACATAAAGTATTTCTATATAACGTTATACCATATAACGTAATACGTTATATCGTTATATTATATATCGTTATGTTATATAACGTAATACATTATTACGTTATACCTTGTAACGTAATACGCTTTAACGTTATACCATATAACGTTATGTTATATGACGTAATACATTAAAACCATATACTATAAAACGTAATACTTTATAAAGTTATACCACATAACGTTATACTATATAACGTAATACGTTATAACGTTATACCATATAACGTTATGTTATATAACGTAATGCGATATAACGTTATACTATATAACGTAATACGTTATAACATTATACCATATAACGTTATGTTATATAACGTAATATGTTATAACGTTATACCATGTAACGTTATGTTATATAACTTAATGCGTTATAACGTTATGCTATACAACGTAATACGTTATAGCGTTATACCATATAACGTTGTGTTATATAACGTAATACTTTATAACGTTATGCTATAAAACGTGATTTTTTATAACGTTATGCCATATAACGTTATGTTATATAACGTAATGCTTTATATAGTTATACTATATGTCGGAGATGAAAGAACATCGGAGCCTTTGGAATTTGAATAATCCCGCAACATTGTAATCTACAGTCTACTATAGCTGTAACTAAACAATTGTAGTTATTCAATCCGATTTGTAATTGTTCGAGATTTGTGATAATGAGCTTGGGCTCGAGGCGACAGCCAGTCGCCGAACGTAGCCGCGGTCACGGGATGAACGCTTTGTCTAACAAAGGTATGGAGTAATTCTATAGCTCTCCTTAAAAGAAATATTCGTGGCGGCACGCGACAGTAAACATTCCAACGGTCTCTGTCCCGTAGCTCGCCACACGCAGACCCTATTCTTCGAGTAAGATGATTGCCAGATGTCGATGCGTCTCCGCAGTACATGTTCAGCTAGCCTGAGGGCCCGTTATAAATCTTAGGATTTAGTTGACTAAAGTCCTTCAAACAAACAGTCTTTGTCCCAGCTACGGGAAGATAGGAGAGACCTATTTTTCAACGAACGGCGTCTCCCACTAGCAACTTTTCCCCGAGGGTGGCTAGCATCTTTTTCTAACCACCGATATGGAGATTGACCAATTAGCAGCAACGCCAATTTCCCTTACTTTCTGAACGAAGGCTTTCCTCGACGAATCCGATGATCTCGTGTCCTTAGACACACCCCATCATAGTTTTCCTCTGCAGCATCATCGCGACGGAGAGTCATTCTGTCGTGAGGTCGTATTAGCGAGTTACTTAGAGTCTGTACGCTCGGTGGATGTTTCACGTTTTAACCAAGAGTCCGACTTAGAATTTGCGAGCACGTTAATCTACCATCCCGTCGACCGCGGATTCGTTATGGAACCTAGGATCATTGTCATTAGTTTCTCGAGTAACTAATTACCGCGGTTACTTGTCCAGTTCTATGATAATCGTACTTGCACTAGTCGATGTCTTCTCTATTGCTTAACGACACGTGTAGACCAAACGAAGATTCGTTTCACGCCCCTAACTCTAATTCTAATGTAAACCCGACATCAGAAGTGGGATCAGTGCCGGTTATAACAGTGCAAGAGCTTACGACCATCGTGCGCGAGTTAATTCAGTCGCTAGTGCAAAATCGAGTGTGGAACCTAACAATTTTTCGCCACCGCGTTTTAACCCTGAAACCGTGGGCTTCGACTCCGCTGCGCGACGCGCGGCTATCAATCTGATTATGGAGGAAAATCCCTTACAAAGCAGTGCCCTGAATATACTTTCAATAACGAATGTCAAATCGACTTCTACGTATTGGAGGCGCCAACTGGTAAATCAAGCCATCCGGGTGAGTCGTTTCCATTTTACCCCGATTTTGGAGCCGAGTGTTCATTAATTAAAGAACTCGTAGTCTTGAGATATTCTGGCAAAGGAACGATTGATATAGTAGTAATGCGAGGAATAAGAAATATTTGTACTAAACGTACCTCTCAAATCTTGTTCGTTGCAGGTGTTAATGATTAAAGATAAATTTTTATATCCTCGCTGATAGTTATTTAAGGTATGATGTCGCGATTGATCGTGAAATTTTAAGTCAAGGTTTTAGCGTAATATTACACAAACTAGCCTCGCTATGTGTAAAACGAAAATAATTAATGCCTGTAATAAGACCGCTGAAAACGAGATCGATGTTAATGAAGTTGACAATGAGGTACGTGGTAGTGATAAAAGTCGATTAATTTTCTTTTCGAAGATTCAAAGATTCATCCGTTACGGGTTTCCTACGTACTCGCGTAAATACAGGCCAGTTAGAAGTACAATTAATTGATCCTAACATCACCGTACAAGGAGTCCTAATAGACTTCGCGGGGAGGAGCGCAGAATAGTACGTGAGAGAATAAGCGAATTAATTAGAGCCGAAAATCATAAGGCCTAGTAATTCACCGTTCGCGAGCCCTGTGTTACTCGTGAAGACGAACGATGGTTCAGATAGATGATTGGTAGATTTTCGAGAACTAAATGAAAATACGGTCGCGGATCGGTATCCTTTACCCTTTATTGCGGATCAAGTCGCGAGATTGCCAAAGCGAGATATTTTGTTAGTCTGGACATGGCCAGCGGGTTTCGCCAAATCCCTATTCATTCTAATTCTAGGAAATACACAGCATCGGCTACCCCCGTCGGACGATTTGGACAATAAGTTTGTTGCTTTCTTCAAATTCCTGTGTGCCCTTGTTCGGTCCATTCGACGTCTTTTAATTGCATGGCATGGTTGCGTGCGCGTCTGGTGTTTCTTTCGGAATCGTTTTTCCGAACCGCGATATTACGCTGACTCCGTCGAAAACGGGGATTCTTGCATTTTCGGACAACCCTAATAATTCTGCAATTAATACTTGTCTGAATATTCTAATATTTGTGTTCTTCCTTGCTGTAATTTTGTAAACCATCAAAGCGTTTACCACGGAGATCCTCGGAAGGAGTCGCATGCCAAGTCATCTGTACCATTTGACCCTTTTTCTAATTGTAGTCACATAAGAAACCATTTGATCGGAGTGGTCTGTACCACACTTTCCTTCATTGTATCCAGCAGCGGCTGGTGATTTTAATGTTACGAACAAACGAAACGAGAGATCATTCTTGAGGCTCCTTTGAAAACACGTATGGCAGCCAACGTGCCATTCGTACGTTGTTGTCTATTCGGATGATGTCCTAATTATTGCCGACTCAATAGATCCAGCTCTAAGAGGATTGCACACCGTGTTAGATACCCTCGTAAAAGCCGGAATCTCCTTTAACTTTTCAAAATGTTCTTTTCTAAAGACATCGGTACTCTATTTGGGATATGTAATTCACGACGGAGAAATTCGTTCCAGTCCTGGTAAAATACACGCCTTGAGTTCTTTACCTGCGTCAACGACCGTCACACAGCTCAGGCAGTTCATAGGTTTAACCTTTCATTTCCGAAAAATTCGTCCCTAAAGCTTCGCGGGTAACGAAACCCTTGTATGCACGTACTTCCGGTAATAAAAACACGACTTGGACGGATAGGCATGGAAAAATAAGGCAAAAGGTAATTTCCGTCCTGATCGACGCGCCCGTGTTAATAGTATTTGACCCGAACTATCCGATAGGACTTCATACCGACGCTAGTTCGGATGGACACGAGCCTATTTTAACGCACAAGATTGAAGGTAAAAAGTAGAGTAATAGAATATTACAGTATAAGGAGTAGCCCTGCGGAATCTAGATATCATTCCTATGAACTAGAAACGTTAACGGTTGTAAACGCCGTCGAGCATTTCTGTCATTATCTACACGGACGAGAATTTCTTGTCGTCACCGATTGTAATTCTTTGAAGGCATCCAGTAGTAAAGTAAATTTAAAAGACAAGGTTCACAGGCGATGGGCTTACTTACAAACTTTTACTTTCGACGTTCTGTACCGGAAGGGTAAACGAGTGGCCCACGTAGACTTCTTCTCGCGAAATCCCGTAGACTTGGGTCACCGTACGATCAACGAAGTCATGGAGAGGGAAATCAACCCGACCGAAACCTCCGAAGATTGGCTATTAGCGAAATAACGTCGCGACCCACAAATTTCTGAGATCGTCAACAAATTGCAGAACGAAGAGCTCGCGGAAGACGTCGCGAATACGTACGAGTCACGGTCCGGTACCCTTCATCGTAAAATACAGAGAAAAGACAGAACTCTCTGCTTGCCTATTGTCCCGAGAGGTTTTAGGTGGTCCGTTATTAACCATGTGCAACAGTCAATTATGCACTTAGGTTGGGATAAAACGCTTGAGAAACTGTGCGAGTATAACTGGTTCGAAGGAATGGCGAAGTATGTTCGCAAATTCGTAGAGAACTGTCATGCTTGTCAAGTTTCGAAGGCCAGTTCAGGTAAAATACAAGCTGAATTACATCCTATACCTAAGACCAGCATACCTTGGCATACAGTTCACGTGGACATAACGGACAAACTAAGCGGTAAAAGTGGTTCGAAAGAATATGTCATTGTTTTGCTCGACAGCTTCACTAAATTCGCATATCTGCATCATACTCGTAAAATAGATTCTCCTAGTACCGTTCAAGCACTTAAGTATGCTATATTTTATTCGGCAGTCTTTGCTGGATGATAGCGGATCAAGAGAGGTGTCCTACGGGCAAAGAATTTCAAGATTTTTGTCTAGATAGACACATTAAACTCCACTTAATCTCAACCGGTGCGAGTAGGGCCAACGGACAGGTAGAGCGTATCATGGGTACGCTAAAGAACATATTCACGACCATAGAAACGACCGGGCGATCTCGGCTAGACGCGATTGACAAAATACAGTTGACTTCGAACTGCACCACCAACCGCGTGACTAAATCGAGTCCATTGGAACTATTAATTGGTAGAACAGCAAAGATCCTACGACTCGTTGATACTCGACGGTATTGAAGAAAGAAAAGTAGATATCTCCGATGTAAGGCAGCAGGCAATAGAGAATATAGAAACTAGTGCTAGGTACGACAGAGGTGGATTCGACAAAACCAAAGCTAAAGTAGGTAGGTTTAATCCCGGTGATTTTGCATTACGCAAGAATGAGGAAGTAAACCAAACGAGGTTAGATCCGAAATTCAGGAGTCCATTTCAGATAGCAAAAGTTTTGGAAGGAGATAGATATACTTTAAAAACCTTGGACGGCAAACGATCATATAAGGACAGACATGACAGACTGAGAAAAAATGCCAGAAAGTTGCGTCCCTGCTGAGTTGGACGTCTGCTGTGATGAGAACGATAGTGATAATAACGATGCGAGTACACTGACCTCGGAGGATCATTAATACCACGCCTTTTGTAATATTCCCAGTGGGGCCCTGCGCTATGTCCACCGCGATGTACTGTGTTTTCTGATACGTCCACCGAGACAACGAGCGCGCGTGTGATATACCCACTTTGATGCTTTGTGTTGTTTTATGATATGTCCACCGCGACGTACTGTGTTTTCTGATACGTCCACCGTGACAACGAGTGCATATGCTTTGTGTTGTTTTATGATATGTCCACCGCGACGTACTGTATTTTCTGATACGTCCACCGCGACAACGAGCACACATGTAATATAACCAACGTAGTGGTACGATCCAACAAACCGAGATTCATCAGTGTACGAAATCGGAAAATGATCTGTCGTGTCATTACGGTCTGACTGGTAACTCACAGAATGCAACTAGCACTTTGAAGACAAATTAAAACGCTACTAATTTTATTTCTCTTTCATTTCCTTGCTTGTCAAACCTCCGAACAGAATTTTGTTGCCAAACTGGACCCTTGACTTATTTGGAACATTTAGTTGAACGGTAAATAATATCAGTTACGAGTCTAATGTTGGAAAACGCAATATTTTAGTTACACACGAGGACGTGTGATAGTCAGGATGGCCGTGTCGGAGATGAAAGAACACCGGAGCTTTTGGAATTTTGAATAATCCCGCAACATTGTAACCTAGAGTCTACTATAGCTGTAATTAAACAATTGTAGTTATTCAATCCGATTTGTAATTGTTCGAGATTTGTGATAATGAGCTTGGGCTCGAGGCGACAGCCAGTCGCCGAACGTAGCCGCGGTCACGGGATGAATGCTTTGTCTAACAAAGGTATGGAGTATTTCTATAGCTCTCCTTAAAAGAAATATTCGTGGCGGTTTCTGTCCCGTGGCTCGCCACACGCAGACCCTATTCTTCGAGTAAGATGATTGCCAGATGTCGATGCGTCTCCGCAGTACATGTTCAGCTAGCCTGAGGGCCCGTTATAAATCTTAAGATTTAGTTGACTAAAGTCCTTCAAACAAACAGTCTTTGTCCCAGCTACGGGAAGATAGGAGAGACCTATTTTTCAACGAACGGCGTCTCCCACTAGCAACTTCCCCCCGAGGGTGGCTAGCATCTTTTTCTAACCACCGATATGGAGATTGACCAATTAGCAGCAACGCCAATTTCCCTTACTTTCTGAACGAAGGCTTTCCTCGACGAATCCGATGATCTCGTGTCCTTAGACACACCCCATTATAGTTTTCCTCTGCAGCATCGTCGCGACGGAGAGTCATTCTCTCGTGAGGTCGTATTAGCGAGTTACTTAGAGTCTGTACGCTCGGTGGATATTCCACGTTTTAACAAAGAGTCCGACTTAGATTTTTTGTGAGCACGTACATCTATCATCCCGTTGACCGCGGATTCGTTATTGAGCCTAAGATCAACATGACTAGTATCGCGAGTGTCCAACCGCCACGGATGATTGTCGAGTCTGTAGTATCCCTACTCGTGTTAGCAAGCCGCGCCTTTGTTATATCACAACGATGGTCAAGCCCAATGCAGATTTATCAAACGCCTACAACCCTATTCCTGACGCCTCTCCGGCATCAGAAGTGGGATAAGTGCCGACTACAACACTACAAGAGCTACGACCATCGTGCGCGAGTTAGTTTAGTCGCTAGTGCAAAAATCGAGTGTGGAACCTAATAATTTTCGCCACCGCGTTTTAATCCTGAAACCGCGGGCTTCGACTCCGCTGCATGGCGCGCAGCTATCAATCTGATTATGGAGGAAAATCCTTTACAAAGCAGTGCCCTGAATATAATCTCGATGATGAGCGGCGAATCGACTTCTACGTAGTGGGAGCAGTAACTGGTGGACCAAGTCATCCGGGTGAGTCGTTTCCATTTTACCCCGATTTTGGAGCCGTGTGTTCGCTAATTAAAGAGTCCGTAGTCTTGAGATTTTCTGGCCAAGAAAACGATTCATATAGTAGCAATGCGAGGAATGAGAAATATTTGTACATCTCAACTCTTATCCGTTGCCGGTGTTAGTGGTTTTACATTAGAGATAAATTCGTCATCCCCTCGCTGATAGTTATTTTAGAATATGATATCGCAATTGATCGTGAAATTTTAAGTCAAGGTTTTGACGTAATATTACACAAAATAGCCTCGCTATGTGTAAGACAAATAATTACTGCCTATAATAATACCGCTGAAAACGAGATCGATGTTAATGAAGTCGACACTGATGTACGTGGTAGTGATAAAAGTCGATTAATCTTTCTCTTCGAAAATTCAAAGATTCATTCGTTACGGGTTTCCCGCGTACTTGCGTAAATACAGGCCAATTAGAAACGCGATTAACTGATCACAACATCACCGTGCCAGGAAGTCCTTATAGACTTAGTGAAGAAGAGCGCGGAATAGTACGCGAGAGAACAAGCGAATTAATTAGAGCCAAAATCATAAGGCCTAGTAATTCACCGTTCTCGAGCTCTATGTTATTCGGGAAGACGAACGATGGTTCAGATAGATTGTGTGTAGATTTTCGTGAACTAAATAAAAATACGGTCGCGGATCGGTATCCTTTACCCCTTATTGCGAATCAAGTCGCGAGATTGCAAAAGCGAGATATTTTATTAGTCTGGATATGGCCAGCGGGCTTCGCCAAATCCCTATGCATCCTAATTTTAGGAAATATACAGCATCGGTTACGGTTGGACGATTTGGACAATAAGTTGTTGCTTTCTTCGGATTCCTTTGTGCCCTTGTTCGGTCCATTCGACGTCTTTTGTTTGCATGGCATGGTTGCGTGCGCGTCTGGTGTTACTTCCGGAAATCATTTTTCCGAACGGCGATACTGTGCTGACTCCGTCGAAAGCGGGGATTCTTGCGTTTTCTGATAGCCCTAGTAATTTTGCAACTGATACTTGTCCAAATATTCTAATATTTATGTTCCACCTTGCTGCAGTTTTGCGAACCGTCAAAGTATTTGCAGCGGAGATCCCCAGAAGGAGTTGCATGCCGGGTCTTCTGTACCATTTGATCCCTTTTCTAATTGTGGTGGCAAAAGAAACCATTTGGTCGGAATAATCTGTACCACGCGTTCCTTCGTTATGTTCAACAACGGCTGGTGATTTTAATGTTGCGAACAAACGAAACGGGAGATCATTCTTGAGATTCCTTTGAAAATACGTAGGGCAGCCAACGTGCCATTCGTATGTTATTGTTTATTTTGATGATGTTCTAATTATTGTCGACTCCATAGATCAAGCTTTCGAAGGATTGTACACCGTACTAAATACCCTCGTAAATGCCGGATTTTCTTCTAATTTTTCTGAATGCTCTTTCCTAAACATATCGGTACTCTATTTGGGACACGTAAATTATAACGGAGAAGTTCGCCCCAACCCGGGTAAAATACAAACCCTGAGTTCTTTACCTAAACCAACGACCGTCACACAGTATAGACAGTTCATAGGCTTAGTTTCTTACGTCCGAAAATTCGTCTCTAAGTTTTCACAGGTAATGAAACCTCTATGCACACTTACTTCTGGTAACAAGAACATAACCTGGACAGATAGACGCGAAAAGATGAGGCAAAAGGTAATTTCTGTCCTGACCGATGCTTTGGTGTTAACGATATTTGACCCTAATTATCCGATAGGATTACATACTGACGCTAGTTTGGATGTATGTGGGGTTACTTTAATGCATAAGGTTGAAGGTAAAATAGGGTGGTAGAATATCATAGTAAAAGACTTAGCCCTGCGGAATCTAGGTATTTTTCATATGAACTAGAGACGTTAGCAGTCGTTACACGCTGTTAAACATATTCGTTACTATTTACATGGACGAGAATTTCCTGTTATTACTGATTGTAATCCCTTGAAGGCATCTAGTAATGGGGTGAATTTAAATGACAGGGTTTATAGGTAATGGGCTTACTTACAAACTCTTACCTTCGACGTTACGTATCAAGGAGGTAAACGAAAGGCACACGTAGATTTCTTCTCGCGAAATCCCGTAGACTTGGATCACCGTACGATCAACGAAGTCATAGAGAAGGAAATCAATCCGACCGAAACCTCCGAAGATTGACTATTAGCGGAATAATGCCGCGACCCACAAATTTCTGAGATCGTTAATAAATTGCAGAACGAGGAGCTCACGGAAGATATTGCGAATACGCATGAATTACGGTCCGGTATCCTTCATCGTAAAATACAGAGAAAAGGCAGAACTCTCTGCTTGCCATTGTCCCAAGAGGCTTCAGGTGGTCCGTTATTAACCATGTGCAACAGTCAATTGTGCACTTAGGTTGGGATAAAACGCTCGAGAAACTGTACGAGTATTACTGGTTCGAAGGAATGGCGAAGTATGTTCGCAAATTCGTAGAGAACTGTCATGCTTGTCGAGTTTCGAAGGCTAGTTCAGGTAAAATACAAGCTGAATTACATCCTATACCTAAGACCAGCATACCTTGGCATACAGTTCACGTGGACGTAACGGGCAGGCTGAGCGGTGGGAGTGATTCGAGGGAGTATGTCATTGTTTTGGTCGACGTCTTCACTAAATTCGTATACCTGCATCATACTCGTAAAATAGACTCCCTTGGTGCCGTTGAAGCACTTAAGTATGCTATATTTTCTTCGGCAGTCCTCGCCGGATAATAGCGGATCAAGGAAGATGTTTTAGGGGCAAAGAATTCCAAGATTTTGTCGAGATAAACATATTAAACTCCACTTAATAGCAACCGGTGCTAGTAGGACCAACGGACAGGTAGAGCGTATTATGGGTACGTTGAAAATTATGTCCCCAATCATAGAAACGACCGGGCGATCGCGGCTAGATGCGGTCGGCAAAATACAGTTGGCTTCGAATTGCACCGTCAACAGCGCGACTAAATCGAGTCCATCGGAACTATTAATCGGTAGAACAGCAAAGACCTTACGACATGTTGATACCCGATAATATCGAAGAAAGATATTCAGATATCTCCGATGTAAGACAGCAGGCAATAGAGAATATAGAAATTAGTGCTAGGTACGATAAACGTGGATTTGACAAAACTAAAGCTAAAGTAATAGTTAGGTTTAATCTTGGTGATTTTGTACTACGTAAAAACGAGGAAATAAAATCAAACTAAATTAAATCCAAAATTTAAGGGCCCGTTGGTAATAGCTGAAATTTTGGAAGGAGATAGGTATGTTTCGAAAACAGTAGACGGTAAACGATCCTATAAGTATAGTCATGATAGGTTGAGGAAAATGCCGGATGGTTGTATCCCTGCCGAATTGGACGTCTGTAGCGATGGCGAGGACAGTGACCAGGGCGATATGGGTACCCGGATCTCGGAGGATCACAAGCACGATGAGGATAACGCCTAGCAGAGTAATGTAGGAAAGCTCGATGTGTCCATGTGATGGAGTTCACATGTGTTCCGAGCGATAATGTAGGGAAGCTCGATGTGTCCGTGTGATGGAGTTCACATGTGTTCCGAACGATAATGAAGGAAAGCTCGATGTGATGGAGTTCACATGCGTTCGGAGCGATAATGTAAGAAAGGTCAGGAAGGCCGAGCAATAAGTTAAATGTACCATCGAGTGGAGGCCGTGTAACAGGTTAAAGGCACCATTGGGTGATAATGCTAGGAAGCCCGTCGGACTGTGTGTTAGATTCACATGCTCTTGGGGCGACAATGTAACAAAACTCTGGGCGGTCGTGCAATCCAGAAAAACGAGATCCACTTGGGTGCGAAATCGAGAATGGTCCGTCATGTCATCGCGACCAGATTAACAACCTGCAGGATGCAACTAGCATTTTGAATACCAATCATGATGTCATTAGTTTGTTTCTCTTATTCCTTTTGTTACCAAATCCATGAACAAAATTTGCTGTTAAACCGGACCCTTCATTTAGTTAAGTTGTAAATAATGTTATTTGTACCGAATCTAATGAAGGAAAAATGCAGTATTTTAGTTACACACGAGGACGTGTGATAGTCAGGATGGCCGTGTCGGAAATGAAAGAACATCGGAGCCTTTGGAATTTGAATAATCCCGCAACATTATAATCTACAGTCTACTATAGCTGTAACTAAACAATTGTAGTTATTCAATCCGATTTGTAATTGTTCGAGATTTGTGATAATGAGCTTGGGCTCGAGGCGACAGCCAGTCGCCGAACGTAGCCGCGGTCACGGGATGAACGCTTTGTCT
Source organism: Bombus hypnorum (assembly GCA_911387925.2). Taxonomy (NCBI): domain Eukaryota; kingdom Metazoa; phylum Arthropoda; class Insecta; order Hymenoptera; family Apidae; genus Bombus; species Bombus hypnorum. The sequence goes on from OU427027.1 coordinate 6,408,717, forward strand.
AACAAAGGTATGGAGTAATTCTATAGCTCTCCTTAAAAGAAATATTCGTGGCGGCACGCGACAGTAAACATTCCAACGGTCTCTGTCCCGTAGCTCGCCACACGCAGACCCTATTCTTCGAGTAAGATGATTGCCAGATGTCGATGCGTCTCCGCAGTACATGTTCAGCTAGCCTGAGGGCCCGTTATAAATCTTAGGATTTAGTTGACTAAAGTCCTTCAAACAAACAGTCTTTGTCCCAGCTACGGGAAGATAGGAGAGACCTATTTTTCAACGAACGGCGTCTCCCACTAGCAACTTTTCCCCGAGGGTGGCTAGCATCTTTTTCTAACCACCGATATGGAGATTGACCAATTAGCAGCAACGCCAATTTCCCTTACTTTCTGAACGAAGGCTTTCCTCGACGAATCCGATGATCTCGTGTCCTTAGACACACCCCATCATAGTTTTCCTCTGCAGCATCATCGCGACGGAGAGTCATTCTGTCGTGAGGTCGTATTAGCGAGTTACTTAGAGTCTGTACGCTCGGTGGATGTTTCACGTTTTAACCAAGAGTCCGACTTAGAATTTGCGAGCACGTTAATCTACCATCCCGTCGACCGCGGATTCGTTATGGAACCTAGGATCATTGTCATTAGTTTCTCGAGTAACTAATTACCGCGGTTACTTGTCCAGTTCTATGATAATCGTACTTGCACTAGTCGATGTCTTCTCTATTGCTTAACGACACGTGTAGACCAAACGAAGATTCGTTTCACGCCCCTAACTCTAATTCTAATGTAAACCCGACATCAGAAGTGGGATCAGTGCCGGTTATAACAGTGCAAGAGCTTACGACCATCGTGCGCGAGTTAATTCAGTCGCTAGTGCAAAATCGAGTGTGGAACCTAACAATTTTTCGCCACCGCGTTTTAACCCTGAAACCGTGGGCTTCGACTCCGCTGCGCGACGCGCGGCTATCAATCTGATTATGGAGGAAAATCCCTTACAAAGCAGTGCCCTGAATATACTTTCAATAACGAATGTCAAATCGACTTCTACGTATTGGAGGCGCCAACTGGTAAATCAAGCCATCCGGGTGAGTCGTTTCCATTTTACCCCGATTTTGGAGCCGAGTGTTCATTAATTAAAGAACTCGTAGTCTTGAGATATTCTGGCAAAGGAACGATTGATATAGTAGTAATGCGAGGAATAAGAAATATTTGTACTAAACGTACCTCTCAAATCTTGTTCGTTGCAGGTGTTAATGATTAAAGATAAATTTTTATATCCTCGCTGATAGTTATTTAAGGTATGATGTCGCGATTGATCGTGAAATTTTAAGTCAAGGTTTTAGCGTAATATTACACAAACTAGCCTCGCTATGTGTAAAACGAAAATAATTAATGCCTGTAATAAGACCGCTGAAAACGAGATCGATGTTAATGAAGTTGACAATGAGGTACGTGGTAGTGATAAAAGTCGATTAATTTTCTTTTCGAAGATTCAAAGATTCATCCGTTACGGGTTTCCTACGTACTCGCGTAAATACAGGCCAGTTAGAAGTACAATTAATTGATCCTAACATCACCGTACAAGGAGTCCTAATAGACTTCGCGGGGAGGAGCGCAGAATAGTACGTGAGAGAATAAGCGAATTAATTAGAGCCGAAAATCATAAGGCCTAGTAATTCACCGTTCGCGAGCCCTGTGTTACTCGTGAAGACGAACGATGGTTCAGATAGATGATTGGTAGATTTTCGAGAACTAAATGAAAATACGGTCGCGGATCGGTATCCTTTACCCTTTATTGCGGATCAAGTCGCGAGATTGCCAAAGCGAGATATTTTGTTAGTCTGGACATGGCCAGCGGGTTTCGCCAAATCCCTATTCATTCTAATTCTAGGAAATACACAGCATCGGCTACCCCCGTCGGACGATTTGGACAATAAGTTTGTTGCTTTCTTCAAATTCCTGTGTGCCCTTGTTCGGTCCATTCGACGTCTTTTAATTGCATGGCATGGTTGCGTGCGCGTCTGGTGTTTCTTTCGGAATCGTTTTTCCGAACCGCGATATTACGCTGACTCCGTCGAAAACGGGGATTCTTGCATTTTCGGACAACCCTAATAATTCTGCAATTAATACTTGTCTGAATATTCTAATATTTGTGTTCTTCCTTGCTGTAATTTTGTAAACCATCAAAGCGTTTACCACGGAGATCCTCGGAAGGAGTCGCATGCCAAGTCATCTGTACCATTTGACCCTTTTTCTAATTGTAGTCACATAAGAAACCATTTGATCGGAGTGGTCTGTACCACACTTTCCTTCATTGTATCCAGCAGCGGCTGGTGATTTTAATGTTACGAACAAACGAAACGAGAGATCATTCTTGAGGCTCCTTTGAAAACACGTATGGCAGCCAACGTGCCATTCGTACGTTGTTGTCTATTCGGATGATGTCCTAATTATTGCCGACTCAATAGATCCAGCTCTAAGAGGATTGCACACCGTGTTAGATACCCTCGTAAAAGCCGGAATCTCCTTTAACTTTTCAAAATGTTCTTTTCTAAAGACATCGGTACTCTATTTGGGATATGTAATTCACGACGGAGAAATTCGTTCCAGTCCTGGTAAAATACACGCCTTGAGTTCTTTACCTGCGTCAACGACCGTCACACAGCTCAGGCAGTTCATAGGTTTAACCTTTCATTTCCGAAAAATTCGTCCCTAAAGCTTCGCGGGTAACGAAACCCTTGTATGCACGTACTTCCGGTAATAAAAACACGACTTGGACGGATAGGCATGGAAAAATAAGGCAAAAGGTAATTTCCGTCCTGATCGACGCGCCCGTGTTAATAGTATTTGACCCGAACTATCCGATAGGACTTCATACCGACGCTAGTTCGGATGGACACGAGCCTATTTTAACGCACAAGATTGAAGGTAAAAAGTAGAGTAATAGAATATTACAGTATAAGGAGTAGCCCTGCGGAATCTAGATATCATTCCTATGAACTAGAAACGTTAACGGTTGTAAACGCCGTCGAGCATTTCTGTCATTATCTACACGGACGAGAATTTCTTGTCGTCACCGATTGTAATTCTTTGAAGGCATCCAGTAGTAAAGTAAATTTAAAAGACAAGGTTCACAGGCGATGGGCTTACTTACAAACTTTTACTTTCGACGTTCTGTACCGGAAGGGTAAACGAGTGGCCCACGTAGACTTCTTCTCGCGAAATCCCGTAGACTTGGGTCACCGTACGATCAACGAAGTCATGGAGAGGGAAATCAACCCGACCGAAACCTCCGAAGATTGGCTATTAGCGAAATAACGTCGCGACCCACAAATTTCTGAGATCGTCAACAAATTGCAGAACGAAGAGCTCGCGGAAGACGTCGCGAATACGTACGAGTCACGGTCCGGTACCCTTCATCGTAAAATACAGAGAAAAGACAGAACTCTCTGCTTGCCTATTGTCCCGAGAGGTTTTAGGTGGTCCGTTATTAACCATGTGCAACAGTCAATTATGCACTTAGGTTGGGATAAAACGCTTGAGAAACTGTGCGAGTATAACTGGTTCGAAGGAATGGCGAAGTATGTTCGCAAATTCGTAGAGAACTGTCATGCTTGTCAAGTTTCGAAGGCCAGTTCAGGTAAAATACAAGCTGAATTACATCCTATACCTAAGACCAGCATACCTTGGCATACAGTTCACGTGGACATAACGGACAAACTAAGCGGTAAAAGTGGTTCGAAAGAATATGTCATTGTTTTGCTCGACAGCTTCACTAAATTCGCATATCTGCATCATACTCGTAAAATAGATTCTCCTAGTACCGTTCAAGCACTTAAGTATGCTATATTTTATTCGGCAGTCTTTGCTGGATGATAGCGGATCAAGAGAGGTGTCCTACGGGCAAAGAATTTCAAGATTTTTGTCTAGATAGACACATTAAACTCCACTTAATCTCAACCGGTGCGAGTAGGGCCAACGGACAGGTAGAGCGTATCATGGGTACGCTAAAGAACATATTCACGACCATAGAAACGACCGGGCGATCTCGGCTAGACGCGATTGACAAAATACAGTTGACTTCGAACTGCACCACCAACCGCGTGACTAAATCGAGTCCATTGGAACTATTAATTGGTAGAACAGCAAAGATCCTACGACTCGTTGATACTCGACGGTATTGAAGAAAGAAAAGTAGATATCTCCGATGTAAGGCAGCAGGCAATAGAGAATATAGAAACTAGTGCTAGGTACGACAGAGGTGGATTCGACAAAACCAAAGCTAAAGTAGGTAGGTTTAATCCCGGTGATTTTGCATTACGCAAGAATGAGGAAGTAAACCAAACGAGGTTAGATCCGAAATTCAGGAGTCCATTTCAGATAGCAAAAGTTTTGGAAGGAGATAGATATACTTTAAAAACCTTGGACGGCAAACGATCATATAAGGACAGACATGACAGACTGAGAAAAAATGCCAGAAAGTTGCGTCCCTGCTGAGTTGGACGTCTGCTGTGATGAGAACGATAGTGATAATAACGATGCGAGTACACTGACCTCGGAGGATCATTAATACCACGCCTTTTGTAATATTCCCAGTGGGGCCCTGCGCTATGTCCACCGCGACGTACTGTGTTTTCTGATACGTCCACCGTGACAACGAGTGCATATGCTTTGTGTTGTTTTATGATATGTCCACCGCGACGTACTGTATTTTCTGATACGTCCACCGCGACAACGAGCACACATGTAATATAACCAACGTAGTGGTACGATCCAACAAACCGAGATTCATCCGTGTACGAAATCGGAAAATGATCTGTCGTGTCATTACGGTCTGACTGGTAACTCACAGAATGCAACTAGCACTTTGAAGACAAATTAAAACGCTACTAATTTTATTTCTCTTTCATTTCCTTGCTTGTCAAACCTCCGAACAGAATTTTGTTGCCAAACTGGACCCTTGACTTATTTGGAACATTTAGTTGAACGGTAAATAATATCAGTTACGAGTCTAATGTTGGAAAACGCAATATTTTAGTTACACACGAGGACGTGTGATAGTCAGGATGGCCGTGTCGGAGATGAAAGAACACCGGAGCTTTTGGAATTTTGAATAATCCCGCAACATTGTAACCTAGAGTCTACTATAGCTGTAATTAAACAATTGTAGTTATTCAATCCGATTTGTAATTGTTCGAGATTTGTGATAATGAGCTTGGGCTCGAGGCGACAGCCAGTCGCCGAACGTAGCCGCGGTCACGGGATGAATGCTTTGTCTAACAAAGGTATGGAGTATTTCTATAGCTCTCCTTAAAAGAAATATTCGTGGCGGTTTCTGTCCCGTGGCTCGCCACACGCAGACCCTATTCTTCGAGTAAGATGATTGCCAGATGTCGATGCGTCTCCGCAGTACATGTTCAGCTAGCCTGAGGGCCCGTTATAAATCTTAAGATTTAGTTGACTAAAGTCCTTCAAACAAACAGTCTTTGTCCCAGCTACGGGAAGATAGGAGAGACCTATTTTTCAACGAACGGCGTCTCCCACTAGCAACTTCCCCCCGAGGGTGGCTAGCATCTTTTTCTAACCACCGATATGGAGATTGACCAATTAGCAGCAACGCCAATTTCCCTTACTTTCTGAACGAAGGCTTTCCTCGACGAATCCGATGATCTCGTGTCCTTAGACACACCCCATTATAGTTTTCCTCTGCAGCATCGTCGCGACGGAGAGTCATTCTCTCGTGAGGTCGTATTAGCGAGTTACTTAGAGTCTGTACGCTCGGTGGATATTCCACGTTTTAACAAAGAGTCCGACTTAGATTTTTTGTGAGCACGTACATCTATCATCCCGTTGACCGCGGATTCGTTATGGAACCTAGGATCATTGTCATTAGTTTCTCGAGTAACCAATTACCGCGGTTACTTGTCCAGTTCTATGATAATCGTACTTGCACTAGTCGATGTCTTCTGTATTGCTTAACGACACGTGTAGACCAAACGAAGATTCGTTTCACGCCCCTAACTCTAATTCTAATGTAAACCCGACATATATATACATATTTATAACATCTTAAATAATCTAGAATATTAGGATAAAGCACCACATATCAATATTTAAACTTAAATAAACTCTGTGCAACAAAATCAAATATTTATTTTATCCAACTTTAATCCTCTCCCGTGCCAGTATTCCTGCACATAGCAGGTTAGCCAAAAACGTGGAATTTATCTATCAGTAGCCTAAACACTAGCTAACGCTACCCATAAGTAATTAATTTATCGATAAACTATTTAAAGAAATTTCTCTAATCGAAACAGTCCTTAGACTGTTTCTGGAGGCAGTAACTACCGTGTGAATCGTAGTTTTCGAATGTATGTTTAAATATTCAAAATAGTATTGCTCAATAAAAGAAAATATATTTTGAAATAGTTTTAGACTATTTCTGGTGGCAGCAACTACCGAATTTAATTGGGAATTTTAAATCAATATTCCATGTGCAATCATATCATTTAAATTTTCCGACTAAATTCAAATCAAACAGAAAATTTTATTTAAACAAAAAATGTTTACAAATTTAAATTTGATTTAAACGAGGACGTAACAATACTATATAACGTAAGACGTTATAACGTTAAACCTTGTAAGGTAATACGTTATAACGTTACACCATATAACGTTGTCTTATTTAACGTAATGCATTATAACGTTATACTATATAACGTAATTCGTTATAACATTATACCATATAACGTTATGTTATATAACGTAATGCGTTATGACGTTATACTATATAAGGTAATACGTTATAACGTTATACCATACAACGTTATGTTATATAACGTAATGCGTTATGACGTTATACTATATAAGGTAATACGTTATAACGTTATACCATACAACGTTATGTTATATAACGCAATGCGTTATAACGTTATACTATATAATGTAATTCGATATAACGTTGTACCTTGTAAGGTAATACGTTATAGCTTTATACCATATATCGTTATGTTATATAACGTAATGCGATATAACGTTATTCCACATAACGTAACACGTTATAACGTTGTACCTTGTAAGGTAATACGTTATAACTTTATACCATATAACGTTATATTATATAAAGTAATGCGTCATAATGTTACAACATTATACCATATAACGTTGTATTATATAACGTAATGCGTTATATCGTTATACTATATAACGCAATACGTTATAACGTTATACCACATAAGGTTACGTTATACAACGTAATGCGGTATAACGTTATACTATATAACGTAATACGTTATAGCGTTGTACCATATAACATTATGCTACATAACGTAATGCATTATAACGTTATACTACATAACGTAATACGTTATAACGTTATATCATATAACGTTATGTTATATAACGTAATAAGTTATAACGTTATACCATATAACGTTGTGTTATATAACGTAATGCGTTATAACGTTATACCATGTAACGTGATGTTATATAACGTAATGCGTTATGACGATATACTATATAAGGTAATACGTTATAACGTTATACCATACAACGTTATGTTATATAACGTAATGCGTTATAACGTTACACTATATAACGTAATACGTTATAACGTTATACCATATAACGTGATGTTATATAACGTAATGCGTTATGACGATATACCATATAAGGTAATACGTTATAACGTTATACCATACAACGTTATGTTATATAACGTAATGCGTTATAACGTTACACTACATAACGTAATACGTTATAACGTTGTACCTTGTATGGTAATACGTTATAACTTAATACCATATAACGTTATGTTATATAACGTAATGCGATATAACGTTATTCAACATAACGTAATACGTTATAACTTTATACCATATAACGTTATATTATATAACATAATGCGTCATAATGTTATAACATTATACCATATAACGTTGTATTATATAACGTAATGCGTTATATCGTTATACTATATAACGTAATACGTTATAACGTTATACCATATAAGGTTATGTTATACAACGTAATGCGGTATAACGTTATACTATATAACGTAATACGTTATAGCGTTGTACCATATAACATTATGCTACATAACGTAATGCATTATAACGTTATACTATATAACGTAATACGTTATAACGTTATATCATATAACGTTATGTTATATAACGTAATAAGTTATAACGTTATACCATATAACGTTGTGTTATATAACGTAATGCGTTATTACGTTATACCATGTAACGTGATGTTATATAACGTAATGCGTTATGACGATATACTATATAAGGTAATACGTGATAACGTTATACCATATAACGTTGTGTTATTTAACGTAATGCGTTATAAGTATATACTATATAACGTATTACGTTATAACGTTATACCATGTAACGTGATGTTATATAACGTAATGCGTTATGACGATATACTATATAAGGTAATACGTTATAACGTTATACCATACAACGTTGTGTTATTTAACGTAATGCGTTATAACGTTATACTATATAACGTAATACGTTATAACGTTATACCATAGAACGTTGTGTTATATAACGTAATGCGTTATAGCGTTATACTATATAACGTAATTCGGTATATCGTTGTACCTTGTAAGGTAATACGTTATAGCTTTATACCATATATCGTTATGTTATATAACGTAATGCGATATAACGTTATTCCACATAACGTAACACGTTATAACGTTGTACCTTGTAAGGTAATACGTTATAACTTTATACCATATAACGTTATATTATATAAAGTAATGCGTCATAATGTTATAACATTATACCATATAACGTTGTATTATATAACGTAATGCGTTATATCGTTATACTATATAACGCAATACGTTATAACGTTATACCACATAAGGTTATGTTATACAACGTAATGCGGTATAATGTTATACTATATAACGTAATACGTTATAGCGTTGTACCATATAACATTATGCTACATAACGTAATGCATTATAACGTCATACTATATAACGTAATACGTTATAACGTTATATCATATAACGTTTTGTTATATAACGTAATAAGTTATAACGTTATACCATATAACGTTGTGTTATATAACGTAATGCGTTATAACGTTATACCATGTAACGTGATGTTATATAACGTAATGCGTTATGACGATATACTATATAAGGTAATACGTTATAACGTTATACCATACAACGTTATGTTATATAACGTAATGCGTTATAACGTTATACTATATAAAGTAATACGTTATAACGTTATATCATATAACGTGATGTTATATAACGTAATGCGTTATGACGATATACTATATAAGGTAATACGTTAGAACGTTATACCATACAACGTTATGTTATATAACGTAATGCGATATAACGTTATACCATGTAACGTGATGTTATATAACGTAATGCGTTATGACGATATACTATATAAGGTAATACGTTATAACGTTATACCATACAACGTTATGTTATATAACGTAATGCGTTATAACGTTATACTATATAAAGTAATACGTTATAACGTTATATCATATAACGTGATGTTATATAACGTAATGCGTTATGACGATATACTATATAACGCAATACGTTATAACGTTATACCACATAAGGTTATGTTATACAACGTAATGCGGTATAATGTTATACTATATAACGTAATACGTTATAGCGTTGTACCATATAACATTATGCTACATAACGTAATGCATTATAACGTCATACTATATAACGTAATACGTTATAACGTTATATCATATAACGTTTTGTTATATAACGTAATAAGTTATAACGTTATACCATATAACGTTGTGTTATATAACGTAATGCGTTATATCGTTATACTATATAACGTAATACGTTATAACGTTATACCATATAAGGTTATGTTATACAACGTAATGCGGTATAACGTTATACTATATAACGTAATACGTTATAGCGTTGTACCATATAACATTATGCTACGTAACGTAATGCATTATAACGTTATACTATATAACGTAATACGTTATACTATATAACGTAATACGCTATAGCGTTGTACCATATGACATTATGCTACATAACGTAATGCATTATAACGTTATACTATATAACGTAATACGTTATAACGTTATATCATATAACGTTATGTTATATAACGTAATAAGTTATAACGTTATACCATATAACGTTGTGTTATATAACGTAATGCGTTATTACGTTATACCATGTAACGTGATGTTATATAACGTAATGCGTTATGACGATATACTATATAAGGTAATACGTTATTACGTTATACCATACAACGTTATGTTATATAACGTAATGCGTTATAACGTTATACTATATAACGTAATACGTTATAACGTTATACCATATAACGTTGTGTTATTTAACGTAATGCGTTATAAGTTTATACTATATAACGTATTACGTTATAACGTTATACCATGTAACGTGATGTTATATAACGTAATGCGTTATGACGATATACTATATAAGGTAATACGTTATAACGTTATACCATACAACGTTGTGTTATTTAACGTAATGCGTTATGACGTTATACTATATAAGGTAATACGTTATAACGTTATACCATACAACGTTATGTTATATAACGTAATGCGTTATGACGATATACTATATAAGGTAATACGTTATAACGTTATACCATACAACGTTATGTTATATAACGTAATGCGTTATAACGTTATACTATATAACGTAATACGTTATAACGTTGTACCTTGTAAGGTAATACGTTATAACTTAATACCATATAACGTTATGTTATATAACGTAATGCGATATAACGTTATTCAACATAGCGTAATACGTTATAACTTTATACCATATAACGTTATATTATATTACATAATGCGTCATAATGTTATAACATTATACCATATAACGTTGTATTATATAACGTAATGCGTTATATCGTTATACTATATAACGTAATACGTTATAACGTTATACCATATAAGGTTATGTTATACAACGTAATGCGGTATAACGTTATACAATATAACGTAATACGTTATAGCGTTGTACCATACAACGTTATGTTATATAACGTAATGCGTTATAACGTTATACTATATAAAGTAATACGTTATAACGTTATACCATATAACGTGATGTTATATAACGTAATGCGTTATGACGATATACTATATAAGGTAATACGTTAGAACGTTATACCATACAACGTTGTATTATATAACGTAATGCGTTATATCGTTATACTATATAACGCAATACGTTATAACGTTATACCACATAAGGTTATGTTATACAACGTAATGCGGTATAATGTTATACTATATAACGTAATACGTTATAGCGTTGTACCATATAACTTTATGCTACATAACGTAATGCATTATAACATTATACTATATAACGTAATACGTTATAACGTTATATCATATAACGTTGTGTTATATAACGTAATGCGTTATAACGTTATACCATGTAACGTGATGTTATATAACGTAATGCGTTATGACGATATACTATATAAGGTAATACGTTATAACGTTATACCATACAACGTTATGTTATATAACGTAATGCGTTATAACGTTATACTATATAAAGTAATACGTTAGAACGTTATACCATACAACGTTATGTTATATAACGTAATGCGTTATGACGATATACTATATAAGGTAATACGTTATTACGTTATACCATACAACGTTATGTTATATAACGTAATGCGTTATAACGTTATACTATATAACGTAATACGTTATAACGTTATACCATATAACGTTGTGTTATTTAACGTAATGCGTTATAAGTTTATACTATATAACGTATTACGTTATAACGTTATACCATGTAACGTGATGTTATATAACGTAATGCATTATGACGATATACTATATAAGGTAATACGTTATAACGTTATACCATACAACGTTGTGTTATTTAACGTAATGCGTTATGACGTTATACTATATAAGGTAATACGCTATAACGTTATACCATACAACGTTATGTTATATAACGTAATGCGTTATGACGATATACTATATAAGGTAATACGTTATAACGTTATACCATACAACGTTATGTTATATAACGTAATGCGTTATAACGTTATACTATATAACGTATTACGTTATAACGTTATACCATGTAACGTGATGTTATATAACGTAATGCGTTATGACGATATACTATATAAGGTAATACGTTATAACGTTATACCATACAACGTTGTGTTATTTAACGTAATGCGTTATAACGTTATACTATATAACGTAATACGGTATAACGTTATACCATAGAACGTTGTGTTATATAACGTAATGCGTTATAACGTTATACTATATAACGTAATTCGTTATAACGTTGTACCTTGTAAGGTAATACGTTATAGCTTTATACCATATATCGTTATGTTATATAACGTAATGCGATATAACGTTATTCCACATAACGTAACACGTTATAACGTTGTACCTTGTAAGGTAATACGTTATAACTTTATACCATATAACGTTATATTATATAAAGTAATGCGTCATAATGTTATAACATTATACCATATAACGTTGTATTATAGAACGTAATGCGTTATATCGTTATACTATATAACGCAATACGTTATAACGTTATACCACATAAGGTTATGTTATACAACGTAATGCGGTATAATGTTATACTATATAACGTAATACGTTATAGCGTTGTACCATATAACTTTATGCTACATAACGTAATGCATTATAACATTATACTATATAACGTAATACGTTATAACGTTATATCATATAACGTTATGTTATATAACGTAATAAGTTATAACGTTATACCATATAACGTTGTGTTATATAACGTAATGCGTTATAACGTTATACCATGTAACGTGATGTTATATAACGTAATGCGTTATGACGATATACTATATAAGGTAATACGTTATAACGTTATACCATACAACGTTATGTTATATAACGTAATGCGTTATAACGTTATACTATATAAAGTAATACGTTATAACGTTATACCATATAACGTGATGTTATATAACGTAATGCGTTATGACGATATACTATATAAGGTAATACGTTAGAACGTTATACCATACAACGTGATGTTATATAACGTAATGCGTTATGACGATATACTATATAAGGTAATACGTTATAACGTTATACCATACAACGTTGTATTATATAACGTAATGCGTTATATCGTTATACTATATAACGCAATACGTTATAACGTTATACCACATAAGGATATGTTATACAACGTAATGCGGTATAATGTTATACTATATAACGTAATACGTTATAGCGTTGTACCATATAACTTTATGCTACATAACGTAATGCATTATAACATTATACTATATAACGTAATACGTTATAACGTTATATCATATAACGTTATGTTATATAACGTAATAAGTTATAACGTTATACCATATAACGTTGTGTTATATAACGTAATGCGTTATAACGTTATACCATGTAACGTGATATTATATAACGTAATGCGTTATGACGATATACTATATAAGGTAATACGTTATAACGTTATACCATACAACGTTATGTTATATAACGTAATGCGTTATAACGTTATACTATATAAAGTAATACGTTAGAACGTTATACCATACAACGTTATGTTATATAACGTAATGCGTTATAACGTTATACTATATAACGTAATACGTTATAACGTTGTACCATATAAGGTTATGTTATATAACGTAATGCGTTATAACATTATACTATATAACGTAATTCGTTATAACGTTGTACCTTGTAAGGTAATACGTTATAGCTTTATACCATATATCGTTATATTATATAACGTAATGCGATATAACGTTATTCCACATAACGTAACACGTTATAACGTTGTACCTTGTAAGGTAATACGTTATAACTTAATACCATATAACGTTATGTTATATAACGAAATGCGATATAACGTTATTCAACATAGCGTAATACGTTATAACTTTATACCATATAACGTTATATTATATTACATAATGCGTCATAATGTATTAACATTATACCATATAACGTTGTATTATATAACGTAATGCGTTATATCGTTATACTATATAACGTAATACGTTATAACGTTATACCATAAGAGGTTATGTTATACAACGTAATGCGGTATAACGTTATACTATATAACGTAATACGTTATAGCGTTGTACCATATAACATTATGCTACATAACGTAATGCATTATAACGTTATACTATATAACGTAATACGTTATACTATATAACGTAATACGCTATAGCGTTGTACCATATAACATTATGCTACATAACGTAATGCATTATAACGTTATACTATATAACGTAATACGTTATAACGTTATATCATATAACGTTATGTTATATAACGTAATAAGTTATAACGTTATACCATATAACGTTGTGTTATATAACGTAATGCGTTATTACGTTATACCATGTAACGTGATGTTATATAACGTAATGCGTTATGACGATATACTATATAAGGTAATACGTTATAACGTTATACCATACAACGTTATGTTATATAACGTAATGCGTTATAACGTTATACTATATAACGTAATACGTTATAACGTTATACCATATAACGTTGTGTTATTGAACGTAATGCGTTATAAGTTTATACTATATAACGTAATACGTTATAACGTTATACCATATAACGTTGTGTTATATAACGTAATGCGTTATAACGTTATACCATGTAACGTACTACGTTATAATGTTATACTATATAACGGTTACGTTATAACGTTATACCTTGTAAGGTAATACGTTATAACTTTATACCATACAACGTTATGTTATATAACGTAATGCGTTATAACGTTATACTATATAACGTAATACGTTATAACGTTATATCACATAACGTTATGGTATATAACGTAATAAGTTATAACGTTATACCATACAACGTTATGTTATATAACGTAATGCGTTATAACGTTATACTATATAACGTAATACGTTATAACGTTGTACCTTGTAAGGTAATACGTTATAACATATTACCATATAACGTTATGTTATATAACGTAATGCGATATAACGTTATTCAACATAACGTAATACGTTATAACGTTGTACCTTGTAAGCTAATACGTTATAACTTAATACCATATAACATTATGTTATATAGCGTAATGCGATATAACGTTATTCAACATAACGTAATACGTTATAACGTTGTAGCTTGTAAGGTAATACGTTATAACTTTATACCATATAACGTTATGTTATATAACGTAATGCATTATAACGTTATACTATATAACGTAATACGTTATAACGTTATATCACATAACGTTATGGTATATAACGTAATAAGTTATAACGTTATACCATATAACGTTGTGTTATATAACGTAATGCGTTATAACGTTATACCATGTAACGTACTACGTTATAATGTTATACTATATAACGGTTACGTTATAACGTTATACCTTGTAAGGTAGTACGTTATAACTTTATACCATATATCGTTATGTTATATAACGTAACGCGTTATAAGGTTATACTATATAACGTAATACGTTATAACGTTATACCATATAACGTTGTGATATATAACGTAATATGTTATGACGTTATACTATATGTCGAATCACTATCCGACTCGCTATCACGATGGGGGCTTGGGATAGGTAATGACTCTTCACTAAAGCTGTCCATCTTCTTACTGAAGTGAATTTTTCTTTATTGACACGAGAATATTACAAGGTTGACGCTCACTCACAATATTCACACACTCGCGCCGCTAGTGACGATGATCTGAGGCGCAATAACGAATCCGCGGTCGTCGGAATGATAGATGATCGTTCTCGCAGAATCTAAGTCTGACTCTTTGAAATAATTACTGATCCTAAGGGTGTTACTCTCTAGTTGCGGAGATCGCAAAAAGGAATGAATCTCCGTCCCGATGATGCCACGGAGGAAAACTATGATGGGGTGTGTCCAAGGGCACGAGATCATCGGATTCGTTGAGGGCAGTCTTCATTCGAAAGGTAAGGGAAATTGGCGTTGCTGCTAATTGGTCAATCTCCATATCAGTGGCTAGAAAAAGATGATAGTCGCCCTCGCAGGAAAGTTGCTAGTGGGAGACGCCGTTCGTTGAAAAATACGTTTCTCCTATCTTCCCGTAGCTCGGACAAAGACTGTTTGTTTGAAAGACTTTAGTCAACTAAATCCTAAGATTTATAGCGGGCCCTCATGCTGGCTGAACATGTACTGCGAATACGCATCGGCATCTGGCAATCATCTTACTCGAAGAATAGGCTCTGCGTGTGGCGAGCTACGGGACAGAGACCGTTGGAATGTTTACTGTCGAGTGTTACAACTATTTCCTTTTCAAATCGAGATATAGAATTACTCCATGCCTTTGCTAAACAAAGCGTTCATCCCGTGACCGCGGCTACGTTCGGCGACAGACCGTCGCCTCGAGCCAAAGCTCACTATCACAAATCTAGAACAAGTACAATCGGATCGAAAGACGACAATTGTTTAATTACGCCTATGATAGAATCTAGATTACGGTGTTAGGGGATTTTCCCGAAGTTTCAAAGGGGAGGCTCCGATGTCCTTTCATCTCCGGCACGGCCATCCTGACAATCACACGTCCCTGTGTGTAACTAAAATATTACGTTTCTGCAACATTTACCGTTCAATTGAATGTTCCAAATAAGTCAAGGGTCCATTTCAACAACGAAATTTCGTTCGGAGGTTTGACAACAGAAAAATAAAAGAGAACAAGAATTTGTAGCATTATAATTTGTATTCAAAGTGCTAGTTGCATCCTGCGGTTTATCAGTCGAATCGTAACGGCATGACGGACTTTTGCGATTTTGTACCCAGATGGATCTCGATTGTCTAGATTGCACGACCGCACAGAGTTTTATTACATTGTCACTGGTAGTGCGTGCGAATATATGACCGATTTAAGTTCGCAACATTGCAGCTGGCAGTGCGTGCGAATACACGACCGCTTCAGCTTCGTAGCATTGCCGCTGGCAGTGCGTGTGAATACACGACCGCTTCAGCTTCGTAGCATTGCCGCTGGCAGTGCGTGTGAATACACGACCGCTTCAGCTTCGTGGCATTGGTTTTCAAATGTTATGGGTATAGAGAGCTAATGACCCTCAGGGGTCGGGGTACTCATATCGCTCGAGTCACTGTCCTCGCCATTACTACAAACATCCAAATCCGCAGGAACGCGACTATCTGGCATTTTCCTCAGCCTGTCGTGACTGTATTTGTAAGAGCGTTTGCCGTCTAACGTTTTTAAAATATACCTGTCGCCCTCCAAAATCTCTGCTATTATAAATGGACCTCTGAAATTCGGATCTAGTTTACATTGGTTTCTCTCTTCGATTTTCCGTAATACGAAATCACCGACGTTAAACCTGATCACTTTCGCTTTAGTTTTGTCGAATTTGTCCTTGTCGTATTTGGCATTAGTTTCTATATTTCTTATGGCTTGTCGTCTTACATCGGAGATATCTATTGCCTTTTCCTCTATATTGTCGGGTAGTATCAAGTCGTATGGTCTTGCTGCTTTACCGATCAGTAGTTCTAGTGGGCTCGATTTAGTCACGGGGTTGGTGGTGCAATTTAGAGCCAATTGTATTTCCCCGATCGCGTCTTTCCAAGACCGCCCGGTCGTTTCTATCGTCGTGAACATATTCTTCAGCGTACCCATAATACGCTCTACCTGGCTGTTGGCCCTACTAGCACCGGTTGCTATTAGGTGGAGTTTAATATTTCCATCTTGGCAAAAATCTTGGAACTCTTTGCCCGTAAAACATCTTCCTTGATCCGCTATTATCCGGCAGGGGCTGCCGAATAAAAATATAGCGGACTTAAGCGCTTTAATGGTATTAAGGGAATCTATCTTACGGGTATGATGCAAGTATACGAATTTGGTAAAGGCGTCAACTAACACAATGACATACTCCTTCGAGTCATTTTTACCGCTTAATTTGCCCGTTATGTCCATATGAACCGTATGCCAAGGTATGCTGGTCTTAGGTATAGGATGCAGTTCGGCTTGTATTTTACCTGAACTTGCCTTTGAAACTCGACAAGCATGACAGTTCTCTACGAATTTGCGAACATACTTCGCCATTCCTTCGAACCAGTAATACTCGTACAGTTTCTGGAGCGTTTTATCCCAACCTAAGTGCATAATGGACTGGTGCACGTGGTTAATAACGGACCACCTAAAACCCCTTGGGACGATGGGCAAGCAGAGAGTTCTGCCTTTTCTCTGTATTCTACGATTAAGGATACCGGACCGTATTTCGTACGTATTCGCGACGTCTTCCGCGAGCTCTTCGTTCTGCAGTTTATCGACAATCTCAGAAATTTGCGGGTCCCGACGCTGTTCCGCTAGTAGCCAATCGTCGGAGACTTCGGTCAGGTTAATTTCTTTTTCTACAATTTTATTGATCGTACGGTGATCCATGTTTACGGGGTTTCGCGAGAAGAAGTCTACGTGGGCCATTCGTTTACCTTCCCGATACATAATGTCAAAGGTAAACGTTTGCAGGTAAGCCCACTACCTGTAAACCCTGTCATTTAAGTGTACCTTATTACTGGATGCTTTCAAGGAGTTGCAATCAGTGACAACAAGAAATTCCCGTCCGTGTAGATAGTGGCGAAAGTGCTTGACGGCGTTTACAACTGCTAACGTTTCTAATTCGTAAGAATGATACCTAGATTCCGCAGGGCTAGTTCTTTTGCTGTAATACTCTACTACTCTGTTTTTACCTTCTACTCTATGCATCAAGATAGCCCCATATCCCTCCGCACTAGCGTCCGTGTGTAGTTCTATCGGATAATTGGGGTTAAATATCATTAGCACCGGCGCATCAGTTAGGACGGAAATTACCTTTTGTCTTATTCGTTCGTGCCTATCCGTCCAAGTTACATCCTTGCTACTAGAAGTGAGTGCATACAGGGGTTTCATTACTTGTGAAAAGTTAGGAATGAATTTTCGGAAGTACGAGGCCAAGCCTATAAATTGCCTAAGCTGCGTGACGGTCGACGGCGCAGGTAAAGAACTCAAGGCTTGTATCTTGCCCGGGTTTGGACGGGCTTCTCCGTCATGAATAACATATCCCAAATAGAGTACCGATGTCTTTAGGAATGAGCATTTCGAAAAGTTAAAAGAGAATCCGGCTTTTACGAGGGTATCTAGCACGGTATGCAATCTTTCTAGAGCTTGATCTATCGAGTCGGCGATAATTAGGACGTCATCCAAGTAAACAACAACGTACGAATAGGCGAGGTCGCCTAAGGCCTTGAGAATGGCCCTCTGAAAAACGGAGGGTGCATTTTTCAACCCAAACGGCATCGTTATGTATTCGTATTGGCCGTCGGGGGTAACGAACGCAGTATACTCCGTCGAGTTAGGGTGGATGGGAATTTGGTGGAACCCGCTGGCCATGTCCAGGCTAATAAAGTATCTCGCGCTTTGTAATCTCGCGATTTGGTCTGCAATGAGGGGTAAGGGATACCGATCCGCGACCGTGTTTTTATTCAGCGCTCGGAAATCTACGCACAATCTATCTGAGCCGTCCTTCTTTTTCACGAGTAACATGGGGCTCGCGAACGGCGAATTGCTAGGCCTTATGATTTTTGCGTTACAGCGTTATAGTATATAACGTAATTTGTTATTACGTTATACCATACAACGTAATCCGTTATATCGTTATATCATATATCGCTATGTTATATAACGAGATACGTTCTAATGTTATAGCATATAAAGTTATGTTATATAACGTGATACGTTATAACGTTGTACAATATATCGTAATACGTTATAACGTTATACCATATAACGTATTACGCTATAACGATATACAATATAACGTTATATTGTATGACGTAATACGTTACAACGTTAAACCAAATTACGTATTACGCTTTAACGATATACCATAAGACGTTATGTTATATTGGGTAATACGTTATTGCGTTATAAATTAAAACGTAATACGTAATAACGTGATACCATATAACGGTATGTTACATAGGGTAATACGTTATTGCGTTATAACTCAAAACGTAACACGTTACAACGTTATACAATATAACGTACTACGCGACAACATTATACCATATAACGTTATTTTATATAACGTAATTCGTTATAGCGTTATATCATATATCGCTATGTTATATAAAGCAATGCGTTATATCGTTATACCATATAACGATATGTCCTATAACATAATTCGTTATAACGTTATACTATCAAACGTAATACGTTATAACGTTATACCATATAACTTTATGTTATATAACGTAATGCGTTATAACGTTATACTATATAACGTAATACGTTATAACGTTATACTATATAACGTACTACGCGACAACATTATACCATATAACGTTATTTTATATAACGTAATTCGTTATAGCGTTATACAATATATCGTAATACGTTATAACGTTATACCATATAACGAATCACGCTATAGCGTTATAATATAACGTCATGTTATATAACGTAATGCGTTATATCGTTATACTATATAACGTAATACGTTATAACGCTATACCGTATGAGGTTAGGTTACATGACGAAATACGTTACAGCGACATACTATATAACGTAATACGTTATAACGTTATACCATATAACGTTAGGATATATAGCGAAATACGTTGCAGCGTTATACTATATAAGGTAATAAGTTATGGCATTATACAATATAACGTAATACGTTATATCGCTTTACCATATATCGTTATATTATATAACGTGATACGTTATAACGTAATACGCTATAACGTTATACCATAAGACGTTATGTTATATTGGGTAATACGTTATTGCGTTATAACTTAAAACGTAATACGTAATAACGTGATACCATATAACGGTATGTTACATAGGGTAATACGTTATTGCGTTATAACTCAAAACGTAACACGTTAAAACGTTATACAATATAACGTATTACGTCTTAACTTTATACCATATAACGTTATGTTATATAAAGTAATGCGTTATAACGTTATAGAATCTAACGTAATTCGTTATATCGTTATACCATATAACGTCATACGTTATATCGCTATACCATATATCGTTATGTTATATAACGGAATACGTTATAACGTTAGCGGATATAAAGTTATGTTATACAACGTAATACGCTATAAGGTTATACAATATAACGTAATACGTTATACCATATAACGTTAGGTTATATAACGTAATACGTTATAACGTTATACCATATAACGTATTAAGCAATAACGTTATACCATATAATGTTATGTTATACAACGTAATACGTTATGAGGTTATACAATATAACGTAATACGCTATACCATATAACGCTAGGTTGTATAACGTAATACGTTATAACGTTATACTACATATCGTAATACGTTATAGCGTTATACCTTATAACGTATTACGTTATAACTTTATACCACATAACGTTATGTTATATGACGCAATACGTTATAACGTAATACCACAAAACGTTATGCTATATAACGTAATACGTTATAACGTTACACTATATAACGTAGTACGTTATAACGTTATACCTTGTAACGTATGTTATATAACGTAATACGTTATAACTTTATACAATATAACGTAATACGTTATAACGTTATAATTTGTAACGTAATACGTTATGACGTTATACCACACAACGTTATGATATATAACGTAATGCGTTATAACGTTATACCTTATAACGTATACTTACCTGGCGCAGAGGCTACCGTGATCAAGAAGGCGGTCAATCGAGGGCAAGGCTTTTCCATTGCACTACGGGTAGGCTGACACTTGCGAATACACCTAATGTGGGTATCTCGGGCGTATAAGTTTTGATAATACGTTATAACATTATACCGTATAACGTTACGTTATATAACGTAATACGTTATAACGTTATACTATAAAACGTAATTTTTTATAACGTTGTACCATGTAACGTTATGTTATATAATGTAATGCGTTATAACGTTATACTATATAACGAAGTACGTTATAACGTTACACCTTATAACGTATGTTATATAACGTAATGCGTTATTACGTTATTCTATAAAACGTAATACGTTATAACGTTATACCTTATGACGTATGTTATATAACGTAATACGTTATAACGTTATACCACATAACGATATGATATATAACGTAATACGTTGTAACGCTATACTATACAACGCAATACGTTATAAAGATGTACCACATAACGTTATGTTATTTAGCGTAATGCGTTATAACGTTATACCACATAATGTATTACGCTATAACGTTATTCCATATAACGTATTACGCTGTAACGTTATACCATATAACGTTATGTTATATAACGTAATGCGTTCTAACGTTATACTTTATAACGTGATTCGTTATAACGTTCTACCTTATAACGTAATACGTTATAACTTGATGCCATACAGCATATATGTCGGGTTTACATTAGAATTAGAGTTAGGGGCGTGAAACGGATCTTCGTTTGGATTACACGTGTCGATATGCAATAGAGAAGATATTGACTAGTGCAGGTACGATTATCATAGAACTGGACAAGTAACCGCGGTAATTAGTTACTGGAGAAACTAATGACAATGATCCTAGGTTCCATAACGAATCCGCGGTCGACGGGATGATAGATTAACGTGCTGGCAAATGCTAAGTCGGACTCTTTGTTAAAACGGGAAACATCCACCGAGCGTACAGACTCTAAGTAACTCGCTAATACGACCTCACGAGAGAATGACTCTCCGTCGCGATGATGCTGCAGAGGAAAACTATAATGGGGTGTGTCTAAGGACACGAGATCATCGGATTCGTCAAGGAAAGCCCTTCGTTCAGAAAGTAAGGGAAATTGGCGTTGCTGCTAATTGGTCAATCTCCATATCGTTGGTTAGAAAAAGATGCTAGCCACCCTCGGGGGAAAGTTGCTAGTTGGAGACGCCGTTCGTTGAAAAATAGGTCTCTCCTATCTTCCCGTAGCTGGGACAAAGACTGTTTTTTTGAAGGACTTGAGTCAACTAAATCCTAAGATTTATAACGGGCCCTCAGACTAGCTGAACATGTACTGTGGAGACGCATCGACATCTGGCAATCATGTTACTCGAAGAATAGGGTCTGCGTGTGGCGAGCCACGGGACAGAAACCGTTGGAATGTTTACTGTCGCGTGCCGTCACGAATATTTCTTTTAAGGAGAGCTATAGAATTACTCCATACCTTTGTTAGACAAAGCGTTCATGCCGTGACCGCGGTTACGTTCGGCGACTGGCTGTCGCCTCGAGCCCAAGCTCATTATCACAAATCTCGAACAATTACAAATCGGATTGAATAACTACAATTGTTTAATTACAGCTATAGTAGACTCTAGGTTACAATGTTGCGGGATTATTCAAAATTCCAAAAGCTCCGGAGTTCTTTCATCTCCGACATATATATATATATATATATATCATATATCGTTGTTGGCACTTTTCGCAAATGTTCCTTGCAACAATATGCCATCGTTTGGCATCAAAAGTGTTAATTTTATATGCATTAGATTATTATAAATTGATATTGTAAATTTAATGCAGGTTGATATTGATTTGTTTATGACTTTAACTAATGATGATTTAATTGAAATTGGTATAAAAAATGCAGCTGACAGAAAAGCTACATTAGAAGTGATAAATAGATCATAAAAAATCTGTGATACAAAAAGAAATTATTAGCATTTATTAATTATATCTGATTATATATTATTATTTTATTTGTTATATACTAAAGCTGCTTTAATATATAAACGTAAAAATATAATATGTTATGTTATAGCATATTGGTAATACTTTTTATACCAATTGACAGGAATAAAAACCAGTTTATTATTGAAATAATATATTTAGAGTCAATAAAGATTTGTGTCTTGAACATACCTCTAGTTTAAAATTTCTCAAAATTTGTTCCAATCTACCAATTTGAGAAAATTGTTTATGCGTTATAACAAACATATATATCTTATGTTTCTGTAGCCATTACTGGTGAAGCAATAACGTCAGATATTAAATGCATAAGGAATCAAAAATTTTATTCTTAGTAAAATATAAAGATCGTTATTAAGATAATATTATGGAATAGAAAATTTTTGATTCGCAGAATTTGCCCTTGACTTACCGGCATTTCATTGTTTGCCAATGAAAATTTGATTTTGCCGATGCACCATGAACTTCAACAAAATCAATTTCGCAAATTGCACAACATAGGTTACTCATTTCCGGAAATGATACAGAACAGATTGTTCTTTTTTCTTACTCACAAGATTACAAGCATCCATTATATATAATTGATTGCTATTCTTAATTATTTTATGTTCTTGTAGATCCAATTTATACTAACAATTTTTCAAAAACGTATTTTCGAATGAATAGCCAACATTTAAATTTTCAAAAGTTGTACTAATACTTTAAATTTGATTTTTGTGAAGAAGCTTTATTTTCAATTATCTCAAAATTAAACTTGTATGTGAGATATCTAAACTTTTTATATTTAAAACAAACTTAAAATCTTGTTAAGTAAAAAGACGACTCTTTTTCTATTACCAATATATTATCTTATTTAGCGGTTACTCAGAAGTTTATGTTATATATATTGGTACGGATCGCTGAACCGCTTTGTTCAATAAAGTGTGCGAAAAATTCAAGATGACTACATATTAAGATGTAAGCATAGCTTTTTTTATAGAGATTTGCTTGAAATTTTCCCTTAGAAAATAGAACATTTTTTAATAACCTCGCATGGCTGAATGAAAACCTTTTAATTTATTGTGATTTCTAACGACTAAACTTCAAGTTTTCCAATAGCGTATTTCCTGTATTTTGAATTCTTATTCACTCCTTGCTATAGTTCTCGCATCGAATTTTTCACCAATATATAGATGTATTTGGCATTTCAGATATGTGAACGTGATTTCAAATTTCGCTCCTCAATTGCATATTGATATCGCTAAATATTAGGCCAGATTCATATGTAGCACAACGGTTCAGTGATGTTCAATTATGTTGTATATACGTAACTTCAAGCCATTTGAAGTAAACGCCGCGTAACTCAAATTTCGACACTATGCATAGCGTAGTATTCGAATAGGTAACGAATAAATTAATCACTGTGTACTTACATAGATCGAGTAGTTATCATCGACACCATGTAGTTCTCCCATAGAATGGTAGAGATGGATAGCGCGTTACAGGTGAGTTGAAGATCATATTGAAGGACAGGGATAGTGCGCTACGATATACGACGATGGTGCCGAGTGTCGAGGTATCGCACTCTCTCTCAGATTGTGCAAAAAGTAGGGAGAATACGAATAGTATTCATATATGCAGATATCTATACTAAATACATAAATGTTCAATAAGTATAATAGTGTTCTTGACTAACTTTATGTTAGGAAATCAAAAATTATTGACCTTTGGAATGCGAAGGTAGAAAATAGAAGTTTTAAGGCGGGGCATCTACTGGTTCAAAAGTTATGACTATGTAAAACTGAGCATTCTTTGGCTATATTACGGCCATTTTTACACGTTACTTTCACGCCATATTCCTTCTATCCATCATTCAGTTGGTCCGTACAGATGAGCATTGTACCGAAATTTGTGGGAAATTCCTTTGTTTATACAAGTTCCCAAGTATTTACTAACATAACAGCTGCTAACATAACATGATGGACGAAGAGTAAAAAATTTCTCAAACCTAATTCAATCAAAGTTCAAAATCACATCATGAAATGGCTGCAATCGAACTGTATTTATGTATTCACAGACAACGATTCCATTTACTGAACGAATTAAAAATATAAGTCGATATAGCGTACAAATAAGTTATGAAACACCTTGAAAATGCTCAGTTTTGCAATCATAAACTTCTAACTAACAAATTCCTTGCTTCAAAACTTCCAAACATTATTAATATAAAAATTAGAATTGTCTTTTAATCGGCATTATTTAACGAATTGAAAACAGGATAAGTAAGTATAATAAAAGAAAAAGTAAGCCACGATTCTTATGATTTGTAATATATATACAGGGTGGTTGGTAACTGGTGGTACAAGCGGAAAATATAGAATAAACATTTTTTTTTAATTTTCTCTTTTTTTTTAATTTTTCCATCGAGACAACGATCTACAGTGAGATCCGTTATAACGAGACGTGATAAAGTGCACGCGTACCGAGCGAAAATTCAAAGTCGATTTTCTCGAAAACAAAGCCTCGAACGAACAATTTTTATTCTATGTTTTCGACTTCTTTTTTCGCGTAGAATCACCCCCTTGCCGCTTGTACCACCAGTTACCAACCATCCTGTATATATATATATATATATATATATATATATATATATATATATATATATATATATATATATATATGTCGGAGATGCAAGAAAGACCGGAGCCTTCCCTTCGCAATTTTGGGAAAAGTCCTCTAATGTTATAGTTTAGATTTTATCATAGCTGTAATTAAGCAATTTTTATCATCCGATCTGATTATAATTGTACGAGATTTGCGATAGCGAAATTGGGTTCGAGGTGACAACTGGTCGCCGAACGTAGCCACGGTCACGGGATAAACGTTTAGCTTGACGAAAGTGTAGAACGGTTGTGTGGTTTCCCTAGATATGTGGTATGTGGCGGCATACGGCCTCAAGAACGGGTCTAGTCACATATGATTGTATTTTGGAGGTGTCGATATTATGGGACACACGTTGTATTAAGAATCAAACTCCAGACAGAAATTGCTTAGCAACGGCGATTGGAACTTTCTCGATGCTTCCAACGAGTAAATAATAAACTTTTGGCAGAGAATGCTTAGCAACGGTGATTGGAACCTTCTCGATGCTTCCAGCGAGCATGTAACTAACAAAATGCAATCGTACAGCGAGAAAGAATTCCATCAGATTAGGCATTCGTGTGATCGTCTTGGAAAGTGACACATCGAGTAATATACAGAGCGTCTCAGTGAATAATTATCCCGTTGGCCGTGGATTCGTTTGAACCCAAAGAAAACATTGTTATTAGCGTATATTAAATTCATTCTTCGTTAAATTTAGTATTCCTAAAATTTATTGTTCGTTAAACTTATTAATCGTTAGTTTTATTATTCGTTAAATTTATTATTCGTTAATCTAATCATTCGTTAAACTTATTATTTGTTAAGCTCATTGTTCATTTAACACAATATTCATTAAACCTTTGTAAAATCGTGTGCATACGTGTAAATACAATCTCTGTTTTGATAAAACAATGACTAATTCAAACGAAGAAGCGTTAGACGCCCTCAAGTCTAATGTGAATCCGACATCAGAAGTGGGATCGGGCCCATGTATAACCATGGAACAACTCGTGAGAATCGTGGACCGGATAACTAAACCGAGGGAGTGTGAGCTGAGTGTAAAACCCGGAAGAGTTTCGTTACCACGCTTTAACCCTGAAGTCGCAGGCGCCGATCCAGCCGCGTGGTGCTCGGCTGTTAGTCGGCTTATAAAGGACAACCCTCTACGAGACAGTGCGTTGTACTCTGCCTTGAATGAAGCTTTAGAGGGTTCGGCGGCACATTGGCTGACGCAAACGATGATAGACGAAGAGATCACCTGGTCTACTGTTAAGGAACGATTCCTTATGCATTTTGGTGGTCAAGAGACGACGTCCTCATCGTTAATAAAGGTATCCAGGGAAACACCGAGGAAGAACGAACCCGCAGGGGTGTATTGCAATCGTGTCCGTTCCCTCCTGAAGACAAGATGGCAACATTCTACGAAGGACGAAATTCTTAACGCCGTCGCTCTCTACTTATCAAGTTGGCACTACCAACGTTTTAATCGATTGGCTCTCACAAGCGATATCAAAACTGAGGACCAATTTCGGAGCGAAATGAGACCCTTCTGTTACGAGGAGGAACCGACATCTTCGCCAAGAAATGCACTAGCGGAACCTGAAGCCAAACGACGCAAGTTATCGAGCCACCAGGATGCACGACGACAGGGAGGAAGCCGACCAGCCACATCGTCCAAGACGGTTTGCTTCAAATGTCGTGCGGAGGGCCATATCGCACCTGATTGTCCGCAACTGCGGGACAGAAAACCCGGCTCCAAGAACGAACGTCGAGTCGACTCCTGCGTAGTGGATGCTCCAGCTGGTAAATTGAGTCATCTGGGTGAGTCGTTTCCATTTTATTTCGATTCCGGAGCCGAATGCTCATTAATTAAAGAATCTATAGCCTCGAAATTTTCTGGCAAACGAACAACTGATGTGGTAGTAATGCGAGGCATAGGGAATACTTGCGTTAATAGTACATCTCAGATCTTGTCCACTGTATGTATTAACGGTTTTACATTGGAGATAATTTTTCATGTTCTTGCTGATAACTACTTAAAATACGATATCATGATTGGTCGTGAAATTTTGAGCCAAGGTTTTGATGTGAGTATTACGCGAAACAGTGTCGATATTTGCAAGACAAAAATGGTAAACGCCTGCAGCAAAGTCGCGGAGATTGCGGTTAACATTAACGAGGTCGATACTGATGTAGTTGGTAATGACAAAGATCGATTGATTTCTGTTCTCGAAAAATTCAAAGAGTCATTTATTACGGGTTTCCCGCGGACTCGTGTAAATACGGGCCAATTAGAAATTCGTTTGATTGATCCCAACATCACTGTACAAAGAAGTCCTTATAGACTTAGCGAGGAGGAGCGGAGAATAGTCCGAGAGAGGATAGGCGAGCTGATTCAGGCAAAAATCATAAGGCCTAGCAGTTCACCATTCGCAAGCCCTATGTTACTCGTGAAAAAGAAGGACGGCTCGGATAGATTATGCGTAGATTTTCGAGCGTTAAATAAGAACACGGTAGCGGATCGGTATCCCTTACCTCTTATCGCTGATCAGATCGCGAGATTACAGAGCGCGAGATATTTTATTAGCTTGGACATGGCCAGCGGGTTTCACCAGATCCCCATTCATCCTAATTCGATAGAGTATACCGCGTTCGTAACTCCCGATGGTCAATACGAGTACATAACGATGCCGTTTGGATTGAAGAATGCACCCTCTGTTTTCCAGAGGGCCATTCTCAAGGCCTTAGGCGACCTTGCTTATTCGTATGTCATTGTATATCTGGACGACGTTCTGGTTGTTGCCGACTCCATAGACCAAGCTTTGGAAAGATTACACATTGTATTAAACATCCTCGTAAGCGCCGGATTTTCTTTTAATTTTTCGAAATGCTCCTTCTTGAAGACGTCAGTTCTGTATTTGGGTTATGTGATTCATAACGGAGAAGTTCGTCCAAATCCGGGTAAAATACAAGCTTTGAATTCCCTACCCGCGCCAACGACCGTCACGCAGCTTCGGCAGTTCATTGGCCTGGCTTCCTATTTTCGAAAGTTCGTTCCTAAATTCTCGCAGGTAATGAGACCTTTGTATGCACTCACTTCCGGTAGCAAAAACATAAATTGGACGGATAAACATGAAAGGATCAGGCAAAAAGTAATTTCTATTCTGACCAACGAGCCGGTGCTAATGATATTTGACCCCAAATATCCTATAGAATTACATACCGACGCTAGTTCAGAAGGATATGGGGCTATCTTGATGCATAAGGTCGAAGGTAAAAATAGAGTAGTTGAGTATTACAGCAAACGGACTAGCCCTACGGAATCTAGATACCATTCCTATGAGCTGGAAACGTTGGCCGTTGTAAACGCCGTCAAACATTTCCGTCACTATCTGCACGGACGGGAATTTCTTGTTGTTACTGATTGTAATTCTCTGAGGGCATCTAGTAACAAGGTACATTTAAATGATAGGGTTTACAGGTGGTGGGCCTACCTACAAACTTTTGCCTTTGACATTATGTATCGAGAAGGCAAACGAATGGCCCATGTAGACTTTTTCTCACGAAACCCCGTAGATCTAGACCACCGTGCGAACAACAAAATTATAGAGAAAGAAATCAATCTGACAGAGATCTCCGACGATTGGTTGCTGGCGGAACAACGTCGCGACCCACAAATTTCTGAGATCGTCAAAAAGTTACAGAACGAAGAGCTCGCGGACGACATTGCGAATACATATGAAATACGGTCCGGTACACTTCATCGCAAAATACAGAGAAAAGGTAAAACCCTCTGCTTGCCCATTGTCCCAAGAGGCTTTAGGTGGTCCGTCATTAACCATGTGCATCAGTCCATTATGCACTTAGGTTGGGATAAAACGCTTGAGAAACTATACGAGTATTACTGGTTTGAGGGAATGGCGAAATATGTTCGCAAATTCGTTGAAAACTGTCATGCTTGTCGAGTTTCGAAGGCTAGTTCAGGTAAAGTACAAGCTGAACTACATCCCATACCTAAGACCAGCATACCCTGGCATACGGTTCACATGGATATTACGGGCAAGTTAAGCGGTAAGAGTAGCTCGAAGGAGTATATCATTGTTTTGATCGACGCTTTTACCAAATTTGTGTACCTACATCATACCTGTAGATTAGATGCCCTTAACACCATTACAGCACTTAAGTCCGCTATATTCTTATTCGGCAATCCCTGTCGGGTAATAGCGGACCAAGGAAGGTGTTTTACGGGTAAAGTTTTTCAAAATTTCTGTAAAGGGAGACATATCAAACTTCATTTAATAGCAACCGGTGCTAGTAGGGCCAATGGACAAGTAGAGCGTACCATGAGCACGTTGAAGAACATGCTTACGACGGTGGAAACTACCGGGCGAGCATGGCAAGACGCGATTGGCGAGATACAACTGGCTTTGAATTGCACCACCAATCGTGTAACTAATTCGAGTCCCCTGGAATTATTAATTGGGAAGGCAGCAAGGCCCTACGGCTTGTCGTTGCCCGATAATATCGAGGAAAAAGAGGTAGACATCTCCAATGTAAGGCAACAGGCGATACAGAGCATAGAGTCTTGCGCTAGTTATGATAAAGACAGGTTTGACAGGACGAAGGCTAAAATAGTTAAGTTTAGTCTCGGGGACTTTGTGTTACGAAAGAACGAAGAAAGGAATCAGACAAAGTTAGATCAGAAATTCAGGGGTCCATTCGTGATAACAGAGATTTTGGACGGGGATAGATATACTCTAAAAACCTTAGACGGCAAGAGATCATATAAGGATAGACACGACAATTTGAGGAAAATGCCAGATAGTTGCGTTCCTGCTGAGTTGGACGTCTGCGGTGACGACAACGGCGGTGATAATAACGATGCGAGCACACTGTTCTCAGGGGATCATTGATACCGCGTTGTGGTGTCCTGTGCGCTTCGTAATACACCCAGTGTGGTGTCCTGTGCGCTTCGTAATACGCCTAGTGTGGTGTCCTGTGCGCTTCGTAATACGCCCAGTGTGGTGTCCTGTGCGCTTCGTAATACGCCCAGTGTGGTGTCCTGTGCGCTTCGTAATACACCCAGTGTGGTGTCCTGTGCGCTTCGTAATACGCCCAGTGTGGTGTCCTGTGCGCTTCGTAATACGCCCAGTGTGGTGTCCTGTGCGCTTCGTAATACGCCCAGTGTGGTGTCCTGTGCGCTTCGTAATACGCCCAGTGTGGTGTCCTGTGCGCTTCGTAATACGCCCAGTGTGGTGTCCTGCACGTTCGTAATACACTCAGCGTGGTGATACGATCCAACAAACTGAGATCTGTGTGCGAAATCGAAAATGATCCGTCGTGTCGTTGCGGTTTGACTGGTGGCTCACGGAATGTAACTGGCACCTTTAATATGAGCCATAACACTACCAATATTAATTCTTTTTCATTTCCTTGTTTGTCAAATCCCCGTACAGAGTTTTGTTGTTGAACTGGACCCTTGACTTATTCGGAACATTTAGTTGAATAGTAAATAATATCAGTTGCACCGAGTCTAATGTGAAAAAAAAAAAAAAGAAAAAAATTTTCTGTATTTTAGTTACACACGAGGACGTGTGATAGTCAGAATGGCCGTGTCGGAGATGCAAGAAAGACCGGAGCCTTCCCTTCGCAATTTTGGGAAAAGTCCTCTAATGTTATAGTTTAGATTTTATCATAGCTGTAATTAAGCAATTTTTATCATCCGACCTGATTATAATTGTACGAGATTTGCGATAGCGAGATTGGGTTCGAGGTGACAACTGGTCGCCGAACGTAGCCACGGTCACGGGATAAACGTTTAGCTTGACGAAAGTGTAGAACGGTTGTGTGGTTTCCCTAGATATGTGGTATGTGGCGGCATACGGCCTCAAGAACGGGTCTAGTCACATATGATTGTATTTTGGAGGTGTCGATATTATGGGACACACGTTGTATTAAGAATCAAACTCCAGACAGAAATTGCTTAGCAACGGCGATTGGAACTTTCTCGATGCTTCCAACGAGTAAATAATAAACTTTTGGCAGAGAATGCTTAGCAACGGTGATTGGAACCTTCTCGATGCTTCCAGCGAGCATGTAACTAACAAAATGCAATCGTACAGCGAGAAAGAATTCCATCAGATTAGGCATTCGTGTGATCGTCTTGGAAAGTGACACATCGAGTAATATACAGAGCGTCTCAGTGAATAATTATCCCGTTGGCCGTGGATTCGTTTGAACCCAAAGAAAACATTGTTATTAGCGTATATTAAATTCATTCTTCGTTAAATTTAGTATTCCTAAAATTTATTGTTCGTTAAACTTATTAATCGTTAGTTTTATTATTCGTTAAATTTATTATTCGTTAATCTAATCATTCGTTAAACTTATTATTTGTTAAGCTCATTGTTCATTTAACACAATATTCATTAAACCTTTGTAAAATCGTGTGCATACGTGTAAATACAATCTCTGTTTTGATAAAACAATGACTAATTCAAACGAAGAAGCGTTAGACGCCCTCAAGTCTAATGTGAATCCGACATATATATATATATATATATATATATATATATATATATATGTAACACAGTTTCATTTTACTAACAATAAGGGGAGTAAAACAAAGAACAATTAGTTAGATGCGGAAAAAATTAACTATATTCTGATAAAATAAGATACATAATACAAATTAATGTTTAATCAAGTAACACTTAAAATACAAAAAAAGCCAAAAATATACAGAAAAAATGTATTTGCTTAGTTTAAACTTATGTATATAATAGTATTTATACACTTAATTTAACGATACATGATACCAAACATCTTAATGTGTGTATGACATTTTTACAAAATTATAAAGTATATTTATATAAGAGATATGATACGTTAATTTTTACATGTGCATGCATTACGCAAAAAATGCACGGGCAATGGCCTTGACTTCTCTTCGGCAAATGATGCACGTTGTGAAAGCTGGTGAACAGTACTGGCAAGTGGCTAGATGTCCACAAGGTAGGAACGTAATTGTCGCTTCTCGTTCCGTGCAAACTTTACACGAACGAGCATCTTTCAATGCTCGATTTTCTTGCTCCAGGGCAGCTAAAATAGTAAACAGTATATTTAAATATAATGTATAATAAAATGTATTATATGTATACGGATTTCATACAAATTATCGAATCTGTGTTTATATTTTTATTACTTACCTATTTTTTCAGCGAGAGTCATTTCATTAGTGTCATTTTCACTATTGGATCTCTCAGCATTCTCATCTGTAATTACTATTGGTGCCTGAAATAAATATAATGTACATAAGTATATATTGCAATTATTAATTATACACATTGTTAATTATATATATGGTTCAGGGTATAAGTTTCTATACTTACACCTTCAGAAGTTTCATATAACGCGTGGCCTGTTACATTATTGACATACTCCCAGCCCCAAAAATGACAACAGTTGGGAGACGAAATCATATGTCTGTCCCATGGATCTTCTTCTGATCTCCAATTTCCTATAATAATTCCACAATGGTAACAGGTAGTGAAATCATTTATTCCGGTGTAGTAGAAGCCTGCATGGGCTAATTCTTCACTTGTCTGTGTCATATATGTAGGCCATGTTGCGAATGAATTTAATCTGGATTCGTAAGTAACGTATTCCAAATTTTCGGTTTGATAGCATCTAAATCAATCGCCCTTGCTGAAGGTACAGGGGATGTCAGATCAACCATAATAACTGGAAGTAGCATGGATGTTGAAGGTGCGGCTGACCTAATCTTCTGAAGATTATGTATCATGTTCCAACAAATATCGGAAGTTGATCGTAGGAATCATTTTATCCATTTTAATTGTAATTTAATGCGCCTTCTAACCTATTTAAAAGAAAAAGACTTTGAAATATCTACTAATCGTAAATGACTTAAGAAATATTATACGTATACAATTGATCAAACAGAAATAAATTACAGACAAAACTTACGAATATCAGATGTTCGCGTTCCGCTTCAACAGCTCTGCAATTCTTCAAATGGAATCTTGACAAATATTTAATATCTTATTCTTGTATAATTTATATTTCCAAATTTACTAAAATCGTACGAACGAGCCACACAAACTCTTCGACCATCCGTGTAATACTGAACCTTGCTTCTGTATGTACCGAGAAGATACTACCTGCTTTCTAGAAATCTTATCCCTACCCACAGTACCCGGTAGCAATATACTCCTTCCATGCACTATAAGGCATGCCCACTGTGCAGAGTGGGCAAGTTGTCGACCAATCAAATTTCATCGATGCTCCGCCCCTTACTGTACTCTACTCTACTCTACTCTACTCTACTCTACTCTACTGTATTGTGTAAAATAAACGATGCTCGCTAGGTACAGTGTGAAAATATATCTCTTATTTACTCACTTTCGAAAATGATGCCGCTTTTGAACGAATACTTATTTGCTCCGTTTTCACTTGGCAATATTAACACGTTGTTTAAAATATCAGTAAAAACTGCTACGGAGCCTAGAGAGTCAAAGAGAACGTAAAAAAATTACAATTTATTGTTAACAGATATAATAAAAGAGGAAATGATAATAGATATTAGGTCCTAATCGAGTTTTCGTAATATCTCTAGTTTGACATCGCCTTCCTACAATTCTTACCGGAATTTCTACATCGTTCTGCATGAGATTTGCAATATACGGAAACTCCTAATCCGTGTATTATTTCGGTTCAGGTGGCCACAGTCCTAATCCGACACCTGCTTTCTGGTGGATATAATATTTAGTAGAAGGATAATTGCTGTCGTAAACAGTATAGTCTAAAGTCCTAGGTAACCATTACTTTATGGCATCCTATACCTTATGGCGTATACCCAGCCTCGGTATTACTCATCGCTGAATAATAAAATTATTTTTACAAATAAGTACGCAGTTTTTCAATATGTGAAACATGTGACTCAGGGTTTCTGCAGGAAAATTCAACCGTTTGTAACATTTTATAAATTTATTTTGAGATAAAGTTCTCTCGCGATGTGAATAGTAGAACGCTGTAGCATTATATTATATTACATTATACATATTATATCATATCATATTATATATATATATATATATATCATATATCGTTGTTGGCACTTTTCGCAAATGTTCCTTGCAACAATATGCCATCGCTTGGCATCAAAAGTGTTAATTTTATATGCATTAAATTATTAAAAATTGATATTGTTAATTTAATTTAACTGTCATATGGACGAGGATGAGGTAACCACTAGTACTGCAACTGACAATCATTACATCATACCTAAAACAACAGCACATGTAATTAGAAACATAATCGAGAAAACAAAAAATAATAAGGCACCAGGAATTGACCTAATCAATGGTATAATCTTGAAAAACATTCCTCCAAAAGCGATACGACTAATCACAATAATTTTCAATGCAATATTAAGAATCCAATATTATCCTAAACTATGGAAACTAGCACAGATCATAATGTTACATAAACCAGGCAAAGACCCACACCAATCAGCATCTTACAGACCAATACCACTACTTCCAATATCACTATTTACGCCCGCTTAAAACCTATAATAGAGAAGGAAAAATTAATACCAGATCACCAATTTGGATTTAGAAACAAACACTCCACTATAGAGCAAATGCACAGACTCACAAATGAAATAATACTAGCATTAGAAAACAAACAATACTGCACAGCCCTCCTTATCGACATCGATGAAGTATTTGACAAAATAAACCACGATAGCCGACTTCAATCAATCAGAAAACAATTCCCGGGGCAGATATACCATTTAATTAAATCTTACTTAAGCAACAGAACTTTTGTAGTAAAAATTAAAGACACATACTCTCAAGTTAAAGACATCAAGGCAGGGGTTCCGCAAGCAAGTGTCTTGGGACCAATTCCATACACAGGATACACGGCCAACATACCAAAAATTACCAATAGCAAAATACTGACATCTGCAGATGACACAGTTGTACTAGTCAGACACACTAACCCTGCAACAGCAGTCACATTGCTACAAGAACATATTGTAAAAATAGAAAAGTGGCTTGAAGATAAACAAATTAAAGCGAACCCTGATAAATGCAACCACATTACATTCACACTGCGAAAACAGATACCACCAAACATTACACTCAACGGCACGCACATAATACAAACAAGGCAAGTCAAATACCTTGGACTCCACTTTGATACACGATTCACATAGAAACAACATATGAAATCAATAATAAGCAAAATACAGGTAGCAAGGAGACAGATGTACTGGTTAACACGTCGAAAATCCAAACTGAGCATAGAAAACAAATTAAAAATTTACAAAACCATTATAAAACCAATCTGGACGTACGGAATACCACTATGGGGAACAGCAGCAATGAGCCATATAACCAAATTAGAGGCAATGCAATCTAAAATACTCAGAACAATAGTAAACGCCCCATGGTACGTTAGAAACGAGGATATAAGGAAAGACCATGGAATACCAACGGTCAAGGAAGAGATTAGCAGATTCGAAAGAAGATACAAAGAAAGAATACCAACGCACCCGAACCGGCTGGCAGCGGAAACGATCATAACATTCATTGAAAGAAGGTTAAAAAGGAAACACCCAGCAGATCTCATAAAGCATATATCCTAACAAGCACGAAAATGGTACCCCATTGTGGGTAGCCACCCACATGATAATCAAACAGCAAAAAAATTCTACCAAAAGTCCAAATTGGACAAATTGTGAATATGAAATATTACATATAAAAAAAAAACGTTACGGCGCGTGGGCAGCACGGGACGTGACAATGCAATATAACGCAATACCTTCTAACGTAATACGTTATAACATTATACCATGTAACGTTATGTTATATAACGTAATACGTTATAACGTTGTACCACATAACGTTATGTTATATAACGCAAAACGTTATAACGATATACCATATAACGATATGCTATACAGCGTAATACGTAATAACGTTATACTATATAATGTAATACAATATAACGTTATACCATATAACGTTATACTATATAACGTAATACGTTATAAAGTTATACCATGTAACGTTATGTTATATAACGCAATACGTTAAAACTTTATACCATATACCGTATTACGCCATAGCGTAATAACATATAACGTTATGTTATATACGGTAATGCGTTATAACGTTATACTATATAACGTGATACGTTGTAGCGTCATAACATATAACGTTATGTTATATAACGTAATGCGATATAACGTTATACAAAATAACGTAATACGTTATAACGTAATACCTTCTAACGTAATACGTTATAACATTATACCATATAACGTTATGTTATATAACGTAATAGATTATAATGTTATACCATACACCGTATTCCGCTATAACGTTATACCATATAACGTTATGTTATATACCGTAATGCGTTATAACGTTATACTAGATATCGTAATACAATATATCGTAATACAATATAACGTTATACCTTATAACGTAATACTTTATAACGTTATACCATATAACGTTAGGGTATATAACGTACTACGTTATAACATTATACCATATACCGTTATGTTATATAACGTAAAACGTTAGAGCGTTATAACGTATAACGCATTACGTTATAACGTTAAATCATATAAGGTAGTACTTTATAACGTTATACTATACAACGTTATACTCTATAACGTAATATGCTATAACGTTATACCATATAACGGATTACGCTATAACGTTATACCATATAACGTTATGTTATATGACGTAATACATTAAAACCATATACTATAAAACGTAATACTTTATAAAGGCATACCACATAACGTTATGCATTATAACGTAATGCGTTATAACGTTATACTATATAACGTAATACGTTATAACGTTATACCATATAACGTTATGTTATATAACGTAATGCGTTATAAAGTTATAACGTCATAACATATAACTTTATGTTATATAACGTAATGCGATATAACGTTATACAAAATAACGTAATACGTTATAACGTTATACCTTCTAACGTAATACGTTATTACATTATACCTTATAACGTTATGTTATATAACGTAATAGATTATAATGTTATACCATACACCGTATTCCGCTATAACGTTATACCATATAACGTTATGTTATATACCGTAATGCGTTATAACGTTATACTAGATATCGTAATTCAATATATCGTAATACAATATAACGTTATACCTTATAACGTAACACTTTATAACGTTATACCATATAACGTATTACGCTATAACGTTAAACCATATATTGTAACGTTATTTAACGTAATGCGTTATAGCGTTATACTATATAACGTAATACGTTATAACGTTATACATTATAACGTAATACGTTATATCAGTATACCATATAACGTTTTATTGTATATCGTAATACGTTATAACGTTATACCAAATTACGTATTACGCTTTAACTTTATACCTTATAACGTAATACGTTATAAATTTATACCATATAACGATATGTTATATCACGTAATACGTTAAAGCGCTATACTATAACACGTAATATTTCATAACGTTATACCATATAAAGTTATGTAATATAACGTAATGCGTTATAAAGTTATACTGTATAACGTAATACGTTATAACTTTATACCATATAACGTACTACGCTATAACGTTATACCACATAACGTTATGTTATATAACGTAATACGTAATAACGTTATACTATATAACGTAATACGTTAAGACGTTATACCATATAACGTAAGACGTTATATCGTTATATCATATATCGTTATGTTATATAACGTAATACATTATTACGTTATACCTTGTAACGTAATACGTTATAACGGTATACCATATACCGTATTACGCTATAGCGTTATACTATATAACGTTATGTTATATATCGTAATATGTTATAAAGTTGTACCATATAACGTTATGTTATATAACGTAATGCGATATAACGTTATACAACATAACGTAATACGTTATAACGTTATACCTTCTTACGTAATACGTTGTAGCATTATACCATATAACGTTATGTTATATAACGTAACATGTTATAACGTTATACCATATAACGTTGTGTTATATAACGTAATACGTTATAACGTTATGCTATAAATCGTAATTGTTTATAACGTTATACCATGAAACGTTATGTTATATAACGTTATGCGCTGTAACGTTATGCTATATAACGTAATGCTTTATATCGTTATACTATATAACGTTGTATTATATAACGTAATACGTTATAACGTTATGCTATAAAACGTAATATTTTATCACGATTTACCATGTATAGTTATGTTATATAACGTAATGCGTTATAATGTTACACAACATAACGTAATACGTCATAACGTTATTCCCTCTAACGTAATACGTTGTAACATTGTACCATATAACATTATGTTATTTAACGTAATATGTTATAACGGTGTACCATATAAGGTTGTGTTATATAACGTATTACGTTATAACGTTATGCTATAAGTCGTAATTGTTTCTAACGTTATACCATGTAACGTTATGTTATATAACGTAATGCGCTATAACGTTATACTATATAACGTAATACGTTATAACGTTATGCTATAAAACGTAATTTTTTATAACGTTATACCATGTGACGTTATGTTATACTACGTAATGCGTTATAACGTTATACCTTATAACGCATGTTATATAACGTAATAAGTTATAACGTTATACCATATAACGTTGTGTCATGTAACGTAATACGTAATAACGTTATGCTATAAATCGTAATTGCTTATAACGTTATACCATGTAACGTTATGTTATACTACGTAATGCGTTATAACGTTATACCTTATAACGCATGTTATATAACGTAATAAGTTATAACGTTATACCATATAACGTTGTGTCATGTAACGTAATACGTAATAACGTTATGCTATAAAACGTAATTGTTTATAACGTTATACCATGTAACGTTATGTTATATAACGTAATGCGATATAACGTTATACAAAATAACTAAATACGTTATAACGTTACACCTTCTAACGTAATACGTTATGACATTATACCATATAACGTTATGTTATATAACGTAATACGTTATAACGTTATACCATACACCGTATTCCGCTATAACGTTATACCACATAATGTTATGCTATATAACGTAATACGTTATAACGTTGTACCATATAACATTATGCTACATAACGTAATGCATTATAACGTTATACTATATAACGTGATACGTTATAACGTTATGCTATAAAACGTTATTGTTTATAATGTTATACTATATAACGTTATGTTAAATAACGTAATACGTTATTACGTTATAC
Source organism: Bombus hypnorum (assembly GCA_911387925.2). Taxonomy (NCBI): domain Eukaryota; kingdom Metazoa; phylum Arthropoda; class Insecta; order Hymenoptera; family Apidae; genus Bombus; species Bombus hypnorum. The sequence continues at coordinate 6,449,484 of OU427027.1, forward strand.
CATATAACCTTGTGTTATATAACGTATTACGTTATAATGTCATGCTATAAAACGTATTTGTTTATAACGTCATACCTTGTAACGTTATGTTATATAATGTAATGCGATATAACGTTATACAAAATAACTTAATACGTTATAACGTTATACCTTCTAACGTAATACGTTATACCCTAATACCATATAACGTTATGTTGTTTAACGTAATGCGATAAACCATTATACAACATAACCTAATACGTTATAACGTTATACCTTCTAACGTAATACGTTATGACATTATAGCATATAACGTTATGTCATATAACGTAATACGGTATAACGTTATACCATATACCTTATTCCGCTATAACGTTATACCACATAACGATATGCTATAAAACGTAGTACGTTATAACTTTATACCATATAACGTTGTGTTATATACCGTAATACGTTATAACGTTATGCTATAAAACGAAATTGTTTATAACGTTATACCATATAACGTTATGTTATATAACGTAATAAGTTATAACGTTATACCATATAACGTTATGTTATATAACGTAATACGCAATAACGGTATGCGTTGTATTAAATAGCGTAATACGCAATAACGGTAAAACGTAATTGTTTATTACGTTATACGATGTAACGTTAAGTTATATAACGTAATGCGTTATAACGTTATACAATATAACGTTATGTTATATAACGTAATATGTTATAACGTTATACCATACATCGTTGTGTTATATAACCTAATATGTTATAACGTTATTCTATAAGACGTAACTGTTTATAACGTTATACCATGTAAAGCTTTGTTATATAACGTAATGCGCTATAACGTTATACTATATAACGTAATACGTTATATCGTTGTGCCTTGGAAGGTTAATACGTTATGACATTATACCACGTAACGTTAGGTTATATAACGTAATGCGTTATAACGTTATGCTATATAACGTATTGCGTTATAACGGTATGTTATATAACGTAATATGTTATAACGTTATACCATGTAACGTTATGTTATATAACGTAATGCGATAAACCATTATACAACATAACCTAATACGTTATAACGTTTTACATTCGAACGTAATACGTTATAACATTATACCATATAACGTTATGTTATATAACGTAATACGTTATAACGTTATACCATATAATGTTACGTTATGTAACGTAATGCGTTATAGCGTTATATTATATAACGTAATATGTTATAACGTTATACCATATATGGCTATGTTATACAACGTAATCCGTTTTAACGTTATAGTATATTACGTAACATGTTATAACGTTGTACCTTATAACATTATGCTGCATAACGTAATGCATTATAACGTTATACTATATAACGTAATATGTTATAACGTTATACCATATAACGTTATGTTATATAACGTAATGTGTTTTAGCGTTATTCAATATAGCGTAATACGTTATAACGTTACACCTTCTAACGTAATACGTTATGACATTATACCATATAACGTTATGTTATATAACGTAATGCGTTATAACGTTATGCTGTAAAACGTAATTGTTTGCAACGTTATACCATTTAACGTTATGTTATATAACGTAATGCGAAATAACGTTATTCAACATAGCGTAATACGTTATAACGTTACACCTTCTAACGTAATACGTTATGACATTATACCATATAATGTTATGTTATATAACGTAATGCGTTATAACGTTATGCTGTAAAACGTAATTGTTTGCAACGTTATACCATGTAACGTTATGTTATATAACGTAATGCGAAATAACGTTATTCAACATAGCGTAATACGTTATAACGTTACACCTTCTAACGTAATACGTTATGACATTATACCATATAACGTTAAGTTATATAACGTAATGCGTCATAACGTTATGTTATATAACGAAATAAGTTATAACGTTATACCATATAACGTTGTGTTATTTAACGTAGTGCGTTATAACGTTATACTATATAACGTAATACGTTATAACGTTATACCATTTAACGTTATGTTATATAACATAATGCGTTATGACATTATACCATATAACGTTATGTTATATAACGTAATGCGTTATGACGTTATACTATATAAGGTAATACGTTATAACGTTATACCATACAACGTTATGTTATATAACGTAATGCGTTATAACGTTATACTATAAAAGGTAATACGTTATAACGTTATATCATACAACGTTATGTTATATAACGTAATGCGTTATAACGTTATACTATATAACGTAATACGTTATAACGTTGTACCTTGTAAGGTAATACGTTATAACTTTATACCATATAACGTTATGTTATATAACGTAATGCGATATAACGTTATTCAACATAACGTAATACGTTATAACGTCGTATCTTGTAAGGTAATACGTTATAACTTTATACCATATAACGTAAAAAGTTATAACGTTATACCATATAACATTATACTACATAACGTAACACGCTACTTCGTTATGCTATATAACGTAATACGTTATAGCGTTATACCATATAATGTGTTCTGTTATAACGTTATACCATCTAACATTGGTGTCGTATATCGTATTACGTTATAACGTTAAACCATATGACGTAATACGTTATAACGTTATAGCATATAACGTAAAGCGTTATAACGTTATTCCATATAACGTAATACGATATAACGATATACCGTAAAACGTAATACGTTATAACGTTATACCACATAACGTATTACATTATAACGTTATACCATATAACGTTATGGTATATAACGTACTACGTTATGACGTTAATACCATATAACGTAATACGCTATAACGTCACACCGTATGACGTTATGTTATACATCGTAATACGTTATACGTTATACCATGTAACGTTATACTATATATCGTAATAAGTTAGAACGTAATACTATATAACATAATACGTTATAACGTTAAACGATATAACGTTATGTTATACAGCGTAACACGTTATAAGGTTATACCATATAACGTTATGTTATATAACGTAATATGTTATAACGTTATACTATATAACGTAATACGTTATAACGTTATACCGTATATCGTTATGTTATATAACGTAATACATTATAACGTTATACTATATATCGTAATACGTTATAACGTTATTCCATGTAACGTAATATGTTATAACGTTATACCATATAACGTAATACGTTATGACGTTATTGCATATATCGTTATGTTATATACCGTAATACGTTATAACGTTAAACTATATAACGTAATAAGTTATAACGTTATAACATGTAACACATTACGTTATAACTTCATACCATATAACGCAATACGTTATAACGTTATACCAGATGACGGTATGTTATATATATATAGGGCCAAGGTATGCTGGTTTTAGGTATAGGATGTAGTTCGGCTGGAATTTTTTCCGAACTCGTCTTAGAAATCTGACAAGCATGTCAGTTCTGCACGAATTTACGAACATATTTCGCCATTCCCTCGAACCAGTAATACTCATACAGCTTTTCAAGCGTTTTTGCCCAACCCAAATGCATAATTGACTGGTGCACATGATTAATTACGGACCAGCTGAAGCCCCTTGGAACAATAGGCAAACTGAGAGTCCTATCTTTTCTTTGTATTTTGCGGTATAGTGTACCATATCGTAGTTCGTACGTATTTGCAATATCCTCCGCGAGTTCATCATTTTGTAATTTAGTAACAATTTCCGAAATTTGAGGATCTCGACGCTGTTCCGCTAACAACCAACCTTCATTAACTTCAGTCAGATTATTTTCTTTTTCTTTAATTTTGTTAATTTCAACAGGATCAATATCTATCGGATTCCGTGAAAAGAAATCAACATGAGCCATTCGTTTTCCTTCTCGATACATAATGTTAAAATTAAAGGTTTGTAAGTATACCCACCACCTGTGAACCCTGTCATTCAGATTTACTTTATTGCTGGACGCCTTCAAAGAATTACAGTCCGTAACAACAAGGAATTCTCGTCCATGTAAGTAGTTTCGGAAATGTCTAATAGCATTAACTACTGCTAACGTCTCTAATTCATACGAATGGTACCTTTTTTTTTTTTTTTTTTTTTTAACGTGGAGAAATCCTCATGGACACCCGCCTAAGGCGGGTAGTGTCGGACTCTTACCGACTAAAACTCCACGGTGGTCTGGCCTGACGTTGGTAGGGGATGCACCCGGGATCTCTTGCGAATTACTACCGGGTGTCCCCTGACGTCTATCTCCCTGTCGTTCTTGATGGGAGGCATCCTAGCGTTGCTGGGGCCGCTAGGGGGGACCACTCCCCCTACGGCCTCGTTCCTGGTGTGACGCTCCTAAGGCGGCTGCGGCGGCGCCGCCGCGCGCCCGTGGCGTGTAGTGTCCCGTTGCTGCTGCTGCTGCTGCGACGTCCTTGACGGATCGCGCGATCGTTCCCTGTTCCTTTCCGCGCGCTCTTTCGCGAGCATCACTTGCTCGCAGTAGGAGCGGACGGCCGCGAATTCCTGGCGCCCACTGAGCATGGCCTCGACGACCGCTTCGGGGGCTAAGCTCTCGCCTATGTCGAGCCGAAGGACGCGTCGCGGTTCCGCCCACGCCGGGCAAAACTCCAGCGTGTGTTGCGCCGTGTCCTCCTCTTCCTCGCAGTGGTGACAAATGGACGTCGCCTCTCGCCGAATCCTGAGCAGATACTCGCCGAACACTCCGTGACCGGTGAGCATCTGCGTCATCCTAAAGGTCAGCGGAGCCCCGCCTCGTTCCTTCCAGGCCTCCCAGTTGGGGAGCACGGCGCGAACGGCCCGGTGTGGCCGCACGGCATCCTCTTCGACCAGCTGAGAGCGCCATCGCTCCCAAGTCTCCGTCTTCGCCTCTTCTCGTACGTACGGGGCCGACTGGCTGGCGGACGGTGGCGTCGTCGCGCGCCCGTCCGAGCCCAGCCCCCGTCGGTGTTCGTACACCCGTCGGAGCGCGAGGGCCTGCAGCTCGAACGGCGGGGACGCCGCCAGCACGGTCGCCGACGCGTAAGATGTCTTCCTGTACGCCCTTGCCACGCGGATGGCGATCGTCCTTTGCAGCCTCCGCAGCAAGGTCAGGCTGCGGCGGCTCGCCGTCAGGTCTTCCGCCCAGACGGGCGCCCCGTAGAGGACACGGGACCGGACCACTCCCTCGTAGAGTCGGCGGACTCCCAGTCCTGCTCCGCCGATGTTCGGTAGTAGGCCGCACAACGCGTTGGCCGCGGCCGTCACCCTCGGGACCAGGAGCTCGAAGTGCGGTCCAAACGTCCACCCGCTGTCGATGACGAGACCCAGGTACTTCAGCTGGCGTCCCACCGGAATCCTTTCCCCGCTGATGTCGAGGGTCAGCTCGGGAGGAGGCGTTCCTCTGCGGCGTTCGTCGAAGAACCAGAGAGCCTCCGACTTGGCCGGCGACACTCTCAAGCCGAGCCTCCCGATGGCGCGCACCGCGCATGCCACGGCGTCCTCCGCGAGGTTGGCGGTCCCCCGCCACCATCGTCCCCCGGCCAGCACCAGGGTGTCGTCGGCGTAGCAGATCGTGCTGGCGCCCGGGGGCATGGGGCATCGGAGAACGGAGTCGTAGGCCGTGATCCAGAGAATGGGTCCCAGCACCGAGCCCTGCGGAACGCCGCGCTCGACTCGTCTTCTCTCCTCGCCGTTTCTTCCGGTGTATATTATATACCTGTTGTTTAGGTACGCCCTGATGACCCTGACGAGGTACGCCGGTACCTCGAAGTGGCGCAGGGCCTCCACTATCCTGTCCCAGGGGATGGAGTTGAAGGCGTTCGTGACGTCCAGCGATACCGCCAACGCCACCCCCTCTCGGGAGACCTTGTCTTCGGCCATCGTCCTGAGCCTCTTCACCGCGTCCACCGTCGAGCGGCCCCGGCGAAATCCGAATTGGCTGTCGTGCCATCCGGGCGTCCTTTCCGCCATGTGAGCCTCCAGGCGGCCGGCTATCACCCGCTCGAACAGCTTGCCCGCTTCGTCGAGCAGGCATATTGGCCTCTACGCGGACGGCGAGTCCGGCGGACGACCCTCTTTCCGCAACAGGACCAACCTCGCCGTTCGCCACGTCCGGGGGTAGGCACCCTCTTCCAGGCATCTGGAGAACAGGTGTCGCAGGCGGGGAGCCATGGTATCGATCGACTCCGCCCAAACTCGGCCTGGGATTCCGTCCGGACCCGGTGCTACGTCGCGGGATGCCATCCTCCTCGTAGCCTCGAAGAGCTCCTCTTCGCTGACTCGCAGCTCTTCGCTCCATCCCGTCGTCGCCGGCGCCTCCTCGTCGTGGTCGGAGGAGGAGGATGGCGTCGATTCCCTCGCGTCCCTGTCTTCCGGCGGGAACAGGGTCCCGATGACGTTGGCCAGCAGCACCGGATCCATGCTCGCGGTCAGCGGGGGGGCCGAAGGTCGTAGCTTCTTGGTAGCTATTTTGTACGGCCGCCCCCACGGATCGGACTCGACCGCCTCGAGGAGCTCCGACCAGGACCGAGCTTTCGCCAGTTTGATCTCCCGCTGGAGGGTCCGTCTCGCCTCTCTGTACGCCTCGTAGCGGTTGGCGATCTCCTCTTCGTCGCGCCCCAGCCTGCGACGGCGAGCCCTCAGGAATCCCCTGCGTGCCCGGATGCAGTTCTCTCGCATCTCCGCGATCTCCGGAGTCCACCAGTAGACCCGACGGTCGCGTCTGCCACCCGGAACGGAGCGCGGCATCGAGGCGTCGCACGCCGCGCTCATGTATCGTCGAAGCTCTTCGGCCTCCTCATCGACGCTTCCCTGCGTGGCGGTTGGTCGCCGGGCGTCCCAGCTCCAGGCGGAAACGATGGCCGCCGCCCGAAGCATATCTTTGTTCCTTTCCTTCAGACGCCATCTCGGTGGTGGTGGCGGGCGGGAACGGTCCTCTCCTCGTCGTCGTCGGACGTTGTAGTCGTCGGGGGCCACCTCCATGAATATGTAGAGGTGGTCCGATAGGGTTTCCATCCCTTCGGCCACTCTCCAGTTGCGGATCCGCCTGAACAGCTCCGGGGTGGTCCACGTGACGTCGACCACGGACGATCCTCTCCATGCCACGCAGGTGCTCGCCGAGCCTCTGTTCGCCAGCAGTAGTCCGAGGCCCGCTGCCCAGTCGGTGAGCATCCTTCCTCGGGTGTCGGTTCCGCGGTTTCCCCATTGCGACGAGTGGGCGTTAAAGTCCCCGAGGACGAGTACCTGGCGGGGGAAGCATCCCCGAACGCACTCGCCGACCCGATCCAGGAAGTCCCCGTACGCAGCCAGTCGGATGTTGGGGGAAACGTACACCGCCACCACGGCTACTCCGGCCCGCTCGACCGCGACGAAGCCGCTGCCGCGGTCGAGCAAGACGCAGGGGGCGCCCGAGGCTGCCGTCCACGTTATGGCCGCGGATCCGTCCAAGTCGCCGACCCAGTTGGGGGCGTCGGGGACGCGATACGGCTCGGACACCGCCGCGAGGGCGACCTCGTTCTCTCGGATGGTCTGGAACAGCAGATCTTGCGCCCTTCCCGACCTGCCGAGGTTGCATTGGAGGAGACGATCGTATTATGAGGTCACCTCCATGGCCTCCTCCCGACCATCCGCCGCTGCTGGTTTGGCGGCGCTCCCGGGTGTCCTTTCCGCGGCTGGCTCGCGGGTGGGTCTCCTCTTCTTGACTTTGGGGGGGGCGCATGCCACCCCGCCCATCCTGTGGTTGGCTGGCGCCCCTAGCAGTTCGCACAAGGGGCACTTGGGAGCCGAGGCTGGACAGCCTCTGGCTCGATGTCCGCTTCCGCCGCATCTATAACACAGCTGCCCTCGGTCCACGGTGGACACGCACGTTGCGCGCACGTGCCCCAGTTCCAGGCATCTGTAGCACTGCAGGGGCCTCTTCGCGATGGCCGTGATCCTCGCGGTCGACCAGCCCAGGGGTATCTTCCCTGCCTGGGCTAGTTTGCGCGCTCCCGCCACCGGGCATTTCACCCATGCCGACCCGAGACCGCCTCTGGTGGCGCCGATCTCGCCGACGCGCACCTCCGCGTCCCCGCATCCTGCCGCCGAGGCCAGTGCTTTCCGCAGCTCTTCCTGCTTGACCGAGATGTCTATCCCGGTCACGCGCAGTTCCGCCATCCTGGTTGGCGCGGCGACTCTCACCGCCGTCGGGTCTAGCGTCTCGGCCAGACGCGTCGCCAGCAGCGTCGCTTTCCCCCTGTCCCTGTCCCCAGGGACCCTGATGATAATGGCGCCCGTCATCGCCTTCCTCATCTCGACGGACTCCACGCCGAGCTCCGCGAGCGGCACCTTCGCTCTGGCCGTTTCGAGGACGTCCGCGTACGACATCTTCGATCCCTCGTTCAGCGTGAGAGTCACCGCGGATGTCCGCGGTGCCCGAGGGAGCGTGGCCGTTCTGGCTGTCCGCGACGGTCCTCCGTTGGTTGCGGCGGCGCTCGGTTTCGGCGCGCCTGTCGTCCTGGGCTGGGCTTGCTGCTGGCGTCCTCCGGTCGGTGGAGCCATGGTCGCCCCTCTTCTCGCCGTCCCTCCTTCTTCTCCGGCGGCGGCGACGACTGTCTTCCTTTGCCTCTTCTTTCTTCTCTTTTTCTTCTTCCTCGTCTCCACCACCGTCCACTCCCCGCCCTCCTGCTCCCTCGGGAGCGGTGTTTGGGCGGCACGGAGGGTGGCGCGGCGGTCCGCGCTTTGGCGCGCTTCCGGGGAACGTCGTCGCCGGTCCCTGGACCGCTCCTCGAAGGCCCGGAGAGTGAACGCTTTCAGCTCGTGTATCGCCTTCTCCAGCGCGTCGAGTCGTGCCCCGTCGCTCCCGCCTTCCTGCGGAGGACGGCCGTACACGGACGCTTGAGCGCGCGCAGCCCGCAGTTCTTGGCGGAGGGCCGCGTTCTCCTCGCGTAGTGCGGCCACGATGTCGCTCTCGCGCGTCGGTCCGGTCCTCCTCGGGGAGTCGTTCCTCCACGCGGCGACGACGTAGCTTGCCGCTTCCTTTAGGTCCCTTATGAACGTTCCCTTGAGGTTGGACGATACCGTCGCAACCCGCATGATGCGGGAGACGTGCATCATCAGCCCGGCGCTGACCTCCGCGGGCGAGCTCATCCTTAGCTGCGTTACTAGCTCTTCGGACACGTCCGGGGTCGTTATCGCGACCCTCCTCTTCTTGCTCCTTGACGTCGCGGAAGCCATCGACGAGCGTGACGCGAACGACGCGACCGACTCCTCGTCGTCGGACTTGGCACTCGTCCGCAGTGCTACCGTCATCGGTGATAGGGCGTCGTCCACCGTGGCCGGGGCGAGAAAAACGCTCTCCGCGGCTCTCAGCGAACCTCTCGTCACTCTTCTCGGAGATTCCTCGACTATGTCCATGCCGATGCTCTCCTCCGCCTCGCCAGACGTGGAAACGCGTCCGGGGGCCTGGCGGTCCACCCCTGAACGGCCGTGGTCGTGAGATGACGACGCAGCGGGGCCCACTTGACTACCCACGACTGCGCCGGTACTGGGGTATCCCTCCCCTGCACCGTAAACTTTCCTTTTCTGTTTCTCCATATCCATTGTTGTTGCTTTTTAGGTTCGCCCGGTCGTCAACGTATGTCTCCGTCCTGGTGCCACTCACTCTTTCGCACCCTGCCCCGGTCAAGGCCGGTCCAGGGTGACGGGGAGCCCCACGAGAAGGTGAGGTGAGTGGTCTTGGCAGATATGGGCCCACCGACTTCTCCGAAGTTCTCCGCACCGGATCGGCGAACTGACGGGTACCAAAGGCACCGACCAGCCGCCACCCGACTATAAGAGAACATCAGATCCATCGGGGTTTCCCAGGGCGTGGTCCTACGCCCCGAGAACCCATACCCGCCTCGTGCTCCCCATACGAATGGTACCTGGACTCAGCAGGGCTAGTTCTTTTACTAAAATATTCCACTACCCTATTTTTCCCTTCAACTTTCTGCATAAGAATAGCCCCATACCCATCTAAACTTGCATCGGTGTGTAATTCTAAAGGATATTTAGGCTCAAATATCATCAACACTGGTTCATCAGTCAGAATAGATATTACTTTTTGTTTTATCTTTTCGTGCTTATCCGTCCAACTTATATTTTTATTACTGGAAGTAAGTGCATATAAAGGTTTCATTATTTGTGAAAATTTAGGAACGAATTTTCGAAAATAAGAAGCCAGACCAATAAACTGCCTGAGCTGCGTGACGGTCGTCGGAGCAGGTAAAGTACTCAAGGCTTGTATTTTACCGGGGTTTGGGCGAACTTCACCGTTGTGAATTACATAACCCAAATAGAGAATCGAAGTTTTAAGGAAAGAGCATTTAGAAAAATTAAAAGAAAATCGAGCGTTCACAAGGGTGTTCAATACGACATCTAATCTTTCTAAAGCTTGGTCAACCGAATCAGCGATAATTAGTACATCATCCAAATAAACAACTACGTAGGATTAAGCAAGGTCACCCAAGGCCTTAAAAATGGCTCTCTGAAAGACAGACGGTGCATTTTTCAACCCAAACGGCATCGTAATATATTCGTATTGTCCGTCTGGAGTAACAAACGCTGTATACTCTGTGGAATTTGGATGAATAGGAATTTGATGAAACCCACTGGCCATATCCAGACAAATAAAGTACTTAGCTTTCCGCAATCTCGCTATTTGATCCGCTATTAGTGGTAAAGGATACCGATCCGCAACCGTATTTTTATTCAATTCTCTGTAATCCACGCATAGTCTTTCTGAGCCATCTTTCTTTTTAACGAGTAATATGGGGCTCGCGAAAGGCGAATTGCTGGGCCGTACAATTTTTCGCCTCTATTAATTTGCTTATTCTTTCACGTTCGAGCTTTCGCTCATCCTCGCTAAGTCTATAAGGGCTTCTTTGAACAGTAACGTTAGGATCAATTAACCGTATCTCTAATTGTCCCGTATTAACGCGAGCTCGAGGAAAACCCGTAATAAAAGAATCTTTAAATTTTTCAAGAACAGAAATCAATCGGTTTTTATCATTTCCTACAATTTCAGTATCAACCTCATTAATATTGATCTCGCTTTCTTTGGCTTTACTACACGCATTTATTATTTTTGTTCTGTTAATAGCGATGCCGTTTCGAGAAACATTTACATCAAAACCCTGGCTCAAAATTTCACGACCAATCATTATGTCATATTTTAAGTGATTATCAGCAAGGACATGAAAAATTATCTCCAATGTAAATCCATCAATACACACAAGAGACAAAATTTGCGATGTACATTTAACACAGGTATCTCCTATTCCACGCATCATTACTGTATCAGTTTTTCTTTTACCGGAAAATTTCAATGCCACAGATTCTTTAATTAGTGAGCACTCAGCCCCTGAGTCGAAGTAAAATGGATACGACTCACCCAGATGAATTAATTTACCAATGGAAGCTTCCGTTACACAGAAATCGACCCGTTTCTCGTTTTTGGAGTTACTGCCTCCTTTCGGTGTGCTGCTGTTTTTTTTCCCTTTCCGCAACATTGGGCAACTAGGAGCAATATGGCCCCCCTCTCGACACTGGAAACATATCACCTTCGATGTTGCGAGTGATTGACTATCGTCCGGGTTTCGAGTGTTCCTCTGTTTCCCAAATTTTATCCTTTTTTGGCACTCCACCACTTTATGTCCGAGGTTACCACAGTAGTGACACTTAATCCGATAGTCAGGCGGCTTATGACGTTTAGCTTCAGGACCCACAGAAAAGTTGTCTGAGTTGCCAGTTGCCAGTCTCTTCTTTGTGTAAGAGAAAGCTCTCATTTCACGTAGAAATTGATCTTCAGTCTTAATATCACTTGTAAGGGCAAACCGTTCAAAACGCTGATCCAGTGAAGACAATTGAAAAAGAACGGAAGCGTTGATCACCTGAGCCATAGTCAAATTTTCCCACCTTGACTTTAGGAAGGAACGTAGACGTATTCCAAAAACTCCCATGGTTTCATCCTTCAGTGGTTTTTCATGGGACATCTTCATTAGCGCTGAGGTAGCTGTTTCTTTGCCACCAAATCGCGCAGTAAAAAGGTCTTTAAATTTTGACCAAGTAATATCTCTTCCTACCAACACTTGCGTTAGCCATTGTGCTGCTGTACCTTCCAGAGCACTGCTCAAAGCAGAATATAACGCACTGCCTTGCAAAGGATTTTCTTTCACGATCAGATTTACAACTGCACACCATGCTGCTGGGTCAGATCCCGCGATTTCGGGGTTAAAACGCGGAAACGTTAGATTTTTCGATTCTGCACCCGGCTTTGGCACAAGCGTTTGTATTAACTCACGCATGATAGTTATATGCTCTTGCATAGTCAAAAACGACTCTGATCCCACTTCTGATGTCGGATTAGTCGGGTTTGTCCGGTTGGCGCTGGTTCTTGGGGCGCGTTGCGTATCTTCTTTAGAACTTGCCATAGTAATTGTTTTAAAGATATGTATTTTCAGTTGTATGTACAGGAGATGTTTAACAGGGTTTAACAATTTAACGCTCAACGTTCTTGGGTTCAAACGAATCCGCGGTCAACGGGATAACTTTGCACAATTGGGAATGCGTAGAGTCTCAAACGACGTTTTCTGTGACGTACGGTTTCTTTCAGACTGACTGTCTGTCGTTGTGTATAAACTATCCAAGGTGATCATAAGAATAAAAGACTGGCACGATAACACTTGTCATTTGCGTATTGATCGGGGTAGTCAAAACGTTCATCCCGCGACCGCGGCTACGTTCGGTGACCAATTGTGTCACCTCGACCCCAAGCCCGCTGTAATAACACTATAATGTACAACTTTAACAAACAGTCTAGATCAAAGCATTGGGATTCTTCCCAAAATTCCAAAAGAAAGGCCCTCTATGCCTACATCTCCGACATATCTTAATACGTTATAACGTTATACTATATAACATAATACGTTATAACGTTATACCATATAACGTTATGTTATATAACGTAATATGTTACAACGTTATACCATATAACGTAATACGTTATAACGTTAAACCATATGACGTTATGCTATACAACGTAATACGTTATAACGTTATACCGTATATCGTTATGCTATACAACGTAATACGTTATAACGTTATACCGTATATCGTTATGTTATATAACTTAATACGTTATAACGTTATACTTTATAACGTAGTAAGTTATAACGTCAATCCATATAACGTAATACGTTATAACGTTACACTATATAACGTAATACGTTATAACGTTATTCCATATAACGCAATACGGTATAACGTTATACCGTGTAACGTTATGTTATATAACGTATTACGTTATAACGTATTACGTTATAACGTTGTACCATATAACGTTATGTTATATAACGTAATACGTTATGACGTTATACCATATAACGTAATAAGTTATAATGTTACACCATATAACGTATTACGTTATAACGTTGTCGGGGATGAAAGAACACCGGAACCTTAGGAATTTTGAATAATCCCGCAACATTGTTATCTAGAGTCTACTATAGCTGTAATTAAACAATTGTAGGTATTCAATCCGATTTGTAATTGTTCGAGATTTGTGATAATGAGCTTGGGCTCGAGGCGACAGCCAGTCGCCGAACGTAACCGCGGTCACGGCATGAACGCTTTGTCTAACAAAGGTATGGAGTAATTCTATAGCTCTCCTTAAAAGAAATATTCGTGACGGCACGCGACAGTAAACATTCCAACGGTTTCTGTCCCGTGGCTCGCCACACGCAGACCCTATTCTTCGAGTAACATGATTGCCAGATGTCGATGCGTCTCCGCCGTACATGTTCAGCTAGCCTGAGGGCCCGTTATAAATCTTAGGATTTAGTTCACTAAAGTCCTTCAAACAAACAGTCTTTGTCCCAGCTACGGGAAGATAGGAGAGACCTATTTTTCAACGATCGGCGTCTCCCACTAGCAACTTTCCCCCGAGGGTGGCTAGCATCTTTTGCTAACCACCGATATGGAGATTGACCAATTACCAGCAACGCCAATTTTCCTTACTTTCTGAACGAAGGCTTTCCTCGACGAATCAGATGATCTCGTGTCCTTAGACACGCCCCATCATAGCTTTCCTCTGCAGCATCAACGCGACGGAGAGTCATTCTCTCGTGATGTCGTATTAGCGAGTTACTTAGAGCCTGTACGCTCGGTGGATGTTTCACGTTTTAACAAAGAGTCCGACTTAGAATTTGCGAGCACGTTAATCTATCATCCGGTCGACCGCGGATTCGTTATGGAACCTAGGATCAATGTCATTAGTTTCTCGAGTAACTAATTACCGCGGTTACTTGTCCAGTTCTATGATAATCGTACTTGCACTAGTCGATGTCTTCCCTATTACGTATCGACACGTAATCCAAACGAAGATTCGTTTCACGCCCCTAACTCTAATTCTAATGTAAATCCGACAACGTTATACCATATAACGTTATGTTATATATCGTAATACGTAATAGTGTTATACCGTATAAGGTAATACGTTATGCCGTTATACAATATAACGTAACACGTTATAACGTTATACCATATAACGTTATGTTATATAACGTAATATGATACAACGTTATACCATATAACGTAATACGTTTGTTACGTCATGCGGCTTGACATAGGCTATATTCTTAACCGTCGATCGTGGCATTACAACGTCGCAGACGGATCGTCGCGTCTGCCCGGCAAATAAACATTGTTGATGTCACGTCGATTCGGGGTAATTTCACGTTCCGCACGTAAAGTGATAGATTCGTATTTTAGTTATTACAAAATTTTTAAAACTGATAGAGTAACGATACAGAGTGTTATGACAGAACAGAATACAATGTCGAGTGCTGACTTGGGAGGTATTTTATATCAAGGGTTTGGTTCCTGTGGAGGAGTTATCGCTGGATGCCGGTCACATAGGGATTCCGTTACTGCTTAGTTGCTATTTCGACGGCTAAGGTATGTGAGATATAATTATCCTTTCGCTGCATTTTGTCACGGCCACCGTGACATAGTAGCAAGCGCATGGTTCATTAAGCAGGGCGACTTCCAGAAACGTCGACTCGTGGCCGTTATTTTACCTCGCATAAAAGAATGTGGCGTGATCCGCACGTAGTGGGGGGTCGTCTTCCAGAAAAGACGAAAAAGATTGAAGGGCCATCAGAACCTTTCGAGAAGTCAAACTGTCAATACATATCATACGTCGCGCATTACTTATCAACGAACACGCAGTTACATTTTTGTTTTATCTATATCTCTCTAGTTAATAAGTTGTTAAAATAAACATTAATTTATTTGTGTTAAATCTGTGCAATTTCATCGAACCACCCTTATTATCATAATAGAAATAAGGGAATCGATCAGTTCGTGGCGTCGATTATTTAATCGTAACGGGAACTTACAACTCTCGTTGACGTGCTATTTCGCGATCGCGTCTCTCCGCGAACGGTCGAAACATTTTTGGTCCTTCGAGCCGGATAACGTGCCAGTGCAGAGTGCACTACCAGTGACCACACTGTGCCACGTGACTACATCAAAACCAGCAGCGGGAGCGTTATCACCACAGCGAAACCAGTGACGTCAGGCGCGTCACTTTCGAAGAAGCAGAACCCATTGCAAGGGTACGCAACCACGCAACCTCTCGCCGCAGCTGGACAGTCATCAAAGCAACGAATTCCACAACTTAATAATACAACCAAACGAGTGGCCGTCGGGAACGTACAAGGCGTTCCTCGACAAGCATACACGCGACCTCACGCCGCACGACAGTAAGGTAAGCTCGTTCCTTATATCGACCATCTCCTATCCTCGGCAACGATGGCAAGCGAAGACCAACTCATCTCCTTGCGTCGGAGACGAGGCTACTGTAGCGGCCGATTCACATACGTATCGAACCGACTGGACGAGTACGAACAATCCGGGCGCCAGGAAAACTCCTTGTTAACGAACTACGAGAAACAACTGACCGAAGCTGCGAGTCAATTCGAAGCGATCCAACTCGAGTTAGAAGTATTAGACGAGGAGGAACAAGCGCGCGTCTTCGAAATAAGGGATCTGTACGTCGCGGTAGATATAAAGCTACAAAATCTTCTGAGGAACGCGCGAGCACTATCGCCGTAAACATCCATAAATCCTCCAACCTGTGCATCATCCGCAAGTTTAAATCCGATAGCTATTAAATTACCAGATCTTGGGCTCCCTACTTTTGACGGAAGTTTAGAGAAATGGAATACGTTTTACGATACCTTTTCTTCCACAATCGATAAAAATCCTAGTCTTACGGACGTACAGAAATTCCATTACTTGCAGTCCGCCCTGCAAGGTGAAGCAGCGGATTGTTTAAACGCGTTACCCCTTAGCAATGTAAACTACAGTCAGGCTATAGCCGTTCTCAAGGAGAGTTTCGAATGCCCACGATACACAGCTTTCAGTCACTGCATGGCAATAATTGATTATCCAAGGTTAACCAAAGAATCTCCAACGGAATTAAGGCGCTTAGTCCACACATTTAAACAACACATATATACATTGAACAAATTAGGAGAATCCTACCCCGATACCAGTGCCATGCTTAACAGCCTCATCCTCTCGAAAATACCGCTAAATATCCAAAAACAATGGGAAATGACACTGCCTAATAACGAAGTGCCTCCGTACATTAATTTATTAAACTTCCTAGAGAGATTATCACGAAGCTCCAGACCGATCACCACGGTCAAACAAACAAGAGAATCACAGGAACAAACCGCTCCAATCCGCCAACGCGCACCACGAGGACATGCATTTACGGCGACACAGGTTACTCCGACAGGCCCCACCTGTCAAGGACCACACCCCATTTGGAGGTGTGACACCTTCAAAACCAAGTCCTTTCGCGAACGCATTCGGGAAGTCAAGGAAGCATCACTATGCCTCAACTGCCTCGGGAAAGGGCACACAACGAAGCATTGTTTCGCGGGATCATGCCGCGTATGCGGAGAACGACATCATACGATGCTGCATAGGGCAAAACGCCATTCAGGGTCTCGTTCCAGCACGTCCAGCACGAAATCTTTCCCATCAAATAGCCGATCCACAACACCTTCGTTGCCACCCAACTCATCACCCACTCGTCGCAAAAGACACACAACAGACCACAGATCGGAAACACCACGAGCAGCCGCGTCTCCAAGTCCACCTCCCAGTGACAGACGAACACATAACCAATGACGCCGACGCTCGACGACTCCGTTGACGACCGAACATACCAGACCAGTAGCATCCGATCATTATCCAATGATCTAGTCATCACAGCGCAGATTAACGTTTTGAATGATAAACAGCAACCAATCCGTTGTCGAGCGTTGCTCGACACCGGATCAAGTATGAATTTCATTACTGAGGAATTAGCAAAATCGCTAAAAATAAAGCAAAACAAATGTTCGGTCCCAATCGGAGCTCTAGACACCTTCACGACGACCTCTAAGCGACACATCACGGCCACGATCGCTTCCACTGACGGCACATACACACGGACATTAACGTTCCTTGTCATTCCGACCATATCAACCTTAATTCGTTCGACACTTGAGATACCCAAAAATCTCAAATTGGCCGATCCACGATTTCATGTACCAGCTCCGATCGATGTGCTACTAAGCTCAGGTACAACACTCGCGTCGGTGTGTGTAGGACAGATCAACCTGACCCAGCCAGACGAGCCTGAACTGCGCCTGCAAAAAACGCGATTCGGATGGGTAATCGGGGGGAGTCCAACTTCCCAAACCGCGACAAATACATTTCACACATCCACGACGACTCTACAAGCAGACCTCGCGCGGTTTTTGGAAATCGACGAAGGACCCTCGATTAAACATATCTCAGAGGCAGACCGACGATGCGAAGAACACTTCCAAGCCCACATACGACGCAACGGCGAAGGACGATACATCGTCGCTCTGCCAATCAACGACCAGCTTCAGTCACTCGGATCCTCTAAAACGCTGGCAATTAAACGACTCGCCTCACTCAATCGCCGATTCCAGCACGACAAACGCTTCGAATCAGAATATCGATCGGTAATACAGGAGTATCTGGCATTGGGACACATGACGAAGGTCAATGTCGACCACTCCGAAGACAGCGGATATTATTTACCCCATCATGGGGTGATCAAAGCATCAAGTCAAACGACCAAACTCCGTATAGTTTTCGACGGATTGGCACCAAGCACTACCGGAATCTCCCTAAACGATACACTTCACACAGGACCCAAGTTACAGGAAGATTTATTTTGCATACTAATTAGATTCCGCTCTCATCAATACGTACTAACTGGCGACATCGAAAAAATGTATCGGCAATTCCTCGTACGACCAGAGGATCGGAAATATCAAAGGAAATTATGGCGCAGCGCGAGTGGAGAAACAGAAACCTATCAGCTCAACACCGTAACGTTCGGTTTATCCGCAGCCCCGTATCTAGTCATTCGGTGCCTCAAGCAACTGGCAGAGGACGAAGGACATCGATTTCCACGTTCAGCGCAGGTACTGCAGCGGGATTTCTACGTCGACGATGCTCTCACAGGAGCTGAGACGAAGGACGAAGCCCTCGCGCTTAGAACAGAACTCACCAATTTACTTCAACTGGCCGGCTTAAACATACGAAAATGGGCATCAAATGACAAGGACTTATTAGACGGACTTTCCATAGAAGAAACAAATCATCAACATTTGTTGGGGGATTCACAAACCTTGAAGACGCTGGGGGTGTTTTGGAATTCATCCGATGATTCCATTCTTTACTCGGTCGAAGTCAAACCCACGCCCTCCCGAGTCACGAAACGAATCATCAGCTCGGAGATCGCAAAAATCTACGATCCGCTCGGTTTGCTCGCACCGGTGATTGTTCGGGCCAAGATGCTACTTCAACGAATATGGTCGTCGAAGATCGATTGGGATGAATCACTTCCGATCGATTTACATACAGAGTGGGACAGGTACTACGCTCAATTACCGTTATTAAACAACATTAGGTTCCAACGAAAGGCTATAATTAAATCCGCAACGGAAATTGAATTGCATGGTTTCTGCGATGCCAGCGAAAAGGCTTATGGAGCTTGTGTTTATCTCCGAACCCTTAACGCTAACGGCCGTGTTTGTGGTTAAAAGTTTTTAACCACAAAATCGAAAGTCGCCCCGCCCAAGTGCCAGACCATTCCTCGGCTCGAGCTGAGCGGAGCACTCCTTCTTACGTTCCTGATGTCGACAGTACAACAAGCCCTATTGCATAAAATTACTCGAACTATCTATTGGACCGATTCCACTATCGTCCTCCATTGGCTCAATACATCACCTCACACTCTCAAAACGTTCGTCGCTAACAGAGTCTCCGAAATTCAAACAAAAACTAGTATCCGCGATTGGCGCTACGTTCCTACCAACGACAATCCCGCGGATTTAATATCGCGTGGTCAAACACCCGAAGAGTTTCTGCGCAAACCATTTGGCAGCACGGTCCTGCATGGCTCTACCAGTCGGAAGACTACTGGCCGACATGGGCGCTAACACCTCAAATTGAAATACCGAAACAGAAAGGGGCGATTTGTCTGTCCGCAAATCCCGCCGATTACGAATCATAGCTCGTTGCCTCCGTTGGAAACAAAAAAAGAACCGAGCGGCACCCCTAACCGTAACCGAATTAAGCTTAACACACGACAAGCTAATAAGATTGTTGCAAAACGTCCATTTCTCCGAGGAAATTCGTACTCTCCAAAAAGATCGAAACGCGGCGATAAAGGGTAAGCTCACGAGACTCAACCCGTTCATAGACAAGGAAGGAATATTGCGAGTCGGGGGTCGGCTCAGTCAGTCGTCAATGACCTTCGCCCAGAAACATCCCATAGTACTACCTAAGTCATCCGTTCCAACACGCATCATAGAACATGAACACAAGATCCACATGCACTCCGGAACGCAGGCTACGTTATACGCAATAAGACAACGATACTGGCCCACCGACGGTCGAAGTCAAGTATGGCGGGCGATGAAAGGCTGCGTCCGCTGCTGCCGCGCTCAACCACCGTCGGTAGAATACGTCATGGGCAATCTGCCGGAGGCGCGAGTAACAGAATCTCGCCCATTCACAAACGTCGGCGTCGATTATTGCGGGCCGTTCCACATCAAGGAAAAACGACATCGTAACCGCCGTCAGATAAAGGTATACGTAGCCATGTTCGTATGCCTAGCAATTAAAGCGGTACATATCGAGCTCGTGGACGATCTCACTAGCGAAGCCTTCATCGCCGCTCTTCGTAGATTTATCGCTCGACGAGGGTATTGCTCCACCATCCACTCTGATAACGGCACCAACTTCATCGGGGAAAGAAACGAATTACGAGAGCTTTATGATTTATTACAATCAGACGATCACAAGGAAAAAGTAACCGCATTTTTAGCCGACAAACAAACCGAATGGCGCTTCATCCCCCCTACACCCCGCATTTCGGTGGGCTATGGGAAGCAGCGGTGAAGTCATTTAAACGCCACCTTAAACGTGTAGTCGGCGACGAGTTACTCACCTCTGAACAACTGAACACTCTCATCATAGAAATAAAAGCAGTCCTCAATTCACGCCAGCTAACTCCCATCTCCAACGATTCAAACGATCTCCCAGTCCTTACGCCCGGACATTTCCTTATTGGCGATTCATTCAGCGTTATGCTATAAAATGTATTACGCTTTAACGTTATACTATATAACGTAATACGTTATAACGTTGTACAATATAACGTAATACGTTACAATGTTATACCATATAACGACATACTATATAACGAAATACGTTACAACGTTATACTATATAACGTAAGACGTTATAACTTTATACCATATAACGATATGTTATATAACGTAATACGTTATAACGTTATGCCATATAACATAAAACGTTATAACGTTATACAATATGGCGTTATGTTATATAACGTAGTACGTTATAACTTTATACCGTATAACGTTTTGTCATATAACGTATTACGTTATAACGTTATACTATATAATTTTATGATATATAACGTATGACGTTATACCGTTAGAGCATATAACATTATGTTATATAGCCTAATACGTTATAACGTTATACAATATGACGTTATGTTTATAACGTAATACGTTATAGCGCTATACCATATAGCGTTATGTTATATAGCGCAATACGTTATAACGTTATGTTATATAACGTATTACGTCGTAACGTTATACTACATAACGTGCTAAGTTATAACGTTATACCATATAACGTAATACGTTATAACGTTATACAATATGACGTTAGGTTATATAACGTAATACGTTATAGCGCTATACCGTGTAACGATATACTATATAACGTAATACGTTACAGCGTTAGACTACATAACGTAATACGTTGTAACGTTATACCATATAACGTACTAGGTTATAACGTTATACAATATGACGTTATTTTATATAACGTAATACTTTATAGCGCTATACCATATAAGGTTATTTTATATAACGTAATACGTTATGACGTTATACTATATAACGTTATGTTATGTAGCGCATTACGTTATAACGTTATGTTATATAACGTATTACGTCATAACGTTATACTATATAACGTAATACGTTATAACGTTATACCATACTGCGTAATACGTTATAACGTTGTACAATATGAGGTTATGTTATATAACGTAATACGTTATAGCGCTATATCATATAACTGTATGTTATATAACGTAATAGGTTATAACGTTATACTATATAACGTAATACGTTATAACGTTATACCATATAGCGTAATACGTTATAACGTTATACAGTATGATGTTATGTTAAATAACGTATTACGTTATAGCGCTTTACCATATAACGTTATGTAATATAACGTAATTCATTATACCGTTATACCATGTAACGTTATGCTATATAACGTAATACGTTATAACGTTATACCATATACCGTAGCACGCTATAACGTTTTAAGATATAACATTATGCTACGTAACGTAATGCATTATAACGTTATACTATATAACGTAATACGTTGTAACGTTATATCATATTTCGTTATGTGATATATCGTAATACGCTATAACGTTATACTATATTACTCAATACATTTTAACGTTTTACCATATAAGGTATTAGGGTATATTTTTATAACATATATCGATATGTTATATAACGTAATTCGTTATAACGTTATAGCATATACCAAATTCCGCTATAACACAATACCATATAACGTTATGTTATATAACATATACGTTATTACGTCATACTATATAACGTTGTGTCATATAACGTAATACGCTGTAACGTTATTTCATAAAACGTTATTGTTTATAACGTTAAACCATATAACGTTGCGTTATATAACGTTCTGCGCTATAACGATGTACTATATAGCGTAACACGTTATAACGTTTTACCTTATGAGGTAATAAGTTATAACTTTATACCATATAACGTTATGATATATAACGTAATGCGATATAACGTTATACAATATAAGGTAATACGTTATCTCGTTATACCATCTAACGTCATACGTTATAACATTATACCATAAAACATTATGATATATAACGTAATACGTTATAACGTTATGCTATAAAACGTAATTGTTTATAACGTTTTACCTTATAAGGTAATGCGTTATAACATTATTCCATATAACGTTATGTTATATAACGTAATAAGTTATAACGCCATGCCATATAACGTTGTGTTATGTATCGTAATGCGATATAACGTTATACTATATATCGCAATACGTTATAACGTTATACCATATAACGTTATGTTATATAACGTAATGCGTAATAACGTTATACTATATAACGTATTACGCTGTAACGTTACACCATACAACGTTATGTTATATAACGTAATGCGTTATAACGTTATACCATATAACGAATCACGCTATAACGTTATACCATTTAACGGTATGTTATATAACGTAATACGTTATAACGCCATGCCATATAACGTTATGTTATATATCGTAATGCGTTATAACGTTATACTATATAACTGTGTGTTATATAAGGTAATACGTTATAACGTTATAATATAAAACGTAATAGTTTATAACGTTATACCATATAACGTTATGTTACATAACGTAATGCGTTATAACGTTTGGCCTTATAACGTAATACGTTATAACGTTATACCATATAACTTTATGTCATATAACGTAATGCGTTATAACGTCATACTATAAAATGTAATACGTTATAACGTTATACCATATAACGTTATGTTATATACAGTAATCCGATATAACGTTGTACAATATAACGTAATACGCTATAGCGCTATACCTTCTATCGCAATACGTTATAACGTTGTACCATATAACGTATTACGCTATAACGTTTTACCATATAACGTTATGTTATATAACGTAATGCGTTATAACGTTTGACCTTATAACGTAATACGTTATAACGTTATACCATATAACTTTATGTCATATAACGTAATGCGTTATAACGTCATACTATAAAATGTAATACGTTATAACGTTATACCATATAACGTTATGTTATATAACGTAATACGTTATAACGTTATACAATATATCTTAATACGTTATAACGTTATACCATATAACTTATTACGCTATAACGTTTTACCATATAACGTTATGTTATATAACGTAATACGTTATAACGATATACCACATAACGTATTACGCTGTAACGTTATACCATAGGACGTTATGTTATATAACGTAATGTGTTATAACGTTATACTATGTAACGTAATACGTTACAATGTTATACGATATAACGTTATGTTATATAACGTGATACGTTATATCGTTATACTATTTAAAGTAATACGTTATAACGTTTTACCTTATAAGGTAATACGTTATTACTTTATACCATATATCGTTATGTTGTATAACGTAATACGTTGTAACGTTATACTACAATAGGTAACAGCTGGAACGTTACACCATATAACGTTATGTTATATAACGTAATGCTTTATATCGTTATACTATATAACGTAATAAGCTATAACGTTTTACCTGGTAAGCTAATGCGTTCTAACTTTATACCATATAACGTTAAGTTATATAACGTAATGCGTTATAGCGTTATGCTATATAACGTAATACGTTATAACTTTATACCATATAACGTTATGTCATATAACGTAATACGTTATAACGTCATTCTATAAAACGTAATTGTTTATAACGTTATACCATATAAGGTTACGTTATATAACGTAATGCGATATAACGTTTTACTATATAACGTAACACGTTCTAACGTTATACCATATAACGTTATGTTATATAACACATTACGTTCTAACGTTATATCTTCTAACGTAATACGTAATAACATTACACCATGTAACGTTATACTATATAACGTAATACGTTATAAGGTTTTACTTTATAAGCTAATACGCAATTACATTATACCATATAACGTTATGTTATATAACGTAATACGTTATAACGTCATACTGTAAAGGGCAATTGTTTATAACGTTATGCCTTATAACGTTATGTTATATAACGTAACGCTTTACAGCGTTATACCATATAACGTTATAAAATATAACGTAATACGTTATTACGTTATACTGTCAAACGTAATTGTTTAGAACGTTATACCATACAACGTTATGTTATATAACGTAATACGTTATAGCGTTATGCTATGAACCGTAATTGTTTAGAGCGTTATATCATAAAATGTTATGCTATATAACGTAATACGTTATAGCGTTATGCTATAAAACGTAATTGTTTAGAACGTTATACCATATAACGTTGTGCTACTTAACGTAATGCACTATAACGTTATACTATATAACGTAATACGTTATAACGTTATATCATATAACGTTATGTTATATATCGTAAGACGTTATAACGTTATACCATATAACGTTATGATATATAACGTAATGCGTTATTACGTTATACTATCAAACGTAATTGTTTAGAACGTTATACCATATAAAGTTATGTTATATAACGTAATACGTTGTAACGTTATTCTATAAAACGTAATTGTTTATAACGTTTTACCTTATAAGGTAATACGTTATAACTTTATAACATATAACGTTATGTTATATAACGTAACACGTTGTGACGTTATGCTATAAAATGTAATTGTTTATATCGTTATACCATATAACGTTATGTTGTATAACGTAATACGTTGTAACGTTATTTTATAAAACGTAATTGTTTATAACGTTAAACCATATAACGTTGCGTTATATAACGTACTGCGTTATATCGATATACTATATAACGTAATACGTTATAACGTTACGCCATATAACGTTATGTTATATAACGTGATACGTTATATCGTTATACTATTTAAAGTAATACGTTATAACGTTTTACCTTATAAGGTGATACGTTATTACTTTATACCATATAACGTTATGTCATATAACGTAATACGTTATAATGTTATGCTATAAATGTAATTGTTTGTAACGTTATACCATATAAGGTTACGTTATATAACGTAATGCGTTATAACGTTATACTATATAACGTAACACGTTCTAACGTTATACCATATAACGTTATGTTATATAACACATTACGTTCTAACGTTATACCCTCTAACGTAATACGTAATAACATTACACCATGTAACGTTATACTATATAACGTAATACGTTATAAGGTTTTACTTTATGAGCTAATACGTAATTACATTATACCATATAACGTTATGTTATATAACGTAATACGTTATAACGTCATACTGTAAAGGGTAATTGTTTATAACGTTATACCATATAACGTTATGTTATATAACGTAATACGTTATAACGTTATACTATATAACGCAATACATTGTAACGTTATACCTTATAGAGGAATACGTTATAACTTTTTACCATATAACGTTATGATATATAACGTAATACGTTACAAAGTTATACTAGAAAGCGTAATAGTTTATAACGTTATACCATATAAGGTTATGTTATATAACGTAAAACGTTAGAGCGTTATAACGCATAACGTATTACATTATATCGTTAAACCATATAAGGTAATACTTTATAACGTTATACTATATAACGTTATACTTTATAACGTAATACATTATAATGTTATACCAAATAACGTTATGTTATATAACGTAATGATTTATAACGTTATTCTATATAACGTAATTTGTTATAACGTTATACCATATATCGGATTACGCTATAAAGTTATACCATATAACGTGTTGTTATATATCGTAGTGCGTTATAACGTTATAACTTATAACGTAACGCGTTATAACTTTATACCATGTAACGTTATGTTATATAACGTAATACGTTATATGTTATAACGCTATAACGTTATCGTTAAACCATATAAGGTAATACTTTATAACGCTATACTCTATAACGTGATACGTTATAACGTTATACCATATAACGTTTTGTTATATAGGGTAATACGTTATTGCGTTATAACTTACAACGTATTACTTTATGACGTTATACCATATAACGTTAGGTTATCTAACGAAATACGTTGCAGCGTTATACTATATAATGTAATAAGTTATAGCGTTATACAATATAACTTTATGTTATGTAACGAATTACGTCATAACGTTATACTATAAAACGTAATAGTTTATAACGTTATACTATATAACGTTATGTTATATAACGTAATTCGTTATAACGCCATGCCATATAACGTTATGTTATATATCGTAATGCGTTATAACGTTATACTATATAACTATCTGTTATATAACGTAATACGTTATAACGTTATTCTATAAATCGTAATAGTTTATAACGTTGTACCATATAACGTTATGTTATATAACGCAATGCGTTATAACGTTTGACCTTATAACGTAATACGTTATAACGTTATACAATATATCTTAATACGTTATAACGGTATACCATATAACATATTACGCTATAACGTTTTACCATATAACGTTATGTTATATAACGTAATGCGTTATAACGTTTGACCTTATAACGTAATACGTTACAACGTTATACCATATAACTTTATGTTATATAACGTAATGCGTTATAACGTTATACTATATAACGTAATACGTTATAACGTTTTACCTTATGACGTAATACGTTATATCATTATACCATATAACGTTATATTGTATGACGTAATACGTTATAACGTTATAGCATATGAAGTTAGGATATATAGCGAAATACGTTACAGCGTTATACTTTATAACGTAATAAGTTATGGCATTATACCATATAACGTAATACGTTATATCGCTTTACCATATATCGTTATGTTATATAACGGAATACGTCATAACGTTATCGCATATAAAGTTATGTTATACAACGTAATACGGAATAAGGTTATACAATATAACGTAATACGTTATACCATATAACGTTAGGTTATATAACGTAATACGTTATAACGTTATACTACAAAAGGTAATACGTTATAACGTTATACCTTATAACGAATGTTATATAACGTAATACGTTATAACTTTATACTATATAACGTAATACGTTATAACGTTATAACTTATAACGTAATACGTTATGACGTTATACCACATAACATTATGATATATAACGTAATGCGTTATAACGTTATACCTTATAACGTAATACGTTATAACGTTATACAATATAACGTTATGTTATATAACGTAATGCGTTATAACGTTTGACCTTATAACGTAATACGTTATAACGTTATACTATATAACGTAATACGTTACAACGTTTTACCTTATGACGTAATACGTTATATCATTATACCATATAACGTTATATTGTGTGACGTAATACGTTATAACGTTATAGCATATAAAGTTATGATATATAACGTGATACGTTATAATGTTATACAATATATCGTAATGCGTTACAACGTTATAGTATATAACGTAACACGTTATAACGTTATACTATATAACGTAATACGTTATAACGTTATACAATATAACGTACTACGCGACAACATTATACCATATAACGTTATTTTATATAACGTAATTCGCTATAGCGCTATACAATATATCGTAATACGTTATAACGTTATACCATATAACGAATCACGCTATAGCGTTATAATATAACGTTATGTTATATAACGTAATGCGTTATATCGTTATACTATATAACGTAATAAGTTCTGGCATTATATCATATAACGTAATACGTTATATCGCTTTACCATATATTGTTATATTATATAACGTGATACGTTATAACGTATTACGCTATAACGTTATACCATAAGACGTTATGTTATATTGGGTAATACGTTATTGCGTTATAACTTAAAACGTAATACGTAGTAACGTGATACCATATAACGGTATGTTACATAGGGTAATACGTTATTGCGTTATAACTCAAAACGTAATGCGTTACAACGTTATACGATATAACGTATTACGCCTTAACTTTATACCATATATCGTTATGTTATATAATGTAATGCGTTATAACGTTATAGAATCTAACGTAATTCGTTATAGCGTTATACCATATAACGCAATACGTTATATCGCTATACCATATATCGTTATGTTTTATAACGGAATACGTTATAACGTTAGCGCATATAAAGTTATGTTATACAACGTAATACGCAATAAGGTTATACAATATAACGTAATACGTTATACCATATAACGTTAGGTTATATAACGTAATACGTTATAACGTTATACCATATAACGTATTAAGCAATAACGTTATACCATATAATGTTATGTTATACAACGTAATATATTATGAGGTTGTACAATATAACGTAATACGCTGTACCATATAACGTTAGGTTATATAACGTAATACGTTATAACGTTATGCTACATATTGTAATACGTTATAACGTTATACCTTATAACGTATTACGTTATAACTTTATATCACATAACGTTATGTTATATGACGCAATACGTTATAACGTTATACCACAAAACGTTATGTTATATAACGTAATGCGTTATAACGTTATACTATATATCGTAATACGTTATAACGTTGTACCTTATAACGTATGTTATATAACGTAATGCGTTATTACGTTATTCTATAAAACGTAATACGTTATAACGTTATAACATATAACGTTATGTTATATAACGTAATACGTTATAACGCCATACCATATAACGCAATATGTTATAAAGTTGTACCACATAACGTTATGTTATTTAGCGTAATGCGTTATAACGTTATACCATATAACGTATTACGTTATAACGTTATAACATATAAGGTTATGTTATATAACGTAATACGTTATAAGGTTATACTATATAACGTAATACGTTATAACGTTATACCTTATAACGTAATTCGTCATAACTTTTTACCATATAACGTTATGTTATATAACGTAATACGTTATAACGTTATACCATATAATGTATTACGCTATAACGTTATACCATATAACGTATTACGCTACAACGTTATACCATATAACGTTATGTTATATAACGTAATGCGTTCTAACGTTATACTTTATAACGTAATATGTTATAACTTGATGCCATACAGCATATATATATGTCGGGTTTACATTAGAATTAGAGTTAGGGGCGTGAAAGGAATCTTCGTTTGGATTACATGTGTCGATATGCAATAGGGAAGACATTGACTAGTGCGAGTACTATTATCATAGAACTGGACAAGTAACCGCGGTAACTAGTTACTCGAGAAACTAATATCAATGATCCTAGGTTCCATAACGAATCTGCGGTCGACGGGATGATAGATTAACGTGCTCGCAAATTCAAAGTCGGACTCTTTGTTAAAACGTGAATCATCTACCGAGCGTACAGACTCTAAGTAACTCGCTAATACGACCTCACGAGAGAATGACTCTCCGTGGCGATGATGCTGCAGAGGAAAGCTATGATGGGGTGTGTCTGTCGCGGCATAGGCCACGGAACTTTCTTACGGCTCTGGATACAAAGCGCTACGCCGTCAAAGCAAAACACCGACGTGCCCAATGCGCCATCGATATCCTCGCGGTCTTGTCGCCGAATTCTGGGAAGAGCATACACGTGCCAGCCGCGGCGGCTCATCTAATGAATGCACGCTATTGGGGGATATCGATGGGCAACGAAGGGAAGAATCCGTGCGAGCCGTAACAAAAGGACAGGCAGTCCGACTTGAGCCGTGAAATAAATAACTCCTGAGTACATTACATAACAACGCGTCGTTTGAACTTTGAGTGTTTATTGTTACTTGTTAATCGTTACTAGTTATTGGTTGATCGCATCTGTTACTTGTGATTTGTTGACTTTATTTGTTAATTAGTGCTTAATAAACTATTGTTAGTTAAACTTCTGTGTATTCCTTACGCACCTATCGCGCGTATCACCTCAAATTGGTGACTACCGACGTGATATATAGTGAAAGAGGTGACTGTGATAGTGCTATCGTTTCTTTTGACCACCGATATTGAGTGCACCGCGACGATGGAGAATAATACTCAGGGAACTTTAGCCAGCCAAGTGATCAGCATGTCTCCACTGCTGCCCACGAACACGGCGGCATGGTTCGCCCTTCTGGAGAGACAATTCGGGGCAGCGCGGATTACGGAGGACAACATAAAGTACGTGACGCTAGCAAAATGCCTAAATGATCAACAGCTTCAGGACGTCGAAGGTCTGATGACGAACCCCCCAGAGACCGGACGCTACGAGAAATTGAAACACGCGCTCATTCGCATATTATCCGATACGGACGCTACCCGGACAAAGAAGCTGGTGGAAAGCGAAGAGATGGGAGATAGAAAGCCATCTCAGTTTTACCAACATTTGAAGAAACTCTCCAGCCCCTCCACGCCCGACGATTTTACCCTCACGCTGTGGGGGAACCGATTACCCGCCCGCATCAGGCGTATCCTCGCCGCAGTCGACGACTCGGATACAGAAAGATTATTGCGGCAAGCGGATTTGATCGCTGAAGAATTCAAAGAAGATTATCAGCGCACCGCCCGAATAACAGCTGTAGGGGACCTACCAGCGCAAAACGCTGGAACATACGAACCGATGTCCGCCGTAATCAACGTGTTGAGCGAGCGAATGTCACAGTTGCAGGCACAGATAGACGCGTTGAGCATCACTAATCATCGTCGACCACGACCACGATCACGCTCGCGCTCGCGATACCACCGTCTTTCGCGCTCCCGAGATCCGCATCTTCGTTACGGACAAGAAAACGAAGATCTCTTTCCTTGTAGACACCGGCGCCGACATCAGCGTATATACCAGCAGCAAAATACATAGGCACGTCAAGAAAAACGCGTACGAGCTGTTCGCGGCCAACGGGACGCGCATCGCAACGTATGGTACCACTGCGATTTGCCTTAACCTGTCCCTAAGACGAGCCTTTAAATGGAACTTCGTGATTGCTGACGTTCAAACGCCTATCATAGGCGTAGATTTTTTGAGCCATTATGGGTTGCTCGTGGACCCGCGAAATAAACGACTCCTTGACACGACAACCCAATTATCATCAAAGGGATATGCTGCCACGACCGAAGAAGCATCCATTAAAACCGTAATCGGCGAATCGGTCTACCATCGACTTTTGGCGGAGTTTCCGGATCTAACACGTCCACCGGCCTTTGGACGAGAGAAAATCCGACACAGTGTGGTACATCACATAGAAACCACACCCGGGCCACCCGTCTACAGTAAACCCCGACGTCTCGCACCGGATCGTCTCAGACAGGTCAAGGCCGATTTTGCAGCAATGATCGAGCAAGGAGTGATGCGGCCATCGAAGAGTCCATGGGCATCACCCCTTCACGTCGTCCCAAAGAAGGACGGAAGTCTACGACCATGCGGCGCCTATCGTGCGTTGAACGCTACCACCATGCCCGACAGGTATTCCCCTCCGCATATCGAAGATTTCGCGCAACATCTATATGGTAAGCATGTCTACTCAAAAATCGACCTTGTCCGCGCTTACCATCAAATCCCGATCGCGCCCGAAGACGTGAAGAAAACCGCGATCACGACGCCTTTCGGGCTTTTCGAAGCAGCCAACATGATGTTTGGGCTTCGAAACGCCGCGCAAACGTGTCAAAGATTCGTCGACGAAATTACCCGTGGTCTAGACTTCGTGTTCGCATACATAGACGATTTTTTAATCGCTTCCGAAACCGACGAACAACATCGCGAACACGTTCGGATGTTGTTTGAACGCTTAAACGATTATGGCGTAGTCATTAACCCGGTAAAGTGCGAATTCGGTGTGAACGAAATCACATTCTTGGGACACACCGTTAACGCCGACGGGATAAAGCCGCTAGCCGAACGCGTTGACGCCATTGTAGAAGCACCGCTCCCCGGAACCGTTAAAGCACTACGCAGGTACCTCGGTATGATTAATTTCTACCGACGTTTCATACCGGGGGCCGCAAAAATTCTTCAACCCCTAAACAATCTATTAAAAGGAGGAAAAAAGGGCAACGCGCCTATCAAATGGACAGAGCAATCCGAAGCTAGTTTCCGCGAATCGAAACGCGCCCTCGCTAACGCCACGATGTTAGCGCATCCGATACCTCGCGCACCTGTTAGCCTCGCGGTAGACGCATCCGACTATGCAATAGGAGCGGTCCTCCAACAACGCGTCAACAACTCTTGGCAGCCGTTAGGTTTCCTTACCAAACCGTTGAACTCCGCGCGGCGAAAGTACAGCGCGTACGATCGCGAACTACTCGCTATGTACACTGCGGTCAAGCGATTTCGACACGCCATAAATGGGAGAAATTTTGTAATCTTCACCGACCATAAACCCCTTACATATGCGTTCAATCAAGATTCTGATAAGTGTTCGCCGCGACAATTTCGACAATTAGATTACATCGGACAATTCACCACGGACGTGCGATACATTAAGGGGTTAGATAATAATGTAGCCGGCGTTCTGTCACGCATCGAGGCGATAGGAAAGTCTGTGGACCATCGAGCTCTCGCCGCCGCGCAAGAAACCGACAATGAACTGAGCGACATCGTAAACTCCGGTACATCCGCGTTACAGTTAAAGAAAATACGTTTCCCCGATCACGACGTAGAAATTTATTGCGACGTATCGGGCGACTTTGTACGACCGTACGTACCGAAATCTTTGCGGCGCGACGTATTTAATTCGCTCCATGGACTTTCCCATCCAGGGATACGTGCCACTCAAAACCTGGTGACGACGCGTTTCGTCTGGCCGTCCGTAAACAAGGACGCCCGAAATTGAACACGACAATGTATCCCTTGTCAACAATGTAAAGTCACCAGGCACGTATCCTCACCCGTCGGAACATTCGGAGAATTAGCAGGCCGTTCCGAACACATACACATAGACATTATCGTGATGCCATATTCGCAGGGCTACCAATATTGTCTAACGTGTATCGACATGAACGCGACGGCAGCCGAAATGGTTTATGCCACCGGCATACGATTGCCGGCAAAGTTCTTCGTACCGACTAACCAACCGGCCAACTCCGAATACGCAAGTCGCCTAAAAGACCGAATAGAAAAAATCAGGCCACACCCGATCACGCGACACGGTGAAAAGAGAACCTTCGTGTTCCGTGATCTCGAAACATCGCCTTACGTATTTCTGCGCCGCGACGCCATCGGAGACCCCTTACAACCACCCTACGACGGGCCGTATCAGGTTATAGAGCGAGGAAGAAAGACCTTTACGATCAAAATGAATAACAAAAATGTAATAGTGTCCATAGATCGATTGAAACCCGCATTTTTATTTGACGATGACATTGAACACCAGAGCACTGAAAAGCGCAATATAACAATACCGCCTGGTGCCCGAAACGAACCAAGCGAAGGGGGGGACTCAAGAGTGCATCACACCACACGCGCGAGCAGAAGAGTTCGATTTCCTGATTGGTTTCAGGCGGGTCTCGGATAGGCATTAAGAGCCGGCGAACGTGCACCCTTGCCTGTAACACTTATATATATATTTGTTTCATTTATATAGCGTTATCACTGGTAAGGGGGTACTGTGGCGGCATAGGCCACGGAACTTTCTTACGGTTCTGGATACAAAGCGCTACGCCATCAAAGCAAAACACCGACGTGCCCAATGCGCCATCGATATCCTCAGGCTCTTGTCGCCGAATTCTGGGAAGAGCATACACGTGCCAGCCGCGGCGGCACATCTAATGAATGCACGCTAGTGGGGGATATCGATGGGCAACGAAGGGAAGAATCCGTGCGAGCCAGAACAAAAGGACAGGCAGTCCGACTTGAGCCGTGAAATAAATAACTCCTGAGTACATTGCATAACAACGCGCCGTTTGAACTTTGAGTGTTTATTGTTACTTGTTAATCGTTACTAGTTATTGGTTGATCGCATCTGTTACTTGTAATTTGTTGACTTTATTTGTTAATTAGTTCTTAATAAACTATTGTTAGTTAAACTTCTGTGTATTCCTTACGCACCTATCGCGCATATCACCTCATGTCAAAGGACACGAGATCATCGGATTCGTCGAGGAAAGCCCTTCGTTCAGAAAGTAAGGGAAATTGGCGTTGCTGCTAATTGGTCAATCTCCATATCAGTGGTTAGAAAAAGATGCTAGCCACCCTCGGGGGAAAGTTGCTAGTTGGAGACGCCGTTCGTTGAAAAATAGGTCTCTCCTATCTTCCCGTAGCTGGGACAAATACTGTTTGTTTGAAGGACTTTAGTCAACTAAATCCTAAGATTTATAACGGGCCCTCAGGCTAGCTGAACATGTACTGCGGAGACGCATCGACATCTGACAATCATGTTACTCGAAGAATAGGGTCTGCGTGTGGCGAGCTACGGGACAGAGACCGTTGGAATGTTTACTGTCGCGTGCCGCCACGAATATTTCTTTTAAGGAGAGCTATAGAATTACTCCATACCTTTGTTAGACAAAGCGTTCATGCCGTGACCGCGGCTACGTTCGGCGACTGGCTGTCGCCTCGAGCCCAAGCTCATTATCACAAATCTCGAACAATTACAAATCGGATTGAATAACTACAATTGTTTAATTACAGCTATAGTAGACTCTAGGTTACAATGTTGCGGGATTATTCAAAATTCCAAAAGCTCCGGTGTTCTTTCATCTCCGACATATATATATATATCTATATCATATATCGTTGTTGGCACTTTTCGCAAATGTTCCTTGCAACAATATGCCATCGTTTGGCATCAAAAGTGTTAATTTTATATGCATTAGATTATTATAAATTGATATTGTAAATTTAATGCAGGTTGATATTGATTTGTTTATGACTTTAACTAATGATGATTTAATTGAAATTGGTATAAAAAATGCAGCTGACAGAAAAGCTACATTAGAAGTGATAAATAGATCATAAAAAATCTGTGATACAAAAAGAATTTATTAGCATTTATTAATTATATCTGATTATATGTTATTATTTTATTTGTTATATACTAAAGCTGCTTTAATATATATACGTAAAAATATAATATGTTATGTTATAGCATATTGGTAATACTTTTTATACTAACTGACAGGAATAAAAACCAGTTTATTATTGAAATAATATATTTAGAGTCAATAACGATTTGTGTCTTGAACATACCTCTAGTTTAAAATTTCTCAAAATTTGTTCCAATCTACCAATTTGAGAAAATTGTTTATGCGTTATAACAAATATATATATCTTATGTTTCTGTAGCCATTACTGGTGAAGCAATAACGTCAGATATTAAATGCATAAGTAATCTAAAATTTTATTCTTAGTAAAATATAAAGATCGTTATTAAGATAATATTATGGAATAGAAAATTTTTGATTCGCAGAATTGGCCCTTGACTTACCGGCATTTCATTGTTTGCCAATGAAAATTTGATTTTGCCGATGCACCATGAACTTCAACAAAATCAATTTCGCAAATTGCACAACATAGGTTACTCATTTCCGGAAATCAGTTCTGCCCGAGCAGTCAAGCTATGCGGACGTGAGAACCAGTGCCTCCGTAAGTGCGACAAGTGGGAAAGAAAAGTGAAGTGTAACACAACCATTATAATAAAACTAAAGGATGGAAAACATCCAAAAAATACCAACTATAAAAATCCTAAACAAAGGCGAAACATATGCCATAAACAGAGGAATAGACCAACAGTGCTCAAATAAACCAACAAGTGAAGTGGATTGCTCAGATACAAACGAAATAGCGATGGAAATTACAAGAAAAGATGACGAAAAAGATAATACTAGCAATGTTCCACCACATTACAACGAAAGCTGGAAGACTGTAACTCCCAGCAAAAAACGAAGGATAAACACAAGCACAAATGCTAAGAGGACGATAGAATCAGAAGGACAAAAATGGCTACAGGAAATTCCTATACATAACTCCTTCAGCTCACTGCCAGAAGAGATGGATGTAGACCCAGCTGATAAACCAATAACAAACATTCCTAAACCTCCACCAATCTTCATTGATGCTAAAATAATAGATCCTCTCATCGAACTGCTAAACATCACGGCAGGAAAAGAAAATTACACCATCAAACAACTCAAACTAGAACAGGTAAAAGTACAAACCTTTACCCCAGAAATATATAGAAAAGTAACAAAAGCGCTAAAGGAAAAAAACGCCGGGTATCATACCTACCAACCCAAATCTGATAAAAGCTACAAAGCAGTAATCAGAGGCTTACATCCTAAATCGAACACAAACAACATATGTGAGGAATTAGCCAAAATCGGACACCAGGTGAGAACGATCAACAACATAACCAGATTTGACACCAAGCAACCACTACCGCTATTTTTAATAGAACTAGAACTTAAAAATAATAACAAAGAAATTTTCGAAATTAAGAAAATTTTAAACACGATAATTACAGTTGAGCCACCCAGACACAAAAAAGACATACCGCAATGTATGAGGTGTCAACAATATGGGCATACAAAAAATTACTGTAACAGAAACCCGGCGTGTGTCAAATGCGCAGGAAAGCACCTAACAGCTAACTGTCCACACACGGGAAAAATAAATAACGCAAAGTGTTTCAATTGCGGTGGAAATCACCCAGCTAGCTATAAAGGCTGCCTAGTCAGAAAACAGCTACAAAGCAAACTTTTCCCGCCGATAAGAAACAGGACACACAACAACTTCCAAATGCAGCAGGACAACACAGAATCAGTGACAACGCCAAAACCGCAATACGTAATAAACAATAACCACAGTAACACCGTTAGCAGACGAAGCTACGCGCAAGTAGTCAACCGGTCATTACCCAAAGAAAATCAAGAACAAATCAATCATAGCAACGACGCTCTAGAAATCAAAGAATTACTGAAACACTCCATAAAAAACACCGAAATGCTCACAAAAATGATAAGCGAACAAAACGAAGCCATCAGACAGCAAACTCAACAAATAACAGTTATGCTGCAAATACTTACTAACATGCTGAGCAAAAAATAAAAATAGACACGCTCAAAATAGCAGCCTGGAACTCTAACGGCCTACAACAAAGGGCCCTAGAAGCTAAAACATTCCTGTATAGCAACAATATAGATATACTGCTTGTTTCGGAAACACATTTCACTGTAAAGAGCTATTTAAAAATCCCGTACTACATCATATACGACACCAAGCATCCCTCAGGAAAAGCACAAGGAGGGACGGCAATAGTAATAAAAAACGACATTAAACACCACTTACACAGCCAGGTTAGTAAGGAACATATACAAGCAACCACCGTTACTGTACAAACTAACAGCAACCAACTACAGTTGTCGGCAGTATATGTACCACCGCGTCACAAAGTTACATCCCAAATGTGGGAAGAGTACTTTAGTCACTTGGGTGACAGGTATATTGCAGCTGGCGACTATAACTCAAAGCACACACTATGGGGATCAAGAATCACCACACCTCGAGGTAGAACCTTGGAAAAACACATTAAAAATAATAACCTCAATATATTATCCACAGGAAGACCGACATACTGGCCGATAGACCTGAGCAAAATACCCGACCTACTGGATTTTGCAGTTACAAAGGGACTAAACGCAAATAGACTAAACATAGCACCCAGCCTCGAGCTTACCTCCGACATTACGCCCATAATAATAACATACAGTATTAAGCCATTACTTTACAGCAACTCAGAGACGTTATGTAATAAAACCACCAACTGAGAAACATTTAAAGAAATAATAGAAAGCAAAATCAGCTGCAACATCCCACTGAAAACACCTGAACACATCGATCAAGCAGTAACAACATTGACAGAAACTATTCAGGAAGCAGCAAGGGCAACCACTATACCTGAAACAACCAACAGACAAACAAAAACAATTCCACTAGACATCCTCGACAAAATCAGAGAAAAAAGAAAAGCGAAAGCAAAATGGCAAAAACACAGAACAAAAGAAAACAAAAAACACCTAAACAAACTTGCAAAGGAAATAAAAAACAAAATAAAAGAACACAATAACAACGAGTTCACAAAATTCATAGAGTCACTATCTGCACACGAGAACTCCAACTACTCCCTTTAGAAAGTCACAAAAAAAAATAAAGAAGCCAATAAAACTAGTCCCAGCAATCAGAAAAACAGATGATACATGGGCAAGAAGCAACGAAGAACAAGATGAAGAATTTTCCAACTACCTAAGCAACATATTTACACCACATAATATCAATAATAGCAACCACAACTGTCATATGGACGAGGATGAGGTAATCACTAGTACTGCAACTGACAATCCTTACATCATACCTAAAACAACAGCACATGAAATTAGAAACATAATCGAGAAAACAAAAAATAATAAGGCACCAGGAATTGACCTAATCAATGGTATAATCTTGAAAAACCTTCCTCCAAAAGCGATACGACTAATTACAATAATTTTCAATGCAATATTAAGAATCCAATATTATCCTAAATTATGGAAACTAGCACAGATCATAATGTTATCTAAACCAGGCAAAGACCCACACCAATCAGCATCTTACAGACCAATATCACTACTTCCCGTATTTTCCAAAACACTAGAAAAAATAATTTACGCCCGCTTAAAACCAATAATAGAGAAGGAAAAATTAATACCAGATCACCAATTTGGATTCAGAAACAAACACTCCACGATAGAGCAAATGCACAGACTCACAAATGAAATAATTCTAGCATTAGAAAACAAACAATACTGCACAGCCCTCTGTATGGATATCGAGAAAGCATTTGACAAAATAAACCACAATAGTCTACTTCAATCAATCAGAAAACAATTCCCGGAACAGATATACCATTTAATCAAATCTTACTTAAGCAACAGAACTTTTTCAGTAAAAATTAAATACACATACTCTCAAGTTAAAGACATCAAGGCAGGGGTTCCGCAAGGAAGCGTCTTGGGACCAATTCTATACAAACTATACACGGCCAACATACCAACAACTACCAATAGCAAAATACTGACATTTGCGGATGACACTGTTGTACTAGTCAGGCACACTAACCCTGCAATAGCAGTCACATTACTACAAGAACATATTGTAAAAATAGAAAAGTGGCTTCAAGTTAAACAAATTAAAGCGAACCCTGATAAATGCAACCACATTACATTCACACTGCGAAACCAGATACCACCAAACATTACACTCAACGGCACGCATATAATACAAACAAGGCAAGTCAAATACCTTGGACTCCACTTTGATACACGATTCACATGGAAACAACATATTAAATCAATAATAAGCAAAATACAGATAGCAAGGAGACAGATGTACTGGTTAAAAAGTCGAAAATCTAAACTGAGTACAGAAAACAAATTAAACATTTACAAAACCATTATAAAACCAATCTGGACGTACGGAATACCACTATGGGGAACAGCATCAATGAGCCATATAACCAAATTAGAGGCAATGCAATCTAAAATACTCAGAACAATAGTAAACGCCCCATGGTACGTTAGAAACGAGGATATAAGGAAAGACCTTGGAATACCAACGGTCAAGGAAGAGATTAGCAGATTCGCAAGAAGATACAAAGAAAGAATAGCAACGCACCCGAACCGGCTGGCAGCGGAAACGATCATCACATTCATTGAAAGGAGATTAAAAAGGAAACACCCAGCAGATCTCATAAAGGATATACCCTAACAAGCACGAAGATGGTACCCCATTGGGGGTAGCCACCCACATGCTAATCAAACAGCTAAAAAATTCTACCAAATGTCCAAATTGGACAAATTGTGAATAGGAAATATTAAATAAAAAAAAAATATGGTATAACGTTATAACGTATTATGTTATATAGTATAACGTTATAACGTATTAAGATATATAACATAACGTCATCAGGTATAACGTTATAACGTAATGCGTTATATGGTATAACGTTATAACGTAATGTGTTACATGTTATAACGTTATAACTTATTACGTTATATAGTTTAGCGTTATAACGTATTACGGTGTATAACATAAAGTTATATGGAATAACGTTACAACGTATTACGTTATATTGTATAACGTCATAACGTATTGCGTTATACGGTTTAACACTAATACGTATTACGATATATAACATAACGTTATATGGTATAACGTTGTCGGGTTTACATTAGAATTAGAGTTAGGGGCGTGAAACGAATCTTCGTTTGGATTACGTGTCGATACGCAATAGGGAAGACATTGACTAGTGCAAGTACGATTATCATAGAACTGGACAAGTAACCGCGGTAATTAGTTACTCGAGAAACTAATGACATTGATCCTAGGTTCCATAATGAATCCGCGGTCGACCGGATGATAGATTAACGTGCTCGCAAATTCTAAATCGGACTCTTTGTTAAAATGTGAAACATCCACCGAGCGTACAGACTCTAAGTAACTCGCTAATACGACATCACGAGAGAATGACTCTCCGTCGCGATGATGCTGCAGAGGAAAACTATGATGGGGCGTGTCTAAGGACACGAGATCATCTGATTCGTCGAGGAAAGCCTTCGATCAGGAAGTAAGGAAAATTGGCGTTGCTGCTAATTGGTCAATCTCCATATCGGTGGTTAGAAAAAGATGCTAGCCACCCTCGGGAGAAAGTTGCTAGTGGGAGACGCCGATCGTTGAAAAATAGGTCTCTCCTATCTTCCCGTAGCTGGGACAAAGACTGTTTGTTTGAAGGACTTTAGTGAACTAAATCCTAACATTTATAACGGGCCCTCAGGCTAGCTGAACATGTACGGCGGAGACGCATCGACACCTGGCAATCATCTTACTCGAAGAATAGTGTCTGCGTGTGGCGAGCCACGGGACAGAAACCGTTGGAATGTTTACTGTCGCGTTTCGCCACGAATATTTCTTTTATGGAGAGCTATAGAATTACTCCATACCTTTGTCAGACAAAGCGTTCATCCCGTCACCGCGGCTACGTTCGGCGACTGGCTGTCGCCTCGAGCCCAAGCTCACTATCACAAATCTCGAACAATTACAAATCGGATTGAATAACTACAATTATTTAATTACAGCTATAGTAGACTCTAGATAACAATGTTGCGGGATTATTCAAAATTCCTAAGGTTCCGGTGTTCTTTCATCCCCGACAACGTTATAACGTAATACGTAATATGGTGTAACATTATAACTTATTACGTTATATGGTATTACGTTATAACTTTATACTATATAACGTAATACGTTATAACGTTATTCCATATACCGTAGTACGCTATAACGTTTTACCATATAACATTATGCTACATATCGTAATGCATCATAACGTTATACTATATAACGAAATACGTTATATCGTCATACCACAAAACGTTATGTTATATAACGTATTGCGTTATAACGTTACTCCATATACTGTAGTACGCTATAACGTTTTACCATATAACATTATGCTACATATCGTAATGCATCATATCGTTATACTATATAACGTAATTCGTTACATCTTTGTACCTTGTAAGGTAATACGTTATAACTTTATACCATATAACGATATGTTATATAACGTCATACCTTGTAACGTTATGTTATATAACGTAATGCGATATAACGTTATACAACATAACTTAATACGTTATAACGTTATACATTCTAACGTATTACGTTATTACGTTATACCATATAACGTTATGTTGTATAACGTAATGCGATGAACCATTATACAACATAAGCTAATACGTAATATATAACGTAATACGTTATAACGTTATACCGTCTAACGTAATACGTTATAAAATTATACCATATAACGTTATGTTATATAACGTAATATGTTATAACGTTATACCATATATCGTTCTGTTATATAACCTAATATGTTATACGTTATTCTATAAGACGTAACTGTTTATAACGTTATACCATGTAAAGCTTTGTTATATAACGTAATACGTTATAACTTTATACCATATAACGTTATGTTATATGACGTTATACGTTATAACGTTATACCATATAACGTAATACGTTATAACGTTATGCTGTTACGTCCTCGTTTAAATCAAATTTAAGTTTGAATGTTATTTAAATTAAATTTCTGGAAGATTTAATTTGATATGTTTGTATAAGGAAATATTGGTTTAAAAATTTCCAATTTGAATTCGGTAGTTGCTGCCACCAGAAATAGTCTAAGGGCTATTTCAAAATATATTTTCTTTTATTGGACAATACTATTTTGAATATTTAAATGAGCACTCGAAAATTATGATTTACACGGTACTGAGCCATGGGTTTTCAAATCGCGAATCAGTTATTGGTAGTTTTATTCAATGTTATATACATAGATTTTTGAACTATATATATATATATATATTCGTCCTTATATGCGAGTCTATTAGTCGTCCCCTTATTTAATAATATTTTATGTTAATTTCTTATTACCTTCGTAGTAGCGTGCGTTGATTGGTGTGTTCGAGTCCTTTTCTCGCGTTAATTGGCGCATAGTAGTTTTGTTTCTTCGTTACGGCACGTGCGGAGCGCGGGACGTGACACCCCCGCCCTTGGAGTTCAAATTTCCGCCGGAAATTTGACTGATGGTGTCTCTGAGTTCGCTCAGGGCGGATGTAGATGCTGTTGGTGATTGAGTTATTGTAGCTGTTGGTGTTATTGATATTCCTTGAGGTTGTGCTGTTTGATCGTTGACATTTCGTCCCCTTTTTAGGTATAATAGCAGGTGGGTGACTGAGCCCCATATTGCTCCGAGTAGTGCGAGTCCGCATCCGTAAGTCTCGCGTAATTGATATCCATGTATAACTATGTCTACTATTGCTTTTATTATTTTCAGTATTATAAAGATTCCAAGTATCGCTGCGCTAACCGTTCCGAATTCCATAAAACCTGTCCATATTTTCGATGCAGTATTCTTTACTATTGTCGCTAGTGCGTTTTCATCCATGATTCCCAAGATATTTACCGTTCCAGGGACTATTACTTTTCCCGTTGCTCCTCTGGCCAGTGTGTTTAATATTGCTGTTTTCTCAGCTGGGAACATGACGTGGTCTCGTAGTGTATCCAGGTCCCGTTGGGTATATATTCCGCTTGTGGCCAATGATGCTGGTGCTGAATATTGCCATGTTTGGCGTGTGTCTGGGCGGAGTTCTTGTGGTGCGATTGCCTCCATCGGTTTTGGTACGAACTTGTGCCATAATCCGTCGATGTTGTATAGCGTGGGTAGAACTGCACTACATTCTCTATGATTTCCATGTTGAGTTAGGATGTGTGTTTTTGGTGTTAAAAATGCGGTACGATTTCCTTGCCAAACAGGTAGCTCCGAATAGCATTCCGTTGTATGTCGTATTTTTA
Organism: Bombus hypnorum; assembly: GCA_911387925.2. Classification (NCBI taxonomy): domain Eukaryota; kingdom Metazoa; phylum Arthropoda; class Insecta; order Hymenoptera; family Apidae; genus Bombus; species Bombus hypnorum. The sequence continues at coordinate 6,493,289 of OU427027.1, forward strand.
CCTGCACTGGAATACATTTGACTATATGGACTGCTTCTCCTGCGATCAATGCCATATGTCCTGGGGTTTTGGTTATTGTATAAGCGAATTCGTCGGGCAGAAGGGTTGCTAAACTTAAAGCATTTTCTATTACTTTCTTTTCAGTGGTGCACCTTTGTGTCAATACATCATGGTATAGTGCCGTCATTTGTCTTTTAATGTGCTTCTCTACATAAACGAATTTAGAATTGACGTATGTGAATATATCTAAATTTTCGACTGCTGTCTTGCGTTTGGATATGAACGTATTTCCTTTTGTTGTCTCCAACAGGAACAATTTAGGGTGCTCTGTGGATAGTAAAGTGTATCCGCACAGGGGTTGTTCTCCGGTTTTAGTCAATGCAAAGGTTACTTCTTGTGTAGTTAGTGCGTAGACTGGTTGTGCCGGTTCCCTATTGGTTTTTATTTCCTGGATCCTTGTGGCAGTTCCTTCATATAGCACATCATACTGATCGAATTTACATGGTGAAGGTGGTTGTGGTTGCCAATAGGTATACCCGTCTTCAGCGTCCAGACAATTTCCTTCGCTGAAGGCACATGCCGTTCCTGATTTCAGTAAAATTTTATTGGCTTCAATTCGTACTGGCACAACTCCTGATCTTAAACTTATCTTTATTGTGGCTTGTACGACGACACCTTCCCAGCTCCCGTATGGGTCTACGTACTGTGTCCCCTGGCAGCTGCCGTCGTTCGTTAGTTTGCCGGCTAGGACAAGTGATCTTGTTTCTGTTGCGTTGTCCTTTAGGCCTACTATAAGGTTCTGTGGCCCGAGTGAGAACGTGCCATCTTGGTGCATCCTAGCGCATTGTTGAGCGGTCGTTTCATGGAGGTATTCGGCAAATCCGTTATGTACTGCTGCTGTGTGGGAGTGCATGCCACAGTAATATATAATTCGTGTTATTTGCACTTTGCATTGCCTCACACTGGTAAATTCGAATTCCGAGAGTTGCAGTAGTTGGATGTAAGTATCTTGGTTTTCTGTTATCACGGGTTGTATGCTGCAGTCCCCAATGGAGTTTAAGGAGATGGTTGTAACGTTGAGGTGATTGCCATTGCAGTCGTATCCTATCAGCCCATATGCTATTTTGATGAGGGTAAGTACGATGACCAGGTGATTCATCTTCCTATTAACAATTTATTAAATCGTTTCTTACTCTTGGATTTATTAATGTGAGTGAATAGAAAAGGGAACTTACGTATAAATGCAAGTCTTGTGACTATTGTTTATTTGTAGTTTTTATATGTATATGTTATCAGTAGGAGTAAATATAAATATATATTTATACGTGTATGTATTGGTAGGTATTATAAGTGGGATTTGTTTTGTAATTATACATATATATATGTGTATATATATTATCGATAGAAATAGGTATTACGAATGCTGCTTGTTTTATATGTGTGTGTGTCGATAAATGTGACGAACTTATTTTATAAGTCGTGCGCATTATCGATGGGAGTGCTATAGGTAGCGTTTGTTTTATAAACATGCATGTATATATATCGGTAACTATAGATGGAATTTGTATACTTTGCTGTAGGTGTTGGTTATTTTACAGTCGGATGACATAGGTATTCATTTGTGTGTAACATACAAATATTTCTATAGTACAACAGCGCGGGTTATTGTTCCTCGGACTAAGAAATCTCTTTCGAGGTGAGTTAGGTCGTCATAAACGTTCGTGCACCGAATACAAGATATAGCAGGTTGTAGTTCCGCTATATCTATGTCGCATATATTACAGTACGATATTCGGGTGCTTGCAGGTATTCCGCATAGGAAATGGCTTGGCTGGTCATCATATAAGTCCTGGTCGTCTGGATCTAAGAGGTCGAAACAATCTTGACAAATAAAATGGTTATCGGAATAATAGACGTTGAGCAACAGTTGAGCACAGAGGCAGGACTCAATTCCTTCCGTTTCCTCTGGATCGAATGCAAGCGTGAGCATCTCTTGATTTTCTACGTGTGAATCGATGAATTCGCCATCCATTCTGTACATATATATGTAGTAGTTAGTAAAAATTATATATACATATTTATTTATGTGTTTAAATTTTAAATTTAAATTTCCTAAGTTTAAATCTCTTTCACCCCTCTCTCTTCTCTCCCTTTATATATATAGCTGATATTTTTATATATTTTTTTTTTTTTTTTTTTTTTTTTTTTTTTTTTTTTTTTTTTTTTTTTTTTTTAATATTCTTATTACGATGTTATGTCTCATTATATATATATTTATAGCCGACGTATAATCAAATGGATTAAGTTTGATTTCGTGTTTATGACGATATGCCTAATTATGATATGTGTTTCAGTGCATATATGTGAAGTGCGTGCGACGGGTTTCCAAAATGGTCGCTCGCATGTGTCTTTGTAAGGCGTTAGTTACTGTCGACGATATCGTGTTGCTGGAATAGCTAATTGTTTGTTAATCGTTGTGGTTTTGTTTACTGGGTGCCGTGTAGTTGAAGGGGAAACATGTTATTTGTGTTTATAATGATAATATGCGCCTCATAGCACATGCGCGAATATTATTTTGTGTTCGCCGGGAATTTTCAAATGGCTATTCGCGTGTATCTTAGTGAGGGTTCAGTTACCTGTTATGCAGGATTTCAAAATAATTATTTACTTGTGTTAAATTGTGTTTAGTGAGGGATGAATAATATTGTTTTATGTTCATCGTAATGCGTGTACTAACTGTGTGTTATTTTAATGTAGTAGCGTGGATTATATTATTGTTGAATTTATTAGTTGCTAATAGGGTCGTTTTAATTAATCCATTTTGGTTAATTTCCAGCCTGTTTCCGTGATTGTTGACTATTTTATTATTATTTTCTCTCTTTTCTTCCCCTCCTTTTGTGTTGCTTGTACCTGTTATTTGTTGTTACTTTGCGTATGGTACGTATGAATCTATGCATGGCTGATTAAAGTTTGTTAAATTAATGTTGTAGTTTTCAGGTTCCATTTCCTTGATGTTACGTCGCTTACCTGGAACGTTCCTACAGCTTTACCTGGTTCTTTGTTATACTTGGGGTATTTCCTAGGGGTGTCTTCAATTGTCTTGCATCTGTGAGCATAAGGTATTATTTAATTCATTTAGTTTAGTACATGTGCAATGCATTGTGTGAGTGGCCGCTCTTTGTGCTTACAACTCCATTTCGATATTACGTAGTATAATATTCTTCTATTCTGGTTATATTTATTATTAACCTTCGGTTCACCTATCTTAATTATTATTTAATCACTTCCTATATTCCCTTTTCCCTCTCAAAATATATATATATATATATATCATATATTATATTTTTTTTTTCTCCCCTTTTTTTTTTTTTTTTTTTTTTTTTTTTTTTTTTTTTTTTTTTTTTTTTTTTTTGCAAACCTAGATCTTATAAGTTAGAGTTTATCCATTATATTATTGTTTATGGTTACCTAGTGCTTATTCTGCAGGTCTACGTCCTGTGCTGCTTGTGCTAAACACCTATGCAGCATGCATTTGGTGGTACTGGGTTCTCCGACGCACCTTCGGTAGTCGTTATGAGTGTTTTCCGCTATTGTAAGTATTAAAAGGGGGGGGGGGGGGAAGGGATATCTAATCGGTTTAAGTCAATGGGTATTGTAAGGTGTCAGCGATCGCTGTTGTGTATTATAGTGTTTTATTTCATAATACAATATTTTAACAATATTATATAAAGTAGCATAGTATGATACCTTTTATTATGGTCACATTTATCATTGATATTTGATCAACTTATCTTATAACCTTTTCCATATTTGTTAACTAATTTTATTTCTTTTATATTGAGGCCACTGCGTCATCCTTGAACACGGGGTGGGTACATAATTTATTCCTGCGGGGTTCATGCATGTATGCTTCCTCGTATGGTGTTTTGGTTGTTCACAAGGTAACTTCCACTTTTACTGTTTTTGTTAGTTATTGTATGAACACATCTTATAATCCGACACTAATCGGAGCACACATAATAGTTTTTCTTTTCCTTTTAGATCTCTACTGTTTGTATTGCTCGATGAATAGCGTCACACGTCCCTTTGGTATAACCACTGTATTGTTATGATTTCTAGTAATATTGCATTTCGTATTGAGACAATTGGAATTAATTCATTTATTTATTTCAGCTGGCTGTCATATTTCATGCTCCGCGAATAGGGATACATAACCTATATTTGTACATACACTTCTTTATTCACAAGGTAACTTTCACTTGTAGTTATTTTATTTATTTATTGGATGAACATGGTTTATAACTAAACACTAATCAGAGCACACATAATAGTTTTCTTTTCCTTTTAGGTCACTACTGCCTGTGTTACTTGATGAGCGGCACTACAACACACTACTGCAATACGTTGCCCACTGAAATCATTTTATTTATTATTTATTTCGGTTATGCGCTAGTTTTAACTTGTTTAAGTGCACTGTTCGCGGAATCTCTTTCACCTGAATCCTAACGTTTTGGTTTTCTAAGATTTCCAACACTCTGTGTGGTCCTGTATATTGATTACAAAATTTTCCTTTACTGGGTTCTTTTAGTAGATACACCAGGTCTCCTACCTTGAAATTTTGCGGGTTGATATGTCTATCGTAGTATTCTTTGGACCTCAACTTGGATTTCATCAAATTTTCTCTCGCTAACTGTTGCACAGTGTTGATTTTATCGAACAAGTCTCTGAGATATTCCGCATATGTGGATTCCATGTTTTCTTCAATTATCATTTCACCGGCGGGTTCTCTGGCTAAATGACCGAAAACTAATTCATGTGGGGAAAATTTTGTTCCTTCGTGTACAGAGGTGTTATAAGAAAACATGGCTAATTCTACCCATTCATCCCAGTTCTTGGAATTTTCGATGTACAATTTGAGATATTCAATCAATACGTGATGCGATCTTTCGATCGAACCATTACTTTGCGGGTGATATGCTGTCGTAGTGAATTGTTTTATACGAAATTTTTTTGCTACCTTTTTCATTAGGATGGATGTAAAATTCGCTCCTTGGTCGGTCAGGATTGCCCTTGGCGAGCCAAATCGACAAATAAATTGCTTTATGAAGGCGTCAGCTATTTCGGCTGAAGTGATTCTCCTGATCGGAATTCCGAGCGAGTACTTCGTTAGTAAATCTTGAATGGTTAATATATATTTATTTCCCTTTTGTGTGATTGGTAATGGGCCGACTATATCCATACTAATTTTATCAAAAGCTTTACCCGGTGTATCTGTGAGCACCATTGGTTGTTTAGTTTTTATTCTAGTAAGTTTCTTTAATTGGCACTCGTTACATGTTCTTATGTAATCTTGGATTTCCCTTTTCATGTTTTCCCAGTAGTAGTGTTGTCGTATCCTTTGGTAGGTTTTCGTTACTCCTTTGTGTCCCGCTACGGATGATTCGTGCTTTTCCCGTATTATATTACTTCGTATTTCTACTGGTGGGGTAATTACTTCTCCGGTGCAGATGGTAATAGTTATCGTTTTTCCTAAAAAGACTTCTTTTAGTTTCCTGATTATATGTCGCCAGGGTATTTCTTCCAAACTTCCTTTGCTAATGCTGAAGGACATTAATTGTTTCTCATTTACTACATCTAGCAAGGATTTTAGTGAATTTAGTAAATTCTCGGACGTTATTGGGATATGTCTGTTTTCCTTCACAGGTAGAGATATTATTTGCTTTCCCGAGTCCCAATTTAGTCTAGCCCTTTCTAACGTCAGATCTTCGTAACGTGGTAATTTCCCCGTTTCCTTCATTTCCATGGCTCCCCTATCTACAGGATCTCCTTTTATGTCAATAAAAATTACTTTATTGTCGTTTACTTTTGCTATTGAGTCTCTTGTTTCGGAAATTTTTACTTCTGTAATTATTGTAGGTTTAGCTTTTCCTTCTTGTTGTTGTGGAGGCTCGGAACATGACAGGGAAGACTCTTCCTCGCTCGCTGTTTCGGCCTCGCTTGTTTCTTGAACAGATGCTTCATCGGTGTTTCCGGTTGTTTGGTCAAAATTTTCCACGGGGGGTTTGTTTATGGTAAAATGTTTTTGAATGAACAATTTTTCCTTGTTTCTCAGTTCGTGGGGTGGAGGTAATTTATGTGGTTTAACCTTAAGTATAGGAGAATTTTCTATTGAGGTATCTAATTCGAGCCGTTTTGGGGCAGGATACTGGATCGACGAGTCTTCTGCTCTTTTCCTGATTGGCAGGCAGACCTCCGGGGGGTTTCTAGACAATGCGTCCGCATTTGCGTTCGCCCTGCCTTCCTTATATACGATATCAAATTCAAAGTCCGATAATTTTAGCTTCCATTTCCAAATTCTCGAAGTAGGATCCTTGATAGAATGCATCCATACTAGGGGTTTATGGTCAGTTACAATAGTAAATTTCCTTCCATATAAATACGGTCGGAAGTGCATGGCGCTATAAACGATTGCCAAACACTCCTTCTCTATAGTAGAGTAATTTTGCTCGGCGGAATTTAACAGTCTTGAGGCATATGCAATAGGTAAATCCTTTCCTATTGGTCCTTGACTCAGCACGCCGCTTATTGCATAACCTGATGCGTCTGTCGTTAGGTTAAAAGGTTTAGAAAAATCTGGATATTGCAGAATGGGTTTTGTCATTAGCGCTATCTTTAAGTCGTTGAATGCATTTTCCTGATTTTCTGTCCATTTGAAGGGAGTGTCTTTCTTTAATAATTGTGTCAATGGTTTCGCGACTTTGGAAAAATCGGGTATAAACCTTCTATAGTATCCTGCTAGTCCCAAAAACTGTTTAATATTTTTTACCTTTTTAGGTCGTGGAAATTTCGATACGGCTTCGATCTTTTTCGGGTCGGGTTTTACGCCATCTTCACTAATTATGTGTCCCAAGTAATTTACCTCATGTCGTAGAAACTCGCACTTGTCAGGCTGTAGTCGTAATCTAGCTTTCCTTAGTCTTTCCATTAACTTATTAAATTTTGTTTCATGTTCTTGAAGAGACCTCGAATAAATCACTATATCGTCCAAATAGACAAATAGTTCTATACCTTGCAATCCAGATAAGACTGAATTCATCAGGCGTTGAAATGTTGCTGGGGCATTTTTTAGTCCAAAGGGCATTCTTTTGAATTGGAAGTGTCCGTATGGTGTCGAGAATGCAGTTTTATGGGCGTCTTCCGGGGACATACGGATCTGGTGAAAACCTGATGCTAAGTCAAATGTGGAAAAATATTTTGCGCTTCCTAATTGATCCAATATTTCCGTGATGTTGGGGAGTGGGAAAGCATCACCAATCGTTTTATCATTCAGTTTCCTGTAATCAATGACTAATCTCCAACGTTTATTTCCTTGCGAATCGGGTTTTTTAGGTACAATCCATAGCGGTGAATTGTATGGAGATATTGATGGTTCCACGATGTCTGTGTCTAGTAGTTCCTGGATTTGTCGATTTATTTCCTCTCGGTGTACTGGTGGGTAACGATACTGCTTAGTATTGACTGGTATATCATCCGTCGTAATTATTCTATGTTCTAGAATTCCAGTTGCTTCCAGCGTTTCTCCTGGAATATGAAATCTATCTTGATTATTACGAACTAATTTTTCGACGTTTTTCCTTTCCTCTTCGTTCAAGTGTTCAAGTCGTAGCAATTCAATTATTTTGTCAGATCTGCTTTCCTTTGGTTTTGAAATTGCGTTACACACCGTACTAGGGAGCGGGGAGGGGTTTTCGAATTCCTTGATTACCATTGTTGGTGTTGTAAATTCATAGTCTCTTGAAGTAGTATTTATCACTCTCAAATAACCCTTTCCCTTATGATTTCTCACAACTGCGTTACCGAAATAAATCCCCTTGATCGGCTCAATTCTGGGAATAAATCCCTCTTTTATCTCTGGATTTGCTATATTTATTGAGCATGTTATCGAACTTCGTTTCGGTATGATTATTCTATCTTTAGTATCGAAGGGAATATAAACATTTCCCCATTTGACATACCTTTTCTCGTAGTCTAAACGAGCCTTGCACCCTGCAAAAAATTCGGATCCTAAGATTCCGTCTTGATCGATCAGCAACGAATCATCAACTACATGAAAAATAACTGGATGGCCCGCAACCTGTATTACTGTCTGCCCTAGGGAGACCAGGCTCGTCGCCGTAATTCCTCGCACTTCGACTGATTTCTTTTCGTTGATGACAGCTGAATCGGGTAACGCGGGTTTCTTAATGATATTAATTTCTGATCCAGAGTCTAATAATAAGGTCGTTTTAGTTTTTAAATCCGGGGAAACTATTCGCGCAGTTGGAGTTATTGGTGATTCATTTAGTTTTATTGAAATAATCCGGAGAGGTCGTCTTCCGAATCTGAGTCCGACTCCTGGTGATTTTCCTTCGTCGGTTGTTTCCGCATTAATTTTTCCCTTTGGCTTTGAAATTCCGGATTTTCTGCTTGCGTTTTCGTATGACTGTGAGATGACTCCCCCACGGTATTCAATGGTTGTTCCTTTGATTTTACTGTCTGCATTACGTTCGCTCTGTCTCTTATTGCGGGTTGTGAAATCGATCTCGTGGGGGTGGCTGGCCTTGATCTGTTTGTTACGGTAGGCACTGGCCTTCTTGTCGCTGCTTGCACTCTTGGGCGATTCGGGGTATCGTTCCTTCGAGGCTCGCCCCAATCTCTCGAAGGACGTGTTTGGTTTCCCGATTGCCTTGAAGCATAAGGTATGATTATTCCGGCATCTACTCGGGCTTTAAATTTATAGCAATCTCTTACTAGATGTCCAGGTTTTTTACAATAATTACATGTGATAGTGTTTTGTCTCGAATCGTTTGAATAATTCCGTGATGGAGGTACTGATCTTCGGTCTTGGCGGTTATTCCTGATATCGTTGTTAGTGTTCGGGGAACGCACACTGTCACGTTTGTAAATGTTCGGGTGCGTCGGTCGTTGGGGTCGCGTTCTATCATTTACTTGCTTTAATTCTCGTGTTGCCTTTACGGCTTGACGATACGCGTCATCTAAGGTGTGATACCCTGCTATCTTTACTCGTATATATACTTCATTCGGGAGTCCCTTAACGAAGGCCTCCCTCGTTTCCCAATCTATTGTATCTTGAATGTCGGGGGGTATAATGCCGTAGCCGCCTCTCTCTCCGTCCATTATCGCTAGCCTGAGATTTCGAACCCGATCCATATAGTCTAGTATGTCCTCCCCGGGTTGTTGAAATATTGTTCCTAATTCTCCCCTATATTCGTTAAGGGATTTCTTCGGGCCGAACAGATCTTTTAATTTGTTCCCGAAATCATTTAAATTTACCAATTCTGTGTCTTCGACGGCGAGAAACGCGTGACCGCGAAGCTTATTTACTAGTAATTTTACTAACTGGGGTTCTTGATATCTACCAACCATGCTGCGTGCGCGCTCGCATGCTCTTAAGAATTGAAATACCGAGGGTCGATGTCCGTCGAACACTGGTACAGACTCGATCGCGTCTTTTAATTTAATCGGTTGGGAATATCCACCTGGCTGTACCGTCTCTTGTTGAGTTGTCGGTTGCGATATGGGTGAATCAGGTTCCCTTCTTGTTTTGAATTCGAGCATGTTGTTTTGTAATTCATTCATTTTTGCACTCATATCGCGGAAATTCGCGTCCCATGCTTTAAGTTTTTCGGCTAATGTCAACACTACGTCTTCGTCCAATGATTCTAATTTAGTCGCCATTATTATTTCGGTATTGGTCTGTCAATAACCGTAACAACTTTAATCCTCTGTGGAGCGTATCCCACCGCTGCCACCAAAAATTTATTTAAGAATCTGTTACGTCCTCGTTTAAATCAAATTTAAGTTTGAATGTTATTTAAATTAAATTTCTGGAAGATTTAATTTGATATGTTTGTATAAGGAAATATTGGTTTAAAAATTTCCAATTTGAATTCGGTAGTTGCTGCCACCAGAAATAGTCTAAGGGCTATTTCAAAATATATTTTCTTTTATTGGACAATACTATTTTGAATATTTAAATGAGCACTCGAAAATTATGATTTACACGGTACTGAGCCATGGGTTTTCAAATCGCGAATCAGTTATTGGTAGTTTTATTCAATGTTATATACATAGATTTTTGAACTATATATATATATATATATTCGTCCTTATATGCGAGTCTATTAGTCGTCCCCTTATTTAATAATATTTTATGTTAATTTCTTATTTAACTTCGTAGTAGCGTGCGTTGATTGGTGTGTTCGAGTCCTTTTCTCGCGTTAATTGGCGCATAGTAGTTTTGTTTCTTCGTTACGGCACGTGCGGAGCGCGGGACGTGACAATGCTATATAACGTAATACGTTATAACGTTATTCCATATACCGTAGTACGCTATAACGTTTTACCACATAACATTATGCTACATATCGTAATGCATCATAACGTTATACTATATAACGTTGTGTTATATAACGTAATACGTAATAACGCTGTGCTATAAAACGTAATTGTTTACAGCGTTATACCAAATAACGTTATGTGACATAACGTAATGCGTTATAACGTTATGTTATACAACGTAATAAGTTATAACGTTATACCATATAACGTTGTGTTATATGACGTAATGCGTTATAACGTTATACTATATAACGTAATACGTTATAACTTTATACTATATAACGTAATACGTTATAACGTTATACCATATAAGGTTATGTTATACAACGTAATGCGTTATAACGTTATACTATATAACGTTGTGTTACATAACGTAATACGTAATAACGTTGTGCTATAAAACGTAATTGTTTACAACGTTATACCATGTAACGTTATGTTACCTAACGTAATGCGATATAACGTTATTCAACATAACTTAATACGTTATAACGTTATTCATTCTAACGTATTACGTTATTACGTTATACCATATAACGTTATGTTGTATAACGTAATGCGATGAACCATTATACAACATAACCTAATACGTAATATATAACGTAATACGTTCTAACGTTATACCGTCTAACGTAATACGTTATAAAATTATACCATATAACGTTATGTTATATAACGTAATATGTTATAACGTTATACCATATATCGTTCCGTTATATAACCTAATATGTTATACGTTATTCTATAAGACGTAACTGTTTATAACGTTATACCATGTAAAGCTTTGTTATATAACGTAATACGTTATAACTTTATACCATATAACGCTATGTTATATTACGTTTTACGTTATAACGTTATACCATATAACGTAATACGTTATAACGTTATGCTATATAACGTAATACGTTATAACGTTATTCCATATACCGTAGTACGCTATAACGTTTTACCACATAACATTATGCTACATATCGTAATGCATCATAACGTTATACTATATAACGTTGTGTTATATAACGTAATACGTAATAACGTTGTGCTATAAAACGTAATTGTTTACACCGTTATACCAAATAACGTTATGTGACATAACGTAATGCGTTATAACGTTATGTGATATAACGTAATGCGTTATAACGTTATACTATATAACGTAATACGTTATAACGTTATACTATAATACGTAATACGTTATAACGTTATACCGTCTAACGTAATACGTTATAAAATTATACCATATAACGTTATGTTATATAACGTAATATGTTATAACGTTATACCATATATCGTTCTGTTATATAACCTAATATGTTATACGTTATTCTATAAGACGTAACTGTTTATAACGTTATACCATGTAAAGCTTTGTTATATAACGTAATACGTTACAACTTTATACCATATAACGTTATGTTATATTACGTTATACGTTATAACGTTATACCATATAACGTTATGCTATATAACGTAATACGTTATAACGTTATTCCATATACAGTAGTATGCTATAACGTTTTACCACATAACATTATGCTGCATATCGTAATGCATCATAACGTTATACTATATAACGTTGTGTTATATAACGTAATACGTAATAACGTTGTGCTATAAAACATAATTGTTTACAGCGTTATACCAAATAACGTTATGTGATATAACGTAATAAGTTATAACGTTATACCATATAACGTAATACGTTATAACTTTATACCATATAACGTTATGTTATATAACGTAATGCGTTATAACGTTATACTATATAACGTAATACGTTTTAACGTTATACCTTCTAACGTAACACGTCATAACATTACACCATATAACGTTATGTTATATAACGGAATACGTTATAACATTATACCATATACCGAGGTACGTTATAACGTTTAACCGTATACCATTATGCTACATAACGTAATGCGTTATAACGTTGTACTATATAACATAATACGTTATAACTTTATGCCTTAAGCAGATAATACATGGGCAAGAAGCAACGAAGAACAAGCTGAAGAATTTTCCAACCACCTAAGCAACATATTTACACCACATAATATCAATAATAGCAACCACAACTGTCATATGGACGAGGATGAGGTAATCACTAGTACTGCAACTGACAATCATTACATAATACCTAAAACAACAGCACATGAAATTAGAAACATAATCGAGAAAACAAAAAATAATAAGGCACCAGGAATTGACCTAATCAATGGTATAATCTTGAAAAACCTTCCTCCAAAAGCGATACGGCTAATTACAATAATCTTTAATGCAATATTAAGAATCCAATACTATCCTAAACTATGGAAACTAGCACAGATCATAATGTTACCTAAACCAGGCAAAGACCCACATCAAACAGTATCGTACAGACCAATATCACTACTTCCAGTATTCTCCAAAATACTGGAAAAAATAATTTACGCCCGCCTAAAACCAATAATAGAGAAGGAAAAACTAATACCAGATCACCAATTTGGATTCAGGAACAAACACTCCACGATAGAGCAAATGCACAGACTCACAAACGAAATAATACTAGCAATAGAAAACAAACAATACTGTACAGCCCTCTTTATGGACATCGAGAAAGCATTCGACAAAATAAACCACGATAGTCTACTTCAATCAATCGGAAAACAATTCCCGGAGCAGATATACCATTTAACTAAATCCTACTTAAGCAACAGAACCTTTACAGTAAAAATTAAAGATACATACTCTCAAGTTAAAGACATCAAGGCAGGGGTTCCGCAAGGAAGCGTCTTGGGACCAATTCTCTACACACTATACACGGCCAACATACCAACAACCACCAACAGCAAAATACTGACATTTGCGGATGACACTGTGGTACTAGTCAGGCACACTAACCCAGCAACAGCAGTCGCATTGCTACAAGAGCATATTGCAAAAATAGAAAAGTGGCTTCAAGTTAAACAAATTAAAGCAAACCCTGATAAATGCAACCACATTACATTCACACTGCGAAAACAGTTACCACCAAACATTACACTCAACGGCACGCACATAATACAAACAAGGCAAGTCAAATACCTAGGACTACACTTTGATACAAGATTCACATGGAAACAGCATATCAAATCAATAATAAGCAAAATACAGATAGCAAGGAGACAGATGTACTGGTTAACAAGTCGAAAATCCAAACTAAGCATAGAAAACAAATTAAAAATCTACAAAACCATCATAAAACCAATCTGGACGTACGGAATACCACTATGGGGAACTGCAGCAATGAGCCATATAACCAAACTAGAGGCAATGCAATCTAAAATACTTAGAACAATAGTAAACGCCCCATGGTACGTTAGAAACGAGGACATACGAAAAGACCTTGGAATACCAACGGTCAAGGAAGAAATTAGCAGATTCGCAAGAAGGTACAGAGAAAGATTAGCAACGCACCCGAACCGGCTGGCAGCGGAAACGATCACCACATTCATCGAAAGGAGATTAAAAAGGAAACATCCAGTAGATCTCATAAAGGATACACCCTAACAAGCACGAAGATGGAACCCCATTGGGGGTAGCCACCCACATGTTATATTAGTAAACAGCTATAACATTTTACCAAATGTCCTACTGGACAAGTTGTAAAATTTAAAGCAAATAAATAAAAAAAAAAAAAAAAAAAACTTTATTCCTTATACCGTTATGTTATATAACGTAATGCGATATAACGTTATACTATATAACGTAATACGTTCTAACGTTATACCTTCTAACGTAACACGTTATAACATTACACCATATAACGTTATGTAATATAACGGAATACGTTGTAACGTTATGCTATAAAGCGTAATTGTTTATAACGTTACACCATACAACGTTATGTTATATAACGTAATGCGATATAACGTTACACAATATAACGTAATACGTTATAACGTTATACCTTCTAACGTAACACGTTATAACATTATACCATATAACGTCATGTTATATAACGTAATAAGTTATAACGTTATACCAAACATCGTATTCCCCTATAACGTTATACCATATAACGTTATGTTATATTAGGTGAAGTAAAAAGTTCTGAGCGCTTTTTCGCTTTATTTCGACGATGAAATTAACATAGTCAAGATTATTCGATTTAGATTAAATATGCGCCGTTTTGTTCGATTACTTTTGTCCATTTTGAAGGCAATTTCATAATTCCGCGGTTGAAGAAGTCCTCGTCCCTATTGGTAAAAAACTTGACCAGCTCATTTTCACAAGCCTCTCTTGAGGCCAGTTTTGTACCATCAAGAAAATTTTGCAAAAACTTAAAAAGGTGATAATCGCTTGGTGCCAGGTCTGGACTGTACGGCGGATGCGATAGAACCTCCCAGCCAAGCTCTCGGAGCTTCTGACGCGTCGTTAAAGATGTGTGCGGCCTGGCGTTGTCTTGATGGAACACAACACCTTTCCTATTGGCCAATTCTGGCCGCTTCTGGTCGATCGCCTGCTTCAGTCTGGTCAGTTGTTGACAATAGAGGTCCGAATTAAGTGTTTGCCCCGATGGGAGCAGCTCATAATGGATGATTCCCTTCCAATCCCACCAAACACACAATAAAACCTTCTTGGCCGTTAATCCACGCATGGCGATCGTTTGGGCCGGCCCACCGCGATTGGACCACGATCTTTTTCGGCTGTTGTTCTCGTATGTGACCCATTTTTCATCGCCAGTCACCATCCGCTTCAAAAATGGGTCGATTTCGTTACGTCTCAACAAAGAATCGCAGGCATCAATTCGGTCCAAAAGGTTCTTTTGCGTCAATTCATGTGGCACCCATACGTCGAGCTTCTTCTTGAGACCAGCCTTATGCAAATGGTTCCAAACGGTTTTCTGGCTAATCTTCAGTTCCTGGGCAATGGAATAAGTGCTCACATGCCGGTCCTACTCGACGATTTCCATGATTTTATCCACATTTTCGACGATTGGCCTACCAGAGCGTGCCTCATCTTCGACGTCCATATTACCAGAACGGAATCGTTGGAACCACCGCTTTGCTGTTGCATTCGATACTGTACTGGGTCCATAAACAGCACAAATTTTTTTGGCCGCCTGCTCCGCCTTTTCACCTTGGTCGTAGTGGTACTGAAGAATGTATCGAATTTTCTCTTTTTTTATCTCCATTTTCGAACGCTGTAACACACAACTGGCTTCACCGAACACAAAACTGACAAAGAACCTTTTTGATGCGTAATATCACCTTGAAATCGGTGTATACTATGACTCGATGCGATGTGCACATCGTGAGATATGGCTCACTAAAGACATCTAGCGAAAAACGCTCAGAACTTTTTACTTAACCTAATATAACGTAATGCGATATAGCGTTATACTATTTAACGTAATACGTTATAACGTTACACCATATAACGTTATGTTATATTCGTAATGCGTGATAACCTTATACCATATAACGAAATACCTTTTAACGCTATACATTATAACGTAATACGTTATAACGATATAACATTTAACGTTATGTTATATAACGTAATGCGATATAACGTTATACAATATAACGTAATACGTTATAACGCTATATCTTCTAACGTAATACGTTATAACATTACACCATATAACGTTGTGTTATTTAACGTAATACGTTATAACGTTACACCATATACCAAATTCCGCTATAACACAATACCATATAACGTTATGTCATATAAGGTAATACGTTATTACGTCATACTATATAGCGTTGTCTCATATAACGTAATACGTTATAACGTTATGCCATAAAACGAAATTGTTTATAACGTTATGCCATAGGACGTTATGTTATATAACGTAATGCGTTATAACGTTATACTATATAACGTAATACGTTATATCGTTATACCATATAACGTTATGTTATGTAACGTAATGCGTTATAGCGTTATACTCTGTAACGTAATACGTTATAACGTTATAGAGTATTACGTATGTTATATATCGTAATACGTTATAACGTTACACTATGTAACGTAAAACGTCATAACGGTGTATGTTGTGAGGTAATACGATATAACGTTACACCATATAACGTTATGTTATATAACGTAATGCGTTATACCGTTATACTATATAACGTAATACGTTATAACGTTATATCCTATAACATAATACGTTATAACTTTATACCATATAACGTTATGTTATATTACATAATACGTTTTAACGTTATGCTATAAAACGTAATTGTTTATAACGTTATACTATATAACGTTATGTTATATAACGTAGTACGTTATAACGTTATGTTATATAACGTAATGCGCTATATGGTTATACTATTTAACGTAATACGTTATAACATTTCACCATATAACGTTATGTTATATAACGTAATACGTTATAACCTTACATTATATAACGTTATGTTATATAACGTAATACGTAATAACATTACACCATATAACGTTGTGTTATATAACGTGATACCTTATAACGTTATACTGTAAAACGTATTACTTTATAACGTTATGCCATATATCGTTATGTTATATAACGTAATGCGTTATACCGTTATCCCATATAACGTAATACGCTATTACGTTATACCATATAACATTATGTTATATAACGTAATACGTTACAACGTTATACCATATTTCGTTATGTTATATAACGTAATACCATATAACGTTATCTTACATAACGTAGTTCGTTATAGCGTTGTACCGTATGACGTTATGTTATATAACGTAATGCTTTATAGCGTTATTCCATATAACGTAATACGTCGTAGCGTTATACCAAAAAACGTTATGTTATATAACGTAATACGTTATAACGTTATACCATATGACATTATGTTATACAACGTAATACGTTATAACTTTATACAACATAACGTTATGTTAGATAACGTAATGTGTTATAACGTTATACTATGTAACGTAATACGTTACAGCGTTATACGATATAACGTTATATTTTGTAACGTAATGTGTTATAACGTTATACTATGTAACGGAGTACGTTATAACGTTATACCATATAACGTTATGTTATATAACGTGATACGTTATATCGTTATAATATATAACGTAATACGTTATAACGTTTTATCTTATAAGATAATACGTTATTACTTTATACCATATATCGCTATATTGTATAACGTAATACGTTGTAACGTTATACTACAATAGGTAACAGTTACAACGATACACCATATAACGTTAAGTTATATAACGTAATGCGTTATAGCGTTATGCTATATAACGTAATACGTTATAACGTTGTACCTTATAACGTAATACGTTACAACTTTATACCATATAACGTTATGTCATATAACGTAATACGTTATAACGTTATGCTATAAAACGTAATTGTTTATAACGTTATACCATATAACGTTACGTAATATAACGTAATGCGTTATAACGTTACAATATATAACGTAACACGTTATAACGTTATACCATATAACATTATGTTATATAACGCAATGCGTTCTAACGTTATACTATATAACGTAATACGTTATAACGATGTACCTTATAACGAATGTTATATAACGTAATACGTTATAACATTGTACAACATAACGTAGTTCGTTATAACGTAATAACTTATAACGTAACTCGTTATATCTCTATACCATATAACGTTGTGCTATGTAACGTAATACGTTGCAACGTTATACCTTATAACGTAGTACGTTATAACGTTATACCATATAACGTTATGTTATATAACGTAATGCGATATAACGTTATGCTATAAATCGTAATTGTTTATAACGTTGCACCATACAACGTTATGTTATATAACGTAATGCGTCATAACGTTATAATATATAACGTAATGCGTTAGAATGTTATGCTATATAACGTGTTACGTTATTACGTCATACCATATAACCTTATGTTATATAACGTAATACGTTATAACGTCATACTTCATAACGTAATACGTTATAACTTTTTACCATATAACGTTATGTTATATAACGTTATACGTTATAACATTATACTATATAACGCAATACATTGTAACGTTATACCTTATAACGTAATACGTTATAACTTTTTACCATATAACGTTATGTTATATAACGTAATACGTTACAAAGTTATACTAGAGAGCGTAATAGTTTATAACGTTATACCATATAAGGTTCTGTTATATAACGTAAAACGTTAGAGCGTTATAATGCATAACGTATTACATTATATCGTTAAACCATATAAGGTAATACTTTATAACGTTATACTATATAACGTTATACTTTATAACGTAATACATTATAACTTTATACCATAAAACGTTATGTTATATGGCGTAATACGTTAAAACGCTATCCTATAAAACGTAATATTTTATAACATTATACCATATAATGTTATGTAATAGAACGTAATGCGTTATAACGTTATATTATATAACGTAATACTTTACAACGTTATACCATATAACGTTACGTTATATAGGGTAATACGTTATTGCGTAATAACTTAAAACGTAATACGTTATAACGTTATACCATAAACGTTAGGTTATATGACGAAATACGTTACAGCGTTATACTATATAACGTAATTTGTTATAACGTTATACCATACAACGTAATACGTTATATCGTTATATTATATATCGTTATGTTATATAACGTAATGCGATATAACGTTATACTATATAACATAATACTTTATAACGTTATAGCACTTAACATTGCGTTAAATAGGGTAATACGTTATTGCGTAATAACTTAAAACGTAATACGTTATAACGTTATACCATAAACGTTAGGTTATATGACGAAATACGTTACAGCGTTATACTATACAACGTAATTTGTTATTACGTTATACCATACAACGTAATCCGTTATATCGTTATATCATATATCGTTATGTTATATAACGTAATACGTTCTAATGTTATAGCATATAAAGTTATGTTATATAACATAATCCGTTATATCGTTATACTATCAAACGTAATACTTTATAACGTTATACCATATAACGTTATGTTATATAACGTAATACGTTATAACGCCATACCATATAACGTTATGTTATATTACATAATCCGTTATATCGTTATACTATCAAACGTAATACTTTATAACGTTATACCATATAACGTTATGTTATATAACGTAATACGCTATAACGTTATACATTATATCTTAATACGTTATAACGGTATACCATATAACGTATTACGCTATAACGTTTTACCATATAACGTTATGTTATATAACGTAATGCGTTATAACGTTTGACCTTATAACGTAATACGTTATAACGTTATACCATATAACTTTATGTTATATAACGTAATGCGTTATAACGTTATACTATATAACGTAATACGTTATAACGTTTTACCTTATGACGTAATACGTTATATCATTATACCATATAACGAATCTCGCTATAGCGTTATAATATAACGTTATGTTATATAACGTAATGCGTTATATCGTTATACTATATAACGTAATACGTTATAACGTTATACCATATAACGTTAGGATATATAGCGAAATACGTTACAGCGTTATACTATATAACGTAATAAGTTATGGCATTATACCATATAACGTAATACGTTATATCGCTTTACCATATATCGTTATATTATATAACGTGATACGTTATAACGTATTACGCTATGACGTTATACCATAAGACGTTATGTTATATTGGGTAATACGTTATTGCGTTATAACTTAAAACGTAATACGTAATAACGTGATACCATATAACGGTATGTTACATAGGGTAATACGTTATTGCGTTATAACTCAAAACGTAATACGTTACAACGTTATACAATATAACGTATTACGCCTTCACTTTATACCACATAACGTTATGATATATAACGTAATGCGTTATAACGTTATACCTTATAACGCAATACGTTATAACGTTATACCATATAACGTTATGTTATATAACGTAATAAGTATTAACGTTATACTAAATAACGTTATACGTCATAACGTTATACCTTATAACAAAATGCGTTATAACCTTATACCATTGTCACGTCCCGCGCTACGCACGCGCCGTAACGAAAAACGGAAAACCATAATATACAAATAATACGAGTGACAATTCGAATATTCAAAACGAACGCACGGTACAATGAAAATGGAAATTTTTTTAATAAAGGTTAATTAAATGTAGTCATATATAGAAAATTACTATACGAGGGCAAACAACAGATAATAAAATAAAAATCGGAACTCTAACGAAATAGTAAATATAATGAGTACAACATAACCTATAATTTCATAATTCGACTAAGGATAAACTATGAAGAACCAATTAACCAAAAGTGACTCGCAAATTAATTAATAAATCACGACATAATCAGGATAACCTACAATTCGGCAATTTAATCAAATCTCACAATAATATCATGAATAAGGAATGGAATGATAGGAATACACATTTTTGTAACAAAAATGAAATATCAAACAATTTAATATATAGCAAATATGGACACACAAAATCACAATAAACAAAATATATCTTATATACAACCAGATATAAAATATATAAAACACCTAGGCATATTAACACACTTCGATAAACCAGGCACTATTGTCAGAATCCACACACGAAACGTCAAGATCGAAGTAAAAGGAATTCCACGAACAGTACACTTGAACAAGTTAAAACTAACACATAATCGAAACAGACCACGAGAACGATTTCAAGAGACAACGTAGTACGGTCGTATAAGGAACAACACTGCTTGTCGAATACTGCAAATGGTGATAACCTAAAAGGAAAAAGAAAATTATTATATGCGTTCTAACCATTAAATATAAAATGTGTAATTCAATAAAATAATTACAAAACAGTGGAAGTGAAAAATACCTCGTGAACAATTACTCATCATAGAAGGAAGTGTATGTGCGTAGACAGGTTATGTATCCATATCCGTAGAACATAATGTATGACAGCCAGCTGAAACAAATGTAAGAATTAACTCCAACTGTTCCGATACAAAACAATATTGTGCCTAAACCAAAGGAAGTGTGACAGTGCTTATCGAATCATGCAGATAGTAGAAATGTAAAAGAAACAGGAAAAATATTATGTGTGTGTTCTAACCATCATTTAAATAAACAACATGTTAATTCAATAAAATAATTAAAAGCAGTGAAAGTTAAAAGCACCTAGTGCACAATTAATCATCGTAAAAGGAAACGTACATACAGGAATTTCGCAGAAACAAGTTGTTGACCCACTCCGTAGAACATAGTATACGACTGTCAGCAGAAACGAATGAATAAACTAACCTCAATTGCCTTAATATATATGGAAGGAAATAATACTATTAAAGATTTACAATCATATAACAATTAAACTAAATGAAGCACGATAACAATCAATAATTGATACTCGACAACAGACTTACAGTTGCCCAATGGAAAATAAAACCGTAAAATCAAGAAAATTAGTGACGTTATAATGAAATAACTCAGTGTTGACTCAGCAGTCTTTAATAAGAAGAAATAAAATCAGTTAATAAGTGCAAGAAGAATCAAGAAATAACTAAGATAGGTTAAGTGAATGACAACGATAATTCACTACTCACATCGAAGTTTATACAAGGGTCAATGCATTTATGAGAAACCAAATACCAAATTGGAGTAAACGTGTACAAAGAATCGAAGTTGATACTACTGGAATGGTCTTAGCAAACAAGAAAAGGTACCTTTATAAGTTAACGAGGTTTGTATGCAACCAATCATCGTAGAAGGAAGTATCCATGCAGGGACTCCACGAGGAATGGCTACGGATCCAACTTTGCAAAACATAATATACGACTGTATGAAAATATCAAAGGTAATAAATACCGAGGTAACCAATCATAACCTAAAAAGGGGAGGAATGTTGTAAATCATCTTGGATTACAAATTGATAATAATAAGAAGCTCGTTACTCACATCGGAAGATATACATTAAAGCCGACGCAGTTACAAGAAGCCTACTACCAAACTTAAGTGAATACTTATAGAATACTGAACCAGATACTACCAAAACAATCAAGACGGCAACAGGAAACTGGAAAATGAAGGAAATGTTCTGACACTATAACAAAATAATCCGACGCTAGCAAACAAGATAAAGGACGGACTATTTTACTATACAGATATTTACAAAATATAATGTTTTATATATATCTATATATATATACTTACAATGCTAGGATAGGTAAAAGTAGTCATAATAAGTGTTGGAAATGTAGCGAAGAACCAGAAGATACCAAACGCGCACCATGTAACTGTTCCGAGTAAAGGACTCAGCGTTGAAGGATTAGGATTGTAGAACCTATCAACAATAAAGATTTTAACTAACAATGTACAGATTAGCTCCAAAATTCTATGTAAAGGCGACAAATTACACGCACAAGGTAACGACAGCTTCATAACAAAGAAACAGAAAATAGCCAATAATATAAGAATAGGTTAGAAATTAATCAAGACCGAGTGTCAACGATAAACGCGATTAAGATAAGAAATTATTATATTGTACTAAGTTATTATAGTATAATTGTATTAAGTCTGGCGTAGAGAAATAAGGTTATGTTACGCAGTAGAACTGGTAATAAGACAATCCACATGCTATCATATTAAAATAACACACTATGCACGTATTAGTATTAAATTAATTAAGTGAACACTCTATAAAAACAAACTACTCGAAACACAACAATAAAACAGTACTATTGATAAATAGCAATATTTAACAATAACACAATTCACATGCTATCATATTAAAATAACACACTATGCACATATTAGTATTAAATTAATTAAGTGAACACTCTATAAAAACAAACTATTCGAAACACAACAATAAAACAGTGTTATTGATAAATTATAAAATTTAACAATAATACAATCCACATGATATTATATTAAAACAGCACACAGTATATATATATACACGTTTTAATGATTACACAAACAATACTATTGTCATTTAAAAAATTCTAACTGCGCTAAAATAGAGGAAACTAAGCGACGGACGAATAATTATTTCAGTATTAAACAAATTAAGGACGCGTCACTATACTTTTACTAGAGACATTCACGAGCGGCCATCTTGAACTGTCATGAACATAGGATAGCTCTTACACGTGCGCATCGGAATACATTCAATAATTATACACATTAAATAAATGCAAAATAATATTATTCCCACTTCAATTATACGTCAATTATTGAAATAAAGTTACAAATAATTAACAGATAAATAATAGATTCGACATTA
Source organism: Bombus hypnorum (assembly GCA_911387925.2). Lineage (NCBI taxonomy): Eukaryota > Metazoa > Arthropoda > Insecta > Hymenoptera > Apidae > Bombus > Bombus hypnorum. The sequence goes on from OU427027.1 coordinate 6,516,971, forward strand.
ATAAAAGTCACTATATACTAGGGACATTCACAGGCGGCCATTTTGGATAATTAATACGTGCGTTATAAAATAAATTATCTTTTCGATGAAAAAAGTAAATATTTAATAGGTGATAATACAAATGGAAGATCGTAACGAGGAAAGAATAAATAATAATTAATACAATACAACACATTATTATATGATAACAGGAATATTAGAAATTAATAGGAACCAGCCGTGAGAAAGAAATCATGAAAACACATTGTTAAGATTAATTAACATTTTTAAAACCGAATAAATTCTATATGAAACTACATTATGAAATACAAATATAAAAATACATAATTTAATATACATAATTTAACAAACATAAAAGAAATAAAATACATGACTTTATACTATCAAAACTAATCAACATTCGGATAAACCTAAAATCATATTGTGAAACATATATATATATATATGTCGGAGATGAAAGGACATCGGAGCCTCCCCTTTGGAACTTCGGGAAAATCCCCTAACACCGTAATCTAGATTCTATCATAGGCGTAATTAAACAATTGTCGTCTTTCGATCCGATTGTACTTGTTCGAGATTTGTGATAGTGAGCTTTGGCTCGAGCCGACGGTCTGTCGCCGAACGTAGCCGCGGTCACGGGATGAACGCTTTGTTTAGCAAAGGCATGGAGTAATTCTATATCTCGATTTGAAAAGGAAATAGTTGTAACACTCGACAGTAAACATTCCAACGGTCTCTGTCCCGTAGCTCGCCACACGCAGAGCCTATTCTTCGAGTAAGATGATTGCCAGATGTCGATGCGTCTCCACAGTACATGTTCAGCTAGCCTGAGGGCCCGTTATAAATCTTAGGATTTAGTTGACTAAAGTCTCTCAAACAAACAGTCTTTGTCCCAGCTACGGGAAGATAGGAGAGACCTATTTTTCAACGAACGGAGTCTCCCACTAGCAACTGTCCCCCGAGGGTGGCTAGCATCTTTTTCTAACCACCGATATGGAGATTGACCAATTAGCAGCAACGCCAATTTCCCTTACTTTCTGAACGAAGGCTTTCCTCGACGAATCCGATCATCTCGTGTCCTTAGACACACCCCATTATAGTTTTCCTCTGCAGCATCATCGCGACGGAGATTCATTCTCTCTCGTGAGGTCGTATTAGCGAGTTACTTAGAATCTGTACAAAGAGTCCGACTTAGAATTTGCCAGCACGTTAATCTATCATCCCGTCGACCGCGGATTCGTTATGGAAGCTAGGATCATTGTCATTAGTTTCTCGAGTAACTAATTACCGCGGTTACTTGTCCAGTTCTATGATAATCGTACTTGCACTAGTCAATGTCTTCTCTATTGCATATCGACGCGTGTAATCCAAACGAAGATTCGTTTCACGCCTCTTATTCTAATTCTAATGTAAACCCGACATCAGAAGTGGGATCAGTGCCGGTTATAACAGTGCAAGAGCTTACGACCGTCGTGCGCGAGTTAATTCAGTCGCTAGTGCAAAAATCGAGTGTGGAACCTAATAATTTTTCGCCACCGCGGTTTAATCCTGAAACCGCGGGCAATCATGAAACTCCGCTGCATGGCGCGCAGCTATCAATCTGATTATGGAGGAAAATCCCTTAGAAAGCAGTGCCCTGAATATACTTTCAATAACGAGTGTCAAATCGACTTCTACGCATTGGAGGCACCAATTGGTAGATCAAGCCATCCGGGTGAGTCGTTTCCATTTTACCCCGATTTTGGAGCCGAGTGTTCATTAATTAAAGAACTCGTAGTCTTGAGATTTTCTGGCAAAGGAACGATTGATACAGTAGTAATGCGAGGAATAAGAAATATTTGTACTAAACGTACCTCTCAAACATTGTTCGTTGCAGGTGTTAATGATTAAAGATAAATTTTTATATCCTCGCTGATAGTTATTTAAAATATGATGTCGCGATTGATCGTGAAATTTTAAGTCAAGGTTTTAGCGTAATATTACACAAACTAGCCTCGCTACGTGTAAAACAAAAATAATTAATGCCTGTAATAAAACCGCTGAAAACGAGATCGATGTTAATGAAGTTGACAATGAGGTACGTGGTAGTGATAAAAGTCGATTAATTTTTCTTTTCGAAGATTCAAAGATTCATTCGTTACGGGTTTCCTACGTACTCGCGTAAATACAGGCCAGCTAGAAGTACAATTAATTGATCCTAACATCACCGTACAAGGAGACCTAATGGACTTCGCGAGGAAGAGCGCAGAATAGTACGTGAGGGAATAAGCGAATTAATTAGAGCCAAAAATCATAAGGCCTAGTAATTCACCGTTCGCGAGCCCTGTGTTACTCGTGAAGACGAACGATGGTTCAGATAGACGATTGGTAGATTTTCGAGAACTAAACGAAAATACGGTCGCGGATCGGTATCCTTTACCCTTTATTGCGGATCAAGTCGCGAGATTGCAAAAGCGAGATATTTTATTAGCCTGGACATGGTCAGCGGGCTTCGCCAAATCCCTATTCATCCTAATTTTTGGAAATATACAGCATCGGTTACGGCTGGACGATTTGGACAATAAGTTGTTGCTTCTTCAAATTCCTGTGTGCCCTCGTTCGGTCCATTCGACGTTTTTTTAATTGCATGGCATAGTTGCTTGCGCGTCTGGTGTTTCTTTCGGAATCGTTTTCCCGATCTGCGATATTACGCTGACTCCGTCGAGAACGGGGATTCTTGCATTTTCGGACAACCCTAATAACTCTGCAATTAATATTTGTCTGAATATTCTAGTATTTGTGTTCTTCCTTGCTGTAGTTTTGTAAACCATCAAAGCGTTTGCCACGGAGATCCTCGGAGGGAGTCGCATGCCAGGTCGTCTGTACCATTTGACCCTTTTTCTGATTGTAGCCACATGGGAGGCCATTTGATCGGAGTGATCTGTACCACACTTTCCTTCATTGTATTCAGCAGCGGCTGGTGGTTTTGGTGTTGCGAACGAGCGAAACGAGAGATCATTCTTGAGACTCCTTTGAAAACACGTATGGCAGCCAACGTGCTATTCGTACGTTGTCTATTTGGATGATGTCTTAATTATTGCCGACTCGATAGATCCAGCTCTAAGAGGATTGCACACCGTGTTAGATACCTTCGTAAAAGCCGGAATCCCCTTTAACTTTTCAAAATGTTCTTTTCCAAAGACATCGGTACTCTATTTGGGATATGTAATTCACGACGGATAAATTCGTTCCAGTCCTGGTAAAATACACGCCTTGAGTTTTTTACCTGCGTCAACGACCGTCACACAGCTCAGGCAGTTCATAGGTTTAACCTTTTATTTCCGAAAATTCGTCCCTAAAGCTTCACGGGTAACGAAACCCTTGTATGCACTTACTTCCGGTAATAAAAACACGACTTGGACGGATAGGCATGGAAAAATAAGGCAAAAGGTAATTTCCGTCCTGATCGACGCGCCGGTGTTAATGGTATTTGACCCGAACTATCCGATAGGACTTCATACCGACGCTAGTTCGGATGGACACGAGGCTATTTTAATGCACAAGATTGAAGGTAAAAAGTAGAGTAATAGAATATTACAGTATAAGGAGTAGCCCTGCGGAATCTAGATATCATTCCTATGAACTAGAAACGTTAGCGGTTGTAAACGCCGTCAAACATTTCCGTCATTATCTAAACGGACGAGAATTTCTTGTCGTCACCGATTGTAATTAATTGAAGGCATCCAGTAGTAAAGCAAATTTAAAAGACAGGGTTCATAGGTGATGGGCTTACTTACAAACTTTTACTTTTGACATTCTGTACCGGAACGGTAAACGAGTGGCCCACGTAGATTTCTTCTCGCGAAATCCCGTAGACTTGGATCACTACGATCAACGAAGTCATAGAGAAGGAAACCAATCCGACCGAAACCTCCGAAGGTTGGCTATTAGCGGAACAACGTCGCGACCCACAAATTTCTGAGGTCGTCAACAAATTGCAGAACGAAGAGCTCGCGGAAGACGTCGCGAATACGTACGAATTACGGTCCGGTACTCTTCATCGTAAAATACAGAGAAGAGGCAGAACTCTCTGCTTGCCCATTGTCCCAAGAGGTTTTAGGTGGTGCGTTATTAACCATGTGCAACAGTCAATTATGCACTTAGGTTGGGATAAAACGCTTGAGAAACTGTGCGAGTATTACTGATTCGAAGGAATGGCGAAGTATGTTCGTAAATTCGCAGAGAACTGTCATGCTTGTCAAGTTTCGAAGGCCGGTTCAGGTAAAATACAAGCTGAATTACATCCTATACCTAAGACCAGCATACCTTGGCATACAGTTTACGTGGACGTAACGGACAAACTAAGCGGTAAAAGTGGTTCGAAAGAATATGTCATTGTTTTGGTCGACGTCTTCACTAAATTCGCATATCTGCATCATACTCGTAAAATAGATTCTCTTAGTATCGTTATAGCACTCAAGTATGCTATATTTTTATTCGACTGTCCTTGCCGGACAATAGCGGATCAAGAGAGGTGTTCTACGGGTAAAGAACTCCAAGATTTCTGTCAAGGTAAACACCAAACTCCACTTAACCTCAACCGATGCGAGTAGTGCCAACAGACTGGTAGAGCGTACTATGGGTACGTTGAAAATTATGCTCATAATCATAAAAACGACCGGGCGATCGTGGCTAGACGCGATTGACAAAATACAGCTGGCTTCGAATTGCACCACCAACCGCGTGACCAAATCGAGTCCATTGGAACTATCAATTGGTAGAACAGCAAAGACCTTACGACTCGTTGATACTCGATAATATCGACGAAAGAGAAGTAGATATCTCTGGTGTAAGACAGTGGGCAATAGAGAATATAGAAATTAGTGTCAGGTACGATAAAGGTGGATTCGACAAAACCAAAGCTAAAGTAGTTAGGTTTAATCCTGGTGATTTTGCATTACGCGAAAACGAGGAAGAAAACCAAACGAGGTTAGATCCGAAATTCAGAAGTCCATTTATAATAGCAGAGATTTTGGAGGGAGACAGGTATATTTTAAAAACGTTAGACGGCAAACGCTCTTACAAATACAGTCACGACAGGCTGAGGAAAATGCCAGATAGTCGCGTTCCTGCGGATTTGGATGTTTGTAGTAATGGCGAGGACAGTGACTCGAGCGATATGAGTACCCCGACCCCTGAGGGTCATTAGCTCTCTATACCCATAACATTTGAAAACCAATGCCACGAAGCTGAAGCGGTCGTGTATTCACACGCACTGCCAGCGGCAATGCTACGAAGCTGAAGCGGTCGTGTATTCACACGCACTGCCAGCGGCAATGCTACGAAGCTGAAGCGGTCGTGTATTCGCACGCACTGCCAGCTGCAATGTTGCGAACTTAAATCGGTCATATATTCGCACGCACTACCAGTGACAATGTAATAAAACTCTGTGCGGTCGTGCAATCTAGACAATCGAGATCCATCTGGGTACAAAATCGCAAAAGTCCGTCATGCCGTTACGATTCGACTGATAAACCGCAGGATGCAACTAGCACTTTGAATACAAATTATAATGCTACAAATTCTTGTTCTCTTTTATTTTTCTGTTGTCAAACCTCCGAACGAAATTTCGCTGTTGAAATGGACCCTTGACTTATTTGGAACATTCAATTGAACGGTAAATGTTGCAAAAACGTAATATTTTAGTTACACACAGGGACGTGTGATTGTCAGGATGGCCGTGCCGGAGATGAAAGGACATCGGAGCCTCCCCTTTGGAACTTCGGGAAAATCCCCTAACACCGTAATCTAGATTCTATCATAGGCGTAATTAAACAATTGTCGTCTTTCGATCCGATTGTACTTGTTCTAGATTTGTGATAGTGAGCTTTGGCTCGAGGCGACGGTCTGTCGCCGAACGTAGCCGCGGTCACGGGATGAACGCTTTGTTTAGCAAAGGCATGGAGTAATTCTATATCTCGATTTGAAAAGGAAATAGTTGTAACACTCGACAGTAAACATTCCAACGGTCTCTGTCCCGTAGCTCGCCACACGCAGACCCTATTCTTCGAGTAAGATGATTGCCAGATGTCGATGCGTCTCCGCAGTACATGTTCAGCTAGCCTGAGGGCCCGTTATAAATCTTAGGATTTAGTTGACTAAAGTCCTTCAAACAAACAGTCTTTGTCCCAGCTACGGGAAGATAGGAGAGACCTATTTTTCAACGAACGGCGTCTCCCACTAGCAACTTTCCCCCGAGGGTGGCTAGCATCTTTTTCTAACCACCGATATGGAGATTGACCAATTAGCAGCAACGCCAATTTCCCTTACTTTCTGAACGAAGGCTTTTCTCGACGAATCCGATGATCTCGTGTCCTTAGACACACCCCATCATAGTTTTCCTCTGCAGCATCATCGCGACGGAGAGTCACTCTCTCGTGAGGTCGTATTAGCGAGTTACTTAGAGTCTGTACGCTCGGTGGATGTTTCACGTTTTAACCAAGAGCCCGACTTAGAATTTGCGAGCACGTTAATCTACCATCCCGTCGACCGCGGATTCGTTATGGAACCTAGGATCATTGTCATTAATTCTCGAGTAACTAATTACCGCGGTTACTTGTCCAGTTCTATGATAATCGTACTCGCACTAGTCAATGTCTTCCCTATTGCATATCGACACGTGTAATCCAAACGAAGATTCGTTTCACGCCCCTAACCTTAATTCTAATGTAAACCCGACATATATATATATATATATATATACATATTTATAACATCTTAAATAATCTAGAATATTAGGATAAAGCACCATATATCAATATTTAAACTTAAATAAACTCTGTGCAACAAAATCAAATATTTATTTTATCCAACTTCAATCCTCTCCCGTGCCAGTATTCCTGCACATAGCAGGTTAGCCAAAAACGTGGAATTTATCTATCAGTAGCCTAAACACTAGCTAACGCTACCCATAAGTAATTAATTCATCGATAAACTATTTAAAGAAATTTCTCTAATCGAAACAGTCCTTAGACTGTTTCTGGAGGCAGTAACTACCGTGTCAATCGTAGTTTTCGAATGTATGTTTAAATATTCAAAATAGTATTGTAGAATAAAAGAAAATATATTTTGAAATAGTTTTTAGACTATTTCTGGTGGCAGCAACTACCGAATTTAATTGGGAATTTTAAATCAATATTCCATATACAATCATATCATTTAAATTTTCCGACTAAAATCAAATCAAACAGAAAATTTTATTTAAATAAAAAATGTTTACAAATTTAAATTTGATTTAAACGAGGACGTAACACCATATAACGTTATGTTATATAACGTAATACGTTATAACGCTATACCATATAACGTATTACGCTGTAAAGTTATACCATATAACGTTATTATATATAACGTAATGCGTTATAACGTTATACTATATAACGTAATACGCTATAACGGTTTACCATATATCGTTATGTTATATAACGTAATATGTTATAACGCTATACCATATAACGTATTACGCTGTAACGTTATACCATATAACGTTATGTTATATAACGTAATGCGTTATAATGTTATACTATATAACGTAATACGTTATAACGATATACTGTATAACGTACTACGCGACAACAGTATACCATATAACGTTAAGTTATATAACGTAATTCGTTATAGCGTTATACAATATATCGTAATTCGTTATAACGTTATACCATATAACGAATCACGCTATAACGTTATAATATAACGTTATGTTATATAACGCAATGCGTTATATCGATATACTATATAACGTAATACGTTATAACGTTATACCGTATGAGGTTAGGTTACATGACGAAATACGTTACAGCGATATACTATATAACGTAATACGTTATAACGTTATACCATATAACGTTAGGTTATATAGCGAAATACGTTACAGCGTTATACTGCATAACGTAATAAGTTGTAGCGTTATACCATATAACGTAATACGTTATATCGCTATACCATATATCGCTATGTTATATAACGTGATACGATATAACGTATTACGCTATAACGTTATACCATAAGCCGTGATGTTATATTGGGTAATACGTTATTGCGTTTAACTTAAAACGTAATTCGTAATAACGTTATACCATATAACGGTATGTTACATAGGGTAATACGTTATTGCGTTATAACTCAAAACGTAATACGTTACAACGTTATACAATATAACGTATTACGCCTTAACTTTATACCATATAAGGTTATGTTATATAACGTAATGCGTTATAACGTTATACTATCTAACGTAATTCGTTATAGCGTTAAACCATATAACGTAATACGTTATATCGCTATACCATATATCGTTATGTTATATAACGGAATACGTTATAACGTTATAACTTATAAGCTAATACGTTATAACTTTATGCCATATAACGTTATACCTTATAACGTAATACGTTATAACGCTATACCATATAACGTTATGTTATATAACGTATATCGTTATAAGGTTATATTATATAACGTAATACGTTATAACGTTGTACCATATATCGTTATGTTATATAACGGAATACGTTATAACGTTATAACTTATAAGCTAATACGTTATAACTTTATGCCATATAACGTTATACCTTATAACGTATTACGCTATAACATTATACCATATAACATTATGTTATAAAACGTAATACGTTATAACGTTATACAATATATCGTAATACGTTATAACGTTATACCATATAACGTATTACGCAATAACGTTATACCATTTAACGTTGTGTTATGGAACGTAATGCGTTATAACGTTATACTATCTAACGTAATCCGTTATAGTGTTATACCATATAACGTAATACGTTATATCGCTATACCATATATCGTTATGATATATAACGGAATACGTCATAACGTTATCGCATATAAAGTTATGTTATACAACGTAATACGTTATGAGGTTATACAATATAACGTATTACGTTATACCATATAACGTTAGGTTATATAACGGTGTACGTTATAACGTTATACTACATAACGTAATACGTTATAACGTTATACCTTATAACGTATTACGTTATAACTTTATACCACATAACGTTATGTTATATGACGCAATACGTTATAACGTTATACCACAAAACGTTATGTTATATAACGTAATACGTTATAACGTTACACTATATAACGTAGTACGTTATAACGTTATACCTTATAACGTATGTTATATAACGTAATACGTTATAACGTTATACCATATAACGTTTTGTAATATAACGTAATGCCTAATAACGCTATACCATATGAAGTTATGTTACATAACGTAATACCTTATAGCGTTATACCATATAACGTAATACGTTGTTCCGTTATACCATACAACGTTATGATATATAACGTAAAACGTAATAACGTTATACCATATAGCGTAATACGTTCTACCGTTATACCATATAACGTTATGTTATATAACGTAGTACGTTATAACGTTATACCATATAATGTAATACGTTATACCGCTATACCATATAACGTTGTTTTATACAACGTAGTACGTTAGAGCGTTATACCATATAACGTAATACGTTATAGATTTATACTACATGACGGTATGTTATATAACGAAGTGTCGTTACAGCGTAATACCATGCAACGTAATACGTTATAACGTTTTACCTTATATTTAGTTATAGTATAGTAACCAAATACCATATAACGTAATACGTTATAACGTTATACTATATAGCGTAATACGTTATAACGATATACTATGTAACGTAATTCGTTATAGCATTATACCATATAACGTAGTATGTTATACCGTTGTACCATATAACGTTATGTCATATAACGTAATACGTTATAACGTTATACTATATAACCTATTAGGTTATAACGTTATACCATATAACGTTACGTTGTATAACGTAATACGTTATAACGTTTTCCCGTATAACGTAACACGTTATAAAGTTTTCCCGTATAACGTAATACGTTATAACGTTTTCCCGTATAACGTAAGACGTTATAAAGTCTTCCCGTATAACGTAATACGTTATAACGTTATACTATGTAACGTAATACGTTATAACGTTACAGCATATAACGTAATGCGTAATAATGTTATACCATATGACGGTATGGGATATAACGTAACACGTTACAATGTTATACTGTATAACGGTATGTTACATAACGTAATACGTTGTAACGTTATACCATATAATGTTATGTTATATAACGTAATACGTTATTATGTTATACCATAAAACGTAATACGTTATAACGTTATACCGTTATACCATATAACGTTATGTTACACAACGTAATACGTAATAACGCTATACCATACAACGTATTGCGTTATAACGTTATACCATATAACGTTACGTTTTATAACGTAATACGTTACAATGTTATAATATTTATCGTAATACGCTATAACGTTATGTTATACAACGTAATACTTTATAATGTTATACCAAATAACGTTATGCTATATAACGTAATACGTTATAGCGTCATACCATATAACGTATTACGTTATAACGTTATACCACATAACGTTATGTTATATAAAGTAATACCTTATAGCGTTATACCAGATAACGTAATTCGTTATACCGTTATACCATATAATGTTATGGTATATAACGTAATACGTAATAACGTTATACCATACAACGTATTACGTTATCTCGTTATACCATATAACGTTATGTTATATAACTTAATACGTTGTAACGTTGTACCGTTATACCATATAACGTTATGATATATAACGTAATACGTAATAACGTTATACCATACAACGTATTATGTTATCACGTTATACCATATAACGTTATGTTATATAACGTAATACGTTATAGCGTTACACCATATGACGTTATGTTATATAACGTAGTACGTTATAACGTTATGTTAAGTAACGGAATACATTATAGCGTTACACCATATAAGGTTATGTTACAAAAAGTAATACGTTAGAACGTTAAAACGTTATACCATATAACGTTATGTTATATGACGTAATACGTTATAACCTTTCACCATGCAAGGCTACGTTGCATAACGTTATACGTTATAACTTCATACTATGTGACGTAATACGTTATAACGTTATACACGTAAAATGGAGTGAAAAGTGCGGATAAACGTCGAAATATCTCAAACGGTGGTAAATAACGCTCGATTTTCGTGAAAATCTATGAGATCATTGCCATTTCCGAGCTGTGGGGTTTGTACCAGCGGTGAAACGGTCGTGCATTGGATTCGGCGCGTAAAATGGAGTGGAAAGAGCGCATAATCGTCGAAATATCTCAAACGGGAAGGGAATGACGCTTAGTTTTTGTCAAAATCGACGAAATCATCGCTATTTGCGAGGTGTTGGGCTTATTTCGACGGTGAAACGGGCGTGCATTACATTCGGCACGTAGAATGGAATGGAAAGAGCGCTTAAACGTCGAAATGTTGCGTAGTTATTTTGTTTATCGTTGTTTAATTTAATTAAATTTTTATTTTTATTTTCTTTAATTTAATTTTTTTTAATTTAATTTAATCGGAAGTGAATATTGAAATGATATGATTGTATATGAAATACAGATTTAAGATTTCCGATTAATACGGTAGTTGCTGCCACCAGAATTAGCCTAAGGACTATTTCAGAAATTTTTTGTTCTTTTTATTATTTCTTTTCCTTTTTCTTTTCCTTTTTCTTTTATATTTTTTTCCTTTTTATTATTATTATTATTATTTCCCTTTATGTTAGGAGTGTTAGTGTGTGATGGATATCTTTGGTCTATCGTGTCTTTGGTAACTACTAGATTGAATTCCCAGTCTGGAAGTGCATCTGTAGCACCTTCTTGGCTGTAGGAGAACAAGTCTTTGTACCTTCGTCTGTCGTGGTTTTTTTGTAACTACTAGATTGAATTCCCAGTCTGAAAGTGCATCTGTAGCACTTTCTTGGCTGTAGGAAAACAAATCTTTGTACCTTCGTCTGTCGTGGGTTTTCTGAACGTCGTAAGAGTTTTATCCACTAATTTATGTTTAATGGGTAGCGTTAACATTCAAGTTAGTCAATCGTATGTACCAACGTTCGGATCGCCTCTTGCTAAGGTGACTTTTATCTTTTTGATTCTTTTTTGATTTTGTCATCTAATATGTTCCAGGTGAAGTTAATATCACTCTGTGTGTGTGACTTGTGCGATTTCGCAATCCTTGCCCAAAGACGGGCAATATTTGCCAACGTTGGGAGGAGGAATACGAAGATCAATAAGAGTTTTCAATAATTGAAAACACCGTTAACACAGGTTTAACACAGCGAATAATTAGTTAGATTTAACAGTTTCGAAAACATAATTCGTTCTTGGCAACTAGTGGAGTCGTAAGCGAAAAATGATTATTTTAATTGGCAACTGGGTTCACTGTGGGCAATCGGTGTGGCTTCGTAGGCCTCGCCCAAGGGTGAGCGATCAGATAACGGTGGGAAGAGGAAAACGAAAACCATAGATGTTTCCAGCGTTTGAAAACACCGTAATCACTGGCTGATACAGAGAATAATTATTGTGAATTCAAGACGTTCGGATAAAATCTACGTAAATCGTGTGCTTGATAGTTTTATTTGTCAACTATAGCTGCCGACGGATACTTCTGTTCAGAGACAACTTTGTACGACTGCAAGTTAAAAGAGAAGAGGATATTCAATTTTAAATTTCCTACCTTGAATAGGTGTGAAGTCGATGAGGCGGTGTGGTATGGCTTTGTGATGAGTCGAATTCTGGCAATTAAACCTTGATTTCGCAGATGAACTGGCAATATGAACGTTGGATTCGAATGGAGATGAACGCTCAGACTTTCGAAACGAATCGCTATCGATACTCGGGTTCGACGAACCGAGTCGCAATGCGAACGCTTTGATTCTCGGATAATTATTCGACGCTCGGATTTTCGAACTTGATTAGCTTTTCTAATACTCGATTTTATCAAACAGAATGACGATATAAACGGTTTGAACTGACTTTACACTTTAATTGACTTTTCTAACACTCGATTTTCGACGAAGAGAGAATCGACGCCAGATGTCCACTCATCCTTACGGCGGACCCTCATTAAGCTTAAGGGCCCATCATAAATCCCAGAATTTGCAATCTAAGGTCCTTCAGACCCAACAAATATCCTTCCTAAAGCACTTTCTAACGACTATTGTTTACTACGGCCTGACAAGGGAAAGTTAGTTTTTCTCACGTGCGATGCTTCCTACTAACAACTTTCTATCGAGGGCAGTTAAGACCTTCCTAATCCACCAACCTTCGTTTATCCAACCAGCAGCAATACATATTACCCTCACTTTCCTGCCCAAAACGTCATGAACGAATCCGATGGTCCCGTGCGCTAGACACACCCATCGATAGCTTTCCTCCGACAGAGCATCGTCGCTGTACCTCACTCTTCCTAAGACATCACGCGGGTCAGGACATCTACTGCTCCTACGACTTCAGGAGAGTCAACTACTTCTCCTGCAACATCAGGGGATCAACTCTACTTATTCTACAAGTCAAGCAACTGCACTCCAGTTCAGACATCAGCTCAAGTCAGTCTACCTTAAGGACCCCCTCAAGTCAGTCTTCATCAAGGATCCATTCAAGTCAGTCAGTCACCAAGTCGAAGACAGTCAGGCGACTCAAGACATCACCATCCGCAACAACAAGAACGGAGTCTCAGGTCGTACTCATCCGTATTCAGTTATATCAACTATTCATCTTGTATCACACCACAGTTGTTGGATTGTACAAATATATAATAACCTGTTACCAGCAGAGTTATCTACAATTTAACTACCCTTATTATCCCAAAAGAAATAAGGGATCGTACGATTCGTGGCGTCGATTAGTCAATCGTAACGGGAATTTACGACTCCCGTTGGCACGCTTCTTCGAGATCGCGTCTCCCCGCGAACGTACGAAAATACAGAATGAACAAAAGATATGTTTTTGATTACTACCCTTTATTTATATTTTTCCTAATTGTCACGTGATGGATCATCTCTATGGGAATCACAGCATTGCTACGTGACAAATTACGAATCTTTTTGGGTCACGCGGAGTCTGCTGATGTTTCGTCTTCTTGATTATCTTGTTTACGCTGTTTCTAATTTCTCATATCCTTGAGACACGTAGATGCTGCTGAAGTTTACTCTTCTTAATTTCTCATGTTTCGTTTGGTGTTAGGGACATACAAGGTGCGTGATAAAATGTAGATATTGTAGTGTCGTGGAAATTAAAATATAAATTTTTTCCCGATTACTTACAATTTATTAATAATGAATTGAATATACAGGTATTAATTGGACAGAAAACGATGTTTGTTTAACTGAAACTCGTATCTATCTCGAATAACTTTACAGTTATTTGTCAACTCTCGTCACAACGAATCTAACACTCTCTCTTTCTCTCTCTCTCTTTCTCTCTCTCTCTCTCTCTCTCTCGCGCGCGCTAGCAACTCTAACAACTCTACAACACTGACAACTCGATCAACTCTATCGACTCTACTCTTCGACGACTCGATTAGCTCTCTCAACTCTACTCTTCGATGTCTCGATCAACTCTAACTCTCGCAACACACTCACTTTTCGACTCGCATACTCTGACCTCTCGGTCATCGCTCCTTGAACCCGAAACCGTCCTTCTGCTCTAGCGTTGTTTATTGTTTTTCTCGTATCTCTGCACACTCATGTTTTGCAAGAACTAGGTGACTTTAGTGGCATAGGCGCTCTTCAATGTAAACTACAGAAGGACGATGACACGGTTTTTTCTATTTTCAACCGATCTCTAATCAAACTCTTTTCTTTTACGATACTACAATATTGTAGTAGCTCGTATTTTGCTGATGTTGCGTCTACGATGCTTCCCAGGCCTTCCCTACTGACGCCAGTGTAACGTGCCAGGCGCGTGGCAACTTAGTGTTTTCCGAGTCTTAAAATATTACTTTTTATAATAGTAATTTTGATATATCATTTCGTGGATTGTTTCTCACGGCTGGTTTCTATTAATTTCTAATATTCCTGTTACCATATAATAATGTGTTATATTGTATTAATTATTATTTATTCTCTTCTCGTTACGATGTTCCAGTTGTATTATCATCTATTAAATATTTATTTCTTCATCGAAAATATAATTTATTTTGTAACGCATAAAAGTTACTATATGCACGTGTGATTATCCAAAATGGCCGCCTGTGAATGTCCCTAGTATATAGTGACTTTTATTAATGTCGAATCTATCATTTATCTGTTAATTATTTGTAACTTTATTTTAGTAGTTGACGTATAATTGAAGTTGGAATAATATTATTTTGTATTTATTTAATGTGTATAATTATTGCATGTATTCCGATGCGCATGGTAAGAGCTATCCTATGTTCATGACAATCCAAAATGGCCGCTCGTGAATGTCTCCAGTAAAAGTATAGTGACGCGTACTAAATTTGTTTAATACTGAAATAATTATTCGTCCGTCGCTTATTTTCCTCTATTTTAGCGCAGTTAGAATGACAATAGTATTGTTTATGTAATCATTATATTGTGTATATGTCGGGGAAACGTCGGGGATAGTGTTGTGGGCGTTTGATGAATCTTCGTTGAAATTAGCCATTGTTAGATTATAACAAGGTATGGTTTATTAACACAAGTATGGACACCACAGACTTGACAACCAACGACGGCGATTAGGCGCTCGTGACACTAGTGACAATGGCCTTAGGTTCGATAACGAATCCGCGGTCAACGGAATGATAGATGCATGTACTCACAAAATCTAAGTCTGACTCTCTGTTACGGAAACACGTAATGTGCACTGATCGTATGGCGTTACTCTTCTCGTCGATGGGATCACAAAAAGTGACTTTCCGTCCCGATGATGCCATAGAGGAAAACTATGATGGGGTGTGCCTAAGGACACGAGATCATCGGATTCGTCGAGGATAGCCTTCGTTCAGAAGGTGAGGGAAATTGGCGTTGCTGCTAATTGGTCAATCTTCATATCGGTGGTTAGAAAAAGATGCTAGCCGCCCTCGAGGGAAAGTTGCTAGTGGGAGACGCCGCTCGTTGAAAAATAGGTTTCTCCTATCTTCCCGTAGCTGGGACAAAGATTGTTTGTCTGTCTGAAGGACTTTAGTCGGCTAAATCTTAAGATTTATAACGGGCCCTCAGGCTAGCTGAACATGTACTGCGGAGACGCATCGACATCTGGCAATCATCTTACTCGAAGAGTAGGGTCTGCGTGTGGCGAGCCACGAGACGGAAACCGTTGGAATGTTTACTGTCACGTGCCGCCACAAATATTTTTATAAAAATAGGAGAGCTATAGAATTACTCCATGCCTTTGTTAGACAAAGCGTTCATCCCGTGACCGCGGCTATGTTCGGCGACTGGCTGTCGCCTTGAGCCCAAGCTCATTATCACAACTCTCGAACGATTACAATCGGATTGAATAACTACAATTGTTTAATTACAACTATCGTAGACTCTAGGTTACAATGTTGCGGGATTATCCAAAGTTCCAAGGCTCCGGTGTTCTTTCATCTCCGACATATATATACTATGAGTTATTTTAATATAATAGCATGTGGATTGTGTTATTGTTAAATTTTATAATTTATCAATAGCACTGTTTTATTGTTGTGTTTTGAGTAGTTTATTTTTATAGAGTGATCGCTTAATTAATTTAATACTAATATGTGCATAGTGTGTTATTTTAATATAATAGCATGTGGATTGTGTTATTGTTAAATTTTATAATTTATCAATAGCACTGTTTTATTGTTGTGTTTTGAGTAGTTTATTTTTATAGAGTGTTCGCTTAATTAATTTAATACTAATATGTGCATAGTGTGTTATTACCAGTTCTGCTGCGTAACATAACCTTACTTCTCTACGCCAGACTTAATACAATTATACTATAATAACTTAGTACAATATAATAATTTCTTATCTTAATCGCGTTTATCGTTGATACTCGGTCTTGATTAATTTCTAACCTATTCTTATATTATTGGCTATTTTCTGTTTCTTTGTTATGAAGCTGCCGTTACCTTGTGCGTGTAATTTGCCGCCTTTACATAGAATTTTGGAGCTAATCTACACATTGTTAGTTAAAATCTTTATTGTTTATAGGTTCTACGACTTTAATCCTTCAACGCTGAGTCCTTGACTTGGAACAGTTACATGGTGCGCGTTTGGTATCTTCTGGTTCTTCGCTATATTTCCAACACTTATTATGACTACGTTTACTTATCCTAGAATTGTAAGTATATATATAGATATATATATAAAACACTATATTTTGTAAATATCTGCATAGTAAAATAGTCCGTCCACTATCTTGTTTGCTAAGACCGCATCGTTAGCGTTGGACTATTTTGTTATGGTGTCACAAATTTTTCCTTGATTTTTCAGTTTCCTGTTGCCGTCTTGACTGTTTCGGTGATATCTGATTCAGTATTATTAAGTTCAGTATTCTTCTTAAACTTAAGTTTGGTAGTAGGCTTCTTGTAACTGCGTCGGCTTTAATGTATACCTTCCGATGTGAGTAACGAGCTTCTTATTATTATCAATTTCTATTCCAAGATGGTTTACAACATTCTTCCCCCTTTTAGGTTATGATTGGTTACCTCGGTATTTATTGGCTTCGGTATTTTCATACCTGTGAGTACAGAATGCTTTTAAAATTTTCCAACGGTCAACCGTAAACTATGTTACTTTGTAAATGTTGTTGACGGGCATCAATTATTGCCGTTATCCTTGTTTCTTTTAATTCAACTTTATTGTTGTTATAAATATTTAGTATTAGTGCAATTGAGGTTAACTTATCCATTTGTTTCAGCTGACCGTCGTATATTATGTATTGCAAAGATGGACCCGTAGCCAATCCTTGTGGAGTACCTGCATGTACACTTCCTTCTACGATGATTTGTTGCATATAAACCTCGTTAACTTATAAGGTACCTTTTCTTGTTTGCTAAGACCATTCCGTTGATGTTCAATTCTTTGTTATAGTGTCACTAATTTTTCTTGATTTTCCAGTTTCCTCACGTCTTCTTGACCATTCCAGTAGTATCAACTTCGATTCTTCGTACACATTTACACCAATTTGGTAGTTGGTCTCTCATAACTGCGTTGACCCTTTTTTAACCTTCTTCGATGTGAGTAGTGAATTATTGGTTCCCTGTTGCTGATATCTCGACAATTCGAGTCGCGTTATACCCCCCATTTACTGCCAAAAACAGCGCACATCAACCGGTTTGCGCAATGTCAACTATGTGTCCAGTCAAATCCAGCGTAATTGCAATCTTGGAGATTCTCTCTTAAATATTCAATTGAACGTATCTCCGTTTCCATTGGAGATATATCGACAATTCGATGCGCCTTCTACTCCACATTTGCTGCCAAGTACAGCGCGCATCAGTCGGTTTTTGCTATGACAACCCTGGTCACTGCCAAATTCTTTGAAATTGCAGTTTTGCATATTTAGGCTTAAGCATTCAATTAAACGTTTCTCCGCTGCTATTGGTGGTATGTAGAAAATCGATGCGCGCTATGCTCCTCATTTACTGCCCAATACAGCGCCCTTCGGCCGGTTTGCGCTATGTGAACTCTGTGCCCTGCCACATCCAGCGCAATTTTAATTTTGCAGATTCTACATTAAATATACAATTGGACGTATCTCCATTTCCATTGGCGGTATGTCGACAATTCGACGCGCGCTCTACTACACAATTGCTGCCAAATACAGCGCACATCAACTGGTTTGCGCAATGTCAACTCTGTACCCTGACAAATCCATTGTAGGTGCAGTTTAGCATATTTAAGCTCAAGTATTCAATTAAACGTATCTGCACTGCTATTGGCGATATGTCCACAATTCGATTCGCGTTATACCCCACATTTGCTGCCAAATACAGCACACATCATCCGGTCTGCGCAATGTCAACTCTATATCCTGTCAAATCCATTCTAATTGCAGTTTTACATATTTAGGCTTAAGCATTCAATTAAACGTATCTCCGCTGCTATTGGTGGTATGTCGACAATTCGAAGCGCGTTATACTCCTCATTCGCTGCCGAATACAGCGCACGTCATTCGGTTTGCGCCATGTCAACTCTGGGCCCTGTCAAATTCAGCGTAATTGTAATTTTGCAGATTCTACCTTAAATAATCAATTGAACGTATCTCCGTTTCTATTGGAGATATGTCTACAATTTGATGAGCGCTCTACTCCACATTGGCTGTCGAACACAGCGAACACCAGACTGTTTGCGCTATGTCAGCTCGGCTTATCCCAAACTCACTGTAATTGCAGTTCTGCATATTCAGGCTTCAGTATTCAATTGAACGTTTCTCCGTTTCCATTGGAGATATGTTGACAATTCGATGATCGCTCTACTCCATATTTGCTGCCAAATACAGCGAACACCAGCCGGTTTGCGCTATGTCAAATCAGGTCCCAGCCAAATTCATTGTAATTGTTGAGAATTGTGGATCTTTGAAGCCGAAATAATGTTATAGGAACACTAGGTTTACAATGAGGATTCATATTAAAATAATAATATATTTATTTCATGGACGATTCCTTATATATTTATCAATACACACTTGCACGCGTCTCAGCACTCTCTTCTATACCCGACTGTTAACCGACTCTTGACCGACTGATCAGTTTACATTCCTTTGTTTTCGAGACGCTGCGGACACACATACTTCCACACACCGACACTCACACACAAGTATCCCCACCACGCATCTAACTCAGTCCAGCACAGAAAATTATACATATCTCAACACACCTCCTTAATTTTTTGTGCTGCATATTCATTTCCCTTTATAAGTCAATCAAACTATTCTTAAAAATAATCTAAAATTTTTAAATTTGTTTCTCCCTAGAGCCTTCGTTAAAATATCAGCTACATTATTTTCTGAATCTACTTTTATGATGTCAATCTCTTTATTTTCGTAACTTTCATTCACAAAATGGAAGTGAACTTCAATATACTTAGAATTTTTTGTTAAGTTACCAAATTTTGATATCGCAATCGCTCCAGAATTATCTTCGTAAATTTTTATTGGTGTCTCGATCATTATTTTAAAATCTTTCAACAATTTTCTTACAAATTTAATATCGCTCACAGCTTCCGATAAAGCTACATATTCGGCGGCTGTTGATGATTTTGTCACGCTACTTTGCTTTCTCGATTTCCAGTAAATTGCGTTTCCGAAAAATCTTATGATAAATCCCGTAGTGGATTTTCTATCTATTTTATCTCCAGCCCAATCAGCATCAACAAAACAATCAATAACTTCAGCATTCAAATTTCTTTTATAAGTTAATTTTAATTTCCTAGTTAAATATAAGTATTTCAAAATTCTCAATGCATATTTATAGTGCGTCTCGTTGTAACTGTTTTGAAATCGACTTAAATAGTTTACACTATAGCTAACGTCTAATCTTGTTCCAGTACTAATATATAATAAAGCTCCTATGAGATTCCTATATCTTATATCGTCTGAGGCTGATTGTGCGGGTTCTAAACTTAAGTTTTGTTCCATTGGTATAAAATATAGTCTACTATTTTCTATATTATATTGTCTTGCTAATGACTCTATATAACTACTTTGATCTAATTTCATCTCACACTTCTTATTATCGTATTCAATGTTTATTCCTAAGTAAGTCTTTACTTCACCTAAGTCCTTCATCGCAAATTGGTTTGACAATTCGTTTTTAATCTCATCGATTTTTCTTTTGTTTTTTCCACATATTAATAAGTCGTCTACGAATAGAATTAAATATATAACATCATCGCTCTCATACTTCATATACAGACAATAATCACTCTTACTTCTTTGAAATCCTAATTTTTCCATATACTTGTCGAAACATTCATACCAAGCTCTTGAACTTTCACGCAATCCATATAACGCTTTTGATAATCTACATACTCTCCCGCTTTTATCATCGTAACCTATAGGTTGTTTTACAAATACTTCCGTTTTTATAGTTCCATTTAGGAATGCTGTTTCTACATCCATTTGCATAATCGTCAAACCGTATTGACAACAATAAGATAATAATAACTTTAACGTTTGCATTTTTGCCACTGGAGAGTATAAATCTTCCAGTACTTCCTTTTGTTGGAAGCCTCGAACAACTAGTCGCGCTTTCTTACGATTATCAGATTTATTCGTATATATCCATTTTAAGTCTAATATTTTTTTGTCTTTTGGTTTCTCTACCAACTGCCAGGTCTTATTTTTGATTAAACTATTCATTTCTCGATCCATTGCTTCTTTCCATGAAACGCTGTCATCTCCACTTAAAGCTTCTTCATAGGTTTGAGGACTGTCTGCACTAACTATATTCACATAAATGAAATATGAGCTCGTTTGGCCATATCTTTGAGGTTTCTTTCTTTCCCGTTCTGACCTTCTCAAGTTATTTTCTGTGTCCTCAAGTTTTGTTTCTGGTTCGCTGTTGAGTGCCGAAGCGTGCAGACGTGTGTCTAGTGCTCTGTGACGTTCGTAAAACAACACGTGTCGCCCATCCGTCGAAAGTGAATACAGCCAAGTGTTTCCTTTCCTTTAAAGAAAAAAATCCTACGCACCTAACCTCTACCCGAATACTAGCCTCATAGCCTCACGACTAGTTATTCATTTTGAATTAACTAGCTCGATGATGGCCCAGGAAACACGACCAGGCTCTCCTGAGCAAATTCATAACTACCCCGCGCTACCTCCTCCGTGGGAAAAGTGCAACAGATCCCCCCGTACCAACGATGCCAAAAATTCCAAGAAGCGAAAGATAGAAACACCAAAAACGACCACAAACGACACTCAGAAGGAACAGTCAACAATCCAAATAAACACACACAACAGGTTCGCCGTATTAGGAACCTCAAACGACGTCATGGAAATCGCAGACCCGCCACCAATTCAACCCGCTCAGAGAAACCCGCCTCCCCCACCAATATTCGTCGACGATGTCATCGACATACAAACGATGATCAAGTCCATTGAGAGAGAAATCTCCAAGGAGGACTATAATCTGAAGATAACTAACAACAAGGTAAAAATACTGCCAACAAACCCCGATGCGTACAGAAATCTCACCAAGCTGCTTAGGACCTTAAACGCCAACTTCCACACCTACCAACTCAAACAAGAAAGACCTTTCCGGGTGGTCCTACGCAACATCCACCACTCAGCCGACTTGGATGAACTAAAATTCGAACTTTCAAAACTTGGCCACGAAGTCATCAACGTGAGCAACATAAGACACAGAGTCTCGAAAGACCCGTTATCCTTATTTTTTATAGACTTAAAACAAAAACCTAACAATAAGGAAATATACAATATTAGTCGTCTAATGAACTCAATAGTAAAATTTGAACCACCGCTTGTTAAAAAAGAAATAGTGCAATGTAAAAGGTGCCAAAGGTACGGTCACACGCAAAAATACTGCAACCATACCTTCCGCTGCGTTAAGTGTGCAGGTACACACTCCACCGACCAGTGCAGTAAATCACCGGATACCCCAGCGAAGTGCATCCGCTGCCAAGGTGACCACCCTGCTAATTACAAAAGCTGCTCAGCCTACAAAACCCTGTACACAAATAAGTACTCCAAACTCAGAGCAAAAGAAATTACCAATCAAACACCCAGTCCTCCTAAATTCACTTCTACCTCAATCCCCTTAAACAAATAAATACCCGGTCCTCCCAAATTCACCACTACTTCAACCTCCTATGCCCAAGCAGTACAAGGAATCCAAAACAATCCGAATAGCTACAGAGACCATTCTCAAAATAGTGTCCCCAATTCTCCAAACACAGACAACGTCTCTAGACTAGAAAAACTAATAGAAAAACAATCAGAGCAAATAAATAACTTGCTATCTCTACTAACAGTCATCGTGGATAAAATAATACGCACCGACGCAAAATAAAACCAAGACGCATAGCTCTGTGGAATGCCAACGGTCTAGCTCAACACAAACTTGAACTAGAACTCTTCCTAAAACACCAGCAAATCGACGTAATGCTCGTATCGGAAACCCACTTCACCGACAAAAACTATCTAAAAATAAATGGTTATAAATTCTACCATACCCAACATCCCAGCGGAAAGGCCCACGGCGGCACCGGAATCATAATCAAATCCAGTATTAAGCATTACGAACTTCCATCATTCCAGAAAGACTACCTCCAAGCAACAAACATAGCAATAGAAGACTGTCATGGTACAATCACCACTTCAGCAGTATACTGCCCTCTCAGACACTCCATCGCCACAGCAGATTTTGATATCTTCCTCGACACCCTGGGCAATAGATTCATAGCTGGAGGAGACTATAACGCCAAACATACCCAATGGAGCAGCAGACTGGTTACAGTAAGAGGCAAAAATCTCTTAAACAGAATAATAACCAACAATCTCAACTACCTCACCACATACGAACCCACATACTGGCCCACTGACACTAACAAAATACCCGACCTTCTTGACTTCTTCATAACCAAAAATATCTCGTCAAGATACGTCCGAATCAACTCCTCGGCTGATCTCTCCTCTGATCACTCCCCCGTGTTAGCAACAGTCAGTTCAACAATCATCGAGAATACACCCAATGGTCTTATTCATAACCAACTCACCAACTGGCAGCTCTTTAGAGAAATCTTTAATCACTCAACGTCAGCCTTAACCTCACTAAAAACCAATGAAGATATCGAAGCAGCCACGGAAAACTTAAACATGAGCATAATAAACGCTATCCGCCTCTCCACACCTACTAAGACGTCTATCAGCAAACATGAATATCCCCACTACATACTAAAAAAAAATAGCAGAAAAACGTAGACTAAGAAGAGTATGGCAGACCCATAGAACACCGGACGACAAACGCAAATTAAACAACGCAACTAGGAAGCTAACTAAAATCATCAAAAATTACAAAAATGACTGTTTCCAAAAATATCTCACCAATCTGTCCCCCACAGCCGACTCCAACTACTCACTATGGAAGGCCTCCAGGAAACTCACGCGCCCCCCCCCCCCAAATAATCCCTCCTATCCGCCGTCCGCAAGGAGGATGGGCGCGTAGCCCTATAGAAAAAGCCAACCTGTTTGCCAAATACTTGATCAAAGTATTCAAACCCCATTCCTCCAAAGCTGCCGCGGACGTTACTGAATACCTACACTCTCCCTTCCAAATGTCCCCCCCTATTGAACCCTTCACTTCAGCAGAGATAATAGAATCAATCAGTCGCCTAAATCCCAAGAAAGCAGCAGGGCACGACCTAATAGGCAATAAAGCAATCAAGGAACTTCCCATTAAAGGGATTGCACTCATTGCATCGATTTTTAACGCTATTCTTCGCCTTGGATACTTTCCTAAGGCCTGGAAAATCTCACTGATTACCCTCATCCCTAAACCCGGAAAACCGATATATGAAGCCAGCTCCTACCGCCCAATCAGTCTTCTACCTACCCTGTCTAAACTATTCGAGAAGATGCTAGCGAACCGACTCCTTCCAATCCTAGAAGATCTGAAAACACTCCCAGATCACCAATTCGGCTTTCGGAAACAACATTCAACAGTAGAGCAAATCCATCGCATAACCCACATGATCAGCCAAACTCTTGAAGAGAAAAAATACTGCTCAGCGATATTCCTAGACATCCAACAGGCATTCGACAAAGTATGGCACGATGGGCTGCTATATAAACTCAAAAAGATCCTACCACACCCCTACTACTCCATCCTAAAGTCCTACCTAACCAATAGAAAATTCATGGTAAAATGCTTAGACGCCACTTCCACAACATTCCCAATAGAATCTGGCATACCCCAAGGTAGTGTCCTCGGACCCCTGCTGTTCTCCATCTACACTGCCGACCTACCTATATCCAATGAGATATCAATAGCAACATTTGCTGACGACACAGCGCTGTTAGATTCCCACGCAGATCCGGCAATTGCCTCATCCACTCTCCAACGAGGTCTCGACTCCATGGAAAAGTGGTTTCATAAATGGGGCTCCAAAATTAACGAAAAAAAATCCTCACATGTAACCTTCACGCTCCGAAAACAAACCTGCCCCCAGGTCACCATCAACAATACAATTATCCCTAGCAAGGACTCAGTAAGATACCTGGGCATGACCCTGGACAGAAGACTCACATGGAAAAACCACATCTCGGATAAAACGAAGCAACTAAAGGACAAACTGAAAAAATTCTATTGGCTCACGGGCCGACGCTCCAAACTAAGCCTACAGAATAAAATTACCCTCTACAAAACCGTAATAAAACCTGTCTGGACCTACGGAATTCAACTATGGGGAACAGCAAGTAACTC
Source organism: Bombus hypnorum (assembly GCA_911387925.2). Classification (NCBI taxonomy): domain Eukaryota; kingdom Metazoa; phylum Arthropoda; class Insecta; order Hymenoptera; family Apidae; genus Bombus; species Bombus hypnorum. Next base: position 6,542,357 of record OU427027.1, read on the forward strand.
CAACATCGAAATACTTCAACGCTTCCAATCGAAGACGCTGAGATCCTTAGTTGATGCTCCATGGTATGTAACCAACGAAACAATTCATCGCGACCTCAAGATACCCACAGTCAAAGAGGAAATAGGAAAATATAGCGACAAATATAGCAAAAGATTCAACAAACACCGAAACCTCCTAATCACTGGACTGCTTGATACGTCGGACCAGATCCGCAGGCTGAAGAGACACTACCCACTAGACCTAAACGCTAGATTTAATTAACTACTTAAATTAAGTAATATCTAATCACTTACTATACCTACTTACAATTATACTAATCTATAACAAGTAATAACTTATTATATATAATTTGCCATGTTACTGCGCCACGCCAGAAAAATTACTGAAAATTCTCAACGCGAGAATTGATTGTAATTTCAATAAACATAATAAAAAAAAAAAGTTTTGTTTCTGATTCGTTATTTAAATTTCTCTCCTCTTTTATTACAACCTGCTCGACCTTTTCGTTTAAATCTGAATGTTCGTCAAAATCCTTTTCTGTTTCATTATCTGGTTCATCTTCGCCTTGAAATCCTACTAAATTATCATCTTCACCTATAAATTCTACGTGTCTTGCAATTATAATTTTATTATTAACTAGGATCCTATATCCATTGTTTTCATAACCTACAAGTATCCCAGTGTCTGCTTTTTTGTCCCATTTCGAATTTCTTTTAATTTCAGGTATTCTTACGAAAACTCTACTTCCATACAATCTTAAATTACTTATATTCGGTTTCCTTTTAAAAAATATTTCAAATGGTGTTTTATTTTCACATGTGTTCGTAATGGTTCTATTTTTTAAGTGCGCCGCGGCTCTAACTATTTCCGGCCAATATTTGATGTTCAGCTTTGAATCATGTAATAAGCATCTAGCGGAATTCATGATTGTTCCATTGTAGCGCTCAGCTGTTCCATTTAACTCGTGAACATAAGGTGGGCATGGTTCTACGACAATTCCCTTTTCTCTAGTTAGATTGTACATGTTTTTGTTCATATATTCTTTTCCATTATCACATCTTAATCTCTTTATCTTCTTACCAGTAAGATTTTCAACTTTGTTTATATAGTCAAGGAAACAATTGTAAACTTCATCTTTTGATTTCAAAGTATAAATCAATGCGCACTTACTGTAGTCGTCTATAAATGTTAAGAAATATTTGGACCCATCAAACCCAGTATTTTTATGAGGACCATTTAAATCTGTATGTACTACTTCTAAAATCTCGCGTGCTCTACTACGTTTAATTTGGAACGGTAAATTGTGCATTTTATTTTGGATACATGTACCACATTTTAATTGTACTTGCTCAAAATTTTCAGGCATTCCCTCAACTAATCTTTTCTTACACATTGTATCTAAATAATTAAAGTTTATATGCCCTAAGATCCTGTGAAATTTTTCTTTATTTGTCATTTTTCCCACATTTTTAGCGTGAGATTCTTGTCTTTCAATGTAACTACTTATTTTATATAAAACATTATCTTTGAATGCTATCCCTATCAACTTTCTGTATTTGTTATATATCTTTGAAGTATTTCCTGCTGAGACTATCTTATTTTCATTCGTTACTCTCGCATAGCTAATCAAGTTATTATCCATTTCTTTTACATAAAATACATTAGACATTGTAATTTTAATCCTTCTTTTGTTTACTTCAAAGTAAGTTAAAATTTTTCCGACTTTTGTTCCTTTCGGAATTCTACCGTCTCCTAACTTTACATTTATCGGGTTTTTTAAATTTTCATATTCTACGAAATAAGAGTCATCATTTACAATGTGATCTGAACATCCACTATCCAATATCCAATCTATTTTTCGCGTATCGCTAGTATATACCGTAATTTCACTCTTACTGTTTTCGCGCTCTACTCTCGTTAGGAAAGATCCAATTTCTTGGTTGTCGCAGCCCTCGTTGTAGCGTTGTTGCCAGCCTCTGCCTCGTCCTCGTTGGCCAAATCCTCGTTGACCATATCCTCGTCCTCTTTGGCCAAAACCTCGTCCACCGCGACCACTATTCTGCTGCGACTTGTTAACCAGTACATCTGTATCCTTGCTGTCTGTATTTTGCTTATTATTGATTTAATATGTTGTTTCCATGTGAATCGTGTATCAAAGTGGAGTCCAAGGTATTTGACTTGCCTTGTTTGTATTATGTGCGTGCCGTTGAGTGTAATGTTTGGTGGTATCTGTTTTCGCAGTGTGAATGTGATGTGGTTGCATTTATCAGGGTTTGCTTTAATTTGTTTAACTTGAAGCCACTTTTCTATTTTTACAATATGTTCTTGTAGCAATGTGACTGCTGTTGCAGGGTTAGTGTGCCTGACTAGTACAATTGTGTCATCCGCAAATGTCAGTATTTTGCTATTGGTAGTTGTTGGTATGTTGGCCGTGTATAGTGTGTAAAGAATTGGTCCCAAGACGCTTCCTTGCGGAACCCCTGCCTTGATGTCTTTAACTTGAGAGTATGTGTCTTTCATTTTTACTGCAAAGGTTCTGTTGCTTAAGTAAGATTTAATTAAATGGTATATCTGCTCCGGGAATTGTTTTCTGATTGATTGAAGTAGACTATCGTGGTTTATTTTGTCGAATGCTTTCTCGATGTCCATAAAGAGGGCTGTGCAGTATTGTTTGTTTTCTAATGCTAGTATTATTTCATTTGTGAGTCTGTGCATTTGCTCTATCGTGGAGTGTTTGTTCCGGAATCCAAATTGGTGATCTGGTATTAATTTTTCCTCCTCTATTATTGGTTTTAAGCGGGCGTAAATTATTTTTTCTAGTATTTTGGAAAATACGGGAAGTAGTGATATTGGTCTGTAAGATGCTGTTTGGTGTGGGTCTTTGCCTGGTTTAGGTAACATTATGATCTGTGCTAGTTTCCATAGTTTAGGATAGTATTGGATTCTTAATATTGCATTGAAAATTATTGTGATTAGTCGTATCGCTTTTGGAGGAAGGTTTTTCAAGATTTTACCATTGATTAGGTCGATTCCTGGTGCCTTATTATTTTTTGTTTTCTCGATTATGTTTCTAATTTCATGTGCTGTTGTTTTCGGTATGATGTAATGATTGTCAGTTGCGGTACTAGTGGTTACCTCATCCTCGTCCATATGACAGTTGTGGTTGCTATTATTGATATTATGTGGTGTAAATATGTTGCTTAGGTGGTTGGAAAATTCTTCAGCTTGTTCTTCGTTGCTTCTTGCCCATGTATTATCTGCTTTTCTGATTGCTAGGACTAGTATTATTTTATTATTTATTCAAACTTAGTCCGTGCCTTTCGGGTTTGGACGACTTCCAGTTTTGCTTCGTTACATTTTCTTACACTCTTATGTTCTTATATTATTTCTTACACATTGCACTTATTTCTAACGCTATCTTATTTGCCTCTTATATTACACTATTACCCATTGCACCTAGATCTAGCGCTACCTTGCTTTCTTTGGTCTTTCTTTGGTCTTTGCTGGGACTAGTATTATTGGCTTCTTTATTTTTTTTTTGTGGCTTTCCAAAGGGGGTAGTTGGAGTTCTCGTGTGCAGATAGTGACTCTATGAATTTTGTGAACTCGTTGTTATTGTGTTCTTTTATTTTGTTTTTTATTTCCTTTGCAAGTTTATTTAGGTGTTTTTTGTTTTCTTTTGATCTATGTTTTTGCCATTTTGCTTTCGCTTTTCTTTTTTCTCTAATTTTTTCAAGGATATCTGGCGGAATTATTTTTGTTGGTCTATTAGTTGATTCAGGTATGGTGGTTGCCCATGCTGCTTCCTGAATAGTTTCTGTAAGCGTTATTACTGCTTGTTCGATATGTTCGGGTGTTTTCAATGGGATGTTGCAGTTGATTTTGCTCTCAATTATTTCTTTAAATGTTTGCCATTTGGTGGTTTTATTGCATAGTGCCTCTGAATTGTTATAAATTATTGGTTTGTTTAAGTATGTAATAATTATGGGTGTATGATCGGAGCTAAGCTCGAGGCTGGGTTCTATATTTAGTTTATTTGCATTTAGTCCTTTTGTAACTGCAAAATCAAGTAGGTCAGGTATTTTGCTCAGGTCTGTCGGCCAGTAAGTCGGTCTTCCTGTGGATAATATATTGAGGTTATTGTTTCTAATGTATTTTTCCAAGGTTCTACCTCGAGGTGTATTGATTCTTGATCCCCATAGTGTGTGCTTTGAATTATAGTCTCCTGCTGCAATATACTTATCACCTAAATGTTGAAAGTAATCTTCCCACATTTGAGATGTAATTTTATGTCGCGGTGGTACATATACTGCTGACAGCTGTAAATAGTTGCTGCTAGTTTGTACTGTAACGGTGGTTGCTTGGATATATTCCTTACTAACCTGGCTGTGTAAATAGTGTTTAATGTCGTTTCTTATTATTACTGCGGTTCCTCCGTGTGCTTTTCCTGAGGGATGCTTGGTATCATATATGGTGTAGTACGGTATTTTTAAATAATTTTTTATAGTGAAGTGTGTTTCTGAAACAAGAAGTATATCGATATTATTGTTATACAGAAATGTTTTAGTTTCTAGGGCCCTTTGTTGTAGGCCGTTAGAGTTCCAGGCTGCTATTTTAAGCGTGTCCATTTTTATTTTTTATTTAGCGTGTTTGTTAGTAGTTGTAGCATGAGTGTGATTTGTTGCGTTTGCTGTTTAAGGACTGCGTTTTGTTCACTTATCATTTTTGTTAGGATTTCCGTGTTTTTGATGGATAGCTTTAACAGTTCTTTAATTTCTGTAGCGTCGTCGATGTTAATGTTCTGATTGTGATTATCTAAAGGTGTTGACTGTTTGGCTACTTGCGCGTAGCTTCGGCTACCAAAGGTGTTGGTATTGTTATGGTTCATTACATGCTGAACGTTTGTTGATGTTTCAGTTACTGTGCTATCCTGTTGTGTGTTAGAGTTATTGTATGTCCTGTTACGAAGCGGTGGAAAAAGTTTATTTTGTAATTGCTTTCTGACTAAACAGCCTTTGTAACTAGCTGGGTGGTTTCCACCACAATTGTAGCATTTTACATCATTTATTTTTCCCATGTGTGGGCAGTTCATTGTAAGGTGTTTACCTGCGCATTTGACACACGCCGGGTTTCTGTTACAATAATTTTTTCTATGCCCATATTGTTGACACCTCATACATTGCGGTATGTCTTTTTTGTGTCTGGGTGGCTCAACTGTAATTATTGTGTTTAAAATTTTCTTAATTTCAAAAATTTCCTTGTTATTACTTTTAGGTTCGAGTTCTATTAGGAATAACGGTAATGGTTGTTTAGTATCGTACCTGATTATGTTGTTAATCGCTCTTACCTGATGTCCTATTTTAGCTAGTTCCTCGCATATGTTATTTGTGTTCGTTTTTGGATGTAATCCTCTGATTACTGCTTTGTAACTTTTATCAGATTTGAGCTGATAAGTGTGATATCCGGCGTTCTTTTCTTTTAGTGCATTTGTCACTTTTCTGAATATTTCTGGGGTGTTCGTTTGTACTTTTACCTGGTCCAGTTTAAGTTGTTTAATGATATAATTTTCTTTACCTGCCGTGTTGTTAAGCAGATCAATGAAGGAATCTATTATTTTAGCATCTATATAGATTGGTGGTGGTTTAGGAATGCGTGTTGCTGATTTTTCAACTAGGTTTGAATCCATCACTTCTGGCAGTGAGCTGTAAGAGTTATGTAGAGGAATTTCCTGTAGCCATTGTTGTCTTTCTATTTCTAAAGCCCTCATAGCATTTGTGTTTGAAGTCATTTTTCGTTTCTTGCTGAGAGTTACAGTCTTCCAGCTCTCGTTCAGATGTGGTAGATCATTGCTGATTTTATCCTTTTCGTCATTATTTTGTGTAATTTCTACTTCCATTTCTATTTCATTTATAACTGAGCAATCCTGAACTTCGCTTGTTGGTTTGTTTGGGTTTGTTTTATCTAAAGCTCTGTTTATAGAATATGTTTTGCCATTATTTAGAATTTTTATTGGTGGTATTTTATGTATGTTTTCCATCATTAATCGATTGGTTATATTATAGTCACTACGTTTTCCCACTTGTCTCACTTACGGAAGCACTGATTCACACGACCGTATAGCTCGACTGCTCGGGCAGAACTGACCCCGAGTTGACATAATGTAAACAGGAGCAGGTGCGCTGTATCTGGCAGCACATGTGGGGTATAACGCGCATCGAACTGTGGACATATCTCCAATGCAGACGGAGATGCGTTCAATTGAATATTTCCGGCAGAATCTCCAAACCGGCAATTACGCTGGAACTGACAGGACACACAGTTGACATGGTGCAAACCGGCTACAGATCACTGTATTTGGCAGCAAATGTGGGGTATATCGCGTATCGAGTTATCGGCATACCACTTATAGCAGCGGAGGTATGATTCATTGAATACTTAAGCCTAAATATGCAAAACTGGAATTACAAAGGATTTGGCAGGGACCAGGGTTGACATCGCAAATACCGGCTGACACGCGCTGGATATGGCAGCAAATGTGGCGTAAAACGCGCATCGAATTTTCGAGATATCAGCAACAGAGAGCCAATAATTCACTACTCACATCGAAGAAGTTTATACAAGGGTCAACGCAGTTATGAGAAACCAACTACCAAATTGGAGTAAATGTGTACGAAGAATCGAAGTTGATACTACTGAAATGGTCAACAAGACGTGAGGAAACTGGAAAATCAAGAAAAATTAGTGACATTATAGCAATCAATTCAACATCAACGGAATGGTCTTAGCTGTTGAAGTGGTCACCACTTAGAAGAAAACTCTATATCTGGTCTCTTTAGTTTTCACAAGCACTGAAGCCATCGACAGCACGCAGACAAAAGACTGCAACGAGGACAGGCCATAAACAGTAGACAGGCGACGTTGGCTTCGGGGTTTGTTAAGTTATTGGGTAACACAGCTAGCGTGCGGATCTGGACCAGCTCAAATTGTATTCATATTTATTTATACACTTCCAATTAAATATATTTTCTGCCTTACAATTTATCCACGTGTTTTCTCTGTTTACACATTGAATAACCTCAACATTAGCAAACAAGAAAAGGTACCTTATAAGTTAACGAGGTTTATATGCAACTAATCATCGTAGAAGGAAGTGTACATGCAGGTACTCCACAAGGATGGGCTACGGATTCATCTTTGCAATACATAATATACGACGGTCAGCTGAAACAAATAGATAAGTTAACCTCAATTGCACTAATACTAAATATTTATAACAACAATAAAGTTGAATTAAAAGAAACAAGGATAACGGCAATAATTGATGCCCGTCAACAACATATACAAAGTAACATAGTTTACGGTTGACCGTTGGAAAATTTTAAAAGCATTCTGTACTCACAGGTATGAAAATACCGAAGCCAATAAATACCAAGGTAACCAATCATAAACTGAAAGGGGGAAGTATGTTGTAAACCATCTTGGAATAGAAATTGATAATAATAAGAAGCTCGTTACTCACATGGGAAGGTATACATTAAAATCGACGCAGTTACAAGAAGCCTACTACCAAACTTAAGTTTAAGAAGAATACTGAACTTAATAATACTGAATCAGATACCACCAAAACAGTCAAGACGGCAACAGGAAACTGGAAAATCAAGGAAAAATTTGTGACACCATAATAAAATAATCCAACGTTAACGAAGCGGTCTTAGCAAACAAGATAGAGGACGGACTATTTTACTATGCAGATATTTACAAAATATAGAGTTTTATATGTCGGAGAAGCGTCAGGAATAGGGTTGTAGGCGTTTGATAAATCTTCATTGGGTTTGACCATCGTTGTGATATAACAAAGGCGCGGCTTGCTAACACGAGTAGGGATACTACAGACTCGACAATCATCCGTGGCGGTTGGACACTCGCGATACTAGTCATGTTGATCTTAGGCTCAATAACGAATCCGCGGTCAACGGGATGGTAGATGTACGTGCTCACAAAAATCTAAGTCGGACTCTTTGTTAAAACGTGGAATATCCACCGAGCGTACAGACTCTAAGTAACTCGCTAATACGACCTCACGAGAGAATGACTCTCCGTCGCGATGATGCTGCAGAGGAAAACTATGATGGGGTGTGTCTAAGGACACGAGATCATCGGATTCGTCGAGGAAAGCCTTCGTTCAGAGAGTAAGGGAAATTGGCGTTGCTGCTAATTGGTCAATCTCCATATCGGTGGTTAGAAAAAGATGCTAGCCACCCTCGGGGGAAAGTTGCTAGTGGGAGACGCCGTTCGTTGAAAAATAGATCCCTCCTATTTTCCCGTAGCTGGGACAAAGACTGTTTGTTTGAAGGACTTTAGTCAACTAAATCCTAAGATTTATAACGGGCCCTCAGGCTAGCTGAACATGTACTGCGGAGACGCATCGACATCTGGCAATCAATCAACGGGATGAACGCTTTGTCTAACAAAGGCATGGAGTAATTCTATAGCTCTCTTTGGAAAGGAAATAGTTGTAACACACGACAGTAAACATTCCGACAGTCTCTATCCCGTAGCTCGCCACACGCAGACCCTATTCTTTGAGTAAGATGATTGCCAGATGTCGATGCGTCTCCGCAGTAGGTGTTCAGCTAGCCTGGGGCCGTTATAAACATTAAGATCTGGTTACCTAAAGTCCTTCAAACAGACAAACAGTCTTTGTCCCAACTACGGGAAGATAGGGGAGATCTATTTTTCAACGAACGGCGTCTCCCACTAGCAACTTTCCCTCGAGGGCGGCTAGCATCTTTTTGTAACCACCGATATGGAGATTGACCAATTAGCAGCAACGTCAATTTCCCTTACTTTCTGAACGAAGTCTATCCTCGACGAATCCGATGATCTCGTGTCCTTAGACACACCCCATTATAGTTTTCCTCTGTGGCATCATCGGGACGGGAAAGTCATTCTCTCTCGCGATCTCACCGACTAAAGAGTAACGTCTTTACGATTAGCAATTATTCAGACTTAGATTTCTTGAGAACGTTCACCTATCATCCCGTTGACCGCGGATTCGTATCGAACCTGAGATCATTGTCATTAGTGTCGCGAGCGCCTAACCGCCGTGGTTGATTGTCGAATCTGTGTTATCCATACTTGTGTTAATAAACCGTATCTTTGTTATACTGCAACGATGGCTAATTTCAACGAAGATTCATCAAACACCCACAACCCTATCCTCAAAGCCACCCCGACATATCTATATGTCGGAGATGAAAGGAAAGCCGAAGCCTTACTTTGGAAACTTTGGGAGCATCCTCTAGTACTCTAGCCTAGATTTTATCATAGCTGTAATTGTCCGAGATTTGTGATAGCGAGATTAGGTTCGAGGTGACAATTGATCGCCGAACATAGCCACGGTTACGGGATGGACGTTTTGCCTAACGGAGGTCTGGAGTGGTTGTGTGGGTTTTCCGAGAAATGTGGTTGTGGCGGCATGCGGCCTCGGGAGCGGGCCTAGCCACGTGTGATGTTGCCTCGGAGGTGCCGATACAATGGGACATACATGGTATTAATAATCAAACTTCAGGCAGAAACTGCCTAGCAACGGTGTTTGGAACTTTCTCGATGCTTCGAACGAGTGTGTATCAAACTTCAGGCAGGGGCTGCCTAGCAAGGGGCGTTTGGAACCTTCTCGATGCTTCCAAACGAGTATAGAAAACAAAATGCAATCGTACAGCGAGAAAAATCTCCACGTAGCTGGCATTCGTGCGATTGCCTTGGAGAGTGACACATCGAGCATTTTCAACAATCATATTTTGCGCCTAGTAAAGAGTTATCCCATTGACCATGGATTCGTTTGAACACAAAACATTGTTAATAGTGTTCATTAAACTTATTATTCGTAAATCATATTATTCATTAAACTTACTATTCGTTAAACTTATTATTCATTAGACTTATTATCTGTTAAACTTAATTATTCGTACAATTTATTATTCGCTAACTTTATTGTTCATCAAACTTATTATTCATTAGACTTATTATTTGTTAAGCTTTGTGATAGTTTTGTATATACATGTAAATATAATCTCGGATTTGTGAAACGATGGCTAATCCACGTTGTTATGGGCCCAATATTCCAATCATAACCCGACATCAGAAGTAGGATCGGGCCCATGTATAACCATGGAACAATTCATGAGAGTCGTGGACCGGTTAACTCAGCCGAGGGAGCAAGGGCCGAGTGCGGAATCTGTAAGGCTAGTGTTACCACGTTTTAATCCCGAGGTCGCGGGCGCCGAGCCGGCTGCGTGGTGCGCGACTGTTAGTGTGATTATGGAAAAAAGGCCTCTACAAGACGACGAGTTATATCTCACTATAAGTCGTGCTCTAGAGGGTACAGCAGCACAGTGGCTTACGCAAGTTCCGGTCAGTGGTCTTACTTGGACAAAGTTTACGGAACATTTTCTTGCGCGTTATGATGGCACGGAAACGGCAACCTCATTGCTAATGAGGATGTTCAATGAACAACCCCTGAAGGACGAATCCACGGGGGCTTTTGGTAATCGTCTTCGCTCCCTTCTGTCGGCGAAATGAGGAAATCCAACCTATGCCGAACTAATCAACGCCGTTGTAGCGTAAAAATTAAGATAAAATAAGAAACTTGTCAATCTCCGAACAGGAGATCGAGTTCTTTTATTTTTACTCAATTTGTACAGTATTATTTTCGGTTCGCGATGATACACTTTTGATACTTGGGCTAGTTGAGAATATTTTCAGACTGACAGGATGATTTTGAAGGGAGCATTTATACCCCTTTACTCGTTGGAGTGGGAGAAGGCTTTGCTCGTACTTATCATATATTTCGAAGAACGGCTAGAGTGACCGAATGCCACCCAGGCGGCTGAGAACGGACGCTGACCGGACGGTCACACGTGATAAGGCGCTCGGAAGTTTGGTTTATCATATGGCTGCTCGAATTTCACCTGTGACACCGTCGTCCTTCTACGACTGATTTCGCATGACCAGCGTGTCGAACGGATAGCACTTACGAACGATATCCAGACCCAGGATCAATTCCATAAGGAAATGAGAGCTCTCTCTTACGCGAGAAAGAGACTGGTACCTTCGTCACATAATCCACCGGCGGAACCTGAAGCTAAACGAAGCAGGTCGTCAGTTTTTCGGATCAAGTGCTACCGCTGTGGTGCTCACGGACATAGGAGAACGGAGTGTCACCTGAAAACACAAACAGGGAAGGAGCAGGATATACGAAATCCAAAGGAAAAACGACCAGCTGCATCGTCGAAGGTGACTTGCTTCAAATGCCATGAGGAGGGACATATCGCGTCTAATTGTCCATCATTGCAGAAAAGAAACCACGATTCCATCGACGAACGCCGGATAGACTCCTGTGTAGTGGAAGCTCCGGCTGGTAGATTAAGTCATCTGGGTGAGTCGTATCCATTTTCCTTTGATTCTGGGGCCGAGTGTTCATTAATTAAGAGTCCTTAGCCTCGAAATTTTCGGGTAAAAGAATAACCGATATAGTAGTGATGCGGGGAATCGAGAATACTTGTATTAAGAGTACACTTCAGATTTTGTCCACTGTTTGTATTAATGGTCTTACATTGGAGATAGTTTTTCATGTCCTTGCTGATGATTACTTAAAATACGATATCATGATTGGTCGCGAGATTTTAAGTCAAGGATTCGACGTAAATATCACGCAAAATAGCCTCGTTATTTGTAAAACAAAGATCATTAACGCCTGTGGTAAAGTCGCGGAAGATGCGGTCAACATTAACGAGGTTGACACTGATATGGTCGGTAACGATAAAGATCGATTAATCTCTGTTCTCGAAAAATTTAAAGAACCATTCATTACGGGTTTTCCGCGTACTCGCGTCAGTACGGGCCAGTTAGAAATACGGCTAATTGATCCCAACGTCACTGTGCAAAGAAGCCCTTACAGGCTTAGCGAGGAAGAGCGAAGAATAGTACGTGAAAGAATAGACGAATTAATTAGAGCACAAATTGTAAGACCTAGTGTTACGCTGCGCGACCCTCTACCTAGACCAGGCCATACACCCGCGGGCCAGACGGACGCCAGATGTCCACTCATCCTTACGGCGGACCCTCATTAAGCTTAAGGGCCCATCATAAATCCCAGAATTTGTAATCTAAGGTCCTGCAGACCCAACAAATAGCTGTTTTTAAACTCGCCTTTTTAACGATTATTGTTTACTACGGCTTGACAAAGGAAGGTTAGTCTTTCTCACGTGCGATGCTTCCTACTAACAACCTTCTTCGAGGGCAGTTAAGACCTTCCTAATCCAACCAGCGACAATAGATATTACCCTCACTTTCCTGCCCCAGCCTTCCTCCAACATAGCATCGTCGCTGTGCCTCACTCTTCCTAAGACATCACGCGGGTCAGGATGTCTACTGCTCCTACGACTTCAGGAGAGTCAACTACTTCTCCTGCACCATAAGGAGATCAACTCTACTTATTCTACAAATCAAGAGACAGCACTCCAGTTCAGACATCAGATCAAGTCAGTCTCCAACAAGGATCCATCCAAGTCAGTCAGTCAACAAGGCGAATACAGTCAGGTCGTATTCATCCATATTCAATCGTATATTCATCTTGTATCACACCAAGTTGTTTGTATTGTATAAATATACACAACCTGTTAACCGCAGCGTTGTCCACTATTTAACTACCCTTATTATCCCAAAAGAAATAAGGGATCGCACGATTCGTGGCGTCGATCAGTCAATCGTAACGGGAATTTACGCCTCCCGTTGACGCGCTTCTTCGAGATCACGTCTCCCCGCGAACGTACGAAAATACACCTTCTCTAAAAATAGATTGATGTTTAATAATTTTTCTTCTTTGATCTATTTGATATCTTTGTTTATTTTTCATTAGAGTTTTTCTGGCTTTAAGTAGTTTAGCATCCCATTCTCGTTTCCTGAAGCTCTAACTTCATCAGCATATGTTCTTTGAGGATTTTGGGATATGGTAGAGGGGAGATTGGCCTCATGTCCAAATGTTAGTTTGAAAGGGGTATATCCAGTGGCATCATGAACCATAGTGTTATATGCTAGACACACAAAATTTAGGTTTCGATCCCATTCTGTTTCATTGTCGTTTTGTATAGCTTTTAACACGTCGGATATTACAGCATGTGTTCGTTCTAGGCTTCCGTTGGATTGTGGATGGAATGAGGTAGTTTTTATGTGTTCGATTCTAAATGCTTCTTCGTATCGTTGCATTAGTTCGCTAATAAAACTTTGTCCTCTGTCAGTTAATATGCGTTTGGGGGCGGAGAATATATATGTCGGGGTTTACATTGGAATTAGGGTTAGGGGCGTGAAACGAATCTTCGTTTGGATTTCACATTGTCGCTATGCAATAGAGAAGACATTGACTAGTGCAAATACGATTATTATAGAATTGGACAAGTAACTGTGGTAATTAGATACTCGAGAAACTAATGACAATGATCCTAGGTTCAATAACGAATTCGCGGTCAACGGGATGATAGATGAACATGCTCACAAAATATAAGTCGGACTCTTTGTTAAAACGTGGAATATCCACCGAGCGTACAGACACTAAGTAACTCGCTAATACGACCTCACGAGAGAATGACTTTCCGTCGCGATGATGCTCCAGAGGAAAACTGGGGTGTGTCTAAGGACACGAGATCATCGGATTCGTCGAGGACAGCCTTCGTTCAGAAAGTGAGGGAAATTGACGTTGCTGTTAATTGGTCAATTTCCATGTCGGTCGTTAGAAAGAGATGCTAGCCGCCCTCGAGAGAAAGTTGCTAGTGGGAGACGCCGTTCGTTGAAAAATAGGTCTCCCCTATCTTCCCATAGCTGGGACAAAGATTGTTTGTCTGTCTGAAGGACTTTAGTCAACTAAATCTTAAGATTTATAACGGGCCCTCAGGCTAGCTGAACATGTACTGCGGAGACGCATCAACATCTGGCAATCATCTTACTCGAAGAATAGGGTCTGCGTGTAGCGAGCCACGGGATAGAAACCGTTGGAATGTTTACTGTTGCGTGCCGCCACAAATATTTCTTTTAAGGAGAGCTATAGAATTACTCCATACCTTTGTTAGACAAAGCGTTAATCCCGTAACCGCGGCTACGTACGGCAACTGGCTGTCGCCTCGAGCCCAAGCTCATTATCACAAATCTCGAACAAATACAATCGGATCGAATTTTTTTTTTATTTATATGTTTAAATTTTACAATTTGTCCAGTAGGACATTTGGTAAAATATTATATCGGTATAATAATATAACATGTGGGTGGCTACCCCCAGCGGGGTACCATCATCGTGTTTGTTAGGTTATCCTTTGTGAGATCTGCTGGGTGATTTCTTTTTAATCTTCTTTCTATGAATGTGCTGATGGTTTCCGCTGCCATCCGGTTCGGGTGCGTTGATATTCTTTCTCTGTACCTTCTTGCGAATCTGCTAATCTCTTCTTTGGCCGTTGGTATTCCAAGGTCTTTCCGTATGTCCCCGTTTCTAACGTACCATGGGGCGTTTACTATTGTTCTGAGTATTTTAGATTGCATTGCCTCTATTTTGTTTATATGGCTTATTGCTGCTGTTCCCATAGTGATATTCCGTACGCCCAGATTGGTTTTATGATGATTTTGTAAATTTTTAATTTGTTTTCTATGCTTAGTTTGGATTTTCGACTTGTTAACCAGTACATCTGTCTCCTTGCTATCTGTATTTTGCTTATTATTGATTTGATATGCTGTTTCCATGTGAATCGTGTATCAAAGTGGAGTCCTAGGTATTTGACTTGCCTTGTTTGTATTATGTGCGTGCCGTTGAGTGTAATGTTTGGTGGTATCTGTTTTCGCAGTGTGAATGTAATGTGGTTGCATTTATCAGGGTTTGCTTTAATTTGTTTAACTTGAAGCCACTTTTCTATTTTTGCAATATGTTCTTGTAGCAATGTGACTGCTGTTGCAGGGTTAGTGTGCCGGACTAGTACAATAGTGTCGTCCGCAAATGTCAGTATTTTGCTGTTGGTAGTTGTTGGTATGTTGGCCGTGTATAGTGTGTATAGGCTATTGTGGTTTATTTTATCGAATGCTTTTTCGATATCCATAAAGAGTGCCGTGCAATATTGTTTTGTTTCCATCGCCTGTAAAATTTCGTTGGCGAGTCTGTGCATTTGTTCTATTGTGGAGTGTTTGTTTCTGAATCCGAATTGGTGATCCGGTATTAGTTTCTTCTTCTCTAGTATTGGTTTTATTCGGTCGTAGATGATTTTCTCTAGTATCTTAGAGAACACATGAAGTAATGAGATTGATCTGTATGATTTAGTTTCGTGTGGGTCTTTGCCTGGTTTAGGTAACATTATGATTTGTGCTAGTTTCCAACTTTTTGGGAAGTATTGTATTCTTAGTATTGCGTTAACTATTATAGTGATTTGTCGTATCGCTTTTGGAGGAAGGTTTTTCAGGATTTTACCATTGATTAGGTCGATTCCTGGTGCCTTATTATTTTTTGTTTTCTCGATTATGTTTCTAATTTCATGTGCTGTTGTTCTAGGTATGATGTAATGATTGTCAGTTCCGATACTAGTGGTTACCTCATCCTAGTCCATATGACAGTTGTGATTACTATTATTGATATTATGTGGTGTAAATATGTTGCTTAGGTAGTTGGAAAATTCTTCAGCTTGTTCTTCGTTGCTTCTTGCCCATGTATCATCTGTTTTTCTGATTGCTGGGACTAGTTTTATTGGCTTCTTTATTTTTTTTTGTGACTTTCTAAAGGGAGTAGTTGTAGTTCTCGTATGCAGATAGTGATTCGATGAATTTTGTAAACTCGTTGTTATTGTGCTCTTTTATTTTATTTTTTATTTCTTTTTCGAGTTTGTTTAGGTGTTTTTTGTTTTCCTTTGTTCTATGTTTTTGCCAATTTGCTTTCGCTTTTCTTTTTTCTCTGATTTTGTCGAGGATGTCTAGTGGAATTGTTTTTGTTTGTCTGTTGGTTGTTTCAGGTATAGTGGTTGCCCTTGCTGCTTCCTGAATAGTTTCTGTCAATGTTGTTACTGCTTGATCGATGTGTTCAGGTGTTTTCAGTGGGATGTTGCAGCTGATTTTGCTTTCTATTATTTCTTTAAATGTTTCTCAGTTGGTGGTTTTATTACATAACGTCTCTGAGTTGCTGTAAAGTAATGGCTTAATACTGTATGTTATTATTATGGGCGTAATGTCGGAGGTAAGCTCGAGGCTGGGTGCTATGTTTAGTCTATTTGCGTTTAGTCCCTTTGTAACTGCAAAATCCAGTAGGTCGGGTATTTTGCTCAGGTCTATCGGCCAGTATGTCGGTCTTCCTGTGGATAATATATTGAGGTTATTATTTTTAATGTGTTTTTCCAAGGTTCTACCTCGAGGTGTGGTGATTCTTGATCCCCATAGTGTGTGCTTTGAGTTATAGTCGCCAGCTGCAATATACCTGTCACCCAAGTGACTAAAGTACTCTTCCCACATTTGGGATGTAACTTTGTGACGCGGTGGTACATATACTGCCGACAACTGTAGTTGGTTGCTGTTAGTTTGTACACTAACGGTGGTTGCTTGTATATGTTCCTTACTAACCTGGCTGTGTAAGTGATGTTTAATGTCGTTTTTTATTACTACTGCCGTCCCTCCTTGTGCTTTTCCTGAGGGATGCTTGGTATCGTATATTTTTATATAGCTTTTTGTAGTGAAATGTGTTTCCGAAACGAGCAGTATATCGATATTGTTGCTATACAGGAATGTTTTAGCTTCTAGGGCTCTTTGTTGTAGGCCGTTAGAGTTCCAGGCTGCTATTTTGAGCGTGTCTATTTTTATTTTTTGCTCAGCATGTTAGTAAGTAGTTGTAGCATAACTGTTATTTGTTGTGTTTGCTGTCTGAGGGCTTCGTTTTGTTCGCTTATCATTTTTGTAAGTATTTCGGTGTTTTTTATGGAGTGTTTTAGTAGTTCTTTGATTTCTGTAGCGTCGTTGCTATGATTGTTCTGTTCTTGATTGTCTATGGGTGACGACCGGTTGACTACTTGCGCGTAGCTTCGGCTACTAACGGTGTTGGCGTTCATGTGGTTGTTGTTCGTTGCGTAATGCGTAATTGGTGTTATCATAGTTTTTGTGTTATCCTGTTGGGTGTGGACATTGTTGTGTGTCCTGCTTCGTATCGGCGGGAAAAGTTTATTTTGTAGCTGCTTTCTGACTAAGCAGCCTTTGTAGCTGGCTGGGTGATGTCCACCACAATTGTAACACTTAACTTCGTTTATTTTTCCCGTGTGTGGGCTGTTCATTGTTAGGTGCTTACCTGCGCATTTGACACACGCCGGGTTTCGGTTGCAATAGTTCTTTGTGTGTCCATATTGTTGACACCGCATGCATTGTGGTACTTCTTTTTTGTAGCGTGGTGGTTCCACTGTTACTATTGTGTTTAGTACTTTGTTGATCTCGAAGATTTCCTTGTTGTTGGTTCTGGGTTCCAGTTCTATTAGGAAAAGTGGTAATGGTTGCTTCGTGTCGTACCTTGTCATGTTGTTTATAGTTCTTGTATGGTGTCCGATTTTTGCTAGTTCTTCACTTAGTTTTTTTGTGTTGGTTTTTGGGTGCAGTCCTCTTATGACTACTTTGTAGCTCCTTTCCGTTTTGAGCTGGTATGTGTGGTATACAGCATCTTTTTCTTTTAGTTCTTTGATCACATTTGTGTAACTTTCTGGTGAACTTGTTTGGATTTTTACTTGCTCCAGTTTCGTCTGTTTTATTAGATAGTTTTCCTTCCCAGCTATCTCGTTTAGTCGCTCTATGAGCGGGTCTATTATCTGGGCCTCTACGAATATTGGAGGTGGTTTCGTAGTGTTTGGTGACTTACTTGTGTTTCTTGTTACTGGGTCTTCGTCTATTTCCTCCGTAAGTGAGCTGAATGAGTTTTTTAATGGTAGTTCATGCAGCCATCTCTGCTTTTCCGTGTCGAGATTTCCCGTTATTTTTCTCTTTTTATTGTAGCTGGTCACCTTCCAGCTTTCTTCTTGTTACGATGTTTCCTTGTTAGCTTCCATGTCTACTTCAGCTGTATCTGAGCAGTCCTGTCTTTGGTTTGTTTGTTCGCTTGCTTTTGGTGTATCTGTTGTTTTATTTATGTAGTATTGTTCGTCTTTGTTAATAATTTTTATTGGTGAGATGTGTTTTTTCATTTTGGTTCTTCTGCTAGTCTTCTTGATAGAGACGGGTTTCCACCATCTGGCTACGGGCGTAGCCGTTCTTAGTTTTCTCTTCACCACTTGCCGCACTTTTCCGTAGCACTTCTTTGCACGTCTGCTTGGCTCGGCTGCTCAGGCAGTACTGATTTTCTTATGTGGTCACTTTATTTCTAAGAAAAGAAATGAAAATCCGTTATCTTCATATAATTTCGTGATCGATATCAAAGAATGCAGCACGATAGTGCTTACCAATTATTTGTTTACTGATTTTGCGATTAGTATAATTATTGATCCTATTGTCCAAATTTATTTCTTTTCTCTTTCATTATGCGATAACTATAGTAAGGATATATTGAGAATGTCTCACTCCAGCATGATGCATACAGTTTTAAGACCAAATGTATTTTACGTCTGCGCTTAGTAAAAACAACCTCAAGATGTAAATCATTCTCAAGACGTAAGAATTTTTATATTTTGCACGATGGAAGGTTGTCGATTTTTGCTAATAGATTTTTTCGATCTAAAGCAATGAACCTGTTTTCGTTGCTACTAAGTATTTTAAAGCGAATGCACAAATTTCACGTTGGTGGAAAAGAGAAAACAGAACGTACAACTTCCTTTTTATTTACTACCGGTTTCTATCAATTTCTACATGTATGTTTCAACACAATACCAAAACTATACTCAAGTGTGTAGCAGTGACAAGAAGTGAAAATACCGCATAAATACAAGTTACCGATAATGATCCAGTTTTGTTGGTGAGTGCCGAAGCGTGCAGAAGTGTGTCCAGCACCCTGTGAAGTTCACAAACCAACACGTGACGCCCACCTGTCGAAAGCGAATCCAACAAACCTAGCCAAGTGTTCGCACAGCCTCTCGACTAGTTTTTTCATATTGAATTAACTAGATCGACGATGGCCCACTCATCCCAAACGGACTCTATGGAAATTAGTTATAACAACGTCGCTCTTCCTCCCCCGTGGCAAAGGGTCAATACACCCCTCTTTGTAAATGACCCTCACACGAAAAAACGCAAAATCGAAGCTAGCAGAACTGTTGTGAGCAAAACGCAAACCTACCTATCAGCCAGCCAAGTGACCACCCACAACAGGTTCGCGATACTGGAAACTGATGTCGCGATGGACACAACCACAGAGGTAAATTCACAACCAATACAAAAAAAAACCCCTCCCCCACCTATATTCATCGATGATGTCATTGATATTCAATCAATGACAAAGACAATTCAAAAAGAAATCGGCAAGGAAGAATATAAATTAAAAATCAGCAACAACAGTGTAAAAGTCCTGCCGACCAACCCAGACGCATACAGAAAATTAACGAAGTTGTTAAAAACTCTGAATGCCAACTTCCACACATACCAGCTCAAGCAGGAAAGACCATTTCGTGTGGTGCTACGTAACATCCATCACTCAGTCGATCTTGACGAACTAAAGTTCGAACTTCTAAAGCTTGGCCACGAGGTAACAAACATCAGCAACATAAAACACAGGATAACAAAAAATCCACTATCGCTATTCTTCATAGACATAAAACAAAAAGGAAACAATAAAGAAATCTACAACGTCAACCGGCTGATGAACTCCATAGTTAAGTTCGAACCACCTCTTGTAAAGAAAGAGATAGTACAATGCAAAAGGTGCCAAAGGTACGGGCACACACAGAAATACTGTAATCATAATTTCCGGTGCGTAAAATGCGCAGATAGCCACCCCACTGACCAATGCACTAAATCCCCAGAAACTCCCGCGAAGTGCATCCACTGTCAAGAAGAGCATCCTGCGAACTACAAAGGATGCTCGGCCTATAAAACATTACACAACATTAGGTATCCAAAACTGAGACCCAAGGAGATTACCACACAAGAACCTAGACCCCAAAAATTCACCTCCCCATCAATGTCCTATGCCCAGACAGCTCAAGGAGACATAAACAACTCGAAAACCCACAGTGAACACTCAGAAAATAGTGTTCCCACCCCACAAAACCCAGACCACTTCACCAGACTCGAAAAACTCATCGAGAAACAAACTGAGCAAATTGGCAACCTCCTATCACTACTCACACTCTTCATGGACAAATTTATACGCACAGAAGCAAAATAAAACCAATACGTATAGCTCTGTGGAACGCCAACGGTCTAGCTCAGCACAAATTTGAACTAGAAATATTCTTAAAGCAACAGCAAATCGACGTAATGCTCATATCTGAAACCCACTTCACCGACAAAAACTACTTAAAAATACACGGCTACAACTTCCACCACACCCAACACCCCAGTGGAAAGGCACACGGCGGCACCGGAATCATCATCAAATCCAACATTAAACACTACGAGCTTCCATCATTCCAGAAAGACTACCTTCAAGCCACAAGCATAGCAATAGAAGACCACCATGGTACAATCACCACCTCAGCAGTATACTGCCCTCCCAGACACTCGATTGCAAAAGAGAACTTCGATAGCCTCTTCGACACCCTAGGCAATAGATTCATAGCTGGAGGAGACTATAACGCCAAACACACCCAATGGGGCAGCAGGCTTGTCTCAGCAAGAGGTAAAAACCTCCTGAAAAGCATAACCACCAACAATCTTAACTACCTCACCACATATGAACCCACATACTGGCCCACCGACACTAAAAAAATCCCCGATTTGCTCTACTTCTTCGTAACCAAAAATATCTCGCCCAGATACGTCCAAACCAACTCCTCTACTGAACTCTCTTCCGACCACTCCCCCGTAATAGCAACAGTCGGTTCAGCAATAATCGAGAACCCACCCAATGACCTTATTCACAACCAACTCACCAACTGGCAGCTCTTTAGAGAAGTCTTTAACCGCTCAACCTCTGCCTCAATCCCACTAAAAACAAAAGAAGATATCGATACTGCCATAGAATACTTAAACACGAGCATAATAAACGCTATCCACTCCTCTACACCTACTAAGACTTCTATCAGTAAACACGAATATCCCCAGTACATATTAGACAAAATCACTGAAAAACGAAGACTAAGAAGAGTATGGCAAACCCATAGAACATCGGACGACAAACGCAAGGTAAACAACGCAACCAGGAAGTTAACGAAAATCATTAGGAAATACAAAAATGACTGTTTCCAAAAGTACCTTGTCAATTTGTCCCCCTCTGCCGACTCCAACTACTCACTATGGAAGGCTTCCAAGAAACTCACGCATCCCCCGCAAATTATCCCACCAATTCGCTGTCCGCAAGGCGGATGGGCACGAAGCCCTATAGAAAAAGCCAACCTCTTCGCCAACTACCTATCCAACGTTTTTAAACCTCATTCCACCAATACCGCTCCGGAAATAACAGAACACCTGCACTCCCCCTTCCAAATGTCTCTCCCCATTAAACCTTTCACTTCTCTAGAGGTTACTGAATTAATCCAACGTCTGAACCCCAGGAAAGCACCGGGACATGATCAAATAAGCAACAAAGCAATTAAGGAACTACCTGTAAAAGGGATTGCAATCATTTCTTCAATCTTCAACGCAATCCTCCGCCTTGAATACTATCCTAAAACCTGGAAAACCAATACACGAAACTAGCTCCTACCGCCCAATTAGTCTTTTACCCACTTTATCAAAATTATTCGAAAAGTTGCTAACGAATCGACTCCTTCCACTCCTAGAGGATCTGAAAACCCTGCCAGATCATCAATTCGGTTTTCGGAAGCAGCATTCCACAATAGAGCAAATCCACCGAATAACATACAATATCAGCCAAACCCTCGAAAAGAAAAAATACTGCTCAGCGGTATTCCTTGATATTCAACAGGCATTCGACAAAGTATGGCACGAAGGGCTTCTTTACAAACTTAAAAAAGTCCTACCACACACTTTCTACTCCATCCTAAAGTCCTACCTAACCAGTAGGCAATTCATGGTTAAATACGCAGACGCCATTACCACAACCTTTCCAATAGAAGCGGGCATACCCCAAGGCAGTGTCCTCGGACCCCTCCTGTTCTCCATCTACACTGCCGATTTACCGATATCGACAGAAATAACCATAGCAACATTTGCCGACGACACAGCGCTACTAGCGTCTCACGCCAACCCGATAATAGCCTCATCCACTCTACAGCGAGGTCTCGACTCAATGGAAAAGTGGTTCCATAAATGGGGCTTCAAAATTAATGAAAAAAAATCCACGCATGTAACCTTCACGCTGCGAAAACAAACCTGCCCACAGGTCTCCATCAACAATATAACAATTCCTAACAAGGACACAGTCAGGTACCTGGGCATGACCCTGGACAGGAGATTAACCTGGAAACAACATATAGTAGACAAATCTAAACAACTCAGTGACAAACTTAAAAAATTTTATTGGCTCATTGGCCGTCGCTCCAACCTTAGCACGCAGAACAAAATAACGCTCTATAAGACCGTAATAAAACCAGTCTGGACCTACGGAATCCAACTATGGGGAACAGCAAGTAACTCCAACATTGAAATACTCCAACGCTTCCAATCAAAAACGCTAAGATCCCTATTAAATGCACCCTGGTACGTTACCAACGAAACAATCCACCGTGACCTCAAGATACCTACTGTCAAAGAAGAAATACACAAGTCCAGAAGCAGATATAACACAAGAATCAACAACCACCACAACCCACTAGTCTCCCAACTGCTAGACACGACGGACCTGATCCGCAGACTAAAACGGAAATACCCCCTAGATTAAATCCTTAGTTCCTACTAGAACCAACATTATAAAACTAGTATAAATCAAGCCATTGTATCACGCCAAATGAAGTTACTGAAAATTCTCAAAGAGAATTGTTGTAAATTTTCTAATAAAATAAAAAAAATAAAAAAAATCTCTTATAAATTTGTTTATAATTTTGTAATGATCACAGTTTCTCTAGTACTTTTTTAGATTGAGTTTATTATTCTATTTAAAGTATATCAATTCAGTAATGAATTGAAAAGACACCTTCCAACGAGTAGAGAACCAGGCGTTATGTACATGTAACGTCAATTCATATTAGAGGACGGATGTGTGCAGGTCTCCCGTACCCTCAATTATCCCAGGGACCCACCATAAACCTAAACTTTTTAAGTTTATTATTTCTGTTATCTGTTTATGGATGGTCCTTGAAACAGCCCTTAGGTTGTTATACGTCCTTACTAATTACGGGAAAAGCAGGTAGTTACCTAATGGGAAAAACCCAATACTTGACTAACGAAAAAGCTGGTTTTTACCATAAACAATATTACCTACTAGCCGCGTTGGTAGGAGGCTTTCTCCTCCTATCTTCATTTATTAACATGACCTATAACCAATTGGCATCGTGGATCGTTACCCTCACTTTTCCTAACGGAAAGTACGAACAGCGAATCCGCATTGTTAATTAAAAAGGGCACACCCACACCGAGCTTTCCTCCGTAATGAGACGAGAACACCTAGAGAGAAATAGACAAAACCATCGAACAGTGAACATCTCTCCGATCAGTGTAAACCTGTGCTCTGAAATAAAGACAATAGTTGTGTATGTATGCGTGTATGTGCGCGATGAATTTTTTCAAGAACTTGAAAAAACACTTTTTCCCATAAAGGAACAAGACAAAGAAGAAAAGTACACTTTTAACCAATTAGCGCCCATAAAACAATCTTGAAGAAACACTAAGATTTTGGAGGACCAAAATCAATCTAAGGAGGGGGGTATGTAACATCAATTCACATCAGAGATCAGGCCACACACCGCGGGCAAGATGGCACCCAAATGTGTGCACATCCTTGGCGCGTACCCTCAATAGTCCTAAGTACCCACCGGGGGTCTTGGAATTTTCATAGTTAAGGTCCTTCATACCAAGCGAGTATCTCTTGTCTTAGGTTTCCTTTTACGTTTATTGTCTACTACGGGTTAACACGGAAAGTTAGTTTTACCTCACGTCTGGTATGTTTCGTTAGCAACTTTCTCACGAAAGCGGCTAAAACCCTTCCTGGTCCAACTGTCTTATTATTCAATCGGAGACGGTGTCTACTGCCCAAAATTGGCATCAACAAATCCGATAGTCCTGTGTCCTTAGACACACCCACCCCTGGCTTTCCTCAGACACAGTATCGTCAGTAAAACTTCACTTATTCTGTATCCTTCGAATAGTCAACATATCTTTACCGGTCTCTACCTTTATAACAGTCGCGTACTTAACGTATCATTGTAACTAAGTTTTACATAACGTGGTTGGAGTGAATTGTGATTTATGTTAATTCAGTGTGTATTCCAGTTTGATTGCTGAATTCGTAATAAAGTTTAACTAAAACAAAATTAATAGTTGTGTTACGACTCAGCTATTTTATTTCATTATCCAACCCTCAAGTTTACGTGACACTTTCATCGTCGAAACAAACCCAGCAGCATGCAAAACGCAATTTCTTGACAATTTTGACGAAAACTGGCTGTAATTTCGTTAATGTTTGAGATATTCCGACGATTAAACGCTGCTTTCACTCCATTTTACAAGCCAAATGTAGTGCACGACTCTTTCATCATAGAAACAAGCCCAGCAGCTCGCAAAACGCAATGTTCTGACGACTATGAAAAAAACTTGCTGCTATTTCGTTCCTGTTTAAGATATTTCGACGTTTAAACGCTGCTTTCACTCCATTTTACGCACCGAATATAGTGATTGTATCTTTCATCGTCGAAACAAGCCCAGCAACCCGCAATATGCTGTGCCTGCAATTGGCAGCAAATACCACCGAACGACCCCAACCAGTGCCGGACGACGGCAGTGTCACGTAATAAAAGAACGAGGTTTTATAAGTAGGAGAATGATCATTAGCTCACTCATATGCTTTATTAACTGCAGATTACAAACTGAGGTCACTGACTACAGGACCGGGGATTTTATTTCTTTATTATGACTCATATCTTATGGGTGGGGGTCTGGCTGTTGTCTTTTCTCTTAGTTATCACAATGCTAGGTGTTATCGACATATCCGATGTCAGCGGATACCTGCCACTTGGGTGGTCGTTACACTCCCCCCTTGGTAGAGTGTACTTAGTCCTCTAAGTTCTTGCGCTTCTTTAAAATCGATGGATGGAATTTGGCGTTGGGCGGTGTTGATAATTCAAAGCTTACTCTTGATTTCTTTTCTGTCCCAGGTTGCATAGGTGATATCGGTGCGTAAATGTTTATAGCTACGGAAGGTGTTGCAGTACTAATGTTGGGTGTATTACTAACGATGTTTTTCTTAATTTTGCAGCAAAATATGTGAATACATAATTTTGACAGTCCTATCTTATTGAGCAGATACAAGCATATGAGTTCAATGGATATATATCCTATTACCTGCAACATAGTAAGACCCCAAGTTTTAATTCGTGTCATTCTGTGCGAAAAAGTTAATTGATTAGCTTTATTTTCTATTTGATTCAGAGTATCAGTATAACCGTTTAGGTTGCTCATTACTTTAGGAGTTTTTTCTAAGGTGTCAAGCATTAATGATAAGTCTACATTATTAGTTATTTTTATAATTTTGGTCTTAATATCGTAAAAAACGCTCTTGGGGTTACCACTGATTCTCATATGGTTGTCTCCATACAATATGTCTACAGTTATGTTAGTTTTCAACAGAGAGGGTTGCTTCAGTTTAACAATGTGATGTCCTTCTTTAGAGAATATATTGAGTTCTATTGGTTTTTCTGGTATAGCTATGTAGTGATTTTCGCTTTTGAGTGGTATAAAAGTTATTTCTACGATCTTATAGACTGTGAATTTACAAAATCTCATGGTATTGTCTACACTAATTATTTCAGATGCGCAATCGTGTTTTAAACGTCTATCATGTATGGGTTGAGTTTGTTTGCAAATATACAATTCGTGTTTGATTCGACATTGCTTGTCCAGATACATCTGATCTACATTCATATAAGTTAATCCTGAGGTGAAAAATATCGGATGTTCGACTAATGGGGCAAGAAATGCTCCATTCTTCTGGGTCGGTATGGGGTATACCTGTTCTATTTCCCATTCTGAGTCAATTATCGTTGGAATTGAAATTTTAAAGAAGATCTTTTCATTTTGGACAAACAATGTGAGTGTAGAGACGTCTAAAATGTTTTGGAAATTATTTTCTTCTGGTAAAAATCCTTTATTCATAATGTGATTTCCTAAAGCTTTAGCGTATTGTTCTAAGAAAGTGTGATGATCCATGATCTGGGGGCTAATAATTCCTTGTTTTCCTAGTAAAACTAAATTGAGTATTTCATCGTGTTGAAAGTGTAGATCTGACAAAGCGCTTTCCATGGAAATAATCTTGACTACTAGAAGTTCTTGCTTCTTTACTTGATTTATTTCATTTTGTATATCCGCGTTTACCTTTTCAAATTGTTTTAGGCTGTCAGTGTTTAGGATTTTCCTAATTAGAGCAGTTTGGTTAGCCACAATGGTTTTTAATTTCCTTCGTTAAATAGTTTGTCGATATTCTGGTTTATCAATTGTAAATCAGAATCTAAGGTTCCGAAAAGTGTTTTGCTAATCGAACTTTTTTTTTTTTTTGTACGTGGAGAAATCCTCATGGACACTCCGCTCCTGCAGTAGGGCGTAACAGCAGAGTAGTGTCGGACTCCTACCGACTAAAACTCCACGATGACCATCCTACGCGTATGACAGGGGTGTTCCAGGAACCTCTTATGAATTACTTCAGTTGCACCCCTTCTCGCGTCCTCTTGTTCGGGCCAGTCCTAATACCTCTCGACTATTGAATTGGCGTTAGGGGGAAGGGGTGTCATTGCCCCTAGCGCTGTCGCTCCTTCCATTCGTGGTTCGTTGGGACGGCGGTGGGGCAGCTCTAGGTCGTCTGACTGCCATCCTTCTCCATCGTCTTATCCTACAAGGGTGAGTTTTTCTTCCTCTCCCTTTCCGCTCGCTCCTTCACGAGCATAACTCGCTCGCAGAAAAAGCGGACGGCCTCGTATTCCTGTGGCCCTCTCAGCATCGCTTCTACAATCGCTGGTGGGGGTCAATGTTCCTCCTATGGCGTGCCGCAGAGTGTAGCGGGGCAGCTCCCACGCCGGGCAGAGCTCCAGGATGTGCTGCGCTGTGTCTCTGTCCTCTCCGCAGTGGTGGCAGATGTCCGTCGTTTCCCGTTTGATTCTCTTCAGGAACTCGCTGAACACGCCGTGTCCGGTGAGCACCTGGGTCATTCTGAACGTGAGCGGGAGGCCGCGGCGGCTTCTCCATGCCTCCCAGTTTGGGAGGACCGCCTCCGTGCCTCGATGTTCACCTCCCTCGTTGATCAGCTGGGATCGCCACAGGTCCCACGTGTCCTCCACGGCGGCTCCTAAGTCGTTTCAAGCCGCCTGCTCGGTTCGATCTTCTCCCGGATGCCATACTCTCCGGTGGGTGTATCTCCTTTTGAGTGCTAGCGCCCGGAGTTCCCACGGGGGGGACGCAGCTAGGGTGGTCGCCGACGCGTGGGACACTCTAATGGCGGTTACCCTGTGCAGCCTCCTCATTGCTAATCAAACCTATAGCGTTTATTAATCCTCTCTTAACTCTAGAACGAGTTAATAATCTCAAATGTGTTCCTAGTGTTTTGATGTTATTAAATTTATTGATTAAGGAAAGTATCTTCGGTTCTATTTGACATGAGGTACAATGTTTTTGGCTCTCTATTATATGTTCTTCTAATGTATCGACGTGGTTAAATATGTCGTTTACATCTATTCCTATATATACATTAACTTTTTCGTTATACAAATAGCCTCTAGATATTTTCTCGTGAAAAATTGCGTTACTTTCGATCGGTATTAATTCCAATCCTAGCACGAGGGTTGTGCATGAGATGAGCGCCCTGAAAAGTATGGTTTAATTCTGTTACCATGTATCTTTTTAATTTGGTTATTGATTAGAATTTCGTAATAAGGAGTCATAGCCTTTTCGATGTGGTAAGGACCTAACCATTAGTCGTCCAATTTATCTGTTTTGTGATCATTATGTACAAGAACTGCGTCTCCCTCTTTAAATACCGTTTGTGTCTTAATGATTTTTCTTTGTTGGTTTCTCATGTAGCGTTTTCTACTTTGTTCAAGTGTCCGTCTAGCTAGTGTTTTGTATTTGTCTAATTGTTTTTGCCATAGTGTAAACATTTCTTCATACGTGTAGTTGGGAGTTCTGGATATTGAGGATGGGAGGTTAGCTTTTCGTGCAAAGGTTAGTTCAAAAGGTGAAAAACCGGTTGCATCGTGTATTGCTGTGTTATATCCTAAACATACGAAGTTTAATACTTCGTCCCATTCTTTGTCTGAATCGTTTAGACTTGTTCTTATCATGTCTTTTACCGTAGCGTGTGTTCTTTCTAGGGATCCGTTAGATTGTGGGTGAAAGCTGGTTGTTCTTATATGTTTTATTTTAAATGCTTCTTCGAATTTCGTCATGAGTTCGCTAATAAAGTTCTGTCCTTGGTCTGTTAGTATAGTTTTTGGTGCTGAGAAGATGTAAATATAATGATTCAATAAGGCATCTATTATGGATTCGGTTCTTTGTGTCTTGAGGGGTGTTAATATCAGGTATTTGGTCAAATCATCATGAATGGAGAGTATATATTGATTTCCTCGTTTAGTTTTTGGCATGGGACCAATTATGTCCATTGCCATCTTTTCGTTTGGTTCAGTGGGGGTTTGAGGTATTACGGGAATTTCTTTCGCGCGGATTCTGACAAGTTTCTGATTTTGACATGCTACACAATTTTTTATAAATTCCTCTACTTTTGAGAACAAATGTGGGATTTTAAATCGTTCTTTGATTTTTGCTTAAGTTCTCTGTGTACCTAAGTGTCCTGAAACGTCGTTATGGTTTTCTTTTATAATCGCGTCAACTTGTTCGTCTGTTAGAATTTGGATCGGGTCGTATGCAAAGATTATTTCTTCTATCCTGTCGTTAACATACATCAAAAATGTTTTTATTCGCGCCTTT
Source organism: Bombus hypnorum (assembly GCA_911387925.2). NCBI lineage: Eukaryota > Metazoa > Arthropoda > Insecta > Hymenoptera > Apidae > Bombus > Bombus hypnorum. The sequence continues at coordinate 6,571,578 of OU427027.1, forward strand.
TTGATTTCATCGAAGCTGTTGTCTCCTATACCTAACTTTTTATGTGTGGTAGCTGTTTCTATGATTTTCATTAACCATTTCTTTTTGTCGCTGTTGTTCGCAGACAGTTCGCTGTTGAGTGCCGAAGCGTGCAAACGTGTGTCTAGTGCTCTGTGAAGTTCGTAAAACAACACGTGTCCCCCATCCGTCGAAAGTGAATACAGGCAAGTGTTTCCTATCCTTTAAAGAAAAAAAAAATCCTACGCTCCTAACCACTACCCGAATACTAGCCTCATAGCCTCACGACTAGTTATTCATTTTGAATTAACTAGCTCGATTATGGCACAAGAAACACGATCAGGCTCTCCTGAGCAAAACCACAACTACCCCGCGCTACCTCCACCGTGGCAGAAGTGCAATAGATCCCCCCGCACCAGTGACGCCAAAAGCTCAAAGAAACGAAGAATAGAACCACCAATAACAAACACAAACGACACCCAGAACGAACAAACAACAATCCAAATAAACACTCACAACAGGTTCGCCGTATTAGAATCCGCAAACGACGCCATGGAAATCGCAGACCCGCCACCAAATCAACTCACTCAGAGAAACCCCCCTCCCCCACCAATATTCGTTGATGATGTCATTGACATACAAACGATGATCAAGTCCATAGAGAGAGATATCTCCAAGGAGGACTACAACCTGAAGATAAATAACAACAAGGTAAAAATTCTGCCAACAAACCCCGATGCGTACAGAAAACTCACCAAGCTGCTTAGGACCTTGAACGCCAACTTCCACACCTACCAACTCAAACAAGAAAGACCTTTCCGAGTGGTTCTACGCAACATCCACCACTCAGCTGACATTGATGAACTAAAATTCGAACTCTTAAAACTCGGCCACGAAGTCATCAACGTTAGTAACATAAGACATAGAGTCTCGAAAGACCCGCTATCCTTATTTTTCGTAGACATAAATCAAAAACCCAACAACAAGGAAATTTACAACATCAGCCGTCTTATGAACGCAATAGTAAAATTCGAACCACCGCTTGTTAAAAAAGAGATAGTGCAATGTAAAAGGTGCCAAAGGTACGGTCACACGCAAAAATACTGCAACCATACCTTCCGCTGCGTTAAGTGTGCAGGTACACACTCCACCGACACGTGCAGTAAATCACCGGATACCCCAGCGAAGTGCATCCGCTGCCAAGGTGACCACCCTGCTAATTACAAAGGCTGCTCAGCCTACAAAACCCTGTACACAAATAAGTACCCCAAACTCAGAGCAAAAGAAATTACCAATCAAACACCCAGTCCTCCTAAATTCACTTCTACCTCAATCCCCTTAAACAAATAAATACCCGGTCCTCCCAAATTCACCACTACTTCAACCTCCTATGCCCAAGCAGTACAAGGAATCCAAAACAATCCGAATAGCTACAGAGACCATTCTCAAAATAGTGTCCCCAATTCTCCAAACACAGACAACGTCTCTAGACTAGAAAAACTAATAGAAAAACAATCAGAGCAAATAAATAACTTGCTATCTCTACTAACAGTCATCGTGGATAAAATAATACGCACCGACGCAAAATAAAACCAAGACGCATAGCTCTGTGGAATGCCAACGGTCTAGCTCAACACAAACTTGAACTAGAACTCTTCCTAAAACACCAGCAAATCGACGTAATGCTCGTACCGGAAACCCACTTCACCGACAAAAACTATCTAAAAATAAATGGTTATAAATTCTACCATACCCAACATCCCAGCGGAAAGGCCCACGGCGGCACCGGAATCATAATCAAATCCAGTATTAAGCATTACGAACTTCCATCATTCCAGAAAGACTACCTCCAAGCAACAAACATAGCAATAGAAGACTGTCATGGTACAATCACCACTTCAGCAGTATACTGCCCTCTCAGACACTCCATCGCCACAGCAGATTTTGATATCTTCCTCGACACCCTGGGCAATAGATTCATAGCTGGAGGAGACTATAACGCCAAACATACCCAATGGAGCAGCAGACTGGTTACAGTAAGAGGCAAAAATCTCTTAAACAGAATAATAACCAACAATCTCAACTACCTCACCACATACGAACCCACATACTGGCCCACTGACACTAACAAAATACCCGACCTTCTTGACTTCTTCATAACCAAAAATATCTCGTCAAGATACGTCCGAATAAACTCCTCGGCTAATCTCTCCTCTGATCATTCCCCCGTGATAGCAACAGTCAGTTCAACAATTATCGAGAATACACCCAATGGCCTTATTCATAACCAACTCACCAACTGGCAGCTCTTTAGAGAAATCTTTAATCACTCAACGTCAGCCTTAACCTCACTAAAAACCAATGAAGAAATCGAAGCAGCCACGGAAAACTTAAACATGAGCATAATAAACGCTATCTGCCTCTCCACACCTACTAAGACGTCTATCAGCAAACATGAATATCCCCACTACATACTAAAAAAAATAGCAGAAAAACGTAGACTAAGAAGAGTATGGCAGACCCATAGAACACCGGAAGACAAAGGCAAACTAAACAACGCAACTAGGAAGCTAACTAAAATCATCAAAAATTATAAAAATGACTGTTTCGAAAAATATCTCACCAATCTGTCCCCCACAGCCGACTCCAACTATTCACTATGGAAGGCCTCCAGGAAACTCACGCCCCCCCCCCCAAATAATCCCTCCTATCCGCCATCCGCAAGGAGGATGGGCGCGTAGCCCTATAGAAAAAGCCAACCTGTTTGCCAAATACTTGACCAAAGTATTCAAACCCCATTCCTCCAAAGCTGTCGCGGACGTTACTGAATACCTGCACTCTCCCTTCCAAATGTCCCCCCCTATTGAACCCTTCACTTCAGCAGAGATAATAGAATCAATCAGTCGCCTAAATCCCAAGAAAGCAGCAGGGCACGACCTAATAGGCAATAAAGCAATCAAGGAACTTCCCATAAAAGGGATTGCACTCATTACATCGATTTTTAACGCTATTCTTTGCCTTGGATACTTTCCTAAGACCTGGAAAATCTCACTGATCACCCTCATCCCTAAACCCGGGAAACCCATATATGAAGCTAGCTCCTACCGCCCAATCAGTCTTCTACCTACCCTGTCTAAACTATTCAAGAAGATGCTAGCGAATCGACTCCTTCCAATCCTAGAAGATTTGAAAACACTCCTGTTCGAGATTTTGGAGTGGCCGCCTGGTAATTGCCGCGGCGGTTTATGGGACCATGCGACCCGCGGGCAGGACGACCGTTAAGAGTACCCTAATGCGGACCCCTCATAAACAGTGGGCCTATTGTACAGTCAAGGTACTTTAGGACCTCACGGAAAACACGAAATCTCTTTATTGTTTATGCTACATATTAGGAAAACCGGACGCGTGGGTTTTCCCCAAGGCAATTAGGAACAGACTTGAGACACCCCCACCACGAACCTTCCGCTACGACAGCAACATCCCCAAGAATCACTCTTGCACCAGTCTTCGAAGAGTCAACACCTACCAGTCGTCAATCAGTGAATTAAATTCAGTGTATTCATAGGAATTCAGTACATATCAGAACAGTTGTAACAGAGTATTGAGTGGAATAAATAAGGTGAACTAAACCTCGCTCTTTACACTTATTATAATCCTCCACCTTGGGCGCTAATAACGTTCAACGTTCGCGATACCAACCGATCAGTTGTGCCTGACTGGTCGTTATTTAATTTGTGTGTCGCAACAACTCCCAGATCACCATTTCGGCTTTCGGAAACAACATTCAACAGTAGAGCAAATCCATCGCATAACCCACATGATCAGCCAAACCCTTGAAAAGAAAAATATTGCTCAGCGGTATTCCTAGACATCCAACAGGCATTCGACAAAGTATGGCACTATGGGCTACTATACAAACTTAAAAAAATCCTACCACGCCCCTACTACTCCATCCTGAAGTCCTACCTAACCAATAGACAATTCATGGTAAAATGCTTAGAAGCCACTTCCACAACATTCCCAATAGAATCTGGCATACCCCAAGGTAGTGTCCTCGGACCCCTGCTGTTCTCTATCTACACTGCCGACTTACCTATATCAAATGAGATATCAATATCAACATTTGCTGATGACACAGCGCTGTTAGCTTCCCACGCAGACCCGGTAATTGCCTCATCCACTCTCCAGCGAGGTCTCGACTCCATGGAAAAGTGGTTTCATAATTGGGGCTTCAAAATTAACGAAAAAAAATCCTCACATGTAACCTTCACGCTCCGAAAACAAACCTGCCCCCAGGTCACCATCAACAATACAACAATTCCTTGCAAGGACTCGGTCAGATATCTGGGCATGACCCTGGACAGAAGATTCACATGGAAAAAACACATCTCGGATAAAACGAAGCAACTAAAGGACAAACTAAAAAAATTCTATTGGCTCACGGGCCGACGCTCCAAACTAAACCTACAGAATAAAATTACTCTCTACAAGACCGTAATAAAACCTGTCTGGACCTACGGATTCCAACTATGGGGAACAGCAAGTAACTCCAACATTGAAATACTTGAACGCTTTCAATCGAAGACGCTGAGATCCTTAGTTGATGCACCATGGTATGTTACCAACGAAACAATTCATCGCGACCTCAAGATACCCACAGTCAGAGAGGAAATAGCAAAATATAGCGACAGATATAGCGACTACTTGATACGTCGGACCAGATCCGCAAGCTGAAGACACTACCCACTAGACCTAAACGCTAGATTCAATTAGTTACTTAAATTAAGTAATATTTAATCATTTACAATACCCCCACCAGATGTCCAAACATCTTCATGGCATACTTTCAATTAGCTTAAGGACCCGCCATAAATCTTAGGATTTCTCTAGCTAAGGTCCTTCAAACTGAACAAATATTTTTTAGTCTTTGCATTTTCCTTAATTTATTACCTACTATGGAAAGGTACGGGAAATCTGGTTTGTCTCACGTACGATGCTTCCTGCTAGGAACTTTCTCTCGAGGGCGGTTAGAATCCTTCCTCAACCACCAACCTAGTATTAGGTTGTCCGAAAAGTTTCTTCCGTTATATGAGGAAATAATAGACGCACAACGTTTTTTATTTTATATTATTTTGCCGAATTACGCACGATCCATTTTGTTCTGTTGAGATAAACATCGCGACATTTCACAGACTTGGTTTCACGTTTGTATGAAGGTGCATTGTTGTAAAAGACACGTTTGCACAGCTCACTTTCCTAACGAAAACTTTCCTTAACGAATCCGATTATCTCATATCCTTAAACACACCCATCATAGTTTTCCTCCGCAGCATCATCGTCACTAAATTTCACTTATTCTGTATCCTTAGAATAGTCAACATATCTTTACCGGTCTCTACCCTTATGACAGTCGCGTACTTAACGTATCAGTGTAACTAAGTTTTACATAACGTGGTTGCAGTGAATTGTGATTTATGTTAATTCAGTGTGTATTCCATTGTGATTGCTGAATTCATAATAAAGTTTAATTAAAACAAAATTAATAGTTGTGTTACGACTCAGCTATTTTATTTTATCATCCAACCCTCAAGTTTACGTGACAGCAATATCGTTTCATGAGTGGATTCCCAAGCTATTTATGTATAATATATGAAGTGTAGAATGATATCCCCTCAAATGGCTATAAGATTTTTCGATCTCATATTAATCCGTCATCGCGGATCGGACTGCGTCTTCGGGGTTAGTCCGAACTTGACAGTCATTGTGGCAATAGTAATATTACTTTCAAAGTTTTTGAGTCCTATAAGCATAGGACGTAGTAATGAAATCAATCCAAGTGAAGATGAATTTGATTTTTCGTTGTTGAACAATGAAATTATCTCTATTCATAAAGCACTTAACGATAGAGAGGAGGAAAGCAGTGATGAAGATAGCGATGAAGTAAGAGGTGTAAGAAGCTATTTTTGGCGGTTTAGAGATATATTCAATTAATTCTTATATTCTTTATAACTCAGTAAAAAAAACAGAGAACGAACGAAGTATGTAAAAACTTTAGTTGAACAATTGCGAAGAGATTTTCGCCAGACTAGTGATCGAGCTTCTACCTCTATCTCTAGTTTCGATGAAATCCGATTGTGAATGGAAAACTACATGTTATTCTAACAGGAGTTGAAAAGCACTGTAAAGTTTATCCTCAACGAAATAATCCTGGCGAAAGACATCAAACAATAAATTATTGTGATACTTGCACCAACAAGCCGAGGATCTTGGCGATTGTTTTATAAAATACTTCTTTCAGATATAAGGGTACATAAAATATTAAAATATAATAGTTTTATACGTTAATTTGTATATGAAATCATTTCAAGTTAGCTGTAAGAAATTCACCAAGTATACGAAAAATAGTCTCGAGTTGCCGAAACGAAAACGTCCTAAACTGCAAAGGATTATTACAGCCCTCGTGAAATTTCAAAATATTTCGTGTAACACACGTAATATATTTATTTACGGTTTCTATAAGTGCTTGAATACTGTTGTGAGTATAGTAATAACTATATAGGTTTACTATATTTTGCATAAAAAACAAACATCCAAAGTATTATAACGATAACAAACGTTAAGTACATAATTGTTGTTCATATATTTCATCTAAAATTCAATAAGAATAAGCGATTCTTTTCAGCAGTATATATAATCTCATACGAGAAACTCATGCAATAGAACTTGTTCACTCACATTGATTTTAATATTACTTTTCAAAGTTCAATATATAGTCATAGATTACAAAAATGTATTACAAATAAAATTTATGTAATTGATATATATTGAAACATCGGGGAAAACATCTGTCATATAAATAAAATTCCTTTTCTTTCTTTTAATATCGATTGTACAAGCTAAACATAAGTTTAGAAAGTCAATATCGCTCAAACATGTAATCTTTATAACGAAACATTATTATTACAGTCTTTTAACAGAACCTAGCAAACTGAGCACTTGACCTTACATAGAGTATTAGATCTTGTATTAAGTTATTAAATTTGTTATGGATTTAAAAATGTTAGAGTTATAAATATGTTTCATAATAAAAAAATTCATGCATACTGATTCAAAAATTGTTATAAATACGAGTCGATAATTATTACATCAATAAGTAATTATAATACAGCCACGACGTACACAGTATGTGTTTTATATGTATTTCAGGAAGTAAATATTTATTTAGAATTACTACATGAGTTTAATTAAATTATTTTTAAATCGTATTTATAATAACCACAAAAATTATTCATTTATTAGAAGTTTGAAAATCAGTACTTATAAAGGATCTATTTACTATATAATATATATTTATAATTTTAACATATTAAAGCTCTGGCAAACTTAATATCTTAATCACTGATGCAGTAATTCGAATATGTTTCTTAAAATATAAACATTAATGTAAATTATTGTAAATTATGTAAACATTAATGTAAATTATTACCAACTCGCATTTATGATAATCATAAATGAATAATATGCTAATATTAAAATTAATCATTCCGATTCCTTAGTGGCGTCAATGGTTTATGTGGGGAAGGAATAGGTGCCGCAAAAGTGTTCTGTGAAATTCCTAACATGTTCTCTTTTCCTTTACTATGCACACGTTTTTCTTCTGCTCTCAATTTTTCTATCATCTTGTGCTGCTGTTCTATTGTCCTCGTCTTCGCATATAAATCCTAAAAACAATTTACATTTTATCACATTTATTTTGCAATCAATCAATATATACTACATAAGTATTTAGGTACTTATGTATATAAGTTAATACTTGCAACTAAGAGAAGCAAGAAAAAATAATTAGACCAATGCAAATGAAATCGAATAATACCATTTACGCAATAGAAATAATTTATTTATATACATTTAATATTCTCAGTCAATATATACATATTCTCTCCTATTGTTTAAACAAATAATTTGGACACACTAATGAGTGAATACCTAAACAACAAAGTGGTGCTAGCCTAAATTCACACAAGATTATGGTATATCATTAAAAGTAAAATAAAAGAAGCCAAATAGTTTGTCAAATTCAGTACATTATAACAATGAATAAACATTCATTAATAATAACGCACACAAAAATAAACAGTGAGACGAATTAACATACTATAAATATAAACAGAAAATTTAATATTTTCATTCAATAATTTAACAATCAATATTTGTTTCAATGTTAAATGTTTGTAATATTAAAAGATATTACTACTATTATGATAAGAATATCAATTCAACATGCAATATAAAATGATCACGATGCCAAGACAGATAGTTAAACGCACCTGTTCGAGTTGATTGATTTTATCTTTCAGTTGAGATACATGTTTAATTCTTTGCCTGTGATTATGATGACCAACAACTTCAGCGTATTTTTCATGGATTTCTTGATAATCTTTTAGAAGTTGCTCGTTATATTTAGAAAGCTTTTTCACTTCACTAAACAGACAAAAATAAATTTATTATTTTATAACTTTCTTAGATTATTCTTATTTTTAGAAGAGAAAACAACGTACTCTTCAGCTGCCTCTCGGCGAGATTTTTCTTCTTCAAGTTTTTCTATAATCGTTTTTTCTAAACTTCTCCATTTGTTCTGTTGTTCTTCGAGTAATTCATTATGTTTCTACACAGATACAATATTTTTGAATAAATTACATATATGTTACAAAATACAACAATTACTGTATTCTTTTAAATTCTTTTCTTTATCTTTTTAGATATAAAACATAAAAAAAATGATCGATTACCGGTATTTGGCTGCCCTTTTCTTCAAGACATTTAATTTTATCAGAAAGTTCTCCTATTTTCAGACTTGCCTGTAAAAATAGTAAAAATAATTAAATTCATATATTTTATAACGTAAAAAGGAAGCATTAATATAGCAATTTCGAGAGCATACTTCATTTAAGGTAACTTTTTGAATTTCTGATTGATGCTCTAACAATTTATTTAAGTCTTCTATTGCTGTTTCACGTTCTTTCAACTGTTCGTTAAATTTGTTGTTTAGCATATCCGCTCGAGAAATTTCGAGTTCTTGAGCATCGTTTCTTTCTTCTAATTTAAGCAGCATACTTTGTGCTTCAGCAAGATGGTTAGCCATTTCTTGAAGCTGATTTTTCATCTAAAATTCGAAATGAGATGATGAAGTGATTTACTTTCCTCTTTAAGCAATTAATCACATTATATCTAAATAATAATAATTCTCAAATTTTTCACTTATTAAAATTTTTAATACTTTTGAAACAAAAATAGAAAATAAAGAGCACCTCAATATTTTGTGCGGTCTTCACATCATTCTCAGCTTGTAATTTCGCAACTTGTCTGGTTGCTATTTTCTTTAAGTCATCGATTTTAGCTTCAAATACAGATTTTAATGATTCCAATTCGCTTAAACTTTCAGCTTCGAGTTGATCGACCAATCCCTTTTTGGCGTCTAATTGATCCATCAAAACATGCACCTGTTCATGTACTATTTGAGAGTTGTTGCGCATAATACTCAGTAAATCACGATGTTCGTTTATGCAATCTTCACCACGTTTTAATTCATGCTGTAATCTTTCCACTTCAGCATTACTTTGAGCCAAACGTTTAGTTAAGGCAGCAACTGATGCTTGATTTTCAGCCATTATAACTTCGAATCTAAATAAAATTTCGTACATGTATACGTGTATACATGTGTGTATATATATAAGTACCTATTTATAAAAATACATATAGTTCTTTCTGTGAAAAATGATATACCTCTTTCGTCTAGCTACCATTTCCGCTGCCTCTGCTCGGATTTGATCCTTTAGAGCTCTTAATTCATCTTTCTTTTCTGCTAGTTCAGTTTCTGCTCGATCTAATTCTATTTGTAAGCTTTGGCCAAAACTTTCCTAAATTCGTTTAATCAATTATTACAAACTGGTACTTTGAAATATTATCTTTATTTTTTATTACGTTTTACAACCCACCTGAGTTTCTGCAGAGTTCTTTAATTCTTCCAGAGTCGCGGAAAGTCTATTAATTTCAGCATCTTTAATCGCCAGTTTTTCGTCTAATGCCGTTCGTTCCATTTCTACTCGCGCTAAACACGCTTTATACCTTTCCGCGGTAAGTCGCATTTCTTCCTCTACAGTAATCTTTGCCTCTCTGATCATAGCATTTATCTAGATTAATAAATTCATTTTAAAAACTATATGCATACGTTCTTACAAAAGAGCATAAAATATTCGGCAAACATCACAGAAACTGGAAGAGAAAATATTAAAAGAGGTTTCGAAAAAGAAATAGTGTCCACAATAAAAATTCTTTCAGTATAACTCTTTTTCTTCTCGGTATAGTAAAAAAGAATTTTTATTGAACGATTTTTTATTGGGTGTTAGAAGAAAGAACTCAGTCAGTGATGTTTTTTATTTTACGCACGTGTGACCCGCTTACTTTCGCGTCACTATCAGCAATCACTCTTTTTACTCTTTCCTCACATTCGGTACGGCAAGCTGCCAATGTTTCTCTCGTAACAGCTTCTGCATTTGTTACTAATTTATCGGCATGTTGTTTAATTCGTTTCGTTTCTTCTTCAATCAATTTGCCCGCAGCTTCTTTTACTTCTGATACTTCTTTGTCTCTCGCTATCGTTAGCTACGCAAAAAATTAGTATATGTTATTTCACAAAAAGATTATTATATAACAAACAATGTATGTAAATCTTGTCTATGTTTCGAATTAAAATATATAAAAAAAAAAAGATAAAACAACATATGAATATACATTTTCTATCTCTTTTATATAATTCAATCTTGCATCCTCCAATTGCTGTTTCAGTTTATATTTTTCTTCATCATGAAGTTTTATTATATCACCTAATTCTTCCTGATGTTTTTTCAAAATAAGAGTGTGTTTTCTATGTGAATCTTCTAATTCTTGATGCGCCTCACGTAAACGATTATTAACCTGAATTAAAATAAAAAGTAGGAAGTTAAGAAAATGTTTTTATTATTATTTAAACAGGTAAAAATTTTAATATTTACATCTTTGGAAAGATTTTGAACGTTTTCCAGTTCTTTTCTCAAAAAATTATTTTGTTCGTCAATATCTTTTACTTTAGCTTCAATTTCTATCCTACGCGATATTTCAAATTTGTTTTCATTGACAAGGATCATTTTTTCTTTTCCAAAATCGAGTTTCAATTTATTAGTTTCTTCTTCATATTTATATCTAAGATCACCCACTTTTTTCGAAAAATTTTCAACAACTTTTTCATATTCACCCTTTAGTTCGTCTAATTCACATTGAAGGGCAGATAGTTGTCCTTGTAGTTCAAGAACTACATTTTGTCGCTTTTGCAACTTTAGCTCCAACTTATCACGTTCCTCCATCAAATTAATAACACATGAATTAAGTTTGGCCTTTTCTTGTTCCAGCAAGTCAACTTCATATTTGTGACTTACTGTTATCTCTTCTAATTTTATTGTTAGTTCTTCAATTTGTATTTCAAGAGATTGAACCTATGAAGAACAAATTTTAAAAATTGTGATAGAGTTACAATGTTTCCAAATCATTTTAATTCTTCAAAATAAACAAGTATTTACTCTTTTCACGTTTGTTTGTTTTTTATCTGCCAATTCATATTCTAACGCTGCTATTCTTTTCGAGAAATCCGCGATACGATTTCTAAGATCACCTTCCATAGCTTTTCTTGCTTCAATTTCGCGTTCTTTCTCCTCTGAAACTTCCAAAAGCTGAGAACGAAGGTGCTTCACTTCGGTTTGATGCTTTTCATCGTAACCATTTAAAATTTCTTGTTGCAATTTAGCCTGGATGCAGGAGTCGTTAATAAAATATTTGTTAGAAATAAAATTATACTTCTTGGTAAAAAGTATTTTACAACCATTATTTCTATGTCCTTTCGGTGTTGCTCTTCTACTTCTGTTTGTTTTTTATGTAACTCGTCAAGTTGCAATTCTAATTTCTGTACTTCCTCCTTCATGTCCTCGATGTGCTTCTCAAGCTCTTGTATCGTCCTGTCTTTGTTGGAACATTCTACTTGAAGATCAGCAAGTTGATGCTCGGAATCGTACTTCAATTTTTGGTCGTTAGCAGTAATAAGCCCACGTGACTTCACTTTTGAACTTGATCTTGTTTGGTCTCGATTGTATTTTCGTGGTGGTTGTGGCTAAAAATACATATTGTTACTGATATTAAAATATTTTCTAAAAACAACATATATATTTTTTCATAACTCATTATCTCTCTGTAAGTTGCGGTATATCCAAGAGATACAGTAATTTGTGCCATAGTGCCAAGTTTTACATAAAAAGTGTATGAATATATGAAAGAAATGTAAATTTATTAAAACATACATTCCGACTATATATGCATTTGTTGTAAAAAAAATATAAAATGTGAACAATTAAATAATACTTCTGTACATATCTCTCAGATCAACTGCATCCCTTGCAAGATTAATAAGAAAATTTTTTACATCCAATTAATTTCTATTTCGCACCGTTCTAAAAGTAATTGCCACATTGCTTGCATTTTTAGTGCACACTGATACATTGCACTCTGCACTGGCAACGCTTTTGTTGTCATGAAATCTCTCTGACTTTTCAATAACAAAGCCTTTTACTTTACTATCTAATTTTGGATCATACGCCCCCGGTGGAGGTACATCATCTGTAACAATTATTTCTTTTAAAATATAAATTAAGAAAAGAAGATATATATATATATATAGTGACTGCAATAAGTATTTGTACATCATTATATTTATTGTAGCATATATATACTAATAATATATACTAATATAATAATTATTACACACATTAGTGTAATTACATTCGAGTTATTAAATATTTCATTTACTAATACTTACATATGATTACAAAAAATTGATACTGTGGAAATGAAATAGAGAACCTACAAAAAAAACGTTTCATTGGAAAATAAGTGTATGTACAAATACTAATTGTAGTCACTGTATAAAATATATTTTTTGAAAGCTTTGTATTAAATAATTTCATAAAAAAACATTTAATGAAATGGGATTCTATAGGTATATTCTTGTTTCTGCTTTCCTGTTATTATTCATGTATTCATAAAGTGTAAAAGAATTATTTGTGATGATTACGATGACATAAACACTTTTGAACACTCATATATCGGAGCCTAGGGGAACCGTCCGACAACTGAATCGTAAGTAGTCATAAAAAATCAACATGGAAGACAAGAAGATTTTCGTTCTGAGCATGCATGACACTCATCTCTGCTTGTCTCGCAAGAACGCGTACTACTTTGTTATTGACCTTCCATGTTAATTTTTCATGACTAGACACGACTCAATTTTCGAACAGTTTTCTCTAGCAAGTGTCGAGACCTTTCTATATGATTGTGGTCATGACAAAAAATTTGTTTACATCCTATATGGGCATAAGGATTATGAGAGTATTTGAATATTTACCATAGAAAACTTTCATGTATGTACATATATGTATTATGTGCGTTATATAAAACATTTTAAAATTTCACTAATCCTATAATGAAACACAATTGTCATGATTACACTGATAAAATTTGAAACTTATCTAAAAATATACAGTAATATGCTATTTATATGAATCTGTTGGTGAATACACAAGTTTATATGGGCAAGTTATTCATATAATAGAAATCTACTTAATTCTCTCCACTTTGTATAATTTATCACTCAGTTAATCAGAATTCACACTTGTATAAATGGATCCAAATATTTGCTTATAAATACATGATAAGTTTTAAAACTTATGATTTTAGAAATTAATTTTTAAGGTCAGTAATTGTATAATTTGAATTAATTCTTTACTTGTTTTTTAATATACAGAATATCAGACCATGAATTCAGACAACTGTAATTTAATGTAATCTTTAACATAAAATTAATTCAATGTTTTATATGTAGAGGATGAAATGATAAATAACATATACTGCAAAATTCAATCAAAATATACATTTGAAAATAATAAAAAGAAATGTAAATAATAAAAGCATTGAGAAAAATCATTTGGCTAAATATAGATAAACAAATACATGTTAGGCATTATATAATCAGAGTAACACTTAGCAATTATTAAGATAATAGAAGCACGATTGAAGTTCACTTAATCAGGCACTAAATAATATTTTGTTCATATAAGTAGAATTCATATAAACTTACTACGTACAAACATGTATTTAGTACCTATTACAAACATATATTTATATATACAGCATGAAGAGTCACTTTAAACATATAAGACACTTATTAATATAATCCTTAATTGACTGCTTACATACTCTTTTGTGATTTCTACAATATATATATGCACTGAATATCTTGTAACTTGTACATATGTTTTCAGATTTATTTCAAACATTACCAATACAACAATGACAGTCAAATATCATTGAAGTGCTAATAAAAATTCATGTTTCATGTTTCATGTGTCATGTAAAGTTTTTATAAGTACTCAAATATTTGGATAAGCTACTATAAGTGAAATGATAAATATCAATAAGTTTGAATAAATAATTCTAATATAATATAATTATTGCGAAATAATTGTATACAAATGAAATTCATTTGATTAATTTCCAAACATTTTTAGTTGATTTCATTATATATTATGAGAAGTGGAAGGGGTAGTAACACAACTAACGTTGGTAAAAAGAAATCCCGTTTCGGTAGGTGTTAGTTTACATAGAGTATGCGCAAATGAAAAACAGCTGTTTCTAAATGCAAGAAACATGCTCTATGGGATCATCGAATTACCAGGTGTACTCTCTAACGTCCAAACCACCCCTTCTTTCATAGTTGCGTAACGAAATCGATCTTATATCATACGCCTTTTATCCCCCTCTCTCTTATTCTTGCATGCAACACTTAATTTTAAGAATTAAATGGCTTCCGACGTCTCATCTTCTTATTTCATTATCTTATATTCTTTTTATTTAGATAACTTAGTGATATTTATTTTTAATTATTATAAAATTATTATTATTATACATATATATATCTGCATCAGTAATGCGCACGCACGCACGCACGCACACGCACACCTTGTATAAACATACATAATATACAGTAGCAGAGAAAAGTTTGAAACCACTACCTTTCTGATAAATTATCGCGCTATGTTGTACATAATAAATAACCAATAGTCTGCAATTATTCGTTATTGAACTTCGCTTTATTATAGCCTACTAAATTTCGATACATCAGAAAATAACACTTTTTTAAATATACTATCCATACTTGTACTGTTAAGTGTTCGCGTGCTTCAGTAAAAGCAATTCCCAGTTTCCGATTCTTACAATTGGACATTGGATTCTTCCGAAACGTACGTCCTTTAATGACAAAATCATGAAGACACCTTCAAAGAGTTCTTTCACAAATGTTCAGAACATTAGTAGCATAAATTTCATTTTAAAAATCAGTAGCAGTTCGAAAATTATTCTTTTCGGATAACCGGTGGATGCAATGGCCCATCTTTACTGTAATTTTTTGGTTCATTCTAATAGCACCCATTTTTTTCTAAAATTTTTGGGTATCATAACTGCTTGCACGCTATCTCAGATCTTTCAATAATATTTGCTATATTTCGACAAATGGCTATTTTCTCTTGGGTAGTGATGTAACAAATTTTCTATCTTCTAGGCGTAGATTGTTGTTATAAATTTAATGTCATGTTAAATAGACTTATTATTGTTGGATAAATTCGTAGCACTACTGTATTTGAATGTTCGTCTTAATGTTTGAACGTTCGCAGCAAATACAGCATCGAATTGTTTCATACTCATCCTTTCAAATACTTCAAATGTTTTAAAAGTCTCGTGGCCGTTCGTAGATAAATTTTGAGTGTATATGTAATTGTAAGGACAACTTCGAACTATAGGTCATTTAGAATCTATAATATAATGCAATAAACTATCAGAAAGGTAGTCTTAAACTTTTGTCCGGTACTGTATATATATACATATATTTATTTATTTTTCGGCTCCACAGCCTAGAAAAAGGATATATCATTAATAATTCTATAATAATTAAACGATCGATCGGTCATTATTTTTGTTATGAGATTTTTCTGCTACAATATGTTGTTACATTTACAATAACATATATTTATAATTTAAGTTACGTAAAAGATAGAAATAAATAATGAGTTTAATTTCACCATTGACTTCGTTCGAGAAAATCAATGTGTTAACTAATAAAATTCTGCTAATCCAGTGAATAAAAATTAATTTTTGAAAATGATATATAAAACACTGTTATAATATATATATATATTACTATACAATACATAATATACAAAAATATTGTCAAGCTTCTATTTTTAGTACTGTAAAATAAGAAATAATTTATTATTTACATAAATTCACATATAAATGCATAATACAAGTAATATTTAATACTTTGATAACTATTTCTCAGGTAAAAGACTCATAATTTAGAAGCAAAATTGTTTTCCAATACTGGAACATAATAGAATTTCTTATATTGTAATGTCATATTATATTTATACTATAAAAATTATATTATATTTGTTAAATACGTACACTATATACATTATACTGTACTTTCTGATAAGTAAACTTATCTTGTTAATTATAATTAACTATACTAGTTAACAATAAAGGATATATGACAACTAGAATATATATATGTATGTACTTCTACATATAAATAAATAATATTTCATATTGATATTAATATTTTCTAACATATCTTCAATTTACTTCCCGCCAAATACATATTGTGTAAATATAAAAATTACACAACATCTGGTAATTTCGAAAAAGCAGAGAGGTAATGAAAACAACAAATTTATAAAATAATAACATTACTATCATTTTACATATATAAGAGTGCATACATTATAATGCGCACCAAGGAAAATAGAGTTATAAAGATACATGTTTACTTACTTTCGAATTCATTAAATCTTTGGATTCTGGCTTTTGAAAATGACATTGTGAAATGTTTTTAACGTATTTAGACAACAAAACACAACAAGAAACTAACAACTTTGAAAATAATGTTAATACTTATCACTGATTTTAGTACGGAGAAAAACACTGTTCACGGTGTCCGTTACACCAGTTCTGCCTTTGAACTGTAATCTTTGAATGAGAGGGAAAGGCACTAGTCACGACATTAACTTCCTAGTCGGATTCAAACATTTCTTCACTCCACCGGTCCTTCTGATTTGAAATAACGGTTACACAAGTTGAACAATAGTAAAATGACGAATCAACGGGCATGTGTTATGTAACTGACCAATCAGATAATAGATACATTTCTGCTATGAACCAATCCCGTACCAAAAACTTAGATCATTAGAAGATAAATTTAATGACAATTTACTGACGACATTTAAATGACAATTTATTTTATATATATAAGTTGAATATATATTCAACTAACATATACAATTACAAATTTATATTTTAAACTACTTTATTATGATTATAATTAATGTTTATAACATTATATGTTATTTATAATATCTAGAATATTTGGAAGTTTTAGAAGAAAATTAAAAATTAAATTGTGGTTTTATACTAGGATATCAAAATTTAAAGTTCAAAAATTTTTGTATGCGCTCCTGACAAATGTTACATAAAAACTTAAAATATAGAATGTATGATTTTAAAAATCATTATACAATGTATATATAAAATAAAAAATAAATTTATAAAAAAAATATTTGGTTAGTGTAAATAATAAAGTTTTGGTACGTTTATTTATTTGGATAAAATTTGCCACGTCGTATTGCATAGACCAATAAGATTCGTACATTATCTGCATAGCTGTAACGTGCTCGTGGTAGAAGATCATTTGTATTTGTACTATATTAATTTATGCTGTTTGTAATGGATTTTAAAACAAGTATTGTACTGTTGGGACTTATTTTAAGTTTAAATTATGTTTATGGACAATACAGGATGAAAAACGTGAGAATTTAATTACTTTATTGCAATTGTTATACATATGGAAATGACAAATTAGTTTTTCAATTTCTTAAATTCGATCCATTTCAAAAATGATCAATGAAACAATTATGATAATATTAGAACGTTATTATTAATGCACTTTAACAATTTTACGCAATATACAAGTTTTCAACATAACAAAAATATGTTTAACCTTCAATCATTCTAAATTTACTTAAATTTCAATTTTCGTATATTTAATATAAGTAAAATAATGTATTTCAGACTCCTGGCTCTTCATTGTCAGACCGAGTACAGCAGTTATCAGAATTAGCTCTCACGAGACCTGTGATTAAGTTCAATGGGGCAAAATTTAAAGAATATGTTAAAACTACACCAAGAAATTATTCTGTTGTTGTAATGTTTACAGCTATGGCACCTCAAAGACAATGCCACATATGCAGGTAATTTTAATGTTAATTTATCTTCAAACTTTACTACATTTAATGTTAATTAGCCTTTTTATATTTTTATTTTATCAGGCATGCAAACGATGAATTTGTAATAGTAGCGAATTCATTCAGATATTTACAATCTCATTCAAAGAAGTTGTTCTTTGCGTCTGTAGATTTTGATGAAGGATCTGATGTTTTTCAAATGGTATGCAATACATCTATGCTTATACAGGTTATCCCAGAAGGAAACTAAATCATTTTCATAGTATATTTGATAGGTTATTCTGAATCATAAAAATCATATATATTAATAGAAACAGGGACCAATACTTAAAGGACTTATAGTACTTATAGTATTCATTAAGAAGAGTAAAAAATATCTAATCGGTCTCCTTTTGATAGTAATGCTTTTAACATAAAATCGATTTTTATTATTTATTAGGCTTCCATATCATGATCATATTTCACTTCTGACATAGAAGAATTTCAAATATTAGTTCAAGGTTGTAATAAGGTTGTATACAAGATTATTAACATCAATGAAGATTACTCCATAAACTCAAACTGTGGTAATTGATAATGTAGCAAAGTGAACAACAATTATCTCAAAAAAACATAAACCAAGTCTCAGTATATATGACCTTGATTCAGAATAATCTATTAAACACATGGTGGAATTTTTACCTGTGACACTCTATATATATAGGAATATAATACGTGAGAAATAAAAGTAAATGTATTTACAATAGATGCGATTAAATACTGCACCAGTATATATGCATTTTCCACCAAAAGGCAAACCAAAACCTGCAGATACTATGGACATTCAAAGAGTAGGATTTGCAGCGGAAGCAATTGCAAAGTGGATATCTGAACGTACTGATATTCAGGTATTTATATACAGGGTGGTTGGTAACTGGTGATACAAGCGGAAAGGGGGTGATTCTACGCGAAAAAAGAAGTCGAAAATATAGAATAAAATTTTTTTTAATTTTTTTTTTTAATTTTTCCATCGAGACAACGATCTACAGTGAGATCCGTTATAACGTACCGCACGCGTACCGAGCGAAAATTCAAAGTCTCAAACGAAAAATGTTTATTCTATATTTTCGACTTCTTTCTTCGCGTAGAATCACCAGTTACCAACCACCCTGTATATATGTATGAGTATTTAATCAGTAAGAATCATATTAACATGTTCAAAATGTGTTATAGATTAGAGTACTTAGACCACCGAACTATTCTGGCACAGTGGCAATAATAATGTTGCTAGTACTTATTGGAGGATTTTTATACCTGAGGCGTAACAATTTAGATTTCATTTATAATAAAACAATTTGGGGTCTTGGTGCATTGGTAATAGTCATGGTATAAATATATTCATTGAAATGACAATTTATCTTCTAATGTTTTTTTAAAACAGTTCTTTACGCTTACAATGATATCTGGACAAATGTGGAATCATATTAGAGGTCCACCTTTCATACATAGATCACCCAGTGGAAACGTAGCTTACATACATGCTTCTTCTCAAGGCCAATTTATTTTAGAAACATACATTGTTATGATTTTGAGTATCCTTTTTATTAAAGTGTGTAAGTGATTCATAAAATAAATTGTAATCTAGTTAAACCCTTAGGCATTTGTTAAACAAATATAGTATTATATATGGTGTTTAATCAACTAATACAAAAATCGAAGTTTTTACTAAATCATCAAACATTTTCTATTTTTGAAAAACTATATGTTGGTCATAAAACTATATTAAATTTCAATAAGGTCTATTTCTTTTATTTCATAAAGGATTAATGCCAAAATTGATTTGTCTTTTCTTAAATCGTAAATATTCGACAGTGAAATGTTATGGTTTGTGTACTATACAGTTGTTATGACCTTACCATGGCTTTCTCAATGTATAGATATATAGCTAATATTTTTCTTAACAAAATGTAATAAGATGGAGCAGTGGTATTGGGTATGATATTAATGACTGAAGCCGCTTCACGTAAAGGTGATGTAAAAAAGCGACGAATATTCGCAGCAATAGGCGCTGGATTAGTCGCTATCTTCTTTAGTTTGCTGTTATCAATATTTAGGAACAAAGTACAGGGCTATCCGTACAGGTAAATAAAATATTTTTAATTTGTATTTTATTCTTAATTGATAAAACATTTCCATGTTGGTGTATATTAATATATTTATAAAAACATTAATTATTGTGATGTATGCAGAAATTCTGAATAAATATATCAATATACTCCACTTTTTATATTTTTCTAAGAATTACTATTATCTCGTATCTCAGAGAGGATTAAATTATTTGTTTCAGCTTACTGTTCAAGTAAAAGAATAAATAAATATACAAGAACTCAATATTTGTATATATTGCAAAGAAAATTTCTCACTTATTTGTCAATATTAAAAATTAGGATACAAATAATAAATAAATACTTTAGCTTTAATTATTGTTAAAGTGTTGTATTTTGATCATAATTTACATTTGTTTGTACGTAATGTAAAATAAATTAATATTTAAAATCTTATTTGTTTTATTATTGTCTTAAGTCACATCAATTACACAAGATCATTAGCGGCTGGAGATATTATGAGGGTATAACATGTGAGAACTATGAGAAAATAGTGATGGTGTAGACTTGCAGGTTTATGTGGACTTAGAACTACCAGAGCCACACTGAAGTAGGCATATATTGCTCAATATAATTTATTTCAAATGTTATAAAAAGATATACATTATGAAGAAGATATAACTACTTCACTTCTTTCATTTAATTATAATATTGCTTCGTAAATATAATTAAGATTTCTGTAATAACATTATATGTATAATAAATAGAATTTTGTCATACTTAAAAAATATAAGGAAGTAGAATTCTTCGCGACATTGGATAATTTTTAAATGTTTGTATATACCATTTGTGAGTCAGTACAGCAGTAACAGTCTAAAATAAAAGAAAGAAATTATTAATTCAAAGTTACATACTTTAAAAATGTTATATAATATTTTTACCTGATTAATTATGACCCAAAGTGTAATATAATGAAAATTAGTACTTTGCCATAAGATAATAGAAAGTAGTATATAAATAATTATCTCTGTAAATTGCAATGAGCCTGATATATACTCAAACAGACCACCATGTGGTATTTTATATGCTGTGGAAGTAATCTTTCTATCTTTATTATATCGTAAGTTACTAAGAATAAAATTTGTCCTGAGTTGTACATATGATGATAGTACACAAATAATAGCACATATTAGTTGTAAATATGTAATTCTTCTCCAGGAAAAGTTTCCTTCTGAACCTATATGAGGAACATGCAGCTTTAAAAGAAATTGGGCTCAATTGATTAAAAACAAATTTTAATCTGATATTCATAAGCGTTTAATTACCTTTAACAAAACCATCAGATTCACCTATGATACATACCAAAGTTCCTATGTAATGTATGTATCCCATTAAGTAATGGCTAATATTCATCATATTATCACTAAAGATATTTACGAAATGTGTTTCATAAAATCGTTTCCAGCAGTGTAAAGTTAAAAGCAGAGTTGCTATAAATGTACTTTCTGGTGATACTGCAAAACATTTGTTAAATGAAATGCTTACTAATAAAAGATATTTTTTATTAGTTTTTTACGCCTAATGATCTACGCCTAAATGCTCCGTCGTCATTCACATACCGATACACGTATTTCTTTTAATCAAGTCAATTCTCGAATTTATTTCTCTTTCAATTTTTGGCGATTTATTTTCGAGCACTTATCCAGAGTTTAATAAGTAAATTTAAAATTCAATAGCATCTAAGTATTTACCTAGTGCTTGTCTGAATGATCCCAAACATATATCTAATATCCATATAACGTTTTTGGAACTATTACCCGTCCATAAAAATTTACAAATTATCAAATATAAGACATAGCTTGAAACTGGTGCAGCCAAAACATAAAAATGTTTAAACCATCTAAAATGTTATAAATGATTACTTTTCTAAAAATATTGTAATAAACTAATAATATATTGATGAATTTGTTGAAAAGCTACTTTCTCAGTTGATGGGATTTGAATGGAACTTCTTTTAATGACTTTGTTGTGACGTACATATAAGAAGAAAAATAATATGCGAATGTATCCATATATTAATATTGTTCATGAATATGCTGACAATATTTCTTTCTTAATTAAATTATCAACTGTTAAATATCATAAATGTATATAATGTGCTTAATCTAACTGACGCCTATTAATATTAACAGTACTTTATTTTTTCTTAAAATCAGTAAGGTTCATCCGATCTTTTTTATTATTTCTCTTGTTATATGTACATCACAACAAAATGATTAAAATGTGTCCTGTTCAAATCCATGGGTTCTTCAGCAAATTGGCCAATATATTAATTAATTAATGTATTATATTATTACTCATTATTACTCATTATATTATTAGTATTACTCACCTTTTAGGTACTTCTGCATTTTTAATTATTGATTGATAATTAATGGAGTATTTACCGTAACGAAAAGAACGAGTTATCAAAATAGGCAGGTAGGTTTCCATATAAATGAGTAATAGTCCAAGAATACCCGTAAATAACGAAGCAAAAATAAATATAATACGTATAATATTTATTTGCATTTTATTTTAATTCTTACTGACAAAGTAAATGTAACACTGTTTGTATTCTGATACGTCTGCTACTACTTATTTGTTCCACTAAACCCACTTTCGTACAAGTTAATATACTGGAACAAAGTACATATGTATATTTATGTATATAAGTATGATGGCAACTATATACATATGTATTATTGTTATCTAATCAACATTTCATAGCTATGTACTGTAATGGAACTGTTTGAATACTTATCGTATGTACAAGGAGTATAGTTGAGGAGCACTTATTGTTTTCGTGGCATTTTCATTAATCTCACAAAAAATTGTTTAAAACAAAGGATCAGAGTCGATCTGGTTACAAACTACAATAAAAAAATTTGCTTGATTTTTGCAAATGGCACTATATATTCTTAATTTGATAGTTATAGCTGACTCCAAAATGAATTCAATGATTTTACTAAACTATGATTTTCACATTATCTTGAGTTCAGAAATTTTGACTTCTATGATTAGAAACGCCAATGTGGAAAATTATTTTATTTATTCATATCTTTTGTTTTTTTATTTCTTGATTTTTCATTCTTTCACAGATCTATTGGAAGTGTTACATATTATTTAATGTGCTTGATTCTGACCCGTATCTTAATTATACAGCAGACATACGGATGAAAAATAATACTTGCCACATTTGCAGGCGACACGATAATCCTTGCCTCGCACGACAACGCCACCGAAGATTCAGGAACTACAAAAAACGCCTAGACAACATAGCCATCCGACTTAACCATAAGAACTGTTCCTGTATTTAAAGGGTTATGCATTTAATTCAGAAGTAACTTAATTACCCATGTTCGCGAAAACATGTGGGTATGGCAATAGTGTAACATATATGCTTGCAGTGTTGTTAGAAATTTAATTAGCCGAGAAGGCAGAGCGGTTTAGATGTCGACGAAGGAGTTTAAATTTGATGTCACATAAAGAGAATACAGTCCCTGAAAAAACGAGCCTCACGTTTTCATCCTCGGATAAAAAGAAGACAGATATACTGGCTAACTAGTCGAAACTCTAAACTCAGCATGGAAAATAAATTAAGAATTTACAGAACAATAATAAAACCAATTTGGACGTACAGAATACCACTAACGGGGACAGCAGCAGTAATGAGTCACATAAATAAACTAGGGTCGCTGTAATGGTCAATGTCCCATGGTATGTAAGAAACAAAGATATACGCAAAGACCTAAAAATACCAACAAATAAAGACAGCAAATTCCTAAGAGGAATTGATTGTAAATACTTTAAGATAAGATAAAAAAAGTATTATCTAAAGTTAGTGTTCTACTTATCCATTATAGCATACTATGCAAAACGGTATATTATTGTTGAATTTATTTACTACATAATTTCATTTGTTTCAGAAAATAATTTTTCAATAGGGACTAATCAATAATTTATAGGGACTAATTTAATAGGGATAAAGAAACTATACGTGATCAAGCATTCAGGCCGCTCATCATCATTATAGAGGAGCTCAAGAACGAATCTGCGATTTCATTCCAGTTTCTTGCAAAACTTAAAGAGTTATTTAGTCGATAATGCTTCACAAGACAAGATGATTTAAAGGATTGCGTATGTCGATGATTATGGGAACTAGCGGCGGAAGCATCTGACGAAGATATACAAAAATTCGTATAATGTTACGATAAATGTACAGTAGTATATATACTAAAGTTACGAATCAAAAAATCTTTTTAAAATGCATTTTTATTGTTGTTATTTCAAAGGAGGTATTACTTTTTGGTACTCGTACATAATACCATCTGCAAAAGTCAAGGTAACCTTGACGTTTTATTGAAACAGCAATTCTTTTCGTAAAGTTATTGGAAATGCCATAAAAATGATGGATACTCTAAGACTATACATTATACATCCTGTATAAAAATTGATGATTTTTCACTATGTTGTAAAGCTTTTTAGAGTTTGAACAACTTTTTGCTATACATATAATTATAGACTCGACTTCAGACATTTGTAAAAAACTGCAGGTACCACTATAGTGTATTTCTGCTTATAATTGTGCGTCTATTTGACCGCATACGTCAGTTTGGTTGCCGCTTATCTTCTGTTTGTAACTGTGAGTTGGACGAATATAAAGGATCCGTGCACAATATATACATCCGAGGATGCAACAAATGTCTATTATATTTATTTATTATTTATTATTACTTAGTCCGTGCCTTTCGGCTTTGGACGAACTTTCGGTTTTACATCTCGTACCTATTTCGCTTCTCATATATCTGCTTCCCCTTTTATCCACTCTATTATATTGCACTCCCTTAATTATTTTGTCTACTTTTTTTTTTTATATATTTACGTGGAGGAAATCCGCACGGACGCCAGGCCGCTCTTTTTGGGGAAAGCGGCGTGGCAGTGTCGGACTCCAACCGACTAAAACCTCCACGATAACCGTCCCGGCTGCGGTCGAGAGAGGCCCAGGAACCGGTGTGAGCGTCGCAACGGGGCCTCTCCCGCGCGCCTAATACCACCGCTGATGGGGCGGTGTGTGACCATTGTCCAGCCCGGACCTCATGAGGGGGGGGGGGGGACGCAGCGGGCCCAGCGCGCTTCGCCAAACGCTACACGGAGTTCCCAGGCGATCACCCATCCAAGGTACTATCCGTGCCCGGCGCTGCTTAAAACTTTCGTGATCTGACGGAAACGAGTGCACTCAGCGCGGTCAGGGCGTTGGCAATTATTTTGTCTCTAAAACTATGGCAACTTTTGGGCTTTTGCCTCCTTGCTGTGTTTCCTTATTGTCATTCCTCCCCGTCTTGCATTGCCCTTCTCTTCTCCATTATTGTTTTTAGTTCTGTTAGTCCTTCTCCAGTCTCGTTTAGTATTTTTTCTGTGTCTTTTGGTCCTCCCGTTATTTCGCATTCTTCTATTACATGTCTCAGGTCTTCTTCTTTCCTTTTACATAGCCTGAGTCTTTTTTCTCCCTCTTCTTTCCAGTATTCCCTTGCTTTGGTCTCGTTTCCACATCCAAATCTTGCTAATATTTTTCTGTCCTTCCACTTCATCCTCCCTTCTAAGTATTTTGGTAACTCTTCTTTAGCAATTTTTCTATAATGTATGTTATATTTGGATTCCCTTATCCTTTTCCCCCTCTCTTCTACTTCTCTCTTTCTTCTTTCTTCTATAATTTGGTCTACTGTCATTCTTTCTTGCTATTCTCTTGCTTCCATCTGTGTCCCTCCATTTCTTACTTCTTCTAGTCCCTTCTTTCTCTTTCTTGCTCTTTTCCCTTCTTGGCCATTTCCCCAGTTTCTCTCTCTTTCCTTTATGCACTCCCTTACTAGCTCCTTTTTTGACTCTATGGCTTTCCCTTCATACCTTGCTACTCTTCTTGATGCTTTTTCTTTGATTTCTGTTAGCTTGCATTCTTCTATCAATATATAATTTGGTATTGTCATATCTAAACCTAAGATCCATTTCAAATATTTTCTTTGTATTCTATCCAGTCTTTCTTCCATGTTCCAGCCCCATATCTCTGCTCCAAACAGCGCCACGCTGTCTACCAGTCCTCCAAACATCTTCATTCTCCTCTTGTAGTCCTGTTTGAAAATTCTTTCTCTCACGCTCCATGTTTTCCTCATTGCTATTGTTGCTCTCTTTTTCCCATCTTGTATGTGTTTCTCATCACTGCCGTTTTTCTATAGTATGTACCCTAGGTATTTTATCTCGTCCACTTCTTCTAATTCTTGCTCTCCCCATTTCCATTTTCTTTGTCTCCTCTTGTTCTTTCTTTTTTTCGAAAACTACTATCTTGGTCTTTTCCGTGTTCAGTTCTAATTCAGTTTCCTTTAAAAATTTTTTGAATCTCTTTAGCATTTCTGTAGGAATGTTATATTATAAGTTAATAGAAAACAGTATGATAAATACGATATCGTTGCACTCTCACAAAATCGAATATAATACCGCGTTTCGCGTATTCGTTTTTCACTAATTTGGTAACGCTCACAACACTCCTTGACAACATTAACATATCTTGATAACGTTTATAAACAATTACCCCTCACGCCATGTCCTTTCCTGACGTCACACCATCCCACATTTCTTTTTTTCTTTCTCCTACCACTATACCCCCAGCTTGTCGTTTCCTTAATTCTTCTCAAATGTCTATTATAATTCACTTAAAGATGAAAATCATCAATGTGTTGGGTTTGGGGTAGATCTTTAAATCTATTTTAATATCATCTTATGCCGTTTGCATATAATAATAACAAATTAATTATAAAAATAATAGGCAAATGAATAATTGATATTATTTTACGAGATAAAGTAATCATTATTATTTTGTGCGTTTTGAGATATTGATAAGTATTGTCGGACGCCACGAGGCGGCTGGATTGGAAAATTTATCCTAATCATAAAATTAATACATTGATTATATTCGTTTTTAATTGAATTTAATTGAAACAGACATTTCTTGCAGCCTCTCATATATATTGTGTATAGGATTTTTACGCTCGTCCAAACCTCGGTTACAAACAGAAGATAAACGGCCGGCGACCAAACTGGTGTATATAATACCACGGGCGAATAGCCATAGGCAGAAATATACTGTAGTGATATCAGCAGTTTTTTACGAATGGTTGAAAATTAAACGGGACTGGTGGTTATGTGCATAAGGGAAAATTCACAAGGTTGATTTCTATAACATATTCAAAAATTATCAACGTCGGGAAGGGCGGAACAGTCCTATAAGGTCACTAAATTTTTAATTAATTGGTATATTTAAAGGTATATGTCCGCTACTGTATGTATGTATCTAAAATACATTGTTATATGTTTCCGAAATCTTGAGGAAAAATATTTTAAGTATAATACATATATATGTGAATTAGAAGTTTTATTTCAATTAAATATTTGTAGACAAATAGAATTAATTTGATCACATTACAGGACGGATTACAGTTCCTTACAAAACACGCATAATTACATCTTACACGCACTTATATACATCTAAAGTGAATTAAAGATTGTATTCAATATTTATAAAAAGACAACAGATTTTTACATTAAAATAAATATATTTCTTTTCAGCACAACTTTAAGACATTCAATCGAATCAAGTGCGTACTTTTCAATAAAAATGCAAATTTATATGATTCCGAATGGATGCGTTTCGGATTTAAACTTTACTTTAGGAAACAAAATTATAGTCTTCTTCTTTGTGTCATTTATTAGTTTTCGACCTTTAACTTCAGGAATGTAGCGGTTCAAAAATTGAGCGTTTTTAGTGTAATTTACACTCTGAGTTACTTTGCCATTTTGTTTTCTATTTGACAATGAGTTCAATGAATGGAATCGTTGGTTGTATAAAAATGCACCTGAATGTGTTATATTACTCAAGTTTCAGGTTAAATGATACGCATTTGTGCCAAATCGAAGTTTTAAAGAATGAATGATTGAATTGAATGAATGAAAGAATGGATGAATTTTTACTTGTTATATTAACAGAAGGATGGAAATTTCTAGTAAATTTCTTAAAAATGGCTCTAATTTTAGACAAGGAAAAAAACCAATGTCATAAACATTTTTAAATTATATTGATATTTTAAATTTATCATACACATGAACTTCTATCCTGAAAATTAAACAATCATTTTCCAAAAAATCAGATAAATCTCGTATTCGCACAAATTCTGTATAACCAAAACTGCGCTTATTGAGTTCACATATTGGTTTTCTAAATGCTTCAAGATCTGGTCTTGATGAAGTTATTTCTCGTATATCTTTCTCCCGATTATCTGGGTGAACCAAAACAAAGTACATTGTTCCATTGAATGGCCAATCTAGACCATCATCATTTTCTGACTTCATTATATGCAGAAGGAGTGACAGAGATTCAGGATCTTTAGAAGATATATTAATTCTAGCACAAATCTTGTAACCATTAGGGCTCGTATAAAAGCCAGGACTATAAAACATTTTTAACGTATCATTCATCATGGTTTCAAGTTTCTCATGAAAACAATGTAATCTCCAAATATAAACTCCATTACAACTACGTAAAGACATTTCTTCCTGGCTAAATCGTAAAGAAGTTTGCAAAGTTGTGAGTTGAGTTTTGTAATTAGAAATGCTTATAGATAGTTCCTTGTTTTCTTGTTCCAGCACCACTATCCTTTCATATAGATTCCTAATAGAGGATAATATATTTAATTACAATAAAGTATTTAACATGCCCTATAGAAAGTTTTTATACAATAGCATGCAAAAAGAATTTACTTTAATAAGTGTTGCCATTCTAATGGTGGTTCATTTTTTTCTATAGAAGTTGTATTTTTTGGTGGAGGATCCCATAGTTTAGATTCTGCAGCTATATTATTAACGTTATTTTTTGAAACAGATACTTGTGTTAATATGTTCAGGATCATCTATGAAATAGATGGAAAGTCATTTCTATATTGTAACAAAATATGATTGTATCAAATAAAATAAACTAACAATTAAATGGATATTTATATTTCCTTCTAAATGTGCATGTAAATCCTCTTCAGTATGAAAAGTTTTCATGCAACCAACATTCTTAAAGGAACAATAGACAGTTTGTGAATCTGCCAGACTTCTTTTATATGAGCATCCATTTATATGTGCTTCCATATCCATTGGGGACATTTTAATTTCACAGCCAAATTGTTGGTAGAGACAAGGTATACGTTGTTGTGATATCTCTCTGCTTGTATATAAATCTCTGAATAAATCATTTTCAGATTTTAGACTTTTGCTATCAACTGGACAACAAGCACCTTCTTTTCTAAAATATAAAAATCGGGTTCACAAATGTAAAATATAAATATAATATGTTATATGTATATATACATATTTATGCATGTTACTTTATAACATCTTGAAATATAACTTACTGAAGCCAAGTGTATATACATTGCGAACAGAATTTATGACCACAAGATGTTAAAACTGGATCACGCAGCCAAGTTAAACAAATAGGACACTCGAATCTAGGTTCAAGGTATTCTTTCAAAGCATCACCACACTTCATATAATAGTTCAGTTACCAGAATAAATGAAACATAATAGGAGTGTTAACACAAAATGGAAAGCAAAGCCTTTTGAGATGTACATTGTAATAGCAATGCAACAAAACCAGTTTTTTACAGTTTTTAACAACAAAGAAAATGAAATGAAGTAAATATTACTAATATCTATAAGTTTAAATACAATAAATATAAATGCATAAACGTACGACAATACTTTCTTCAGCCATCTTAACATGATCTTTAAAATTGTCCGACTTGGCCATTTTATCTGTAAGAATTTATAATTTACTATATACACAATAATTATAATCTGCAATATGATACAATTATATTTTTATGCTGATATATTTTTATGCTGATAAATCAGCAAATACGTTATTACTTGCAATTATTAAATTGTAAAAGCAATATAATTTATTTGCAACTATGAATAGTGAAGTTTACACAAGGTATTTCAATTAAATTAAATATCCTAATTATTCTTTCTGCTATTAAAGATAACAAAAAATTTGCTAAAAACTTAAATGTTTTAAGGCGTGTGTTTGATAATATTTGCTTCTTTATAATGCAATGTTATTAGTTAGTAACAAGACAAATTCAATAAATGATTATACCATAAAATTGAAGTGATCTTGTACAAGTAAAACGAATTTAAATTGATACCATATAAAAATAGTAAATTAGCATATTTTGTTACATGTTTGACAGATCAATAAATTTCTACAGAAAGCCATGTATGTAACTCTACCATTAATTAATATTATATTTGTTTTTCTCCTTTGTTAGCAAATATATAACAACACATTTCGTTATTAGTGAATAATCTTTAAAATGATTTTAGGGACACATTTTTATCACGATTAAGGTAATAATACATTGCATCTTATAATGAAATAACCCAAAAATGTTCAATCTTTAATTTTGTTATGTATTTTTACATTTACATGTGAGATAGTAATTGTTCCTTATGTGATAAAGAACAAACTATTCCACATTTAAAATTGTATTAGGAGATAATTTATCTTTCTTTTCTTTAATTTTTTTCTTTAATTTGTGATATTTGGCTAGTAATATTGGTTTAATTGTGAATGTCCAAATGCTTAATCATCTCTTTTCATCTTTAATAGCAACAGAAATAGTTTAAATATCCGATTCGAATGAGGTACTCTGTATGAAACAATTGCATTGTATATGTATATGTATGTATAATAATTTTTATGTACACATATTTTGAGATATAACATTATGAAGATACCTGCAACTATTGTAAAAGATGATATATTTTCTTCTCTCTTTATAATACAATTTTTTCAAAGGTATTTAAGACTTTGTAGGATTTGTAGCCATTTTTAATTAAATTATGAGTCACTTTTTATAACAAGAGCATGAGGAAAACACTTCGATTATATAAATACGTATCATTAGAAAGGAAATGGGTGTACTCACTCTTATGATTCTGGTTGTTTCTGGGCTAGTGCTGCACCATACGGTCAAGTGCTAAAGGTGGCATATGCAAGCATATACAAGAACCTATAAAAGTATGAAACTGCCCTGTTGAGTTGCACGCTAGCATAGACAAGAACCGATTGAATTTCACGCTACAAGAACCTATTTTAATTTTACGGCGTATGGAAAAGTTCATATCTGCTTTTCTGTCCGAGATAGGCAAGTATGAGAATAACAAAATCATATGATAATAAGCTAATTGTAAGTTGCCTAAGAAAGAGGAATTAATTGTTTATTATATTTTTTTAGAGAAGAAAAGAGAATATTCTCTTTCAAACGATAATGGATTTATGTAGCGATGCAATAATTTTAATACATTTTCCATACACCATTTAGATTTAACATCAACTCTTGGCACTCTGCATGTTAATCGTACTGGCATGAATATTTTTTTATCGTCGCATGGAACTATTATACATATCTTTTCTTTAGTAAGTACGATCGTGTTTGTTGAGACGAATTTAACGACATTGCGTATGAGGTCATTTACTGTTGTAAAATGTTACAAATTCGTAAATTCCTAAACAATCAAGTGAGTCAAAGTCGCTAGCTAGTAGCTATTAGCTTCCTGTATATGCTGTACACAAATATTGAATTTCTTATCTGCCATAATGCTTCTCAAATTGCCAAACATTACTGAATCGTAGAAACTCACTTTAGTTGATATATCTTAGTTGACGTGTTTGAATAGTGAACATGTGTATGATAGTTTCATTTTATTTTGTTAGGTGTTTTGACTTTTTGACTAAATTTCGTTTCTGGGCACCAATCTTTTTTAATTTGTTTTGCATCTTTTGATAGTATTCGATAAACAGAGACTATGACATCATATCACATGTCACACCACACGTGTGACATCACATCCGAAATATAACAGTTTTTCATGTATTTTAGAGACAAAATTCAAATCCATACAGATAAAAATCTAAGAATTGTCGGCAGATGTGCATTCACAGTCAATCTATATATGGTTGGTCCCGTTGTATGATGAGATTTATGACCCAGTATTTGCTATTGTTGCAAGGAAAGACGAAAGTAGAAAATTTGGCTGTTTGTCGAAATGTCGTTGTCACGTCCCTGCTTCACACGAGCCGTAACGTGAGACAAAGAAGGAATCCGTCATCACTCGCGAATAGTGCGAGCCACAACTTTAGGCAAATAGAATTAGGAACAGAAAGCTTAAGGGAAACAAAGGATATGTCGCGTTTTTTTAATATTGCAATAAATTAACGAACAAATACACAACAACATTATCGAACAAAATTAAGAGCTGACCACCGCCTTGCGCGCCCTCTCCCCATCACAATACCGAGTACGATAAGCAGACAGCGAGAGTTGAGAGACCACGATCGTCTCACGCAGTATTAGCGGAGACAAGCAATTATCACGCGCTAAAGGATCAAGTATCGGCATCAGCAAAGGTAACCAAGTGTCAAGGAAAGTACAACTTATCATCAACAGAAACTAATACTGGAAGAAGAATGCAGCAGCAAGGGTTTCTAAAAGGGAAAATCCCAACAATGCGTCCACGAAAACCATATCAGCGGAGAGAAGAAACTCTAATACTTTCAGAGTGACACCAACAGAAACGAAGACTGCAAAGATAATTACGTGCCAAAACTCCGCGTTATCATGGTAACAAACTATCACGTGACAATTATCCCATGATAGTTTTAGTATAAATAAGCGTAGCCACTTAGAGTTTAGAAGTCAGTTAAGTTTAGTTTAGCTTTTAGTTTAAGTCAGTCAGTTCAATCAGCTTGCAGCGGAGTTAAGATTTTGGTTGAGTAAAGATTCAGTCAGTTCAGTCAGTCAGTTTTCAATTGAGATTCAGTCGCTTTTAGTTCAGTAAAAATTCGGTCAAGAGTTAATAGTTTAGTCGAGCAAAGGGTTTAGTAGAGTAGAGAATTGGTCGAGAGTCAATTGGTCAGTCTTCGAACAATTATATCATTTAGTGCGATTTTTCCAAAGTGCAATCGACGATACATATAAGCAAGGTGAGAGTCTCAGACATTGTAACATTCTCTTCTTCAATTATTTCGGACTTGTACTATTCGACAGATGTACAATTTGAATGAAATTATTCATTGACCATTATCATCAACAATTAAGAATTATTATTGTACATTTAATCATAACGATAAGAAACGTGTAGAATGTTGGTTTAAACATTAATTAGCCGCCGAAATTAAAAGTGAAGAAGAGAAAGTTTGAAAGGAATCAGGATTAATCATAGAACAAACAGAAATCTATTTTTCTTCGTTAATCTAAAGCTCCATCGCCAGTAGCGATAATAGCTATTAAGATAATAACTATTATCCTCGTTTCATAACTTGCATAAAGAATTAATAATAGAACCTTGTTACTAAACTTATAACTAAATAACTCAAATAAATCACCAGTTAAGAGGATATCGAAAAGATTTATTTATTCCAAGAAAACTTTAATCCTTCCCCTGTTAGTACTCCTGCACATAGCGCATTAGCCAAAACGTAGAGTTTATTTACCAGTCGTATTGATAGGCTAATTAACGCTACTCATACGATTATACTAATGAATTAGAACATCAAGGATACAACAGTTTGGAAATTCAAAATAGCCCCGCGCTTTCGAACGGTGCGATAAGTTTTTGAATCCATTCGGTTGTCGCGGAAGTAATTAGAGCATAACCTTCTAGGATATTTGGAATAGTGCCGCGTTTTAGAAGGCTGCGACAAGTTTCTGAACTTATTCCTCACTCAGTAATGCGAAGGTGTTAAGAGCATGACCTACTGGGATTATCAAAACAGATTTTTTTTTTTATTATTTGATTTGTACTTTACAATTTGTCCAGCTGGACATTCGGTAAATTTTTCTAGCTTAATTGCTAAATAATATGTGGATGGCTAACCCCAGCGGGATACCATCTTTGAGTTTGACTATTTTATTTCTTTAGTGAGATCAGTGGGGTGTTTAGTGAGGATTGGTGGGGATGAACACTAACCATAGAAACATCAACACTTTTGGTAGTCGAAGTTATGCACAAGTAATTATCCAGACACCACCCTTAAACAACCAAAACCAAAACAACAACAATAACGACGCTACAGAAATCAAAAAACTGTTCAAGTAATTCATCAAAAGCACTAAAATGCTAACAAAAAAGATAAGTGAGTTCAGATAACAAACACAACAAATT
Source organism: Bombus hypnorum (assembly GCA_911387925.2). Taxonomy (NCBI): domain Eukaryota; kingdom Metazoa; phylum Arthropoda; class Insecta; order Hymenoptera; family Apidae; genus Bombus; species Bombus hypnorum. The sequence continues at coordinate 6,606,391 of OU427027.1, forward strand.
ACAGTCATGCTACAACTATACTTACAAACACGTTAAGTAAAAAATAGAAATGGACACGCTGAAAATAGCTTGGAACTCCAATGGTCTACAAGAACGGACCTTCGAAACTAAAACATTTCTGTATAACAATAATATTGATATATTACTTGCTTCAGAAACACATTTCACATCAAAAAGCTACATGAAAATACCTTATTACGCCATCTATGATACCAAACACCCCTCAGGAAAAGCACACGGAGGGGTCGCAGTGATAATAAGAAACGATATCAAACACCACTTACACCAGTCAATCAAATTAGTCAGGAACACGTTCAAGCAACCACCATTACAATACAAACTAACGGCAATTACTTCCAGATGTCAGCAGTATATGCACCATCGCGACACAAAATGACATTACAAAAATGGGAACAGTATTTTCAATCTTTAGGTGACAAATACATCGCAGTGGGAGACTTCAATGCAAAGCACACGCTATGGGGCTCAAGCATTAATACACCTCGAAGTAGAACACTAGAAAAATATATTAGTACTATTAATCGCAACATATTATCCACAGGAAGACCAACAAACTGGCCGACAGATCTAAACAAAACTCCTGATTTGCTTGATTTTGCAGTTATAAAGGGGCTAAAAGCAAATAAATTAAAAATTACACCCAGTCTTAGAGCTTAGCTTCGATGATACATCGATAATAATAGAATAAACAAGCAAACCAATGCTTTATAGCAAACCAGAGTCGCTTTGCAATAAAACCACCAAATGGCAAACATTTAAAGAACTAATCGAGAGCAAAATCAACTGCAATATTCCACTAAAAACACCTGAACACATCGAACAAGCGGTAACAACATTGACCGAAATTATACAAGAAACAGCATGGGCAACTACTATTTATGAACCAAATAACAGGCAAACAAAAATAATTCCAGCAGACATCCTTGAAAAAATCTGAGAATAAAGGAAAGTGAAAGCAAAATGGCAAAAACATTGAACACATGAAAACGAAAAACATCTGAACAAACTTGTAAAGGAAATATAAAGTGAAATAAAAGATCATAATGGTAACGAATTGAATGCCAACTACTCTCTATGGAAAGCCACGAACAAAATAAAGAAACCAATAAAACTAAATCCAGCAATCAGAAAAACAGTCAACACATGGGCCAGAAGCAACGAAAAGCAAGCTGAAGAATTTTCCAACCACCTTTGTGACATATTTACCCCATATAATATTAACAATAGCAAATCCAAATGTCATTTAGACGAAGATGCGCAAAATACTAGTATCCTAACTAACAAACATTACACCGTATCTAATATAACAGCACAAGAAATTAGAATCATAATCGAGAAAACAAAAGACAATAAAGCACGAGGAATCGACCTAATCAATGGTAAAGTCTTGAAAAACCTTCCCCCGAAAGCAATACGTTTAATCACAATAATATTCAATGCAATTTTACGAATCCAATACTTTCCTAATCTATGGAAGCTAGTACAGATCATAATGTTACCTAAGCCAGCCAAAGACCCACATCAAAATGCATCACATATTTCTACTCCTATTGATTTTACTACACTTGTCTGTGATTTTAATAATTTTATTAGTTGAATTGAATACAATTTCTATACTCACCACTATACATCACAGAGTGTGTAAGAAACACTGATTTTTTACACGAACGGTATTTCACAACACGAAGTCCCATAAGATGCAAGATCTACATTACACGTACATATATACAAAATTTGTTCAATTTTTCGATTGTGTGGAGAAGTTTATACCCTTCTATCGGAAATATGCACACACAAATATGAGAATAACAAAATCACGCAATAATTAAACTAATGTAAGAGAGAGAAATTAATTGTGGTGAAATTGCAGGAAAGTTACCTCATCTCCGATTTTGATGATTTAGTAGCTTTATTATTTGTCAGATCATGCCTCGATGCTTTCCTGGGATTTAGACGACGGATTAATTCCATAACTTCCAGAGATGAGAAAGGCTAAATAGAAGGAGATACCTGGAAGGGTGATTGCAAGTATTCAGTTATTTCCGCTGCAATAGTGGAGGAATACGGTTTGAAAACACTAGTTAAGTGACTTGCAAACAAGTTGGCTTTTTGTATACGCGCCCATCCTCCTTGCTGACAGCGAATTGGAGGGATTATTTGCGGAAGACGAGTGAGTTTCCTGGATGCCTTCCATAGTGAGTAGTTAGAGTCAGCTGTAGAAGACAGATTAGCAAGATATTTTTGAAAAGTTATTTTTAGAATTTTTAAGGATTTTAGTTAGTTTTCTTGTTGCATTATTTAGCTTATGCTTGTCGTCAGGTGTTCTATGACTTCGCCATACTTTTCTAAGTTTGCGTTTTTCTACGATTTTTTTTATTATGTGATGGAGGTATTCATGTTTATTGACAAAACTCTTAGTAGGTGTAGAAGGGCGGATAGCATTCATTATGCTGGTGTTTAAATATTCCGTGGCTGCTTCTATACCTTCATTTGTTTTTAGGGAAATGAAGGCTGATGTTGAATGATTAAAGACTTCTCTAAAGAGCTGCCAGTTGGTGAGTTGGTTATGAATAAAGCCATTAGGTGGATTTTCGATAATTGTTGAGCTAATTGTTGCAATAACGGGGGAATGATCTGAAGAGAGTTCCGCCGAGGAGTTGATTTGGACAAATATTATTATTATAATAAAGAAGTCAAGTAAATCAGGTATTTTGTTAGTGTCAGTGGACCAGTATGTGGGTTCATATGTGGTGAGGCAGCTGAGTCTGTTGGTGTTTATACTGTTCAAGAGATTTTTGCTTCTTACTGTGATAAGTCTGCTGTCCCATTGGGTATGCTTGGCGTTATAGGCTCCTCCAGCTATGAATCCATTGCCCAGGTCTTCGAGGAAGTTATCGAAGTCTTCTTTGGAAATACAATGTCTAGGAGGACAGTATACTGCTGATGTGGTGATTAGACCGTGCAAATCTTCTATCGTTACGTTTGTAGCTTGGAGGTAGTCCTTCTGGAATGGTGGAAGTTCATAGTGTTTTATGCTGGTCTTGATGATAATTCCAGTGCCGCCGTGGGGCTTTCCACTGAGATGTTGAGTATGGTAAGAGTTATAACTGTTTATTTTCAGATAATTTTTATCGGAGAAGTGAGTTTCAGATATAAGCATTACGTCAATTTCTTGTTGTTTTAGGAAGAGTTCTAGTTCATATTTATGCTGAGCTAGACCGTTGGCATTCCAAAGAGCTATTTGTATTAGTTTCATTTTACGTCAGAGCGTGTTAATTTGTCCACGATGATTGTAAGCAATGTAATATCGTGTATATTAAAGGTCTTTCTTGTTTCAGTTGATATGTGTGGAAATTTGCGTTCAGGGTTTTTAGTAACTTTATTAGTTTTCCATAGGAATCTGGATTAGCCGGTAAAATTTTAATTTGATTATTTTTTATTTTAAATTTGTAATCCTCTTTGTTAACATTTTTCTCGATTGACTTTATCATTATTTGAATGTCGATGACATCATCAATGAAGATTGGTGGGAGAGGAGGATCTTTTTGCGTATGTTGACTTGTTAATGTTTTAACTACGTGCATAGAATCGTCTATAGATGCTGATATTGCGAATCTGTTAGAAGTGGTAACATGGCCTGTTGACGATTCGTTCCGACTAGTGTTTACGTTTTTTTTTTTAACTACATCTAGCTACATTTTTTACTGTTGTTTGTGTGGTTTGAGAGATGAGACGGATTATCCTTTTGCCACAGAGGAGATAGAACAGTGCGATTATAGTTTTGCTCATGAGAGCCTGATCGAATTACTTGGGCCACCTTCGATCTAGTTAATTCAAATTGAAAGAACTAGTCGAGAGGCTATGATTTGGATTAAAGATTAGAAGTGCCGGATTTTCCACGAGTAAGTTTAGTAAACATTTGGTTTATTTCTGTTTCAATTCACTTTCAACGGAAGGTCGTCACTTATTGTATTGTTAACTTCACTGAGCACTAGACACATGTCTGCACGCTTTGGCAGTCGACGACAGAATGGGAGATAGATTAGCAAGATAATTTTGAAAACAGTCGTTTTTATAATTTTCAAGGATTTTAGTTAATTTTCTCGTTGCATTATTTAGCTTACGCTTGTCGTCAAGTGTTCTATGACTTTCCCACATTCTTCTAAGTCTGCGTTTTTCTACGATTTTTTTTATTAGGTAATGGGGGTATTCCTGTTTATTAGCAAAACTCTTAGTAGGAGTAGAAGAACGGATCGCGTTTATTATGCTGGTAGTTGTCACTTACTTTCTGTTTGTAACCGAGGGTGGGATGGGCTTGTAAGTCTCGCATATGTTTCTTGTACACGGGACCTTTAAGCTCATTCGAACCTTGATTACAAACAGAAGATAACCAGCCGGCAATCAAACTGACGAATACGCTGCCACGGATGCATAAATATACGCAGAAATGTACTAGTAGTGGTATGTGCACTTTTCTGCGAATTTCTCAGAAATTAAGCGAGGCTGACGATTATATGTACAGGGAAAATTTGTGCAAAACGTTGAGTTTTACAACATATCCAAAAGTCATTAAAATCGAAGGTGAGATAGCTTTTCTACTTTCACTGTGGTAAGTAACTTTCACAGAAAGAAAACTAAAAAGAAAACACGCCGCTGATCTCACTAAAGAAATAAAATAGTCAAACTCAAAGATGGTATCCCGCTGGGGGTAGCCATCCACATGTTAACAATTAAGTTCAAAAAATTTACCAAATGTCCAGCTGGACAAATTGTAAAGTACAAATTAAATAATAAAAAAAAAAAACTGTGGTAAGAATATAACATGTGATTTGTACACCCTGTATATGTGATATTGTAATTGTAGATCGACGCTGATGGTATGAAAACAACATGATGTCAAAAGCTGATAATCCATTAACAAAACGAATAAGCGTTCGGAATTGCATTAACATATCTTTATCCTTATTAAAACCTTGCGTAGAAAATTGTATAGGATAAAAGGAATTTATATTTCCCTAAATTTATTACTAGAGTAATAAATTTTTATAAAACTAGAGTAATAAATTTTTTACCTTCACAACACTCTTAGTCTGTTTGTTAACAATATAGCAATAAATTACGTACGTCATAACTATATTACGGATGTTTGTGCAAATGTATATGTTCTTATAGAGTTTAAGTAATGAAATGAAACCTGGATAAAAATTTGTTATATGATTAGAAGAATATAAGAATGTGCTTTTGTATTCTGCGTTTTTTTGTTGTATATATTTATATGCAAGAATATATTGCAAATCACGTATTTATATCTCATTAACACGTTCAAATAGGCGTGACTCACCGGTAGGCCACAATCTGCAGTTTGCCTTTATCTGACGGCGTGACCCACCGGTGACTCACGCCATTTAGGTTTCCAATTTTAATTTATAAAAATGTAATTTAATGAAAACTGGAATAGAATGTAAATATTATTGGGGTAGGCGTGTATAAAAAAATTAATTTTGTTTATCATAACTGTTATTAAATAGGTTTGGGGTTTGATTGAATTGATTCACACAGATTAGTTTTGTATGCTCTGTATTTCATCACCTTGTACATCAATTTACAGCACACCGAATACTCAGATAAAAAAACGTAGCGAACGGGGAAAAACAGAAGAGAATTGCAAGTAATCGTAACCCTGCATGTAGAAACTAGTGATCATACCAACTTGACATTTATGTTAACAATAACTGTATAAAGAGGTAATTGTTGAGAAAAGTTAGGTTGGTATGATCGCTAGTTACTACAAGCTAAGTTGGTACGACTTCTAACGACGCTCTTTTGCCTTAGAAGTCGACCACGTGTTGATTGACTAAGTGTATCCTGTGTGCTAAGACGTGTTGTACGAGGCGGAGAAATATAGAGAGAAAAATCGAATCTGTGTGAAACGATTAATTATCAACCCTAAGCCTACATCAATTAACAGTAATAACAATATGTAACAATTCGAAATTAATAATTTGACGGACAATAAAATTAAATTATTTACTAAAAGACATAAGAACAACATATTTAGTATTTACAATATATATATATGTCGGGTTTACATTAGAATTAGAATAAGAGGCGTGAAACGAATCTTCGTTTGGATTACACGTGTCGATATGCAATAGAGAAGACATTGACTAGTGCAAGTACGATTATCATAGAACTGGACAAGTAACCGCGGTAATTAGTTACTCGAGAAACTAATGACAATGATCCTAGCTTCCATAACGAATCCGCGGTCGACGGGATGATAGATTAACGTGCTGGCAAATTCTAAGTCGGACTCTTTGTACAGATTCTAAGTAACTCGCTAATACGACCTCACGAGAGAGAATGAATCTCCGTCGCGATGATGCTACAGAGGAAAACTATAATGGGGTGTGTCTAAGGACACGAGATCATCGGATTCGTCGAGGAAAGCCTTCGTTCAGAAAGTAAGGGAAATTGGCGTTGCTGCTAATTGGTCAATCTCCATATCGGTGGTTAGAAAAAGATGCTAGCCACCCTCGGGGGACAGTTGCTAGTGGGAGACGCCGTTCGTTGAAAAATAGGTCTCTCCTATCTTCCCGTAGCTGGGACAAAGACTGTTTGTTTGAGAGACTTTAGTCAACTAAATCCTAAGATTTATAACGGGCCCTCAGGCTAGCTGAACATGTACTGTGGAGACGCATCGACATCTGGCGATCATCTTACTCGAAGAATAGGCTCTGCGTGTGGCGAGCTACGGGACAGAAACCGTTGGAATGTTTACTGTCAGTTCGCTGTTGAGTGCCGAAGCGTGCAGACGTCTGTCTAGTGCTCTGTGAAGTTCGTAAAACAACACGTGTCGCCCATCCATCGAAAGTGAACACAACCAAGTGTTTCTTATCCTTTAGAGAAAAAAATCCTACGCTCCTAACCTCTACCCGAATACTAGCCTCATAGCCTCACGACTAGTTATTCAATTTGAATTAACTAGCTCGATGATGGCCCAGGAATCGCGACCAGGCTCTCCTGAGCAAATTCATAACTGCTGCGCGCTACTTCCTCCGTGGCAAAAGTGCAACAGATCCCCCCGTAGCAATGGCGTCAAAAATTCTAAGAAGCGAAAAATAGAAACACCAGAAACAAACACAAACGACACCCAGAACGAACAGTCAACAATCAAAGTAAACACTTACAACAGGTTCGCCGTATTGGAATCCTCAAACGACTCCATGGAAATCGCAGACCCACCATCAAACCAACACACCCAAAGAAATTCTCCTCCCCCGCCAATATTTGTTGATGATGTCATTGACATACAAACGATGATCAAGTCCATAGAGAAAGATATCTCCAAAGAAGACTACAACCTTAAAATCAACAACAACAAAGTAAAAATTCTGCCGACAAACCCTGATGCATACAGAAAACTCACCAAACTACTTAAGACCTTGAACGCCAACTTTCACACTTACCAGCTCAAACAAGAAAGACCTTTTCGAGTGGTTCTACGTAACATCCACCACTCAGCAGACATAGATGAACTCAAATTCGAACTTTCAAAACTTGGCCACGAAGTCACCAACGTGAGCAACATAAGACACAGAGTCTCGAAAGACCCGTTATCCTTATTTTTTATAGACTTAAAACAAAAACCTAACAATAAGGAAATATACAATATTAGTCGTCTAATGAACTCAATAGTAAAATTTGAACCACCGCTTGTTAAAAAAGAAATAGTGCAATGTAAAAGGTGCCAAAGGTACGGTCACACGCAAAAATACTGCAACCATACCTTCCGCTGCGTTAAGTGTGCAGGTACACACTCCACCGACCAGTGCAGTAAATCACCGGACACCCCAGCGAAGTGCATCCACTGCCAAGGTGACCACCCTGCCAATTACAAAGGCTGCTCAGCCTACAAAACCCTGTACACAAATAAGTACCCCAAACTCAGAGCAAAAGAAATTACCAATCAAATACCCAGTCCTCCTATATCCACTTCTACCTCAATCCCCTTAACCAAACAAATACCCGGTCCTCCCAAATTCACCACTATTTCAACCTCCTATGCCCAGGCAGTACAAGGAATCCAAAACAATCCGAATAGCCACAGAGACTATCCTCAAAATAGTGTCCCCAATTCCCCAAACACAGACAACATCTCTAGACTTGAAAAACTAATAGAAAAACAATCAGAGCAATTAAGTAACATGATATCGCTACTAACAGTCATCATGAACAAAATAATACGCACCGACGCAAAATAAAACCAAGGCGCATAGTTCTGTGGAATGCCAACGGTCTAGCTCAACACAAACTTGAGCTAGAACTCTTCCTAAAACAGCAGCAAATCGACGTAATGCTCGTATCGGAAACCCACTTCACCGACAAAAACTACCTAAAAATAAACGGTTATAATTTCTACCATACCCAACATCCCAGCGGAAAGGCCCACGGAGGCACTGGAATCATAATCAAATCCAGCATTAAGCACTACGAACTTCCATCTTTCCAGAAAGACTACCTCCAAGCAACAAACGTAGCAATAGAAGACGGTCATGGTACAATCACCACTTCAGCAATATACTGCCCTCCCAGACACTCCATCGCCAAAGCAGACTTTGACATCTTCCTCAATACCCTGGGCAATAGATTCATAGCTGGAGGAGACTATAACGCCAAACACACCCAATGGGGCAGCAGACTGGTTACAGTAAGAGGCAAAAATCTCTTAAACAGTATAATAACCAACAATCTCAACTACCTTACCACATACGAACCCACATACTGGCCCACTGACACTAACAAAATACCCGACCTTCTGGACTTCTACATAACCAAAAATATCTCGTCAAGATACGTCCGAATCAACTCCTTGGCTGATCTCTCCTCTGACCACTCCCCCGTGTTAGCAACAGTCAGTTCAACAATCATCGAGAATACACCCAATGGTCTTATTCATAACCAACTCACCAACTGGCAGCTCTTTAGAGAAATATTTAATCACTCAACGTCAGCCTTAACCTCACTAAAAACCAATGAAGATATCGAAGCAGCCACGGAAAACTTAAACATGAGCATAATAAACGCTATCCGCCTCTCCACACCTACTAAGACGTCTATCAGCAAACATGAATATCCCCACTACATACTAAAAAAAATAGCAGAAAAACGTAGACTAAGAAGAGTATGGCAGACCCATAGAACACCGGACGACAAACGCAAATTAAACAACGCAACTAGGAAGCTAACTAAAATCATCAAAAATTACAAAAATGACTGTTTCCAAAAATATCTCACCAATCTGTCCCCCACAGCCGACTCCAACTACTCACTATGGAAGGCCTCCAGGAAACTCACGCGCCCCCCCCCCCCCAAATAATCCCTCCTATCCGCCGTCCGCAAGGAGGATGGGCGCGTAGCCCTATAGAAAAAGCCAACCTGTTTGCCAAATACTTGACCAAAGTATTCAAACCCCATTCCTCCAAAGCTGCCGCGGACGTTACCGAATACCTGCACTCTCCCTTCCAAATGTCCCCCCCTATTGAACCTTTCACTTCAGCAGAGATAATAGAATCAATCAGTCGCCTAAATCCAAAGAAAGCAGCAGGGCACGACCTAATAGGCAACAAAGCAATCAAGGAGCTTCCCATTAAAGGGATTGCACTCATTGCATCGATTTTTAACGCTATTCTTCGCCTTGGACACTTTCCTAAGGCCTGGAAAATCTCACTGATTACCCTCATCCCTAAACCCGGAAAACCGATATATGAAGCCAGCTCCTACCGCCCAATCAGTCTTCTACCTACCCTGTCTAAACTATTCGAGAAGATGCTAGCGAACCGACTCCTTCCAATCCTAGAAGATCTGAAAACACTCCCAGATCACCAATTCGGCTTTCGGAAACAACATTCAACAGTAGAGCAAATCCACCGCATAACCCACATGATCAGCCAAACTCTTGAAAAGAAAAAATACTGCTCAGCGGTATTCCTAGACATCCAACAGGCATTCGACAAAGTATGGCACGATGGGCTGCTATATAAACTCAAACAGATCCTACCACACCCCTACTACTCCATCCTAAAGTCCTACCTAACCAATAGAAAATTCATGGTAAAATGCTTAGACGCCACTTCCACAACATTCCCAATAGAATCTGGCATACCCCAAGGTAGTGTCCTCGGACCCCTGCTGTTCTCCATCTACACTGCCGACCTACCTATATCCAATGAGATATCAATAGCAACATTTGCTGACGACACAGCGCTGTTAGCTTCCCACGCAGATCCGGCAATTGCCTCATCCACTCTCCAGCGAGGTCTCGACTCCATGGAAAAGTGGTTCCACAAATGGGGCTTCAAAATTAACGAGAAAAAATCCTCACATGTAACCTTCACGCTCCGAAAACAAACCTGCCCCCAGGTCACCATTAACAATACAATTATTCCTAGCAAGGACTCAGTCAGATACCTGGGCATGACCCTGGACAGAAGACTCACATGGAAAAACCACATCTCGGACAAAACGAAGCAACTAAAGGACAAACTGAAAAAATTCTATTGGCTCACGGGCCGACGCTCCAAACTAAGCCTACAGAATAAAATTACCCTCTACAAGACCGTAATAAAACCTGTCTGGACCTACGGAATTCAACTATGGGGAACAGCAAGTAACTCCAACATCGAAATACTTCAACGCTTCCAATCGAAGACGCTGAGATCCTTAGTCGATGCTCCATGGTATGTAACCAACGAAACAATTCATCGCGACCTCAAGATACCCACAGTCAAAGAGGAAATAGCAAAATATAGCGACAGATATAGCAAAAGAGTCAACAAACACCGAAACCCCCTAATCACTGGACTGCTTGATACGTGGGACCAGATCCGCAGGCTGAAGAGACACTACCCGCTAGACCTAAACGCTAGATTTAATTAACTACCTATATTAAGTAATATCTAATCACTTACTATACCTACTTACAATCATACTAATCTGTAACAAGTAATAACTTATTATATATAATTTGCCATGTTACTGCGCCATGCCAGAAAAATTACTGAAAATTCTCAACGCGAGAATTGATTGTAATTTCAATAAACATAATAAAAAAAAAAAAAAAAAAAAAATGTTTACTGTCACGTGCCGCCACAAATATTTCTTTTAAGGAGAGCTATAGAATTACTCCATACCTTTATTAGACAAAGCGTTCATCCCGTGACCGCGGCTACGTTCGGCGACAGACCGTCGCCTCGAGCCAAAGCTCACTATCATAAATCTCGAACAAATACAATCGGATCGAAAGACGACAATTGTTTAATTACGCCTATGATAGAATCTAGATTACGGTGTTAGGGGATTTTCTCGAAGTTCCAAAGGGGAGGCTCCGATGTCCTTTCATCTCCGACATATATATATATATATATATATTGCGGAATCGAAGGATACATATTACAACGTATAAGTAAAAATCAATATAATGTTTCAAATTCATTTTCATAAACTGCGAATAAGCGAGTTATAAATAACATTTCTATCACTTTTTATATACTACATAATTACATTGTAGATTACACTGATTTTCTCTTGCATACTTCATATTTTTGTCGATTGCGAATTAATTAACTCATTATATATGATTATTTTCGTTTTTAACTTTTTGATTACCATATCTGCTTATAATCCATTGAGCCCACCCAGTATTTCTGTTAAAAACTACTATCTCTAAGATAATTATCGTTAAACATTCTGAATCTTTATGGCCGAAGATAAATATATAGGTAATTTGGTAAGACTTTAAACACTGTCAAAGTTGAATGAATTGCCCAACCATGGGATATTTTTTGATGTGGTGTAGTTTCAGATTAAACAAATTATCGTAATGATTTGGGCAATCGGAGATAATTTTTCATTTATGTGGCACAGCATGTATTATGTATGCATGTAATATGGAAAACTCGTACAAAACGATATGCTTAAAGTTCTAAGTTTCTAACCTTTTCATTTATGAAAGAAATCATATGATCAAAATTGTATATATTAAATGTCTTTATAATGAACACAAAATAACAAAAGTGGAATTTAAAAGTTCAAACATGGTGCTTAAATTAAAGATAAAATAAAATTTCTTCTTCTTCTGATTTTGACCTATATATATATTGATCCATATATATTGGTTAGACGAAGTGTACGAAAGGCGAATACAATATGTTCCACGTAGTTGATAGATGAGTGATTTCGTTCTAGCGGTGATCGTTCGTTTACGAAATCAGACGAAGACTCGAAAACGAAAGAAGGCTCTTCGCGAAGATGCGGTCCGAGAAAAAATTCCTTGAGGTTTGCTGCAAATTTATGATGTACAAGCACCGGAGAGAAGAGACCCGTTACACGTGATCCTTTGTAGTCTAGCAACCAGTAAAACGCTGTCCTTCTAGAGTTGGGAGGATTTAATTCCTCTTACAGTAGTATATGATATTGCCTCTGATCTAAACTAACGACGGTAATATTAGAAATTGTCAAGTCCTTTGGATCCACAGTCAGTACATATATACTCATCACATGTTATGCACTGTATAGTACGAAGCACACCATCTTCATTTAAGTGGCTTATACTATATTTCTCGTGACGATATACTCAAATGTCATTTTCGTTATTATTTTTTTTAAGTTTATTGATTTATTTCTTTAACTGCTTTCGTTATCGTTATTATCGTTATTATCAACCGATTAAAGACAGCAACACATATGTATTAGAAAGTAGAAAGTAGTTTTTTTTTTCAGTAGACGATATTTTACATGATGATTTTGCTTCGTATGACAATGTTCCAAAACACACGAACATGATTTTACAATTTCATAGAGTCACTATCTGCACACGAGAACTCCAACTACTCACTTTGGAAAGTCACAAAAAAAATAAAGAAGCCAATAAAACTAGTCCCAGCAATCAGAAAAGCAGATAATACATGGGCAAGAAGCAACGAAGAACAAGCTGAAGAATTTTCCAGCCATCTAAGCAACATATTTACACCACATAATATCAATAATAGCAATCACAACTGCCATTTGGACGAGGAAGAGGTAACCACTAGTATCGCAACTGACAATCATTACAACATACCTAAAACAACAGCACATGAAATTAGAAACATAATCGAGAAAACAAAAAATAACAAGGCACCAGGAATCGACCTAATCAATGGTAAAATCCTGAAAAACCTTCCTCCAAAAGCGATACGACTAATTACAATAATCTTTAATGCAATATTAAGAATCCAATACTATCCTAAACTATGGAAACTAGCACAGATCATAATGTTACCTAAACCAGGCAAAGACCCACACCAAACAGTATCGTACAGACCAATATCACTACTTCCAGTATTCTCCAAAATACTGGAAAAAATAATTTACGCCCGCCTAAAACCAATAATAGAGAAGGAAAAACTAATACCAGATCACCAATTTGGATTCAGGAACAAACACTCCACGATAGAGCAAATGCACAGACTCACAAACGAAATAATACTAGCAATAGAAAACAAACAATACTGCACAGTCCTCTTTATGGACATCGAGAAAGCATTCGACAAAATAAACCACGATAGTCTACTTCAATCAATCAGAAAACAATTCCCGGAGCAGATATACCATTTAACTAAATCTTAATTAAGCAACAGAACCTTTACAGTAAAAATTAAAGATACATACTCTCAAGTTAAAGACATCAAGGCAGGGGTTCCGCAAGGAAGCGTCTTGGGACCAATTCTCTACACACTATACACGGCCAACATACCAACAACCACCAACAGCAAAATACTGACATTTGCGGATGACACTGTTGTACTAGTCAGGCACACTAACCCAGCAACAGCAGTCGCATTGCTACAAGAGCATATTGCAAAAATAGAAAAGTGGCTTCAAGTTAAACAAATTAAAGCAAACCCTGATAAATGCAACCACATTACATTCACACTGCGAAAACAGTTACCACCAAACATTACACTCAACGGCACGCACATAATACAAACAAGGCAAGTCAAATACCTAGGACTACACTTTGATATACGATTCACATGGAAACAGCATATCAAATCAATAATAAGCAAAATACAGATAGCAAGGAGACAGATGTACTGGTTAACAAGTCGAAAATCCAAACTAAGCATAGAAAACAAATTAAAAATCTACAAAACCATCATAAAACCAATCTGGACGTACGGAATACCACTATGGGGAACAGCAGCAATGAGCCATATAACCAAACTAGAGACAATGCAATCTAAAATACTCAGAACAATAGCAAACGCCCCATGGTACGTTAGAAACGAGGACATACGGAAAGACCTTGGAATACCAACGGTCAAGGAAGAGATTAGCAGATTCGCAAGAAGGTACAGAGAAAGATTAGCAACGCACCCGAACCGGCTGGCAGCGGAAACGATCATCACATTCATCGAAAGGAGATTAAAAAGGAAACATCCAGTAGATCTCATAAAGGATATACCCTAACAAGCACGAAGATGGTACCCCACTGGGGGTAGCCACCCACATGTTATATTATTAAACAGCTATAACATTTTACCAAATGTCCTACTGGACAAATTGTAAAATTTAAAACAAATAAATAAAAAAATAAAAAAAAAAATGATTTTACAATTAAATACGCAGAGAGAAATGATCATTAACAAGTTTTGAGATATAAAGCAAATAAGTACTATTTATATATTTCTTTATGTAACTTATCTACTCATTACGAAAATACTGCACGTAATATATTTTCTAGAATTGTCAAGTAAAATTGGAACGCTTGAAAACACAAGAAACTTAATAATTTACTGCAGTGTACGTGTTTTGTAATAAATTTCTGCTGACGCACTCTTGGACATGGTGGAGGTCGCCAGTTTTTTTTAATTACGAAGATAAAGATGATCCGTAATATTTTATACAGGTTTTTCCAATATTGTAGTTAAAAAAGAGAAATTCTAAATACATTGCTATTTTGATGACTAGGAACTGCGTATCTTGTTAATAAATTGACTGAAAAATTTTTTGAGCAAATTTTCTGTGTACATGCAGTGATATAATAGTTCCCGATAAATAAAGTCAAATGAAAAATTGCATGAATTGTATCTCCTCCCATCGGCTTTTGACTTTCAACAATTAGATACAAGTGATGGCCATCCTGTTATCAC
Organism: Bombus hypnorum; assembly: GCA_911387925.2. Classification (NCBI taxonomy): domain Eukaryota; kingdom Metazoa; phylum Arthropoda; class Insecta; order Hymenoptera; family Apidae; genus Bombus; species Bombus hypnorum. The sequence continues at coordinate 6,621,606 of OU427027.1, forward strand.
AAAGCTGTCATGGTTCCATGTTTGTATGCTGATTGTCCGATAATGAAAATGATAATCTTGGGTTATCGGGTGCTGCCTACTTTTCCGATAATTACAATGGTCAAAGATACAGTTCAAGCAAGCTCGAAGACAAATGTTCGATCGCTGTCAAGTCATTTGCGACTGTCTCGTTCAACATCGGTGAAAGTTTAACGAGGAGGAAGCGTTTTTGCGTAACATCGTGAATATCAAGAGAAATTAAGAATATTGTAAGTTATTTTCTGTAATATATCGTATAATAATATTATTATATTATTAGGTTAATGACGTTAATTATGCAAAGAATAGTAGACAAATAGCATGGGTTGCGAAACATTTTCTTTTTCCAAATGATTCGACTTCTGTGTGTTTATTTCTTCAAGTCGTGTTGAGATATCAGAATCGTTTCGTAGATAAGAAAACTGCTAAAAACAGTAAGCGGATAAGTGTTACGACGAAAAAGAAAAGATTGATCTTTAGAGGAAATATTGTTACATAAATTAACCCGTTTAGATGATAAGATTTCATGTTAATCAGTCTATTTAGTCTATTCTTTTCTAATATTTCAGTACGCTGAATAAAATGTTTTGACGATAACTTTGCCAGTAGTCAGTGTCAGAATAGTATATCGATTTGCAAATTGTACAAATAATAATGAATGAATTAGCAAACTATAAATTTAGATTATCCATTAAAACATGTGGTAACAATATATTTTACTACTTGCTATTGTATTTACTACATATCTAACGTGTCTCAACAAAATGAAATCAACTAAATGTCTGCCTCATATGTGAAGGGATAAATGTAACGGTGGAAAGAATTTTTTCTCAAGGCTATTTTTTCGCGAGATTTTCATATACAAAATTAAAATATGAAAAATGAGTTCTATTGATATTCAATATCTATACATTCAGAGTGAATTATATAAAACAAACATTAATAATAGTAGGTAAGTTTTTAAAATTACAAGGAATTGATTCCCATATAAATGACGCACTACTGTTGTTCTCTTTTAAAGTTAGGAAATGTTAGGTTAGGTTATTAGTTAGGCAAAGTTAGGAAATATGGACAGAGAAGAAAAAAGAAACTTTTGAAACACGTCAAAACTAATGAGGCCAATTAAGTTTTTTTTAAATATTGTAAAATCATACATATTAATATGTCCTTATGCGTTGGCCGATGTTTTCCGTTGTTCCATGTAGGAAAGTATTAAATTTTTCACGCCAGAAAATCAGCTCTGGAGATTATTGTTGTTTTATTTCAAAAGCATATCAACGATAACACATTTTCTTAACGATATTGTGGCCTATAACCCGCCGATATTTAGTCTTACCATAATTTACGAGTAGACTGAGGCATCGATGGGGACCTCGAACAGGGTGCTTGAGTGAATGTTTAGAAAATCGATAGTCGACAACTCGAAAGCCAACCATCTTGACTTGAGTAAGTGTTTGTTTCTGAATCCAAATTGCTGACCTGATATTAATTTTTCTTCCTCTTTTAAGAATCTAAAATGGACATGATTTTGGGAATTCTGGTTGGCACTAAGCTTTCGGCGAGTTTTCTACTGTCTGCCTGAGAGTAGAAATTCTCCAAGGTACTCTCAAATGGGCACACAATTCAACAATAAGATCACCAATTTGGATTGAGAAACAAACACTCTACGATAAAGGAAATGCATAAGCTCGTCAACGAAATTTTACTAGCAATAGAAAAGAAACAATACCGTACAGCCCTCTTCATGAACATCGAGAAAGCATTTGACAAAGTGAACCAGGAAAGCCTCTTACAAACAATCAAGAAACATTTCCTGGAACAAATCCACCACTTACTCAAATCATATCTAAGTAACAGAACCTTCGTAGTAAAAATAAACGTATATTCTGAAGTTAAAGACATCAATGCAGGGGTACAGTAAGGAAGCGTCTTAGGACCAATATTATACACACTATACATGGCCGACATACCAAGATCTACCAACAGCAAAATACTGACAACACGGCTGTATTAGTCAGGCACACTACTACAAGAGCATATCACAAAAATAGAAAAGTGAAATAAACAAATAAAAGCAAACCCCGATAAATGCAACCATATTACATTCACAGTGCGAAAAAAGACACCACCAAACATCCTACTGAACGGCACGCACATACCGCAAACGAGGCAAGTCAAATATCTAGGACTCCACCTAGAAACACAACTCACATGAAAACAGCATACTAATTCAATAATAGACAAAATACAGACAACAAGGAGACAAATGCATTGGCTAACAAGTCGAAACTCTAAACTTAGCATGGAAAATAAACTAAAAATTTATAAGACGATAATAAAACCAATTTGGACGTACGGAATATCACTATGGGGGACAGCAGCAATATACACACACAATGTCACATAAATAAACTAGAATCGCTACAATCGAAGATACTCAGAACAATAGTCAACGCCCCATGGTATGTCAGAAACGAAGATATACGCAAAGACCTAAAAATACCAACGGTCAAAGAAGAAATCAGCAGGTACGTAAAAAAATACAAGGAAAGAACGGCGACACATCCAAACCAGCTGGCTACTGAAGCGAGCAAAACTCTCATATAAAGAAGACTAAAGAGAATACACTCCACCGACCTCAATAAAGAAATGAAATAGAATTTGAAGATAGCTGGGAGTAGCTATCTATATGTTATTTAGTAGTAAAGCTAGAAAAATTTGCCGAATGTCCAGCTGGACAAATCGTAAAGTACAAATTAAATAAAAAAAAAAATTCGACCGTATTCTCGAAACTACCAAAAGAAACTCTCAAATGAACACTTACAATTAGCATAATGCGTGCAAAGGTCAGTGGATAACGAGCTAGAGCAACTTTGATGAAGTCGCATTAAGACGACAATAGCGGTCAGAGGAGTGGACATTTCAGAGCTCAAAAGCTATTACTACGACCGGATGTTGGTAACTAACTCTTTGACGACCTATTCTAAAGTTTGTTGCGGAATTGTATACATATTGTGTATACATATTGTTTCAATGTGTAGAACGTTTAAAGCGATAAAGATATGCTGAAACGTGTGATTAGTGATAGTAATGGGAAGTTCAACAGGTACTTATAAATCCGAATCGAATCTAATACCCAAGGTTCGTTCTAAATATAAAACCTCGACTTTCTATCAATTGTTTTATCTACCAAATATTACGCATTCTGTGTAATTTTGCACTTTCTAATTTTCTATAGTTAAATGCAAGAAAATCCGCAGTCTATTCATAAGAAATAATAGTTCATTCATTGTACTTGCCAAATATTCGATCTTTACAAACTGGTTTCGAATCATGGAACAGGAACTTACAGGTTTAGATAACTATTTTGATATTCGAACGAATCGAGCCATCACAAGTAAGTATATGTAAGTATTAGAAATGTAAACGTATCGCAGAAGAACTGCATGTAATTAAATTATGAAGTTGTGGATCTTATAAGACATGTTGTTTTTCTAGAACCTATTAATTTTCATTCAGTATCACTTAAAATAGATTAATTTTTACAATATCGGTTTTGGATAGTGGATAGGTCTCATTTCTGATTATTAGAATGTGTCACTACCTAAAAATCTTTTGTAATATAATAATAATATCAAAGTAATGAAAATAGTTTTTCTTTTTTTTTTTATTTATTTATTTTAAATTTTACAATTTGTCCAGTAGGACATTTGGTAAAATGTTATAGCTGTTTAATAATATAACATGTGGGTGGATACCCCCAATGGGGTACCATCTTCGTGCTTGTTAGGGTATATCCTTTATGAGATCTACTGGGTGTTTCCTTTTTAATCTCCTTTCGATGAATGTGATGATCGTTTCCGCTGCCAGCCGGTTCGGGTGCGTTGCTATTCTTTCTCTGTACCTTCTTGCGAATCTGCTAATCTCTTCCTTGACCGTTGGGAAAATAGTTTTTGAAAGAATATTTACACAGAAACATCTTTAGTGTTCGAAATGTATTAACGAGGAACGATATGTTCGATGTTTGACGAAGCATCAAGATTATATCTTGAAATATTTAAGTGGACAAGATTTTTTCTTTCCAGTTCTTTCATTTTTGAACCTTAAGTCACATCAATTTTTTTTAAATGGTAGACAATTCGATCAAGTAAGATAACGAATGGCAGACAGTCCGACATTAATGCAAATAATGATATTTAAATGTGAATGTATGTATAGCAGTAAATAGAAATAGAAATACATGTAGTAAATAGTAAAATATATTGTTCTTATGTACGTCTTTTAAGATGTACATTAAATTTATAATCTCATAATTTCAATTCCATGAGAAGGTAGTAAATATTGCTTGTAAATAATCATTCATCATTAATTTGTACACTTTGTTGAAATGCAAATACTATTACAAATTGACCAAAATGTCCAGATGCTTATGGATGTTTCACGTACGAAAACAGTAATTTTCACGACAAATTATAGGGTAACGGGCGGAAAGGTTAACTAAACAGTATCGAAGGTCAACACGTAAACGGGCGATTTGTCAATAGTAGAATCGAGTAGAACCTCGTTTATCTGTATAGATTGGGGACAATCCATTTCGAATAGTCGAATATGTAGTTCCTATAATAATGGCTCACTATACGTATGTATCTAAAGCACTCATTCCAATTCTTCTTATTATATACGTAATATTCTTCTTCAAATATTAAAATCTCTAAATCTCTGAAAGTATTTTGGATAAAAACAAATAATTATATATATTAGTATATTCGTTATAAGAATATTTGATTGTACATGTATGTATTGGGCCGCCCGGGAAGTTCGTTCCAATTTACATTTCGATTTCGATTTGATATATGTTTATGGGACTATATAAGTGCCATTTTGTTCCACAACCTTTCTCCATCTTTCACACAACTTGAATATTCCACCCTTCCACAACCTCTCAGGTTTTTCGGCGAAAAACTTTTCAATATTGTCTTTCATGTCAACCGAATTCCTTAAGAATCGGAACGAATTTTCCGGGCGACCCAATACAATTGAAATTACGCTCGATTGTAGTTCGGATAATAAAGGCTCAGCATTAATTCTTGTTCGTATAAACGATACGACGCGACTGTAATCTGCAGGTATATAAATAAGGTTCTATTGTATTGTAATGTATTATATTGTACGGAATGCATACCGTACTCAGTAATTTGGAAAAAATAACTTTCTACAAGTCCAAACATTCCTCTTTAAACGTGTCATTCCTATTAAACATGCGTAAAAGACACATACATCCACACATAATGTTTATATTCTTGACTCTCTATGTTGTTTAAATGAATTTCCTGTAATTTTTATCTATACGTCAGACTATTAATGATTGTATTATGGAATGCAGTATCAATAAAATACTACATTTTTACATCAGATACGAAATGCATCAAAAACAATTTGAAACGGTTTGAAATATCTTTTGTTGATTCTATTATATTATGCGTAATACATCGTTATTTCTATTTATTTTTTACGTGTCTTATTATTATCTTTTTTCATTATCATTATTGTTATGTTTATATATTGGTGATTTAAAAGATTAGTCGTGTATAGTATTTATGAAAACACGTGAAGTACATTTGATTATTTTGGATTGGATTTCTGATATAAAGCGTAGTTCCTTTCTAATTGATTTATGTATATATTTATTTCGTTTTAAATAAATAGAAGATATTTTAATATAGAATAAAATTTCTTTGTAATTATATACAATAATTATTTAGAAAACGGTGTTCTTTGTGAATTTCAATGACTTTAAGATCTTTTGTGAACAAGTATAAAATCAACATCCGGAGTAGCTTGATTTAGATATTTATACATATATGTGGTAACCCCTCGAATTCTATTTTGAAGATATTTTTAATACAAAAATAATTTTATGTTGAATAAACATTAGGCCATAAAATTAAAGGGTCGCCAAATTTTGATCAAGATGTTGTCGATATTTAAATTGCTGTAATTCCATGAAAAAAAATCGTACAACAGACTACCTAGACTCATTTTAATGGGTGAAACCCCTATTTTCATACCCCCAAACTTTTTTAAAGATCTCTTTTTGTCGTAAAACGATGTGAGAAATTTAAGTTGCTTTCATTCTTTCCAAATTTTACAAATTCAGGGGACTCTACGGAGTTTTACAAATTCTTTCTGAGATTCGTTTTGAAATCGTTTTATAAACGTCTCCCATTTAAAACGAAATTATAAGAAACTGATGTGCTATTTTTTTTTGCCGTTTTATCCCACTTTAAATGAAAAATGTGCCGCTAGTATTGGAATAACTCAAGACAGACCATCGAGGAGGTTGCATGGTCGAATCTTGTTTGCATTTACTTACATTTTACATACCGGTTGTGCAGTGTCTGAGTGTGTGTATAGTAATACAGTCTTTTTTCTTCTTTTTGTCTCGTAATTGCTTTATTATTTAATTTGTACTTTACAATTTGTCCAGCTGGACATTTGGTAAATACTACTACAGTACACAGTATACTTGTGTTTATAGTGTTATACTTACTGCTATAGTTAGTATTCTATATTATGGGGGATCTCGGTCAGGCGGCCTAGAGCCGCTTCATCGCCGTCCCAACGGACCGCAACTAGAAGGAGGGATAGCGCTAGGGGCAATGTCCCCCCCCCCCAACGCCAAATTCAACAGTCAGGGAATTGTTAGGAGTGGCTCGAACAAGAGGATGCGGGAAAGATAATTCGCAACAGAAGATAATTCATAAGAGGTTCCTGGTGCACTTCTGTCATACGCGTAAGATGGTCATCGTGGAGTTTTAGTCGGAACGGGTCCGACACTACTCTGCTAGCAGCAACCAACTACAGTTGTCGGCAGTATATGCACCGCCGCGTCACAAAGTTACAACCCAAATGTGGGAAGAGTACTTTAGCCGCTTAGGTGACAGGTATATTGCAGCTGGCGACTATAACTCAAAACACACACTATGGGGATCAAGAATCACCACACCTCGAGGTACAACCTTGGAAAAGCACATTAAAAATAATAACCTCAATATACTATCCACAGGAAGACCGACATACTGGCCGACAGACCTGAGCAAAATACCCGACCTACTAGATTTTGCAGTGACAAAGGGGCTAAACGCAAATAGACTAAACATAGCACCTAGTCTCGAGCTTACCTCCGACCATACGCCCATAATAATAACACTCAGTATTAAGCCATTACTTTACAGCAACTCAGAGACGCTATGCAATAAAACCACCAACTGGGAAACATTTAAAGAAATAATAGAAAGCAATATCAGCTGCAACATCCCACTGAAAACACCTGAACACATCGATCAAGCAGTAACAACATTGACAGAAATTATTCAAGAAGCAGCAAGGGCAACCACTATACCTGTAACAACCAACAGACAAACAAAAACAATTCCACTAGACATCCTCGACAAAATCAGAGAAAAAAGAAAAGCGAAAGCAAAATGGCAAAAACACAGAACAAAAGAAAACAAAAAACACCTAAACAAACTTGCAAAGGAAATAAAAAACAAAATAAAAGAGCACAATAACAACGAGTTCACAAAATTCATAGAGTCACTATCTGCACACGAGAACTCCAACTACTCACTTTGGAAAGTCACAAAAAAAATAAAGAAGCCAATAAAACTAGTCCCAGCAATCAGAAAAGCAGATAATACATGGGCAAGAAGCAACGAAGAACAAGCTGAAGAATTTTCCAACCACCTAAGCAACATATTTACACCACATAATATCAATAATAGCAATCACAACTGCCCTTTGGACGAGGAAGAGGTAACCACTAGTATCGCAACTGACAATCATTACAACATACCTAAAACAACAGCACACGAAATTAGAAACATAATCGAGAAAACAAAAAATAACAAGGCACCAGGAATCGACCTAATCAATGGTAAAATCCTGAAAAACCTTCCCCCAAAAGCGATACGACTAATTACAATAATCTTTAATGCAATATTAAGAATCCAATACTATTCTAAACTATGGAAACTAGCACAGATCATAATGTTACCTAAACCAGGCAAAGACCCACACCAAACAGTATCTTACAGACCAATATCACTACCTCCAGTATTCTCCAAAATACTAGAAAAAATAATTTACGCCCGCCTAAAACCAATAATAGAGAAGGAAAAACTAATACCAGATCACCAATTTGGATTCAGGAACAAACACTCCACAATAGAGCAAATGCACAGACTCACAAACGAAATAATACTAGCAATAGAAAACAAACAATACTGCACAGCCCTCTTTATGGACATCGAGAAAGCATTCGACAAAATAAACCACGATAGTCTACTTCAATCAATCAGAAAACAATTCCCGGAGCAGATATACCATTTAACTAAATCTTACTTAAGCAACAGAACCTTTAGAGTAAAAATTAAAGATACATACTCTCAAGTTAAAGACATCAAGGCAGGGGTTCCGCAAGGAAGCGTCTTGGGACCAATTCTCTACACACTATACACGGCCAACATACCAACAACCACCAACAGCAAAATACTGACATTTGCGGATGACACTGTTGTACTAGTCAGGCACACTAACCCAGCAACAGCAGTCGCATTGCTACAAGAGTACATTGCAAAAATAGAAAAGTGGCTTCAAGTTAAACAAATTAAAGCAAACCCTGATAAATGCAACCACATTACATTCACACTGCGAAAACAGTTACCACCAAACATTACACTCAACGGCACGCACATAATACAAACAAGGCAAGTCAAATACCTAGGACTACACTTTGATACACGATTCACATGGAAACAGCATATCAAATCAATAATAAGCAAAATACAGATAGCAAGGAGACAGATGTACTGGTTAACAAGTCGAAAATCCAAACTAAGCATAGAAAACAAATTAAAAATCTACAAAACCATCATAAAACCAATCTGGACGTACGGAATACCACTATGGGGAACAGCAGCAATGAGCCATACAACCAAACTAGAGGCAATGCAATCTAAAATACTCAGAACAATAGTAAACGCCCCATGGTACGTTAGAAACGAGGACATACGGAAAGACCTTGGAATACCAACGGTCAAGGAAGAGATTAGCAGATTCGCAAGAAGGTACAGAGAAAGATTAGCAACGCACCCGAACCGGTTGGCAGCGGAAACGATCATCACATTCATCGAAAGGAGATTAAAAAGGAAACATCCAGTAGATCTCATAAAGGATATACCCTAACAAGCACGAAGATGGTACCCCACTGGGGGTAGCCACCCACATGTTATATTAGTAAGCAGCTATAACATTTTACCAAATGTCCTACTGGACAAATTGTAAAATTTAAAACAAATAAATAAAAAAAAGAAAACTACTCTGCTGTTACCGATTATTAGCAGCAGCGGAGTTTCCATGAGGATTTCTCCACGTGCAAAAAAAAAAAGAAAAAAAAGTATTCTATATTATGACATCAATAGGTCATAGCGCGATACAATACTATAGAATTACGAAAATAAAGAAACATATGGAAAAAAGTAACCTGATTCTACTTCGTTTTGCAACGGAAAAGACCATTTTAAGAAAACTAAGTTTAACAGTGTGAAAGTAGAAGTTTCGCCCTTTAAAATAAACCAAGGTAGGACTTTTTTTCATGAAATTACATCAGATCAAATATCGACAGTTTTTGGGTCAAAACTTAGTGATCCTTTAATTCTGTGGAAAATTTCTATTGAAATAGGATTGGTTCCATATGAAAGTAATATATTTGTTCAATATTGAGAAATATTTCTAGTTAAGTTAGTTAATCAGTTATTCAGTTAGATAGTTACTTAAGCTAGCTAAAAATATCAGTTTTTATTTCTCTATTACTATCGTTTTTTCTCTTTCTTGTCCTTTCTTTATTGACGTAATTTGGACCTCCATAAAAAGATTATATTTCTGTATTACAATATATTTATTGTATATTCTTTGTTACGAAAATGTTATTATCATTTAATTTGTAAAATTCTTAGATGCTTTAGATACGTTTAGATGAAGGAATATGTAATTACAATATCAACAAAGATTTAATAGAAAGCAAAGGAAATTAAATGGAAGATTCAAAGAATATGTAACTTTATCAAGTTTTAGAACAACCAAACAGTTGAATTATCATCCACGATATTAATTAAAGTTGTGAAAAAAGGCCTAACAGTCTAGAGTATTGGCGAAAAAAACTGAAAATACAAGTTTCCGTAATCAAGCAAGTATGTATGATATTAAAATAAGCTACAATAAAAAATCATACAGGATTCGAATATAACTAAAAGATAAGTATCCTGACAAAGAACCAAGATGCAAGACTAATACAATGAAAGAATTATAGCTCTAAGGATTCAGTAAAATCTCATATGTGTAGCACTAACTTATTAGATCTAACAATGTATTTGTAAATGTAATCAAAAGTTCTATGAAGAAGTCAAATATAACAATAATAGTTGAAAGAAATGTATAAATAAAAAAAAGCGATCGAGCTCTATACATCTCGCTATTGAAGCGTATTCATTAGCCATGCAGGTATAAAGTGACTTATGAAAGTATGTATTTGAAGATTTATAAAAAGCCTTTTACGGATATGTTATGTCTTTGACACAAAATATTGTGAAATACTATCAGTAGACTGCGGATTTTTATGCATCTATGGGAAATCTGCATATGGGAGTCTACATATATATAAACATCTATAGAGTACCCAAAGTAAGAAAATGATATAAATCTCGATGTTTAGATCATATTTCTTTGGTTGTACCTATTTATAATATTTCATATATCCATAAAAGCTTCTATAGCAAATGCTCAAATGCTTTCACAAGTCATTATATGAATACATGTATAGTCAGTTATGGAAGCTTACCTTATTTATCAAAAACTAAAAATGCACTTCGCCACAAAATTATTAATACTTGCATATCAATATCATTATTAATAATTTATTTCGTAGAAAAGTTACAAAAATTAAAATGCTTAATTCACAAAATTCTTAAGATAAAATTACGTTAGACGTTATAAAATCTTTAATTTTTTTCAGTACTAAGGAGATTGTAAGTACATTATTGAGACTTACTTAGGGAGGGGCGGGGCTATAGATATTAATATAATACATATTAAGCCTATTACTTTTATGATTTCATATTGATATGATACGTATATGTAGTTTTTGTAACGTTATATTTTATATTTTTACTTCTTTTATCTTAATAAATGCGAAAACGAATGAATTGTGTATGAATGAATGAATGAATGAATGAATGAATGAATGAATGAATGAATAATAATGTCTTAAAATGCCTAAGAAATATTGTAGAGCTAAGGTTTTCACCATAACATTTTATATTTAAGTAACAAAGTCTATGTAAAGGGGCAAAATGTTTGTGACTGTTCATATTAAATATCAAAGCTCTCCGATTATCTCTCAGAGAATAGAAATAATTTGCCGACAGATATGATTAGCAAAATGACTCAACACGTTTGTCCAAACCATTGCACCCATTGAATATACATAGAATGACTCACGAAAGTATTTGGTTATTTAGTATAAAAAACTTTCATGACTACATTAGTATGTAAAAGTCATTATGTATTAGTCATGTAAAATTTTTTAAAATTTCATAATACATATATTCATAAAACTTTTTTGGGAAGTGCTTAAATCTGGGATCATAACAATTATAATCCAAATTAAAAAGTACTTGGAAGTTAGTTTCCTTAAAAATAATGTGAAAAATTAGACGAATGGCGTTTTCAAATATAGGAATATAGAAATATTGGAAACGTCTTAAAAATAAATTATGTCTTACTTTCGAGATATTAATTATTTTGAGGTCAGTAATGCTAATATAAATCAACGACGGCCAAAGATTATCAAAAAAATATTCTGTCATCGACAATAGTTAGTGGCAGGCAAATAAACTTTAATTATTTATAATGGTTATTTGTAACCAGAGTATTTAAAAATTATTAATTTGTACCTAGTTATTTAATTTGTTGAGAAGCTTTTTTAAGATTTAGTGATCACTATCTTCCATCTAATAAAAACTTAACCTTCTTTCAGGAACCTTTCCAGTAAGAATTTCGAAAATAACTAATTCCACTAATAACTAATTCAACACGTCCCTAATTTTGCAAACTTCAGTAGACGATTCTCGTAGACCTGTGGGCTAAACACGAATCCGCAAACTGTTTTTTCCTAGAACCGACAGTTTTCGAAAAAATCAATTTTGAAAAAAATTGCAAATTTTCAACTTTGGGTATGTTTTGTGCTGTTAGAGCAGCAGTTACCGAGTTGCGGTTGGGACGAAAATATTCTGTGGACTCTGTTGAACAAAATGATATGTATTGCTAATGCATTAAAAACATTTAAATATGTTTAAATAATGATCAATACGAAAAGGGCGCCTAATACGCACCCAACACTAGCTCGTGATAGATAAGATACTTTGGTTCAGGAAAGCATCAAGAAAAACTAGAAAATCATGTTTTGATTTCAACGTAAAAGTGTAAAAACGAAGAAGTTTGACAAAACACGTGACGGCGACAATGGTACTCAATTTCGGCGGTTAAGGACCGTGCGCGTTTATCAATTCCATTAGGCCGAACAACGGGCGAGACATCCGCTAACATTGAGTACCACTGCCGTTGCCACGTGTTTCGTCAAACTACTTCGCTTTTATATTGAAAACAAAACATGATTTTCTAGTTTTGCTTGATACTTTTCGTAACGAAAATATCTACTCTATGGCGTGTTATGGTTAGATTTTCTGCTAGAACTTTTGGAATAAATTGAGAAATGTAAGCAAAAAATGGCGCGTTTTAGTAGAGTTTACATAATTTTTTCGTCCCAAATGCAATTGCATAGCTTCTACTCTACAAGCGCAAAATATCTCCAAAGTGGAAAATTTGCAATTTTTTCAAAATTGATTTTTTCGAAAACTGTAGATTTCAAGAAAAAAATGTGTTGCAGATTTGTGTTTAGCTCACAAAAGTATACGAGAATTATTTACTGAAGGTTGCAAAATCGAAAAAAAATGCAAATTTATTGAACAGTATTGTTTTAGTCCCTAGTTAAGATCAAATAAATTATTTCTTAATAATTTTCTATTTTAGTTAACTTTCTAATAGAGTAATAAATAATTTGGATTTTGAATATTGTATTTTACATATTTTCAAGTTACAAACGATATACCCGAAGTATATACAGTTGGTTCAAATAAATAATTTCATGAATCACAGTATATTGTCATGTAGCCATCTATCCAATGCTACACCATTATGAATATTTCATGTGGTGAATCTTTTCACTCTCGTCTTCTCGCTCGCGAGGTTACTTGGCCCCAGGAAAAAAGCAATAACCTCATTGAAGCAGGAATACAGTGGTTCTTTCCGTTCAAGTCCGTTATCACAACGGAGAGTACGTCACAAAGCATAACAAGCTGTGTGGTTCGAGGGGACAGACGTGGTGGAGTGCTTGATCGACTCGACTGAAGGCGAAGTGACGGTAAATCGTTATTTCGTGTGGATTTACGGAGTGTCGAGTTTTCATATTGTAGGAAAATCCTTGATTATCCGAACTAGTCGTGAACACATTCTTTAGATAATCGAATAATTTTGTTTCGTATGATTTATATATATTTCGAACAATTTTATATCACATATAATATATAACATAACATTATAAACATTAAAATAAACACTAATTATTACATAATATTAAATAAAATAAAATTATATTTCCTAATTCTATAATAGTTTTAATATACATTAAGTGAGAGTAAAAATGTTTAAATTTAAATGTATCAATGTATCTGTGCATTCTCTATTCTCATTTCTCAATCTTTCTCATTTGGGACCACGCCCAAATTTTTCATTAATTGACGTTTCGATAATTAATTGTTTCATTTAAAGCCAATCTGTCAAACCATCTGAAGACAACTCGACCACGTGGCTTTGGCAATCGCGTCGTGCTACATGTTTTTCTTTCGGTATCGCGTGTGTGATGAGTGTGACGACCACATCCGTCGACTGTGTCGTTTGCAGTCGTGATAGATGTACATTTCTGTCACTTACCACGAATAATCGAGAGTTTTAAAGAATTTTTGAACACCACACATACTTTGGAGATATTGGAAAGGAATATTAGAATCGTTTGTTTAAATAAGTGTAGTCTGTGTATAATAGAGTGTATGAATGTAGTGTATGCGTACAGTGAGTAATGAAATCATTCGAATCGAACGGCAGTTTGTCTTCCTTGCTAACTTTTTTCCTTTTTTTTTATTTAATTTGTACTTTACAATTTGTCCAGCTGGACATTCGGTAAATTTTTCTAACTTAATTGTTAAATAACATGTGGATGACTACCCCCAGCGGGATACCATCTTCGAATTTGACCATTTTATTTCTTTAGTGAGGTCAGTGGGGTGTTTTCTTTTTAGTCTTTTTTCTATGAGAGTTTTGCTCGCTTCAGCAGCCAGCTGGTTTGGGTGTGTTGCCGTTCTTTCCTTGTATTTTTCTGCGTACGTGCCGATTTCTTCTTTGACCGTTGGCATTTTTAAGCCTTTCTTGCTAATTACGGTTCCTTTCGTGAAACTGTACTACGGACATTGTTCTCCCATAAACTCTTTGACATAATCGTACGGGCATCTCCTTGTTAAAGTTTATTACATAAATGGATTTTTATCATTTATTATTATCCTACAAAAAGCTGTATTTTCTACTCTTGGTAATTACCTTCAACGTCTAGAATGTCCAATTGTGTAAATACGTTTACAATATTTCTATGACTGCTGTAAATACTTTTCTGTTATGTTGTGTACTGTCTATCTGATTTACCTCTATTTAGAAGAGTCATAATTTTCCTTCTTTATGCAGTTTGACAATAATTTCCCATTCAGGCTTGCTTGTTTTCGATTTCCTCCTCATGATTCTTAAATATAAATATAGATACACGTTAAATTTTCGTTTCTATTTGCTGTCAAATCCTGTTAGAAGCATATTGGAGATCATTTATTTATATTTAGGACTTTGACTAAATACATGTTTGTAAATTATGTACTCTAAAACACGATGTTCAAATACTCCAATTACGTAATATTTGTACTAAATTGTAACCTATAATAAATGTTGTGTAGTTTGTTTACGTGTAGATGAACTTCTCCTAACTTTACGTTTATTTAAATGTACATATTGAATGTATATATGCTAGTATAAGCACAATTTTTTTTTTACAACTCACAATCCATGTATACGTATTAGAATATACATATATTAGTATAGTGATAGTTTTATCAAAAAAAGTTATTGGATTATGAGAAAAATTCAATTATCCGAACATTGGTGTCACAATAATCAAATTCTACTACATTCACCAAACCTCCGAAATGTAGTTTTATATTACTATATATACAGACAACATTCTAAAAATTAGGAACATTCTAAGCGAATTTTATATTTTTGTCTTCCGTAGCTGAAGATGTTGGATGTTTTGTTTTAAAATGAATTGCAAGTTAATTTTCGTAATTTTTACAAACATCAAAATTATAAAAAGATTCTGTATAAATTTTCGGTTACAATCGAATTTTCGTGACTTTTTATAAACATAAGTTATTATGAGGATTATATATAAATTCTCGTTTATAAGTTTTCATTTTGTGTACATGGAAAAATTCGATATTTTATTGTATAATAAATTGAAAGTGAATTTTGTGATTTCCATAAACGTGAAAATTACAAAAATTGTCTACGAATTTTCATTTGAAATCGTTTTATATAAAAACTAAAAAAATTACATATTTCAATCTGACATGTATTGGAAGTGAATTTTTGTGATTTTTATAAGCATTTATTATTTATTGTGGACTTTTTTTACAAATAACATTTTCTGAGTGTAGTGTTAAGGACTTAATCGAGTTTGTATTATTTTTTACTAAATACTAAATACAGAATACTCGTACATCTGAAAGTTATGAAAGATTGCTCGAACAGAGCAATTATTATTCATGACGCAATGTTATCGTGACTATGGGTCACATGAAATAACATCCTCTAATACGTGCGGATTATCCACTTAACTCGGAACCCACGCTCGCGAGAATATATCATACGAAAATGGCAACAGTGTAACATATACGCTTACTACATAGTCAAATGTCGCTCGCCATCTATGAGCTGTTACTAGAAGTATAATTAGGCGAGAACACAGGGATGTTTGGTTGTTGCCGAAGGATCTTAAATTTATCACAATAAGGAGAAGACGGTCATCTGAAATATAAGTACAATGTAATTTTTTTTTACAGTACAATGAAATAGTTCACATTCTTACAGACATTGAGCTTCTTTTTCTATTTCGTTGGCTAACTTTCATTTTTAATGTTTAAGCATTTTCGTCCACCCTGTACTTAAAAATTGACGATAACTTTCTACAACTTGACCAGTTTTACCTGATTTTGGATCAGCATCGAATGTAAGAATAAGGGACAAGGAAAGCAATTGAGATACAATAAGACTCTTCACAGAATTTACATTTAAAGATCAGTTTAGAAAAATAGAAATTAATTTAACTCTTGTACTACAGTGCCTAAATCCCTTCGGACTAGTCGATAAATGACAGAAGTTGTGTATGTTAGAGAGGAAACATATGTTGAGATTCTTACGGCCAAAATAATACGGAACATGGCTATCTTCCAAAGACGAACGACTCGATCAACTACGGGAAACAGTATCTAGGTTCGTTCGGAGATAAAATTCTGAGATTACATTGAATATCGATGTTAACTCTGTTTTAGAGATATGTTTGGCTTCTTATTATTCTAACATAAACAACTTCTGTTCTTTGCCGATTTGTCCAAAGGGATCCAGACATTGTAGTGCAAGAGTTAAATTAATTTCTATTTTTCTAAGCTGGTCTTTAAATATGAATTCTGTGAAGTGTCTTATTGTATCTCAATGTATGTGCCTGTTATGTCAAAGTACTTTGTTTGCAACGTTATTTTTATTTAAGCGATTTTAACATTGATTATGAAAAATATTTGCACACCATTGTGTTTATTATATTAAATTAATTAGATCGAAATATGTTAAATTTCGTATCATTTAGTAATATTTTCATATGACTATAAGCATTCGATATTATAAAAATGAAATGTGTATGGAGATAAAAATGCTCTTCATAGGAAAATAAAAATAATATAATACCCTTATTATATTTTATAATCATGTAACTATGTAGTGTTGAGATATAATAATGAAAAATGTTAGAAATATGAACTTTTTTTTAAATAGAACACTGTGTTAACAAATACAATACATTGGAACTGGGTATTTTTCATTTGAAACGAAAATAATAAATAAATATAACAATCTAAAATCTAACGGTAATTCAGGGCTCCGCGGTACCCAAGAAATGGGTTTGTAAGTGCCCAACTAATGTTCATTACACGTTTATGATTTGATACCATATTAAACAAGATTGTCTATTTCTGTGGGCCAGTTATGTTCTTTTTGTGATATCGATATGATTTACATTTTTCTTGTTGATGCTCACCATTTCGAAATGTGTAATTTGATCGAATTAAAATAATTTTTAACGATAACATTTCCTTCGATTGAGCCGAGATTTCAAGATTCAGAGTCATTTCAAAGTCATAGCATAGTAGGTCGTTGAACTCGTCTTAAGATCAGCTACAACAATATGTAGTAGAAAATGCATAGCTTTATTTAAAAAAGTCAAGATGGACTTGACAAAAACAATATTATCAAAACAGTTTTTTGGAAATTTCTTGTATTGAAATTTGTGGCCAATTAAAAGCTAATTAACAAAACTTATATCAAAATGATAAATCAAAAACATTTTTTTCTCAGATTATTAGAAGTGTTTGAAAAGTCGTAGCGATGCGACAGTTACTTATATTGAGTATTATATACATATAATTTGCATTATGATACTCAATATAGGTACGTATTTAGCAGAGATCACAAAAGTGTTTAAACAATCAATTATTTTAATAAACTGCATTATTTAGCAGGTGTCCAAATTGGACAAATTGTGAATATGAAATATTAAATAAAAAATAAAAAATTTAGCAGGATCATGTTTGATATTTGGTCTATATATGTATACTCAAGATAGATATTCATGCTGTATTCTAAATTTGAAATTCTACATGTTCAAATTGGTTGTAATAATAGTGTAATCGTGATAATCGCGATTAGGCCGCGAATATTTATTTACTTATAGAAAATGTCAAGGTGTAAAAATTTGCCGAATACACATATAGTAAAAAGTATCTAAATATTTGATATATCTAAAGCTATATAATAATATAATATTTTGTCGGAGAAACCAATCTCTATTTACCTTATATTCTTTTATTACGTTCTGAAAGTATGGATTTGCGTAAATATCCGTAATCTGCCCATTATAGTGTTAATGAAATTTCAAAATATTCTATATGATACACATAATATAGACACAAAACAACACGATAAGTGTTGAAATACTTTTGTGAGGCAGTGTAGGTGATTAAAATATGTAATCCTATTTTATTATATTATAAGTAGATATACTATAGTATGTTTTTTATAGTATATTGTAGTATTATAAGTATAATATTTTATTAGTGTGGATATTCATACAAATACAATATTTTCTGACCACAATTGAAAAAGATAGAACCTAAGCAGAAATTTGTTTTATCTGTTAAATATTATAATGAGTGTCATTTATACTTTGGATATTTTACACAGGGCGTTCCATAACGGGGACAAACTATAGCTATGCTATGGTAAAAGATAGATAACATTTCCTTAGACAAAATTAAATGGTTGCGAACTATTTCTATCTTTCAAATAGAACTAACTTTTTCTTACATTAATCAATGGATCTTTGTACTCTGTATAAAAAAGTATTAAGGCATATATACAATCTGTATATTTTTGCATATCCTATATGTAGATTCCACGAATTTTTGCATTCAAATATCACATAATTGCACAAAAATGCAGTTTTGCTCTAATTATAAGAGAAAGTAATTGAGCAACGATATCCTATCTCTCAGCAGATAGAACCGTGGAATTGTGGTTCTTCTATATGTACCTGTGCAGTATCTGGGATAAAGTAGGAACGTTCACCGTGTGGCTTTGCTGCAGGATCATGGCTGTGAAAGAATGGTTCAGAAGACTGCAGCCCGTCCAATTGTACCTGATCCTGTTTTTCACCACCGCTTTCTTTGTCGTCGAAATGGTCGCCAGTCATGTGACTCATTCGCTCACGTTACTCCTCAATGCCTATCACATGCTATGCAACATCATAGCACTTGTTGGTTGTATCGCCTCCATTAAGGTAAGTTTCACCGTAAATTATCCAGCTTATCAAACTATTCCTTTTGACGATCATCAACTATCTACTATAATAAAGAATATTTCATATAAACAACAAACATATCCTGTATATGAAATGTCCTTTCTCTTAAGTTTGAATTGATTTTTGATTTGAGTTTGCCCACGTCAATATTATCCTTTAAATTCTGTTGCAATGTTTACCAACTGTATCAAAGAACAAGAAATTTATTACAATATTGAATGATAATGGAAATAATATATGATATATGTAGACTGTGGATTTTTATACATTTATGAGAAATTTGAACATCCAAAAAATGCACAAAATACATGTAATATACAAAAATGTATAATGCTAATAAATTACACATACACGTACAGTAGTCTCTATAGCATTTAATAGATAAAACAATTTTCTATGTATCCTTTATTTCCTAAATCATATTTGTGAAGATACGAATTTACATAAGTATTCGCAGTCTAATGATATGTATTCAATGTTAAGAAGGATTATGACGAAGTATCGAAACTTCATTATTGATTTTATAACATTCGTATTAATTTTATTCTATTTCTTTGCTCCATTGGAACGATGTTCCCTTGTGTGCTTATCATTTTTGGGAATATTTTTACCCTTGAAAAAGACATTTTCTTCTATTTCATGAATATGTAATATTTTAAATTCTACGTTTCTGAATATTATTTGATTCGACGATAATAATTTTCTATAGTTTTTCGTACTTTTAAATATATTATTATGTTGTTATTTTTACATTCTGAATCATCTTTTTCTATTCTTTATTATATATGATCTTTTTTAATAATTTTTTCATTTTTCTTATTTATCAAATCGGTGATATTTTGAATTCGTTGTAAGAACTTAACGCGTGTTTGTACCATTGGATTGATGCTTCAGAAATGTGTTATCTCGTTATCAGAAGAAAAGAAAAACACTGAAGGATTTTGATTTCAAAGAAGTTGATTAATTTTATCATAGCACGATGATGCACATGATTTCTTCAAACTTTTAAAAAAAATTTTTTCTTATTTATATTTACAATTTACTTCATTTTTTATACTAATTAATTAATAATAATTTTTAATAATCATGAATTTCGTTAGCGTATAATTTACAATAATATTTCATTAAAACAAAAATAAACCTAGTTGGTAAATATTATTAAACAAAACACGTGTATTCATCACTCATGTTATATCATGAAAAATTATCTACTGATTGTTGCAATTAAGTTAATTAGGTAATGTATGTGTAAAAAATAATAGTAGATTAGTTATAATTAGACTGCAGGTGTTTATGCGTTATGCTTTCATAGAAAATTTAAAGGTTCAAAACTTTGCAAAATGCGTATGACATCGCAAAAAATATCCAAAGGTAATTGACATAATTTTATTTACTTTAATAAGGAGTAAGAACGAAAATGTAGAAGAAAATTTTTTTGTCCTTATGAGTTAGTTAAAATTTCGTGATCTACGCTTTATAACAAAACTCAACAAAATGTTTCTCTTTCCATATAACTTGCTTCTACAATTATCAAAATTTTTTATAACATAGCATAAGTAAATATAGGTGTTCCGTTTAATAATATTTTATTATAAATTAAACACATATAGCTTCACTTTCTATTTTCGTTTTAACAAAATATTACAAATTATACACTAAAAAAATTCAGAATTACTTGAAATTATAAATACCATTAAAAGATATACTACAAAAATAAATAGTTAATATAAAATATGGAGAAAATTATAAGTAGAAAGGGAACAATGATTAAAACAAACTAAATAGACGGTAAAAAATCGTGTGTCATAAATACAATTGCCTAAAATTGACTGGTGATTGGTCAAAACCGCTTACGCTAAGCGTTCCAGAATAAAATTTCTGAAATTGATATAGTTTGTTTTTCGTTTAATATAATATCTAGTATAAACATGCGCAGAGTACATAGTTATAATAGACGAGAGTAGATTGTGTTATCGTTATCATTTCCCATGATGATAAAAATCTTAATTTGTATTCAATTAAAGTCAATCGTATATATGCATGTTATTATCTACTTTGTAAAACAAGTCTCACAAAACTGAATAACGTACACGATTAACTTATTTGTTTAAGAAAGCATAAATTAGATTTCAAATGTTTATAATTCAGAACACAATTATTTACAACTATATAAATTAATTAGAAATAAATTAATGTTAGTGATTTATCGTTATAAAAAGTAATAGTCACAATAAGTTATAGAATTCATATCAATTTCATATTTCTATTATTATATTATAATCAACAGAGAGTATCATTTATTGATAGCTCATTTGCTCTTTTGGGCCTTGAGGGGGTTTGGTTTTACATCCTTATATTTGCTTTTAATATAACCTATATACGTCTACATATAGTAAATATATTTGTTTGTCTTGAGACCTAAATCATCTATGGTCTTGTTCGCCATTTATTCCTATTATTTTTAGTATCGCATTTTACAGCACTCCTTTTCTTTGTATGGTTCTTTCTCTATCAGTTATTTTAACTCATTCTCTATCTTCTTCGTATGCTTCCTCTCCATACTTTTCTATCCTCCCTACTCCCTTTCCCTTTTCTTTATTTTCCTACTTATTTTCTTTATCCAGTCCTTTCTTGAACCGCATTTCTCTAAAACATATTCTCTCTCTTCCTCTTCTTTCTGCCTTCATTTCCTTGCATCTACTCTTCAGTACTCTACAATTTCTTTTTCTCCCTCATATAGTCTACACCTTCGTTCTTTCTGTTTCAAATTAAAATTTATTTTCTTGCTCATCGTTTGCACGTCTGTACCTCGCCATTAGTTTTTGGTCCTTTGTTCCCTCCTTCTTAGATGATTAGTCTGAAATAGTTATTGCCCTTATCTTCTGGTATTCTCCGTTATATCTCAAAATACTGATTCTTTCATATTATTTTTGATTCTGTACCTTCCACCAATCTCACTATTATTAGATAATATGAAAACTCCATAAAATTTGTGAAATATTTCGTATAAAACGAACAACACTTTGTTTACTTTATCAAGAATATAGCTAAACTTTAACTATTAGAAAATTAAATTAAATTATGCGACAATTATTATTGATCAAAATATACAATAATGAGAAAAAACTTTGTATTGAATTTTATTTCAAAAATGTCTTAAAATATTTTTTTTATTGAGAATTTATAGAGAATAATAATTAATTTAAGTATTAACATATTTCTTTTTTGTAGTATAGCCATCGTCAAAGCAGCATCAGTCACAGTGAAAATAGCGTTTCCAGTTCCTTACGAAATTCAGTAATTCGCATAAATGGCGATGAACGCGGTTCTACGACGTCTTTGTCGACGAAAACAAAGGTAAAAATAAAATAATTCAATTTGTAATCAGATCGTTCTTGCTTCGAAAATTTAATACAGAAATATACCCAACACACCGAAAAGCTTGCAAACAAAGATTCCAAAAGTGAAATTGGGACAGTGATTAAAAATAAATATTTGGTTTGTTAAATATCAATAAATTATTCGATGATTTCCAAAACAACTTTTGGTTTTACCAAGATTTTTTTTTAAAAATAGGTGGTTATGTATAAAAATATAAATATGACAAAGATGTATCTATGAAGAATACAATGAATTAAAGAAAATTAATTAATTTTCTCAAAATATTAATGAACCATTTTAGAATTCAAGACTCCAATTATTATCCCCTATCATTTTAACCTTTATTAAAATATTATTTAGATTTTAGGCTTCCATGACGATTGGATGATATATTTATGGTTTTTCAGGTTTCGATCGTGTTCTTAATCGTCTGTCTCACTTTGTGCTGACATCTCGTCAACGTTACTAGAAGAATAGAAGTTACTAGAAGTAGAAACTGTTTCAAACCTTATCGTTTAAATTTCCTGTTCTGGCGTTCACCTGTAACAACTGTTCCAGATCTATTCCAAAGAAGTGAACTGTAATGTTAGCGAGACATTGCGGCGACACAAACTACAACGCATAATTAAAAGCACGATCGAAATTTGAAGAACTATTTATTAAATTATATTTAAAAAACACGTGAAAGAACAAAAAATTTATTTTTCAGCAATCACGATCGGATAGGAGGATGAAGAATACATTTGGCTGGGCGAGAATAGATATCGTTACGATGCTTATTTGTTGCGTTTTTCTCGCGTCTTTTTGCTTTTCTTTGTTGGTCGAAGCTTTACAAACTCTGGTGCATATAGATCATTTGGATGAAATGCACCATCCGATGCCTGTTCTCACAATTGGCGCGTGTGGTATCCTCCTTAATGCTTTTTGTTACATACTAATTGGAGGATACACCTTCAATCAGGGTCTTGTTCTCCACGTTACAATGAATGGAGATGTGATACTACGACGGTATGTAATATTATAATAACTGCATGTCATTTAATAACACTGTTTAACACGTACCTAATTTTGCAAACTTCAGTAAACGATTCTCGTAGACCTGTGGGCTAAACACGAATCTGCAAACCGTTTTTTCCTAGAACCGACAGTTTTCGAAAAAATCAATTTTGAAAAAAATAGCAAATTTTCAACTTTGGGTATGTTTTGTGCTGTTAGAGCAGCAGTTACCGAGTTGCGGTTGGGACGAAAATATTCTGTGGACTCTGTTGAACAAAATGATATGTATTGTTAATGCATTAAAAACATTTAAATATGTTTAAATAATGATCAATACGAAAAGGGCGCCTAATACGCACCCAACACTAGCTCGTGATAGATAAGATACTTTGGTTCAGGAAAGCATCAAGAAAAACTAGAAAATCATGTTTTGATTTCAACGTAAAAGTGTAAAAACGAAGAAGTTTGACAAAACACGTGATGGCGGTAATGGTACTCAATTTCGGCGGTTAAGGACCGTGCGCGTTTATCAATTCCATTAGGCCGAACAATGGGCGAGACATCCGCTAACATTGAGTACCACTGCCGTTGCCACGTGTTTCGTCAAACTACTTCGCTTTTATATTGAAAACAAAACATGATTTTCTAGTTTTGCTTGATACTTTTCGTAACGAAAATATCTACTCTATGGCGTGTTATGGTTAGATTTTCTGCTAGAACTTTTGGAATAAATTGAGAAATGTAAGCAAAAAATGGCGCGTTTTAGTAGAGTTTACATAATTTTTTCGTCCCAAATGCAATTGCATAGCTTCTACTCTACAAGCGCAAAATATCTCCAAAGTTGAAAATTTGCAATTTTTTCAAAATTGATTTTTTCAAAAACTGTAGATTTCAAGAAAAAAACGTGTTGCAGATTTGTGCTTAGCTTACAGAAGTGTGCAAGAATCATCTACTGAAGATTACAAAATCGAAAAAACATTAAAATTTACTGAACAGTATAATTAGTCTGCGTATGTTTACGTAAATGCATGTTTTTACACAATAGAATTCAAATAGAGAAATGAAAATAGATTAACAAACTATAAATTTAAAATTCCTACTAAAACTTAGTAGCAATTATATATTTCATTATTTATGATATTACTGTTATGTACATTTACTATTTAAATGTGATGTAAGTTATATTAGAGTCAGAAGTCTTTCCATAAGTTTAGAAGAAGTTCCTTAATTTGATTTGTAATTAAAAAATTAAAAAGTGATCAAGATAAAGCGCTTGTCAGCAGCAAAATAATTCTAAAAGTGTGCAAGTAAAAGTCATTTGTATACATCGTAATATTTTATTACACCTTTTTATTATGATTATGAAAAGTAAAATCATTGTATTTCGGAAATATATATCATTATATTCTTTCGGAAAGATTTTATTTTTAGTTTTAGATTTGTTTGTCCATATAGAATCATATAGTTCTCAGTTACGAAGGACGCTATACATATATAAATATTTATAGACATATACTATACAAATAAATTTATTGCGAATAATATATTATTTGAAACTTTTGAGAATTTGTGTACGTCATCGAACTCTTCAATGCTTGATAGAGAAATTAGAAAAAATATATTATGACCGAACCATAAATTTCTTTGCATTTATGTAGAAATCCAAAAATGCACAAAATATTCAAAAATATATGAAATATCCTGTGTGTAATATTTGTTATGACACAGTAGATAAAATAAATTTCCGTCTGGATTCCATTTTTTAAACTATATTCATAAAAATAAGAATTTGCATAAATATCTGTACTCTAATTATGATTTTACTATATACATATATTTTTGTGGCTAATCCAAATTCAAAAGAAATATGGGAGATTTCCGAAACTAACAATAAGATGTGCGTTGTCTATTTTTAGGAACAGTTCGCAGCAAGCGAAAGAAGGCGAAGAACAGTTATCTTCGCAAACTAGGCGAAGTCCTCTGGGTATACCAAAAAGCCAAGGTCTACGAGAAACGTGTCGTGATGCCTTGGGCTGTGTTTTTGTTATTCTCGTGTCCATTTTAGTATATTTTACCGATTCTAACGTGGCCAAATACATCGATCCGCTTTTTGCAATTATTTCAGCCATTTCACTCTTCGCACTTAGCTATTCATATAGTAAGTATTAAAATGTAAATAAAGAATTACTGGAAAGATGTTAGATTGGTAATATTAGGTATAATAAATATTTCCAAATGAAACTTTATTCACACATAGCTTTTCCGAATGGAAATATTTTGGTTCTGTGTTTGACCTATCGTTGAAATGGCTAAAAATTACTCGATTATAAGACATTTAGTCCGATTCTGATTAACATGATTCTAATCATACTGCTTATTTGAACAGAGAAACCAAAAAAATTTCTAATTAGAATGAGTGTGATTATATATATGTGTGTGCGCGCGCGTTTGTGTGTGTGTGTGTGTGTAAGTGTGTGTGTGTATGAAGCAAAATGAAAAATAAATATCGAAAATTAAAAAAAATAAGAATTTAGAAGCAGTACTTTGAAGTTAGAGTATCAAACAGAATTTTTTTTATTTTCAAGCGTTTCATGACAAGGATAAAGGAATAAGAAATAGTTGTTGAGATTCTTCAGTTAAAAAATGGAATTGGGTGTAAGAACTAGTAATTATGTTGAACTCTTAAATATTTTAATCGTCCCATACTTTGATTTTGTTTAAATCAAAGAATATTTTTTCCTGTCTTACAAAGACATTTTTATTATATTAACATTAACTATCGTGATTGATTCAACTGATTAATACAATTTTTATTCCATTCAAAATTAATCCAATTTCTAGCAAAGCACTTCTTAATTTGATCATGACATGCGTGCAAATTTTTATTATAGTGAAAGAATCTGGACTGATACTGCTGCAAACAATCCCTAATCACATAAACATTGATTCTCTTAAGAGAGAATTACTAGAAGCTTTTCCTGGTATCGTGAACGTACACGACTTACATGTTTGGCAATTAACAGGGCAGAAGATAATCTCTACGGTTCACATCATATTCTTGGATCCAATGGTGAGTTTCCTGCAGTGATGGGTTTAAGTACATCGCAAGTAGATTCGAACACTAACCAATTAGATTAGATTAGAGTCTTGAGAAAACGAACTGCCACTTTTTCAAGTTTTAAACTTGAACCTAAATGTAAAAGATTCGAATCCCCTACGAGTACTTTGGCTGGTACTAAATAAAAATAGGCACTCTCACGTACAGTCAAACGCTAGTCCAAAACTATACCAGCACTTTATCAGAAATTTTTGATTCGCTTAAATTCATCTTTCCGGTTCGTTACAAATGCAAACGTTCAAATGAAATTTATACGAATCTTATTTATTGCCTATAATTTCTGGGGAATTTGTCTAGTTAAAAGAATTTAATGAAATTCTAATAAAGGTAATGCCTTTCTGACTTTCATGTTTTTTTACTACTTGTAAGGGATTCAATTTGTTCGAACATCGAAGTGGTTATAAGTAGATTTTTGAAAGGTGCAAGTAGTCCTTCCAAGCTTCGAAATCAATTTGCGACGATCCAATACTTGACAAGCACCTTACTTACAATGGACGAACCATTATACAATCACGACATTGTCCATCTTCAATAATAAAAATACGAGTAGAAACACAGGTAACATACCTCGAAAACAGTTAATGCACGGGTATCTGAGGAATTTTTGAGATCATTTTTTTCGGAAACGAAGCCTGAAATGAAAAAATATTCTTCATTTTTCGATTTATTTTTGCATGTAAAATCACCACCCGCCCGGTTGTACCATGATTTTGAGGACACTCTGCATGTTATTAGTAGTATTCAATTCTATGGAGTAAAGTCTTAGTATTGGATTTGATTCGGATGAATTAGTCCATATCCCAACTTGATCCCATCATTAGTTTACTGCATTTAGTGGGTGTATTGAATAAGGAATAACACTCTGTTGCACAGGTTTATGCCAGTATTACCGACGAAGTAACAGCCTTTTTCATACAGATAGGAATAACTCAAGTTACAATACAGCCGGAATTTTATAAGGTATGTAAGCAAATATTTTTAAATAGACACGAATTGTAAAAAAGAATATTAAGAAATCAAACATGTATAAATATGATGTAAAATGTAAATTGATATTAGATATCTACAAGATTATATATTATACCCATGTTAAAATTACGATAATTCGGCATATTTGTGACTTTCATAATGCTAAATTATTAATCCAATTATTGAACTACACATAAATGTTGAATTTTCGTGGTTAAGTGAAAAAAATCGCTCTCTTACGGATTGTTCGGATTGGTTCATATTTTGAGTTGTGTCACTTTCGACAACTATTTGTTAGTGGTTGTAGTTTATACCACTTTCGATGAATTATTATTATGATTTTTATTAGCCAAAAACATAAAGAGCGATATTCAGAAAATTGTTCCAAGGAATTATGATAATTTTTAGTATGTGTATTTTGAATAAAATACTTTACATCGAATGTTTATTATATTGTCAAAAATAGCTATGTAAATTTGTACGTTGATAATGGACGTTTTTATTCTTGGTATGATAAATGATTATTGTTTGCTTCCGGAAAATATATTTCTTTCTTAATGAAATTTTCCATTAAATATTTTTGTTTCGTATTTCCTGTCGATTAATCTTACCATATAGTAAAAGTTTTCAAATATTATCATAACTTAAGATAATAATTTGTCGACATATATAAACTAAACTTAAAAAGTGACACAATTATAGTAGAAATATCATTTCACACAAATGTTGTAACTTAAAATAATTAAGATTTAGGTATTTGAGATCACTGAAAGATCATTAAAATTGCCACAACTCCATAGAATGCTGATTTTTATAGATTGAGAATGAATAAGAAGAAAATGCCATTCCCATTTTATGTGTGTGAGCATTATGTTTTTTCTTCTATAAATCTGATTAACAAAATATTGCCATTTTATCCTATGTTCATTACTACGATATGTTAAATACTCAAGCAATTAACACTAAAGTAAAAAACAAAAAGAATCTTCCTTACCTTATTTTCCTTATTTTATTAATTCTTAATTTAACAGTTGAGACCAAATACGGAAAAAGCCGATTGCTTGATACGTTGTCATGGCGAACACTGCAGTTCATCTCAATGCTGCTCGAAAGAAAAATTCATCGAAGATTCATGTTCAGACTTATCAACCAAACAACAAGCACAATCCATAAACAAGAAACTAGAAAAAAAGCAGGTTATTCCAGCTTCCACAAACATCGATCTAAAAAGGTTTACTATCTATGACGAAGAGGGTTCAAAATCATGTCAATCGAACGAAAATCTGCCTGACGGACGTTCGTGTCAGCAGAGAGATGAAGATACATACAATAACAAAGATAAAGCAATTGATAACAGTCTTTATGCGATAAATGTAGTAAATGTTAACGATGGAAATTGTGTTTCGTGTATTACGAGTCACGATGAACAGAATTTACAGATAGTATCTTAACTTTTAATCCTGCTGGAATCTGCGAATTTTCATATTTCAATTGTATTTATATTGAATGAGAAATCCTGCAAACCGACCTGTGTATTTTGTCCATACTGAAAACATTTTTTAACATTAGACATATAATTAGGTCGAGAATAACTGGAAGAATGTACACCACGGGATTAGTTGATATATTGAATTTTTAATTGAATGAATTTTTAATTAACTTCATTTAATAAAATTTAATTTAATATAGATAACTATGATAAAATAATTAATTTAATTGTATATTTTACATTCTGAATGATAAATATTAACACGAGTAATAAAATAGGATGAAATTAGAAATTTTAAAATGAGGTGATCTAATTTTAAACCGTTATGGCCCTAATGACCCAATGTTAACAATCAATGTTGATTTGCAAACGAGTTATATATAGAGGTGCGAGGAAGTTTCCGGCAAAACAGAATTCTCACTCTATGTTCCAGAAACAATATTTTAATAAATATTACTAGACATCCCTAAAAGTTTGTAGCGTTTCTGATAATAATCGATATTAAGTTCTACCTTATATTTTAATAGAATGAAAGAGGGTTATTTACAATGGTTAAAAAAAGTATTTGCATACATTCTCATTTTTCATTTATCAATATGAACAGAAAGACTGGAAACTAGTACTAAAGAAGCACTTAGAAGCTACTGATTATGTATTTCCATAAACTGAAAAGTACGAGGAATATTATAATAATGTAATGATGTTATAAATATTATGTGTTTAAGTTTACCTTGGAATTTATCACTATTTATATGATATCCGTATACATAACAAATAAATTTATGAAAATAAGTCACTTTTTTCACTAATCATTTATCCAAGTGACGAAGATCTTAAATCTACAAAAATAATTGATTAGTTTATCTTTTGAGAGACAATCCACGTATTCTAATGACTTGATATAATTTACATTGACATATTTACGATATGTTTGTATCCAAGCATAACGACATCTTTATTGTTGAAAATTCCCAAACTGCTATTTATTGTACATTTATACAAAGCAGCCGATTTGTATCATTGTTGTATCAGTACATGTTACGCACTTATTGCATATTATGCAATATTGCGTGCATATAAAATTATTATTGATGTGCATTTATGTGCATATTATGTATCTTATGTAATTATGTGTCAATTTTTTTTGTAAATGAAACTAAATAGATATGTGACAAATAAAAAAATTTTTTATGTACTAAATATTATAATGAGTACTATATTTTAGGTATTTTATATGTTTTATATATTATGTGTATTCTGTGCATTTTTGAATCCCCAAATTTTTCATAAATGATTAAAAATATGAAGTTGTTGTGTGCGAAACGCTATCAACTTATATAGTTGGAACTATCCTGACGAGGGCATACAGTGGTTGTTTGGTAATAAGTGCAGTTTCACGAATTACCCGAAGAAAAGTCTCTGTATTAACAATTTTTTACACGCTATTACCACTGCAAAAATAATAATCTATATTAATCTAGAGTCATAATAGTTGAATTCGGGAGTCGATGGAACGATAAAACGGTTAATCGTTAGCGATTGACAAAGGTGATAAGCGCGTGTTATTGGTTGTTCCACGTCTTGTGAGAGAAGTAGGGAAAGAAAAGATAGAAGAACAGAAGAAGATCGAAAGAAGGATCATCTAACAATCGCAACGATCAGCAGTGGCTACATCGCGGCACTTGCTCAGCACCGTATCCAGTCGCTACGCACCTACGACCACGATCCGCGTGACTCGAGTACAAATCGGATTTTGGTTCGACTCCTTAACAAAAGTCATACATAAATTTTGTTATTACGTTATTATTAGTTTATTTACTATTTTTATGTTAATATTGTTATTATTAGTATTTAATGTTAAAGGATGTAGGTTTGGGCTTATTAATCACTCGATTCACTTAGATTCGATTTGTTTCTTATATATTTCTTCCAGTCTTATACAGCACGTCCTTTCACACAGAAAGTCTTCAGCTAAGAGAGCACGCGTACGACTTCTAAGACAAAAGAGCGTCGTTAGAAGTCGTACCAACTTAGCTTGTAGTAACTAGCGATCATACCAACCTAACATTTCTTAACACTCCCCTTTGATCGTAGTTCCTACAAGCCCCATAGCTTTAGTGAAATACTGAGTCTTAACCCTATTCAGACCTTTGGTAAGAATATCGGCGACATTTTCGGTACTAGGTACATACGTGTAATCCAGTATCCCCTTCGACACGCAGTTCTTACCTTCACTCTGTGTTTCGACGTCAGTCTGACCAGCTCCCCTTGTAGGTGCGAAGCCTTCCACTTCCCATATCCAATCTGAGGACCCGCTTTTCATGTTGCTCGTCTCCACCTTAGTGTCCTTATAGGGGAAAATGTTCTCCTCGAACCTGACATGACAGGATATTATTACCTTTTTTGTCTCCGGCAGGTAAATCCTATAACCCTTGACCTGTCTGTCATATCCTACAAATATTCCCTCATCCGCCCTGCTCTCGAACTTCCCTCCACTTGGGCTCTTCAGATACCAGACCCTGCATCCAAACACCTTCAGTCTGTCTATCTCCCCTTGGAGGTCGCATCCCTTACCTTTCCATAACACCAGTGGGATCTTGTCTCCGATTGCAGCGGATGGACATAAGTTCCTTATATGACATGCCGTGTTTACAGCCTCCCCCCACAGATAGTCAGGGAGTCCTGATTGGATGAGTAAACATCTGGACATTTCGACCAGGGTTCTGTTTGCTCGCTCGGAAACCCCATTCTGCTCAGGGTTTCTAGGAACAGTCTTCCTGTGTAAAATACCTTTCTCCCTCAGGTATCTCTCAAAGTTCTCCCCTGTGTACTCACCCCCGTTGTCAGTCTGAAGGGCACATATTCTGGATTGGTGTAAGGCCTCCACCTCCGCCTGGTACTCCTTGAAACATTTTAGTACTTCGTTCTTCCTACCGATGATTCTGACATACATGAACCGAGAGAAATCGTCAATAAAGGTCACAAAATAATTCCCCCCCCCCCCCCAATGACTTGCATTGAGTTCTGCCACTAATGTCGCTGTGGACAATCTCTAGAGGGCGTTGACACATGTGGTGCGCTGTCCTCGGGAATGGTACCTTAGTCATCTTTCCCTTTATGCATACTCCGCATGGTTCCTCATCCTTCGCCAAGCCCTCCTTCACGCTGCTTACGGGGATTTTTCTCATCGCATTCCCATGTAGGTGACCTAACCTCTTATGCCATGATACGATGCCCTTGTACGCCTTGGCTTCAATGATCTCGACGCCTCCGTCGTTCTTCTCAGGTCTTTCTTGGTCGTTCTCCATAGACACGTTTGCTGCATGCCTCTCAGGCGGTATTGTCTCTAGGTAGTACACATTATCCCCCACCTTTGACTTGAACACCACATCTCCATCATCGTGTGTACCGACGGCCTCATCCCTCGTAAACACTGTGGTGACTCCCTTCACCGCCAATTGCCTGACTGAAATTAGATTCACATCTAATTCAGGTACCCATAAAGCGTTTGACAAAGATAGCTTCCATCCGCCACAGGCCTTAGTCATCTTGACCACGATCGTTCCTTTTCCTTTAACCTCCAGGTATCCTTTTCCAATCCTGACCTGTCCAGTTGTGGGCATGAAATCCACGAACCGATGCCTGTCTAGGGTCATGTGATTTGAGGCTCCGGAGTCAAGGTAACTGATCCTGCCCCTTTCCATGTGTCTAATGGACGATAGAGCTAACGTGGAGATGAGTCCCTTAGACCTCGATTCGTCGTCTGACTCTTTCTCCCTATTATCTTCTTGGCTTTGCTCCTCCTTACCTGCCCTTCCCTCTCGGCAGTTATACGACACATGGCCTCGTTTTCCACATTTGTAGCACTTCTTGCTCTTTTGTTCCTGGTGCTTGTGCTTTGGCTTCGCGCCATCTTTGCTTTGTTGAGGCTGAGGTCTCCATTGTTTCCGGGCCGCCATTGCGTTGTTCTTCTCGGACGAATCCATGGCCGCCTCGATCCTTCTTTCTTCAAGTAAAAGATCAGACTTCACGGCCTTCGCGGTTAAGCTTTTATCGAGTCTTACCGTTCTTATGTACGTTGCGTAATTCGTGTCCGCCACGAGGCCGGCTAACATGAAACATGCCACCATGTGGTCTTCGATTACTAACCCTGCGCCGGATACCTTGTCACATAGATCGTATATCTTCCCGCAGTATGTGGATATATCTACTTCAGGTTTCTTCTCCATGGTTCCCAGTTCTCGTATGCATAAGACGGTGTCCATCGACGTGGACCTCCCATGGACATCCTCTAGCGCCTTCCAGCAATCCCTCGCTGTTTTCAATCTCCTAATTTCCCCGAGATGTTCGGGGCGGATATGCCGGTAGAGGTACGCACGTGCCATGTCGTCCTTCCTCATACATTCCGGGTCCAACCTTTGCGCTGCCGTAAATCCTGGCTCTATTGCCTCCCAGCAACCCAAGAAAATTAATGAAGCTTCCGTCATTGTCCTCCAATATTCATAATTTCCCTTTCTCAGGACCGGCTTCATGTCGCTATCCACATCACCTATTCTCTCTTGATTGAGCATGGCGTGGTTTCTTCTCGTCTTTGTCTCAAAAAACACAAAACTCGAAAAATATTACGTTTTCTTACCGCAGTTTACTGACCTGGGCCCATAACCTGTTAAAGGATGTAGGTTTGGGCTTATTAATCACTCGATTCACTTAGATTCGATTTGTTTCTTATATATTTCTTCCAGTCTTATACAGCACGTCCTTTCACACAGAAAGTCTTCAGCTAAGAGAGCACGCGTACGACTTCTAAGACAAAAGAGCGTCGTTAGAAGTCGTACCAACTTAGCTTGTAGTAACTAGCGATCATACCAACCTAACATTTCTTAACATTTAAAGCCATATTAATTGCAAGATTATTAGCGACTACTTTAGGTTAAACAATAAACATGTGTCATTGTGGTACTTGCGTACAAAATTTTAAAGAGCTTTGTTTTCAGCGTTAAAACGCTAGTATTCCAATGCTTCAGTACGTATATGCAGAGTAAATAACAATGATTTTTGGAACAATTGGAGACATGTGAGACCTACAGATCTAGATGAATTCCAAATTATCAGAAATCACGTTGAAATAAGTACAACAGAAATAAATAATACAATTACGAATAAGTTGAGTTGCATTTTTGCAACTTTTTTGCAAAGCTTTGCAATGCTAGCATGGCTTTAACAAATTTTATTGCCTTAGAAATTGAAAATGAATTGAAAATGTTTTCTATTCTGTTAAGTGCACGATGCTGCTCTTCGTATTGATGACAACTTGTATGAACGCGTTTAACGTGTTTTGGTAATTTATTTTATCAAACATTACAATAATTGTCTTTTAAAATATTGCACTGAACGATACTTGTCAGCAACTGAAAATTAGACAAAGTGCTTGTAATTTA
This sequence comes from Bombus hypnorum, assembly GCA_911387925.2. Taxonomy (NCBI): domain Eukaryota; kingdom Metazoa; phylum Arthropoda; class Insecta; order Hymenoptera; family Apidae; genus Bombus; species Bombus hypnorum. The sequence goes on from OU427027.1 coordinate 6,656,411, forward strand.
TTGAAACACAAACAGTATATACCAGAATAACTGTAAGAATATTGTTCGATATCTATTACTAAATATTTTTAAATTTTATTTTATTTATTTATGGTCGCATCCATCTCTGAGGGTATTAGTTACTAGTTAGGTTTCACCTTCCATATACGCACAAGATTTTTACGATTTACAGATTTTTCGAAGTGTTATGTTCATGGTGAGGACGAGTGACAAATGACAGATATAATCAGTTGCAACACAGAACCTTCTAAACAGCATACTCACTTAATTTTAAATCAGATTTAAAAAATTTTTTAAATTTTAAGTTAAATTATTGTATGTTAATTTAATTATATTTACACATATAAGTTACTATGTACAAATATATATGTACATATTAATATAATGTATTATATCATATATATTATATAATTATATATAAATTAATGTAATAAATATATGTATATATGTATTTCACATATATTTTTTGTGTAGTGATCAGTAAGAATTCGTTAACTTTGAAATAGCAAATTAGTTTATATCTATAAAAGGATATATGAACACAACCCGCAATTTAATATTATAAGACGCACGGATTGAGACGATAAGCTTGTATAATTTGTATATTAGGTTAATCTGCTATTGGATAAACAAAGAAGCGTACGATATAATGGACATATTATGTATAGTAGATGTCAATTACAGTATATATGTTGATTTTGCTAGATTAGTTGGTTTATGTCTTTTAGGAATTGTAAGAAGTGGTTCACTCTTTCCTTCTTATTTATGACCAATTCAAGATTACTTAGAATGCTATAGTATCTTTTTTGTTTTGATACTTTCAACAATTAATTACAGTTTTGCCTGAAAATAAGTAACACGCTCGAGATTGGTAAGTTGCTTATTACAAGACATAAACCAGTTGTATATTACAAGGCAACATGTAATATACAGGTTATTCGGCTGCATGCGTAAAAAAATTTAAGGAATGATTTTTGAAGCTAACATAAGATGGAAATTGAGAATTAAAAAATTGCTTTTTCGGCTTTTTTCTAGTTATTGACAATTAAAAAAGAAGCGAAATATTCCTGTGCGCGAGCAAACCTTCTTACACGAACGAAAGTAGGTCAGCCTAAGCAGCGAGATGCACAAGTATCCTCAAATCGAACGATACGTGGGCAGCAGCTTACTTCGTATAAGTAGAGAAGAAAATTATGACATTTGAAGACGTAAATCATCCTGCACGATGTTCTGTAAGAAAAATTGTAGATTAAACATTATACCTACCTACTCATTAAAATCCATAACAACGTATCGAAAACCGCCTTATGGAATTTTCGAGTAAAGAGAATTAATGTTTCCTCTAATCCTTTGCCTCCATAAATAATTAAGAAATAATAGCACATATAAAAAATGTTTACACAAATTTCATACACACACCGCGATTGTCCCGTCCGCGGGTAGATTTTTCTACAGAAAAATCACATACAGTATGTGAAATTGATATTTCACCTCAATGAGTCGTAATTCACGACTCAGAAAGTTCGAAAAAGAGCAGAAAACGATCGTTATCGAATTCGGGATCTGATGGAAGAACAGAATCTAAACGCAGGGACGAACACATCCGTAAAATGAAGTGGTTGGTGAACTGATTGGATCGTCGATCGCAATTACAAATACTACAACTTTGTAAATTTCTGATTCATTAAAGAATGATTTAGCTGTCTGCACATGGGTGAGACGTATCGATTGGCGGAATAATTTGATTGTCACGGTCGATCGGTATTACTCAGACTGATCACAGCTTGTTGTTAAATCGTGATATGATATACGCATACAGGTCATGAAAACGTGGATGGAGATGTAAGAGGGAATGATCCAGTTCTTTAGTAAAATTATTTAAGGGGACTGTGCTATAAGAAACGCGCTCGGAAAAACTATGAGAAGAGTATTGTTCAAAAAATTCAAGTAATCATGGAAATTCGATATTACGATTTGAGACGAGGCTTTAATCGGTATGGCAATCGATAGGATTGATAATGATAAAATCGAGCTGACTATGTAGCCTGGTCAACAAGTAGTCGCCAACGAATCATATTCATATACAATGTCGATACTGACGGCAGACCCAATGCAAACGAACATCATACATGAGAAACGCAGAAATCATGTTTGATTACTGTCGTGAAAATAAATAGATAGAATAAAAAACGTATAGAGTATAAAATAATATAATTATAGAATAATATATAATATAAATAATATACTATAAAATATAAAATGTAGATGATATAATATAAAATAATAGTATAAAAACGTAAAAAAAATTTTTCATCGAACAGTACAATGAAAGGATCTTGCAGCGTGGAGCCACAGCGAATATACCTCCTTTGTGATGGAACTAAATAGGTTCTTGTATATGCTAGCGTGGAATACTTTCAGCACTTGGCCGCATGGTGTAGCACCTATACTGTGGAACAGCTAAACCTACGGGCGTGAGTACTCTCATTTCCTCTCTATGTATATCAAAGACACTATCGAAATCAGAAGAATCACGAAATGTGTGTTATCTGATTATCGTGAAAGTTTAAAATCTAGAATATAGGTTTACGATCAACTAATATTCGCAGTAATAAATTTTTCTACTTCTGAATATGAAGCCTATATCTTTTTCTTGCAATAAATACAGTTTAAATATTGAAATTGCTTTCTTATTGTTACAAAACCTTCAATTGTTAAAAATTATTTCTGTCAACATAATTATGTCCTGTATATTACTTTCCTGTAAACTTTGCCCAAGATTTTTTCCAATCTATATTTTCTTCCTTGAAATGTTTGAAAGGAGATATATAATGTAGATAAATATAGTGGATAAATTTTCAATATCAATATATTCATAAATGAAGCTTCATACAATAAAATGTTTGAACACTTAACACAGGTTGCACTAATTCATAAGTGGCAATTATGTTGACCCCTAAATACATTACAATATGAGTTTAATAGATTATGCTATTACCACTGATAGATAGATGACCAGAAATAATCGCAATGTTAAATAATTTTATACAAAGTGGATGAATATTTGATATTTTTAGTGCCCAGGGAAATTATGAAATTTTCTAACGTTCTCAATTTGATGAAATCAGAAATAGGAATGCTATTTTAGTGATACGAAGTTTATTTTACTTAAAACATCCTTTAAACTTAAAACAGTTATAGTGTCTGTGTTTTGTATTCGTATAATTAGTGGACTTTTAAACATTTATGGGAAATTTAAAAGTATAAAATGGGCAGAATTCACATAATGTGTAAAAATGTATAAAATATACAATAGTACTCCTTATAATATTTAGCACACGATAGATAGATCATTCTAACTAAAGATGAAAAACGATACATTTAAAAAGATAAAAAACATACTATGTAGAATTATTTGTATAATTATCTTTACAGGTTCAAATTTGAAAACGGAATAACATCTTTATTTCTTATTACCAACATTAAAAAATGACAATTAGTAAAAAGCTATTGAGAAAAAATTAATTTTTGTTTAAACGGAAAACAGTAGAATGCATCATTACATTTTTAAGAAATTTTTCAAAAAATTAAATGGTTAAAGAATATTAATTTTTAAGTGTTCTAGTTAGAAATAACTATTATACATAATATAAACATTATATAATAACAACTTTTAGATACCGGTATGCATTATCAATGACGGAAATTGTTTTTAGTTATCATAACCATTATTACTAGCTTACTTACCATATCCGCTATTCATATTAATCAGTATGAATAAATGGAGATTTATTTGTTTACTAGTAACCATTATCGACGATGAAAGCTTTTTTCTGATTACTATAGACCGATTTAAGTAATAAGTTATAGTAATAAGTAATAAGTTATATTTAAGTTATACATGATAGAATCCTCTATCCAACAAGTACGGTGGAACTCCCTGTAACATGGCAGACACGTTCTGCTTTATGCGAATGCTTAATGTTATATGGGATCCACAGCGCAAGAAGCAAAATAAATTCTTTTTTGAAACAACATTGCTAATTCTGCATACAAATAACCTCACACAATAGGTGAAATGTTCCTTCTCGTAAAAAGGTTAATACGTATGTATGATCTTTGTGTCAAGTTCAAAAACCCATATATTTGCATGTCAAGAATGAGTCAATTTTGAAAACAGGTACAGAAAGCAAGAACAATAAATCAATTATTATCTTGTATGTTCAAGGCAATAATATGCTTCTGCACCTCTAGAATTTACCATCGTGTAAACATATATAAAGCCTTTTAAAGCAATTTTGCAATCTCGCGCTAAGCGGTATTCTATTGTATGTAATTGTTTTTAACGCATAAGGAATAGAGTAGAGCAGCAAACAGTATTCACATATATCCTTATATCTTTTGTCTATATTTTTTGTAGTCACTGCATATCTATTGACGAAAAATATTTGCTTTAGACACTTTAAAAACAACTAGACACCAAAATTATTTCATTGGATCAAACAGCGCGAACATTAGTAAATATTAAAAAGAATGTGTGTACGTAGACTTACACATCAACGTTTTCGAATAAAAATTCTGTGTACCATAGGATAAACACCTTTATATATTTTTGGTGAAATGAAATAACTGATATTTATGTTTAGTCACGAAAGCCCACATTACTCTACATATACCTATCAAATTATGTATACCTGATTTACTAAAGAAATTAGAAAGGCACTTTGTTACAAATTATTTATGCTTACGTGGCAATTTTTTATTACTATACACATTATTACTAATGTTCCTAAACAGAAATTAGAATATTTACTTCATAAAATTCTTGACATAAAATTACGGTAGAAATTACGAAACCTTCAATATTTCTAATGCCAAGGAAATTTCAGGATATTGTTGATGTTTACGTAAGGGGAGGAGGGTTAAGCATAAAATTATAATATAATATTAAGCCTACTGTTTTTATAACTTCATGCAGATATAACAGATGTACGTAATTGTTATAATATTGTAATTTATATCTTTTACTTAATAAAACTGAAAGTAAATAAATTACGTTATATTTTAACAACGTTATATCTTAATCTGTCAAAAAAGTTTGTAAAGCTAACGTTTTTATTATAATATATTTGAGGAGCGCATGTAAACTTTTGTGATTGATGATAGATATATCAAATAAAAAACTAAATATATTTATTTAATTAAATAATTTATTTTCTAAGTATATTATTATCGGAATAACGTTATTTAAGATAAAGGAATAAAGCAAATAACAAATAAAGTCAACATTTCAATTTGAAAAATTATTTAAATGAAAGCTTGTTTTGATAATACTGAATCGTGGTAGAAATTGTCATTGGCGACTTCGGAGCTTCGATTCACGCGATTAACTTTGATCATTGGAGCAAATGAAGGAGAAGAACGTCGTCTCCTGGATGATGTCGTCACCGATAACTCAGAGAACGAGGAATCGGTCGGGGTGGGGCCTTGTTCATGGAATCGTGGACGTGCGTAACCCGTTTGTTCGCTCGGTTCTTCAGTGAGAAAGCGCGCGTGGAATGCTTTAGTCGTGTAGTATCGTGTATTCGTTCCGACGAGTGTTTCTATGTGAATGAGGTTGCCTTACTATATAAGTGCTTCTTTACAAAAATATGAAATGACAGGAGAAAGAGAAAGAGAGAGTATAGAGTAAATAAATAAGAAGGTGCACAGTGTGATAATAAATGGAGAAGATGAAAATGGTACAAGTTTCAAGATCAATCGTGTTACTCGTTGTCCTCGTGCTGCATCGAGGTAATGCTGTTTTGTCTGTCGTCTATATTCCCCTGGCGATCGATTCGTTGTTCAGTGAGGTGTCACAATCACGTGGTCACCATTGAGTCACGCTTGTGAAAACAGGTTACTGTTACGTGCCACATGTCGTCGTAACTTCAATCGCATACCTGTGGGCCCCACTACACAATGATTTACTACATTACTACACAAGGTGTTCCAGTAATCATGGTACAATCGGTAAAAACGTAATTCTACGTGAAAAATTCAGTGAAAATATAGAATAACATTTTTTCATATAGCGTGACGCTTTGTTTTCGATAAAATCAAATTTGGAAATTTCTTTGTTATATCTGAACTTATCTAATTAAATACCGGCTAGATATAAGTAAATAATCAACAGAAGGTCATTCTACGAAAAAGAATAAGTGAAAAATAACATTTTTCTGCTTAAGGTCTCATTTCCAAGAAAATAGTATTTGAACATGCTTAGTTAAGAATTGGCTTTGCCATGCGTACTTGATAACTTTTCAAATTTCATTTGTTCAAATACGAAGCGTTCTATGAAAAAATTTTATTTTATATTTTCGACTTACCTTTCCACATAAAATCGCCTCCCTGCCAATTGTACCATTATCACTGGGACACTATCATTGATAGGACGCTGTACAATTAATAAGAACTAGATCGCGGATATTTGTGACATTTCATAGTTTTACGAATACGACTAGGGAAATGGAAGTTAAATAGAGATTTGTTGATTTAAAAGATAACAGTAGTAAAAGAATCATTTATTAACTTGTTTGAAACGCGATTGAAGTACAAGTTATTTAATGAGAAGTTATTACTTTACAAATAAATATAACAAATACGTTATAGCAAATATGTAAGATCATGTAATAGGAAAACCTTGATCATGCGAACTACTCACAACTTATTCTGTTCTGATAATTAATTAACTAATTAAATAACTTTGTTAATCTTTCATATGAGAGATCATTTATTTTCAATTACTCGATTACTTGTTTTTGTTCATTTATTGTATAGTCGTACTTATTTAGAGTTATTTCTTTAGGGAATTATTATTATATTCTGTAGGAATTATTATTAATATTATTTTCTTTTTGTTTCGTTATACGTACCGTTCCGTTCGTTTGGATATTTAGATTCTATGATATTGAGCAAATTCCTTATATTCCAGTATCACCTTTTAGGCTTAAATGTTGCTTGATTTCCTTTTTCGAATGTAATACAAATTTTAATGAAACTGTTGTAAGTGCTCAAGTTTTGTTAAGTTAGTTGGTTAAATTTTATCCAAGATACTCTTTCCTCGTATTTTGCCTTTCTTCATATTGAGATTTATAGTTAGGAAACAGTCGTAAGAGAATTGAAAAATAAAACTTTAATCTTATATATATATTTATTTATTTATTTATTTAATATATATTATATATATAGATCATTTATATATATAGATAATATATGTATATAATTTATATAATATATATATAATATAATATAATATATATACAAATTCGACATTCGACTATCTTTGTTATATTAGCAAAGTTTAAAACAAAACTGAAAAGAACTTATATATCTATACATACTGAATATATATATACTGAAAAAACATATATATATATGTGTTTTTTCAGTTCTGTTTTTAACTTTACCAATATAACAAAGATAGTCGAGTCTCATACTCATAACGTTAATGAAATTTCAAAATGTTTCACACAACATAATATATTCATAAAGGATATTTAAAACCGCGAATATTTTTATAAACCTGTTTATATTATACTATAATGTAAAATACCATTTATACCATTTATACCATTTATATCTGTTGGGGATAAGTTGATTCGTATAATCAGGTCATTCGTATACTGTATGGATGTAGTACAAGTTCATTTAATTTTCCCTTCTTACAATATCTGTGATTTTTCGGACAGCTAATAGAGTTTACATTCATATAAATGGATTCCACCAAACATTTGCTCATAAATATACATATAATAATGTTTCGAACCTTATGATTTTGGAAATGAATTTGTGAACACAATAATCATGTAATTAATTAATACCACGCGACATAAATATAAATAAATAAATAAAAAAAATTTCGATACATATAAATAGACACAAATACATTCCATTCGTTCATGTAATTGGTATGAGTGGTACTCGGTAGTTCAGATAATAGAGATTCAGTCAGCGTTCAGTTATTCAGTCATTAATTGTAAATAAAATTTCGTTCACATAGTTAAATGTTAAATACTTAACGAATTAATATAAACCAAGTTCTACTGTATATAAAGACAGACCGATCTAAAAAAAACGTTTGAAACCACTATCGCATGAATCATACAATACTTTGGAATGTTTTTTCCTGATTCGCAGATATACTAGTTTCGATTGGACTCTCTCGTACTTGAAACAGGAAAACTGTGAACAGAAACGTGTAGTTAATGCGTAGCAATCATGCAAATTACATACGAGAAGCATTTGAACATTACCTGTTTCTTAACGAATCATCAAACTCATGATACTTTGCACGTTACAATAGGCAATAAATCAATGATATAATTTACGAAACGAAAGCTTTCTGAGATTATCATTTGATTATTGGAAATGTTTCAGTAAACATCTTTCAGCGGCATTTTCGTATAATGTAATTGGGACGTTCAATGTTTGTTTTGATTAAATATTTACAATTAATGAGAAATGTTAAAGATATTCCTAGATATATTCGTTTTCATTGTTACATAGAAAGTGACATTATATAGAAAATGATTTGTGCATTTGAATCATGTAGAAGCTATATTGACTAACTCAAAAATTGGAAAATAGAATGATTATATCCCATTATTACAAGCATTATTTCTTCAACTCATCTTGAAATTTACTGTTATTTATATTACTATATTATTAGTAATATTTTATATTAATATTAATAATCATGTTATTTATAAATGAAATTATGGAAATACCATATTTATTTTTTAAGAATTAAATATCAATTGTATATTGTACTTGAATATTGTAATTGAGAAATTAGTAAAAAATGGAGTTGAGATCAGTTTGCTTCTAAGGAATTTATTTATCTACATTCCCGTTGATTGATCCCGAATATGGGACACCTATTATTTTCATTCGAATAGTGATAATCCAAATTATTAAGAAAACCATTAATCGATCAGAATTTCATATTCATGCAAAATTGCAATCCGGAACACATAACAAAAGTTTGTCAAAACTATTTTCAAAAGTTGCAACAATATAGTAATTAATTACATGACCCACATATTTTCCTGGCCTATTTAAAAAATTTGAAATAAATTAGATAGGGAACGCGAAAGAGTCTATAGAAACCTAAATCTGTATCGTAAAACCATTCATAACATGCGTAGGATCAAGTAACAAAAAAAGAATAATATGAATATCAAAATTACTCGAAATATATTATTATATATAGCGATCAAAACCGTAAAAGATATAGAAAAGGAAAGAAATTAATTTTATTCTACCAAGTTCTAATAAGATTATTAAACATAATCTGGAAAAATGTCCAGACAGCCAATCTTTTAATTCTGTTTCAAAGAATTGTTCTGTTTTAATTAATGAAGGCTGTACTTTATGTCAAATATATTCTTTAGAAAAAAGGAAATAAAAGTTAAGAGTAATTATTTCGAAAACTTCCACCATTTCAGATATCGATGATTTTTTAATATGTTATTGGAGGCATCTGAACAACTTTTTCGTATACACGAAATATGTTTTTTTGTTAGTTTTCGCAAAAAATTGTTAGTACAACCACAGTGAATTTTGGCTATAATTCTGCGTCTGTGACAGCGTATGCGTTAAATATTGATTGGGGTTAGGCAGCATCACGGTGTGGTGACCAGATAAAATAACGCTTAATCCGAACCTAATTCTTATCATTTGTTTACAGTTTATATAGGTTGGGTCATCCGCTGTCACGGACATTATTTGTAAACAATTATATGCAGAATTCATTGTAGTGATACCGCCAGTTTTTTGCAAAAATCTCGGTAACTAAGAGTCCGACGATAACACGCAAAGGAAAAAGTTGTTCAAAATGTTGATTTTTGCAATATATTAAAAAATCATCGAAATCCAAGATGATTGCAGCTTTCTAAATAATTATCGTAGAATATATCAACATAATTGAGAAAAGGAATCGACGATTAGAAGAAAGTAAATGAAAACATCTTATAGTTTGTATTTATATGGTCTACTATTATATAAGTAATTTGCTATTAAACATTTGTTATATATTATTACTGCTATAACAGCTTTTTCTAAAAAATTATATTAAAAAAATGAACAATCTGCGTTGGCGCGGAATAATTTCAATTGAAGTACACCATCAAACATACAAATATTAAAAATATACAAAAAATTGTCGATAATGATCAACTAAAGGTTTCGAGTACCAAATTGTAACTTTGTTTTACAAATGGTCGAAATGTATTAAATCTGTTAAATTATAGTTTGATTAATATCATTTTCAGGCAAGATATAAATATTAAATGTTTTATTAAGCCATTTCATCTACAACATACATATATATTATGTACTCATAAAGTGGTTAGTTGTAAATATCTCCAAAAAAAGTGGCTGTGACCAATATTGTAAACTACTCATTTCATTTAGGTCGAAATAATAGTTTCACAGCAATCAATTACGATGTTTCATCGGAATGCAACATGTATCCCAATGAAAATTGACAAATTTATTATTTGGGTCTAAATGACGATGTGAAATGGTCGTGTGCAACGTAAACGGTAAAATTTATTATCGATATCCAGTCGTGTGAAAGAAGCGTTAAAAAGATGATATCTATTGATATGAATTCGTGAAACTAGCGATGAGTGATTACATCAAGTTCAATATATACTCATAAATCTGAATAAACTCAAGATTCACTTCATACAGTTTAAATATTATGTCATATGTAGATTGCAGATTTTTATGCATTTTTGAATAATTTACAAAAACTAAATGTAACATTTAGAAAAACTAAACATGAAAAAATTCGGCTATGATATAAAATATTCAATTTTTAATGGATAAAACAAATTTTTTGTCTAAGTTCTATTAGATGGTAGTTCGTTTTAGTATATTTACAGAAATATCAATTATTATCTGCTGTTCTATTGGAACAAAATGGATCGTACATATCCAATAAAATAATATAAAAATAAAATGTTGTACAACTGTTACTTCCTAATAAAACGAAAGAAACTTTTGGGACCACCTAATACATTCGATATACAGTAATTTGTTCAAAATATTGAACATAGTTTGGAGTAATGTCTATAAAAACAATACTTTTGTCTATGAAATGTCGAGTATTAGGTAACGGAAATCGTACTAGTAATTATTTGAAAATGGCACAAAACAGGCCATTATCAAATAATTAATAAGATAAAGCAGCTCAATTTAAAATACGAAGAATTAGTTAACAAAAGTGATACAACTGACATCACAATCTAGAATCCAGAATATGCTTACTTTGTACATTTTGATGATGGTTCATTCCGGAAAAACAATTTTGTTGCTACTCGATCACAAAAATTGGCCATCTAAATTCATTCGTGAAAAGTGGCATATCCCAAAATATATTAACAGCTTATACTTATGCTAATACTGAAATAACATTAGTTGAAATGGAAGTTCTTTCTAACTGAAATCTGAAAAAAACGATGCAATTTAAATTTATGAACAAAGACGTGTTTACAACGAGATCAGTTACATGAGTTCGAAACTACGAGTTCCTTATCAGAAATTCACCATTCGCTTAAAATCGCTTTTCTGAACTACCTTCTTAAATAGTGACATTCAATAAAATTGATCCCATTTATCGTTTGTAATTCTATAGAACTTTCCTAAATTTAATAGAACATTTCAATGAAATGGTAATAGTTTCCGAATACTCGCGATTGATATTTGCAAGAGATTTGATTTGTTCGATTATTGAAATAATTATTGAAGTAGAGCTTTAATATTTGCGAGGTTGAAAATCAGTGTGTGAAAATTTTGTAAATATATACTTTGCAAGTATAATACAACACCTTATTTTCCGATCAAACGTCTCTTTAGCAGTTTCTACATTTTATTTTCATATTATCAAATTTTTGTAATCATGTACAAGTATTATTAAATGATAGGAAAATGTGTGTCAACCCCTTTTCAAGCTATTATATATCTATGAAGCGAATCTTGTGTATTGGATTTCGATTTATTAGTATCTATATATGAATATTGGATATTAAAATTGAACACATCACTAGTAATAAAACGCTTTTGTGGGATATAGCACAGTTTCGTTCGAATTAGATAAAACGATATCATTTTCACTGTTTTTCAACATTTTTTACAAATATTAATATTTCTATCAATTTTAATTTTGACTTATGTCACTTTTAAACCAACTATATAATATGTTCTTAACGGATCTAATATAATCGATAATATTGTCAATATCAGCAAATATTAAATGTTATTTAAGATAAAATAATAAAGAAAATAATAAATAGAATAAAAATTTTTATTTCAACAATTATATGGATAGAAGTTGATCTGACGTGCTGATAATTATTCGGATTTTTTGTTTATTCAGTCGATGGTAATCTGTGTGTCCAAACAACAGAAAGGCACTATATATCTTATGCTATTTAATCTGCGAGAGGCCATTCGTTTTTCTCCGTTCTTTATCATTAGTAGGTTGAACAGTTCTTATCAAGACTTCTCAATGTACAACAAATCCCACGACTTGTGTGTACACAAAATTCATGTTTTACATTATTTCCAGCGTTACCTTAAAGCTGTTATCAACTAATTACTAACAATTATTTAAATCGACTTGATTTGACAAAAACAATACACATTTCTCTTTCAAATTTGCTGTTTATTTAATAAATTATTAGTTTGAGATTCTATTATCACTGATTATTATCAGAATAAAAACTTTTAAGGTAAAAGTTGTGTCAATTAAGTTTGTTTAAATGAAATATTCTAATAATTGTTTATTACTAAACAAAATGGTTGCAAACGATTATTTAAATAATATGTCATTTTACTTGGCTATACATATAACTTCGCAATAATTATACGTCTAATTTATTTGAAAAACTATTAGAAGAAAGCTATCAATGACATACGAAGGTCTACTTTTCTACGATATGTCTCAATTTTTTCATAAGCATAATGGTACACCTAAAAGTGCAGTGGCATCTTTTAAGATAAAAATCTATAATTTTTATTCGATATCTACTTTGTATTAGATTTCTCTAAATATTAAGTATTCTGCGAAAAAAATATTGAAACACTTGTGTCTTAAAACGACTACTTACAAGGATTTAATTTTAATTTTGTACATATATAAGTACTTTTGCGGTACATACATTAAATTTGACGACATAATCCCTTTTACCCTATAAGGCGAGAAAGATTCGAGCAAGCTATCAAACTTGAACATGTTTGAACTCTGGAACCTTACTTTTGCTATTTTATGTTTATTATGGAGTCATTTAATACATACAATTTTGATTACACAATTTGCTTCATAAGTTAAAAAATTATAGACCTAAAATCTTAAGTATGCGGTTTTTTATGGGTTTCCTATACGTATTTTATGAAAAATATAATACACCTTGATAAAAGATAATTATTCTCTAAGTCGTTCTTTTTGAATATCTAAGTATTATTACCCCAATAGCTTTTTACGTAGAATCTTTCAAGTAATTGATATACACAGAAGTAAATATGCATCTCAGCTTAAAAATTTGAACTTTTCAAATGCACTACTGCGTTTGTAAAAGACGGTATTTCAGTTACTTGAATCACTCTATATAACATAAAATAAGTGATAAGTAAGTATGTATATGTATTTGTACATTAGATATGCTCTGTATATTCTACAAATCATAAGATAAAAAGTGCACTTGGAAATTATTACACTTGAACATCAAAGACGTCTTTTAATATTTCATTTCTAACATTGATTCACCTATGCTATCACGATATAATGTAAAGATTATACACGCATATTTCTTCTTCTGGTAATAAACAAAAATTATACAGATATTGTAAAGAATATCATCGATAGCAAAGAATGTATTTTGCCTAATAATATCTGTCTATTGAAGAATAACTTTTCCAAAAGCGTTTTTCTCGTTAGCATTCGCTTGTGATTTATTTATTCGCTTTTCTGATGGAACGAGTCTGTTGGTTGATAATGTGGCTGCATTATCAGAAGAGGAAAGAAAGGACTTCCTCCCAAGAGACGGTTGTACATATATGCGCAGAACCGAACTCGCGTGGTACATGTGCGTTTTTACTGTTTTTATGTAGTAAAAGGATACCAGCAAGAATGAAATGGAACCGATTATCCGCAGGATATTGTGGCCAAAAAAAACCGGCTTCGTTTTGAAATATTTGTTACTCATCTTTCTATCCGAATGTGACTTACGAAAGTATTTGAACATTTATTATTAGCACAGAAAATATTGGTAATTATTCGGAATAGGAGCGACTTCATCGAATGCAATGACATTGAAATATATTGTTAATATCAACATTTTAAACAACTTTTTCCTATACATATAATTGCCGCTCGGTTTTATTTTATAAATTATAAAGTAATTTATATTTAATACTATGTGTATCACTCAACAATTTATTTTATAAATTTTTGTTGCGTAAATGTAAGCAATTTTTCAACGCCGGCAGGTGTATTTGTTATATTTTTGACCAATTGAAGATCAGAATAGAGTGCAACATTCCATGTATGTAATAACTGATTCATCGGAAATTATTTCACGCTAGTGTTGCCACTAGAACGGATATCTACTACTCTGGCCCTTGTTAGCTTATAACCCATTGGTTTTTCTTTTTCATTTATACAATATTAAAAATAATTATCTCTCTTGTGAATGAGTTATGTTTAGATTTAGCTATATAAAAATGTGTACACTTACTGCTGAATCAAGATTAATCGTAACCTAAATTTAACTAGAGCCTCTTGTGGATACCTTGGAATCTTGATAAGCTTGTTCGCTTTGATAACCTATGTCTAAGTCATTGAAATTAGTAATGATGTTCCTGTTTCGAATAATTACGATTAACAAGGAATTCACTTGGATAATATTATTTTAGACAAATATTTTTCGGAAAATCCGAAAAGTGTCCGACTCTGGTTGTGAAATCAATGTATGTACAGGAAAACTTTGTCGGGAACAAACAGGTTCCTATAGGTAACCAGGTCGTGCATATAATTAAAAGTCCACTTAATTCTTTTCACTATCTATGGTTTTCCGTTCAGATAATATATATATATATATATATATATATATATATATATATATATATATATATATATATATATATATATATTATCTGATTTATGATCTGTATTATTTATATATTATCTGAATATATATATTATATCCTATTATATATATATATATATATATATATATATATATATATATATAATATATATATCTTAAGACTTTGAATATGAATTTGAGCATGTGTAGTTACGAATCGTGTAATTAATTCAACTTTATGGTTTATTAAGTTTGTAACAAAGATATAATATCGGGAAATGTATTTGGACAATTGATACGATATATTAATATGAAATTAATTAAATGCTTTATGAAGAATAGAATGATAAATGACATATGTACAATATAAGATTGAACTAATTTTAATACATTGAAATGATAAAGAAAAATGGAAATAATAGATGTATAGGAAAAAATCATTTGGCTAAATATTGTATATGAATTAAAATAAATGTAAATAAATAATAAATATTATAAATAATAAATGTAAATAATATGTTTATGAAATTGCAGTAACGTTCGATAGTAGTTTAGATAACAAAAACTCAGTTAGAGTTCAGTTAATCAAAGACTATGTAAGTAAAGCTTTGTTTATATAGAGTTTATATAAACGGAGTTATATTACTTATTTGCTTTTTCGATAAATTTAGGATGTAACGTACAAAATTTTTTATTTTTTTTATTAGCAAGATCAACAGAGGATGACATAACTATGATAATGGAAGCTGACGATCTTCTTATAAACGAAAATGACCCTTTAGAGATTAAGTGCACCGGCCTCGAAAGGATTTCTTTCATTTATCCTCAAGACTTAAGAAATGCGGTAAGTTTATAAAAAATAATTGATGTAATAGTACCACCTCTAGGAACAAACTTTCGAGTAAACGCAATAGCTTTAAACTATCGAAAGATATTGAACTGTCTGAGATGTGAAATGTTATAATTAGACCGCAAACTTTTATACATTTATGGAAAATTTGCAGGTGAAAAAATGCATTGAATATATATAACATGAAGAAATATATACAATATAAAAGATTCTATCCGATATCTTAGATTCTTCAACTACCATGTTATTTTTTTTTTTGTTTCTCCTGTTTCATAATTCTATCATTCTTTTTATTCTTTCCACTTTTGCACTTAGCTCGCCTTCTCATCTTCTTCTATCTTCCTTCTTATCCTTCTCTCCAAATCATCTAGCTTCTATCCAGTGATTTTATTATTATTGTGACCCTCTTTTTTCTCGATTTTAGTCTCTTGTTTTCGAATTGTTTAATTATATTTAACATCTGTTTTCTCTCATTTTCCAACGATCTTTTCATTTCCTTTCTTTCTCGTCGTCTGTTTCAAGTCTTTCAATTCTTGTTCCATTGAACAATTTTTTTACCTCATTCTTCCTCTCAAACCTTAAATGTCTTTGATCAAACCTGGTATGGACCTTAATATTTCTGCAATCTCTCTGTTTTTTTTAATTTCTTTCCCTGGTGCTTTTTTTATTCTTATTCTTATTCTTATCTTCTATATTTTCCACATTTTTCTTCGTTTATTTCCGTCTCTTCTTTTTGTCCTTTTTTCAGGTAGTACTTTTTTCTTCTCTTATACTTCACTTGGATTTTTTCCGATTTTATTTAAAAATTCATCTAACATGCCTGTTTCTGTAACATCTTTCCTTGCCTGTTTCTGTTGCTTTATCGATATTTGTAGGATACCTACGGTTTGATTTCCTAACTTCTATCTTTTTTGGAGACTGTCCCAATTCATTTCCTAATCTATACGTCATTACCAAGATTCGTTCTCTCAGAAAAGTTAGCTTTCCTACCTTCGCCTAGTTATCTTTTATTTTTTGTGAATTACACTTGTTCCTTTTTATCTACCTCTATTCTTTGCCTCTATTTCTACTCCCACTTCCATTAAAATTCGCTTTTATACATGTTCTTACATACTATTCACATCACACGCTCTTTAGCCATGTCCGATTATTTCTTTCGTATTTGCTTCACAATATTTAACCTACTACGATATTTAGCTTTCCCCTATGTGTTTTATATTTATATCATAACATTATACACCTGTCAAATTTTAATAAACTGTAAAAACTTTAATATTTTTAGTTAACTTAGAATCATTGTATTGATGTATATTTATATTGTTTTTGTAGGCATAAGCACATGCTAACTTCCTTTTCATGGCTGAAGAGCAACAAAATAAAGTTATCTATTTATCTATATTTATGATACACTGAATTTTCCGTATAATTTCATATTATACTATATTTCATGAATTAGAATCCTATATACAATACATATTGAATCTTACTAATTTTACCGTCTAATGGTGAATTTATTAAATTTCATTTTCATAATATAATAAAATTGTAACAATTTTTAAGAGAATCTACGTACTTACGTATATTTAATACATTACAATTTTATGTATATATTGAATTTTAATTATATATTGACTTCATTATATACAGGGTGGTTGGTAACTGGTGGTATAAGTGGAAAGGGGGTGATTCTACGCGAAAAAAGAAGTCGAAAATATAGAATAAAAATTTTTTTTTTAATTTTTTCTTTTTTTTTTAATTTTTTCATCGAGACAACGATCTACAGTGAGATCCGTTATAACGGACCGCACACGTACCGAGCGAAAATTCAAAGTCGATTTTCTCGAAAACAAAGCCTCAAACGAAAAATTATTATTCTATATTTTCGACTTCTTTTTTCGCGTAGAATCACTCTCTTTCCGCTTGTACCACCAGTTACCAACCACCCTGTATATATATACTTATAACAAGATTGTATGTTCTTATCTTCAGTTTATTAAATTCTATTTTTATGATAATATTAAAATTGTATTGGGATTTTCTATAGATTCTATGTTTATTACGTTAAAATTCTTTATTTTCAGAAATAGTATTACCATAATCACTAATGATGTTTAATCTAATAATAGATCGTCACTTCACCAGTGCATGCACAAGAACACATCGAGCACGGAATTTATATGTACATGTTCCAGCGACGTGAAACTGTTCATGGAGATACAGGGTTATATGGTTGCCCTGGAAATGTTTTACAAGTTACCTCACATCCTAACTTTAAAACATCTAAAAGCATGGTATATGTTTACGTTCAGTGTAAGTGGATTTTTAAATGTTTTTTACCTAAACTATCATCATAAACAAATAGTGGGTTGTTCGGAAAGTTCGTAGCGTCTTTTACGATTCATATACATGTAGAAAACACGTATAAAATTCTATGATATATGATTCTAAGGGTCCATAAGCGTTTAATTTATCCTTTGAAGATCCGTTTGAAACTTTATCAATATAATCGTAATAGTTGAATAAGAAATGTTAATAAAATCCCAATATTCTTTCCAATACATGTATATATATTTAAAATATATGATATATATATCTATACCAATAATAATTACTAATATCTTATTGTCTTATTGACTGTTGATGAAATTCCAAA
The DNA here is from genome assembly GCA_911387925.2 of Bombus hypnorum. Classification (NCBI taxonomy): domain Eukaryota; kingdom Metazoa; phylum Arthropoda; class Insecta; order Hymenoptera; family Apidae; genus Bombus; species Bombus hypnorum. The sequence continues at coordinate 6,675,048 of OU427027.1, forward strand.
ATGTTTTGTATAACGTACATAATATATCCAAAACAGATTTTTATAAATGTTAAAATATATTTGTAAACAACTGTATGTCTACTATTTTTACAATATTTGAACGACGCGACGATGAAATGATTACACGGTTCAGGATAATTTTAACCGATTTTAACTAAATCGGAATAAATTTGTAATTTATATGATTATAATATGTTAATTTAGTATTGACTGTTCCAGCGACTACAAATGTGTTCGTAGAAGCGAATACCTTTGCTTCACTACATGCAGCAGTCGGTGGGTCTGCCGTAATACCATGCAGACCAACGTCACCCAATTTCACAGTCCAAGTCTTCTTAAACGAGGCGGTAAGTTTATTTATATGCGCTTAATATTAATACCTTTCATTCAAATAGTAATAGTAAAAATATTAGACAAATATACCGGAGCGAATACTGTCATTTGTTTTTTGCAAAAAAATTAATCATATTATTCTACGAAGAACATTTAAATCTCCTGTTAATCAGATTTACTAGAATACAATACATTCAACTATACTTATATGGTACTTAAAATATTTATATGGAGTTAAAGTCAAAGACAGCAAAAAGTATTGGGGAGGTCTACTTTTATGTGTGATAAATACATATTTTTTCTAATGATAATTGGGAACATAAACAAACCTGTAAAAACTACGTAGATAAGTAAAACCGTTCATTCCAGTTTCTCCATTACTATTTAAAAGAACCGATCATTGTCGTCTTCGTATTTAGTCCTAAAGAGGTCATGTTTGTATGTCCTGGCCAGTCTTTGTGCACAACCGTACAAAGTCGCCATGTAAAACATTGTATACTGTACTCCGCTGATCCATAAACTGTCGTTTAATCTTTTGGCATTAACCATTAAAAAACCAAAAATCGATGAACAAAAAAGAAAAACTAGTAAAAGTATGTCTAGAAAAAATAATAACGAAAATAACATTTGGTTATATTATCACGAAAAATATAGTGTAAGCCACTTCAACGAATATTGTGTACATCGTATAAGATACGATGGATAGGCATGGGCATATGATAACTGCACTGTGGATCCGAAAAATTTGATGATTTTTAAAATTACCATTATTAGTTTAGATCCAGGGCAATTATTCGTATAATGTCATCATTTTAGCCAGTCCATGGATAAAAATCGGAAAAAGAGGAGATTCTGTTTTATCGTCAATTTGAGTACTATGTTTGAACTTTTGACCCCTATTTTTGTTACTTTTATGCTTATTATGAAGGCATTTAATACATACAATCTTGATTAAATAATTTATTTTATAAATTAGAAAGTTATCAACGGATTTTCCACACTTGAAATATTTATATGGTATTAAAACCAAGTGCAACAAATATAGTGAAAATGTTCAAAATGGTTTATTTTTATAATACATGTTATAGTGTTAGTTAAAAATTAAAACTTAATGGAATGTAGTTCCAAAATTACGCTTTAAATTATAAAATAAATAAATGAATAAAATTAAAATAAAACTTAATCATGAATAAAAATTTTAACAGAGATACGTAATTAGGAGATATTCAGATATGTAAATGGGTCGGGCAGAAATATCGGATTGATAAATTCGAATATTAATAATAATATAAAAATATAAAAATTCATTGTATCATTTATAATTGTTGTATTAAAATCGAATTCACTGTGCAGCCCCAGGAGCAAATAAATTTCAATCCGAGAATTGGTCTCACATTGACAAATATCACGTTAAAAGACAGTGGATACTTTAAATGCGTAATAGACCAAGCAGATGTGGTCCATGAAATCACATATTTCTTCTTAGTGCAGCGTAAGTATACTTCACAAAAAATGTTAATTTAATCCTCATCGTTTATATAAAGACACAAAAAATAACATCTAAAGCCTTAAATCTTATTCTACCTATTTATTGAGTAAGATATACTATTCTAGCATATAGAGAACGTTTGTAACTTTTATAACTGACAAAACTTTTATTTGTTGCAAATAATATGTTTAATAATCATAAAAATAACGATCTAAGGAAAATTGTATATTTTACGAATATTTGTGTCAGGGCAATATCGAACTATGTTTATATTTTAAATTCTCTTAATTGTATTAGGTCTTAAAATCAATTCTTTCGGCACAAGATAGATTAGTATGTTAAAAAATACGATTGTAAGAAAACGTATGTTACCTTCATATGATCTCTGCACCTGCATCTACAAGAAGAAACACGTCTAAAATTCTGTTCCTATCTGAATCATTTTTATACCGACTTTGGAAAAGAAGGAAGGTGTCTAGTTTCGACATGTATATATAAAAAAAATATATATATGTGTTGTTTTCTTTTTTCCTTTTTATGTATGTTCGTCAACTACTGCGAAATGTTTTAACCAATCCGAGGTGATTCTTTTTGCACGTTGTAGAATATGTTATCCGATTAGTCCTATTAAAAAATTTTTTTCGATTTGATCGTCTTAAACAATTTTTTTTTTTAACTAATATTTTTGCGTTTTTCCGAAACGGCTTAACCAATCAAGATGATTCTTTTTGCTTCTCGTAGGGCATGTTCTCCCACTAGTCCAGTTACAAAACTTTTTTGCGTTTGTTTTTCGTGAACTATTTTTTTTTTGCAAGTCCAATTTTTATGTATGCTCACCGATTACTCAGGATTGGATTGAGCTATCAGAATGAAACCGTTTGCATCTTCTAGGGGTAATTCACAAATCGGTCCTGTTTGCAAAATTTCTTCAATTTATTCATTGTTAACTATTGTTATTGCAAAGAATTTGTTGTTCATCAATTTCATTTACGTATGTTCAGTGATTTTTCTACAATTGTTAAATTGATATCGAGATGATTCCAAATCAGCAGCCTGGCCAAGCGCTTTGAAATTGCGTTTTTCAATATAAGCTTCAACTCGTATTTTCCGTACATATATATTTCCATTTCAAACATATATTTCCATTTCTAATTGTATAACATTAGAAATTGTAACAATTGAATCTTAAGTTAATGACAAGCTTGCTGTAGATATAATTTTATTAATTTCTACACCATTAATACATTGAGCGTAATTTATATCCGCACAGATACAAACAGTATATTTCGGTCACTACTGTATTTGATCATTTTATGGTATGACGCTTGGGTGGTTTATACATATATTTTTGCATATTACGTGCATTTTTACACTTTTAAATGTTTTACAAATACGTAAAAATCCGTATTCAACTCATAACAGTGCTATGGATATTCCAAACAATTTAACACATATAACTTATTTATAAAAAGTGTCTACTGCAGAGGCTTGCAATTAGTCTAGATCTTTATCGGCGATCAGCCCTTTATGAACTGCCCGTCACACCTGAATCGGATTCAGTGACCGTCATCGATACTTGAAACACAGAAGCAAAAGCCAGGGCTTCCAGAAAAGTTGTGGCAGCTTGATAAAGTCACACGTGTTGTTAATCATAGATTGATGAAATATATTTTCAGGTATTTCTTGCATGTCTCGTATGGTATATGATTTATACATAATTGTTGAATATGAGTAGATTCACATTTTCTGTTGTTTCGAAAAAAACGAATTTGACCCAATTTTTATATTATATTCATATAGTGTGTTAAAAAAATATTCATTGACGATATGAAATTAGAAAAGTAAATATAAAAATATACTTTACATAGAAAGAATTGATTTTAGGATGTACAATGGCAAGCATTATACAAAAGTCAACTTAATTTAGTTTATAATTATTACGTGAAATGAAGATCGGGAAGCTATATTTATAAAGTCTAATATTTACACTGCTTCAAAGTAAGATAAATACAAGATGACTCATTCCAAGTAATACACGCAACTGTTTCCTGAACTCTAAACTATACGTTATGCAAAAATATGTATTGAAGTAAAATGTACTTTATTTCGAGGGAGATGTTATTTAGGTGGATGTGCCTTCCAGATTTCAAGGTGATCTTTTTTTTTTAATGCACCTACTTGCATGTTTTTATTCAGATAAGTGCGTAGTTCATGCCATGACAAATTCATCGACCTATAATATGATGATGTAGAACACCAGGCCATTTATTGCCAGTCGAAATTTACCTTCGTTTAATGTCCAGAAATGTTCCTTATCTTTTGTATTCGAAATAATAAGCTTGGAGATGAATGCATTCATTTATTCTATCCCTAAAAGACAGTTGCACCCTCTCCAATATTGCAGAAGTAATTTGTTGATAGGTATCAATTCCAATATTATACGACTTTTCCATATTATCAGGGATAGCGGTCCCTTCACGATAAGCTTCTTTTATGAAACTTCAAAAGAAAAATTCTGCTGATATCAAATTCGGAGATCTTGATGGGAAGTGTGCCCTGCTCTCTCTTCGTATCCAACTACCGGGGAACATATTGTTCAATTAGCCATCGTAAATTGAATTGATGTTGAAACGAAGAACACGTATATAACGAAGTCACGATAATACTGATTCCTTCGAAGCAATTGTAACACAAGCTTTGGTAAACGAAATCTTGGAGACGTTTAATAAAGGAAAGTTTTGAACGGCAATAAATGATCCTGAATGACCTTCGAACACCGACATAGTTAATTCGAGTCGATGAATTCGTCATGGAATGGGGTAGACGCCTATCTGGGTTTTAATTACATTATGTTTTTATTTATGTTTTTACACACAATTTCATCCAAAAAAACATATTTCACCTTAAAATTTGGAAGGCATATTCACCTAGATAAGATTTGTGACCATCACGAGACGTCTGATCACCTGGGAAATAAAGTAAGTTTTACTTGAAACATTCTTTTGTATAACGAATAATTTAGAATTTAGGAGATAATTGCGCGTATCGCTTTAAATGGGTCATTCTATATATTTTTAGAGCCTACATTATAGAGAAAAGCAAGAATTTATCGCAAACAGTCTGTTGAATTTATGATTAAATTTTGAAGCACGACACTATATATTAATTTTAATACTTTTAATTTAAATTATATTTTCTATATTAAATTAATTGAAAAATTCGCATTGATTTTAGTTAAGCCAGAATTGCTTGCTCCAGTAATTATAGAAGACACTTTGCGTCACGTAACACGAGGACAAACTCTACATGTAAATTGCACGACAACTGTTGCAGCAGACTTGACTTATGGTTTAATTTGGAATACACCACAAGCGGTTCGGAAACAATTTATTTATCTTTATCCAAATTATACAGGCCGTTTTGTAACTGGTATACAACTAAAAAAAATGTGTTTCTACGTGAAAAAATACGTCGAAAATATAAAACAAAATTTTTTCATACTTTGTTTTTCAGAAAATTGACTTCAAAAGTTGTTGAAAACATTTTCTATTCTATTCAATGCTCCATTTTATTCCCCGTATTGACAAAAATTTATATGAACACTCTGTAATATTCTCAGCGTGCAGTGTTTTGTTGATTTATTTTATCAAACAATATTTTTTTTTGACATTGCATGATATTTGGAATTTACAAATATATGATTAATTTCATGTGACCCCATAAATTACGGATAGATCGAAATGTAATAATTTTACACCTTGTAATCATCATAAAATTGATTTATAGAAACCAATATGCAATATTAGAACTGGTGTTTGTAATTGACAAAATTTACAGAATTAGTTTGATAAACTGTTTATCTTGATTATCTATTTAATTTCTTAACTAGAAGTCAGGGTAAGAAGACTGCTAAAATGATAGAAAAAATTATGATATTAACACAATCAGTGATATTTGACTACATTCATATTATTTTACAAATAGAAAAAGAATTTTATTTTTAAATATAACATTTTTTATATAAAATATAAAAAGCTATTCTATTTAGTTATATACTTTCTATTACACGATACAATAAACCCAAATATATGTAGAAATATTAATCAATTCAACAATTCATTATTCATTCAATAATTAAGAAAAAAATTTAATAAGAGCATATCGAAAACATCTTCCAAGTGAATTTTCACACAAACAATGCCTTGTATGAAAATATTGTATTCCATATTTTTGACTAATTTTTTTACAACTAGATTCACCCTTCCGTAGTGTTTTATTGTGAATCATAAAACTTCCTGTATAATTTTAATTGTCATAGAAAATAAATTTCATGTATAATTTTAGAGCAGCAGGATAAATACTACTAGTTATACTAAAAAGTCTGGTCCAGTTGCACACACAACCACCGAATTGATCATAAAAGATGTTAGGGATGAGGACGAAGGGTGGTATGAATGCATTATCAAATCCTTTTATGACTTTAACAAAACGAGAAAGTACATCAAGGTTCATGGTAAGTTTTACTTTAAATAATTCTCCAATTATAAGGTTTTGTATAAAATATTGTTTTGTATATAATATTGTCTTTCCTTGAAATAAGTTATTATTTTTTAACGTTTGCAGTATTCTTCTACTTTTTAAATATAGTATTCAAGTCAAGTTCGTCATTAATTGAATTTTAATTTTTATTTTTATTTCTATATTTAATTTAATTTAATTACAATTATGCAATTAAGTATAATGCGAAAACCACAGTGGAAGATATAATAAGTCAAATTTTATGCTTTTTGTAGAAAAGCAATTTTTAAAAATTCGATATATTTTGTATCAATTTTTTTGTTTGGAATGTCTCCTTATTTGATTTTCCGATTATATATGTGCTTTTGCTGGCCTTGCGAATATTTTGTTTATGTTATTCAATTACACCGTCCAACAAATTTCAAATTCTTTTCATCGTTCCTATTGCTATTAAGTATTTTTACTTTTCATGGTATTTTTACCACACTGATTATAAATCATTTCCCCATTGCGTCTAGATTTTGAGAAATTTGATTTTCAACTAAATTCATACTTTTTAAATTTGAACAGATTTTCTCAGGCATAACTATAAAAGATATTCCATTCATGCTTGTGTCGGAAGATTCTGTAATCTTTTCCGAATAGTTTTCGGTACATCATGAATGTTTAAATGATCATTAAAGATGGAGAGACACCAATTTTTATGGATACTTTTCAATTTAACTCAAAAAGTAAGAGCTTGATGTTCCATCTAGCGCGATGCAGGTGAGACTTTGAGCTTTGGCTTTGATTTTGCGTATTATTGTCGACATTTCGCATCCGCGGAGCTATTTAGCTTTCTGGTTGGATGCATGTATCCTTGGACGTTTCTTCAAGGTAAAAGTTTGCTCTATCGTGGTTCGATTTTACGCTAGATTCTTACTTTTTAAGATAAATTGAAAAATATCCCAAAAAATCGACGTCTCCCCACATTTAAGACTGTTTAAACATATTCAAACATTTATAATGTATTAAAAACTGATATCTGAGTACTTAGGAAAGAATTTTTAGGATAGGAAATCTACAGAATTTTTCGACACAAACTGAAGTAAAATATCTTTTATAGTTACGGCACAAAATTTGTTTAAATTTGAAAAATACGAATTCTTTTCAGAATCAAATTTCTGAAAAATTAGACGGGCTGGGGAAAAACTACTTGCAGATTCGTAATAATCGGTAGTGGGCTGTTGAACAATGTTATTAATCACACTTTAGATTGCTTGGAATGCGAGATAAAATTATTTTTGATTTCTTCTTAAATTTACTAAATATCAAAAGTTTTAATAAATGTAGCTGAAAGAATTCAATATACAGATATGTGTAGCATAGTGGATTCATTCTCGTATACGATTCATGATACAAAAGATAAATGAAATTTGAATACAACCTTTTACTTTTAATTACCAAATATATATCTTATGTAGCGTTTAGCTTTTGTACCAAAAACTATTCCGGATATTCATTTTTAGATCCGGAAAACAAGTTTATCAACCTAACAGCGCAGGATGCGAACAGACATTATCAACGTCGAGAAGGTGATAGTGTACAATGGGTGGTACACGTGCATGCCTATCCAGAACCTACTCTTAAATGGTAACAAGTTTTAGCTTAATGGATCACTATTGCTAACATCCAAATATATGTCTTCCAAATAGCAATGTTCAAATAGAAAAAATGAAATATGAAAAATATTTTTTTGACGTTATGTGTGTATAGATATATATGCATGCATGCATGCGTGCGCGCGCGCGTGTGTGTGTATTTACATATATAATTATTTACACAAATAGCTTTTATACAAATTGTAGTTAGCAAGCTGCAACTATTTTCTTAATTAAGGAAATAACATCTAATTAGTACATATAACTAGTATTCTATTATATTAGATGCATTCTATGCATTTTTGTATCTTTAAAACTCCCATAAATGCACAAAAATCCACGATTTAATAATAATGAGACTAATTTTGTATAGAACCAAACTTTATTTAAAAGGATATTTAACGTTGTCTTTGGAAAGACATTAATGATTTCAACACTAGAATTAAATGGCACGTATTATAGAACTACAAAAGATTAAAGTATTAAATTTGTATAAAAGAAATTAAACCGCAAGGAATAGAAAAGTTTATAATGCAGTAAAAATGTACTTTTGCAATTTATGAAATTTATGAAAGTCACCTTGGTCGTGTTAACCACTTTCATAGTTTTTAGTCCTATTGATAACCATGACTCGCCTGAATTTCTTATAATACTTTGCGGAATAACATATCGTCATTTTTCCCTCTATTCAATATTTATTTGATGTTTGTTGTTCATTTGTCATAGTGCTAACAATCACTAAACAAAATTATATTCCAATTCCTTTCAATCATCTCAATAAATGCTAGACATAATATCTGAGGTAATTATCGTACTATAAAAATTAATTTCGACAAAATATCCTTAACATTAACCTTATATATATTAAAAATTAGTATAATTAATAAGTATGTTACTATAGATAATAATTTTTTAGAAACGTCATTTTCACAGGCTTGGACAATTATTCAATAATTGTATTAATAGAATGAATATTAATGTGCTCAATATTATTTAAATTTTTTAGTATAATTTGTACATTTCCCAGGTTAAATACAAAAGGAGAAGAGATCATAGGCGCTTCGCATGACTCAGATAGACCGAAGTACGTAATAAAATTGACACCTAACCATACAATTCTGAAGATTAACCATTTAAATATCGAAGATATGGGAGAATATTCTCTTCAAGCTGTCAACCAAGATAAATTCGAAATGCTGAATTTTACGCTCGACGTAATAGGTATGTCAACCCAAAGGATAAGCACATTTTACGAGTGGTAAAGAAATGATGTAGTAATAATTAAGAGAAATACTCTTCAATCACAATATCAGGTTCAATTATGTCATATACTTATAATTTTTGTTTCATAGAGTTCGAATATTAATCGTACGATTGATGACCCGTCCAGCTTACTTGACAAGTACATATTCGATTTTCACAAGCTAGTTCGAAACGAATACTTGCAAATTTTGAAAAACTACTTATAACGAATTCAATATTCGAACGATTCGAACTTTTCTTTCTTCCGAAATATTTATAGAGGGCTCAAATATAATCGGCGACCCTTATTATTCAATTTTATATTTTTTTAAACTACAGTTCTACATAATCTATTTCTCTACATAACCAGCCCCTACATTTATGCATTTATCATATCTATTCACGAGCTTTAAAATCCCGTTGTTGCAATCCTCCATTGCCACTCTATTTAGCTACCAATAATTGAATGTGAACTTCAATTCTTCATCGTCTTTAAAATGTCTGCCATTCAGAAATTCTTTAAGCTTAAGAGAGTGATGAAAACCTCCCATCAAGAACTGCTGAACAAAGCTCGGTCCTTACTTACTGAATTACTTTTGTAATATTAATAAACCAAAAAGATAGAAATTACAAGTGGTAGATTTCATTTTTACGATTTTGTAATTTTTAATTAAATAAGAGAATCTACAATTTGTATAATTTCCTTATGTAAAATATCATTTGTTTTATTACTAAACTTGTTACTATACTATGGAAAAGTTATTTTTTTTATTCGATGAGCATTTTCAATCTTTAAACAGTTTAAACCGAATAAGTGTACAATTTTTGTTTAGCAAGATCTGCAAAAGAAATTAACCCTCTATATTGATATCTTTTCAGTGAAACCAGTGCCAATGTTGAAGGTAGAGCCTTATTATGCTCCTAATCAGACGGTAGAAATTTCCTGTGATGTGGCAACCTATCCAGCACCAAACATTACGTGGAGTTACATGAGATGTCCTTATTATCCTTCTTATGAAGACGCGAGCACCATAGAATTACAAGTACGTAATAACTTCTTTAAACTGATGTACTATCCTAAGAATTTAGACAAAATCGAATGTTTCTTTTTTATTTACTTAGTTATGCCTTAGTTCATGCTTAAAAGTATAGACAGAATAAATCTATGCAAAAAATCGTTAGATTCTAGTTATAAAACAAGTGCAATGGGATTTTGCAACCGAATCGATGTATTTGTTGAGCACAGTTATTTTCTTTAAATTGTAGGAATTCTTTCTGCGTTGTCGATTTGTCAGTTTCTGTAATATATTTATTATTGTAACATATTTTCTCAATAACTTATCTTGTTTGATAAACTTGCTTTTACTCAACTTTTACACATTATTTCACCGTTTGATTTAATAAATTAAATAGACTTTATATGCAAAAGTAACGATCTGTGACACCCTTTTAGAAAAATAAATAACTGAATAATTAAACAAATCGAACGAGCCAAATAGTAATAATAATAAAACGCACTTATTACACAATTTAATAGAATTACTTTGAGTAGTAATTAATTCTTCGTCGTGAGAGTTTAAAACAAGGGTTCTCTTAATTTCGTATAGAATAAAACGGAAAGCGGAATGAATACCAGGTTTCGCTCAACTGTGAGGGTGACTATTGAAATGAGCGGCCATCTTACTTGCACCGCGTGTAACCTTATTGGATGCGAGTCTCAAGTTGAATCTATATTGGTTTCCGGTATGTAATCTTTGCTCAAATGATAATTCTAATTGAGTTGTAATTTTATTTATGGGATCATTAAATTTATGTCCATGATATTTGATCTGCTTACTATAATTTATTCTAATAATTCTCACGTCTGCTAAATTTTGTTAATTGTTACCTGTGTTAGTATAAAACAACCAATACAATACAATACAATACATAAAATATTTATTTTTCCTTCATTTTATTACAAATTACAGTAATTATAATATAATAGTAATAGTAATTACATTATAACATATATCTGTACCTAACTTGTATCTAACATATGCTATACCCAACTTTGTAATAAAAAGTTAAACGATGTAATAGCCAGACTGAGAACTTTTATATACATTAAATATACAATAAATGCATGACATTTATGCGCATAAAATATGCAACATATGTTTGATATAAATTTAACATATCGAATATTATTTACGATGCAATATTTAATATGTATAGTTTATTTTATAGCTAATCACAAGCACTTTGCTCAAATTTGCATTTATTGACTAGTCATTCATTTGTATGTAAAATGTAACGCTCATCTATGTTACAAATATTAGTTTATAACAGAATTTAAGAAATTTTTTTGTACGTTTGCTTTTTGTTCACCATACAATTCAGAATAGCGAACGCAATAATTTAATTAAATCGAACTATACTATTTCGAAACGCAATGGTCTATTTTTGACATTAACTATATATTGCTGCTATTAACAGCACTTAACACAATCATGATAAATTAGATTAACTTGATGAAATAAATGTGACACGCAATATGCAGTATATCTCTGTATATGTTTTTAAATATAAATATGTATTGCACAAAGGATGAAAAATAAAAAATATATTTTTATAATCTTCTATTAACACAATAAATTTCTATTTATATTTCTTTTCTCTACTTGGATTTTATAAAAGTATGTATTTGCATGAACATCCGCGGTCTAATTATAATTGATTTATCAAAAATCCTGGATACTATCACGTTAAATACTGTGTATTATTCGAACTTGTCCTTCCTGTTTTCATAATTTTATTTCTATTTAACTTATTTTTTCAATTTTGTATCTAAAATTCTATTTTAAAACCATAGATGGAAGGGGTGGTTTCGGCATAATAAATCCGGCAGATCCAGTGGTTGAAGGTGACGATCTAGAACTGATTTGTGCCGCTTCTATTTACAATTACACGGATAATTTCGAATGGAAATACTCGGATGACATTCCTATCGAGCCAAATATTAAGTATCTTTGATTTTAATCGTACTTTAACAAAAAGAGCGTTCTTTGGATATTTGTTCATTAACCAATCGCTTTTTAAATGTTTAGCCAGGACAACGATCAGACGAGCCAAAACTCGATTTACTTATCGTTCCATTTTGAAGATAAATAATGTGACAAAAGATGACTCAATGATGTACACATGTCGTAATAAAGAGGAAATGACTTACATTCTTCAAGTGCACGGTAAATATTTTATATTATAATGAAAAGGATATACCATCTATAAGTATTTAGATACTTTATACATACAATGTGATCAGAACCATTATATTTTTATTGCTATTTTATATTTTATTATGTCATTATTTTATATTTTATTTTCAAAGTTATAGTACAATAGAAAAAACGTTTTCCTGTTGATCATTCTGTATTTCTTGACATAATTGGGTCAAATAATTATAATCTGTAAAAAAGTAGAACTAATTGTAAGTGACACAGGATATTGTTAAAACTAGAAATATGTGTATCACATATGTGTATCATTCTAAGATTCTAATATTAAATGAATATAGCTTGTACCGTAAGGTCACATAACACTGAATCTAAGTGTTTTTGTAAGATCAATTGTTTAATTTCGATTTTTGCTCTCTTACTTATGTTGGTTAAAATTGACCATTGTTTTATCGATATTTATCAGTTATATATGATTTCCCCAAGTAAGGATCAAAAGCCGAAATTATATTACAGAATTTTATTCCAAGTATATTTTATATGCACTGAATTACGAAAGTACACTTCGAACATTTACCACAAGAAACTTCTATATTTATAATATATATTTATAAAACATTCTGAAATTTTGTATTACCACCGTAATCAGACTGTGGGGCACGACTGTCGTGATTATATTAATAAAAACTCTAAAAATATATATGAAAATTACAAGATATATTTCACAGAAACCTCAAAAATATTGAAACAGCATTCAGTGAGATCATTTTTAACATTTCTTACTTACTTACTTTCTTCTTGTAATATTGTAATGTATTTTGTAAGTTCTACATAAAATATCAGATTCGTTTCAAATTGTATCAATATGATAATAGAGTCTTATAATAGTTCTAATGAAGTTCCTAAATATTTTAAGTAATACACATAAATGTTCATATTCATGTTGTCATATTATATTATATTCATATTTATATTCATAAAAGGTGTCTTCAAATACTATTGTGAGCCTGTTTATTTATAATAACGCAAAAGTGTTCAAATAGTTTTGAACAGTAGTGTACATATTAGTAATGAGTTGAAGTGTGTTGCATATAGACTTGAACATTGGTCAGTCAGATTCAAATCCTCCACAAGTATAAAACAGGTAGTAGTACTTTCAAATATACTAAATGCAACAGATTCGACCTCTCTAGGAATATTTTGGCTATTACCCAAATCAGAAAAGTAAACTCAAGTAGAATCGAACACTGCTGGAATAGATTCGAAGCTTTACGGGCACTTTATACTAATTCTCCATTCACTTAAAATCATTTTTTTATGGTTATAAGTGCAACCGTTCAAATCAAATTTATAGGAATCCTGTTGATTGTTTATAATCCTATAGAATTTTCTTTAATTTATTAGAAGAATCAATGAAATAACAATGCCTCTATAATATTCTATAATAGAATATTGAAGTAGTTGTACATTGATTTTCGAAACTTCCGAATACTTGTTTCGAGGTTCGAAATCAGCTAAGAAGGATCGAATACGAAACATTATATCCAAGTAGTATTCGATCAATATGAAGCGAATCTTGGATATTTGATTTGATTCGTGTTCATAAGTATATTGAATTTGATTTCATCACTAGTATATACATATAGAGGATCCCAAAATATTTGAACACCTACAGGCAATTTTTCTCGACATAGTATACGGTATGTTATATAAAGGACTTTAGCGTTAGAGAGTTCGGTTTTTTCGGGTCAAGTAAATATGTAAATGAATCTTTCGAATGCTAATACTTGAATGATTAGATATTTTATTTAAGGTTTTTTTCTCTTTCTTTTTATAGACGCAGTATCACCTTACATAATAGAAACTAATTTAAATGAAACTGGAATTATAGTCGATGTTAGCATCCAAGGTCACAACGAATTAGTACTGCAATGTTTTGTAGGTGGAATGCCTAAACCATTAGTCACTTGGTATAGAGTAAGTGGCTGATAACTTGTTACTAAAAATTATTGAATAAAAAAAGTTTTCATACTCAGAAAGGTTTACTAATCAATATACTGTCCTATATCGTGTTAGATGGATTTGTTACAAGTATTATTACACTGAAGCATAGTGTGACGTTTCAACCTCGTGAATTTTAATGTTACTTTTCCAAATATTTTTTTTGATACAATTCTTATAATTATTATATTATTATACTTTCTATAATGTACTTTATACATAATATACATTATTACACAATATAATTTTTATTATATATATAATAATACAATATATTATTTAATAAGTATTATATATTCTTTATAGGACGATGTACCATTAAAAATGGGCGAGCAATTCATGTGCATCCGTGACCACCAAGAGTTGCATATTAATTATCTTCAGGATAATGACAGTGGGGTGTACGCGTGTAAAGCAAAGAGTCGATTGGGATTAGTCCAGTCCTCCATAACAATAACAGTGAAAGGTAATTTATTATAACATAAAAAATGTTCGATCTTTTTTAATGATAGGTTCCAAGGTGTAAAGTCAGATGTGATTTGATTCAACTAAGCCTCAACATCCTAACATTCTTGTTTGATGTTGGACTCTGCATAGAATAATCATGTTGTACGAGATGCTAATAATTTTCTGGAAAACGAGAATTTTCAACTTACTGTTACGTATAGTATAATCTACTGCTAACTGACCGCTTCTGTCTAATCAAAAATTAGCTAAATGCACTATATTTTACAAATTTTTAAGCTCGATCTTTTTATAAAATGGAGCTTTCAAAGCAATTTCGTTATTATCATTTTATTTCATGTCATAGAATCAGCCTGACTTTTACCTACCACGAATTTACGCCCATGGTGTACACCTATAGTCCATATATAATAAATTTAATATAACATAGGAATAAGAAAATATGATATACTTTAGGTTTAGCAAGAAAAAGTATTAAAAATGGAAGAATGACTGAAATCCTATATGGGTTTATTGTGTTTGCGAAAAGATAGTATATATGAATTAATACACTAAACAACAAAATAAGTTGAAAGAATATACTTTATTCTTTTTATTACTTATGCATACATGGTATCGAATTATAATAATTATAACTGAAAATATTAGTTTTCAGTAGTAACTAGTTTAGTATCAATTAGTTGTACAGCTTTCGTATTGTTTGATGAATATGAGTTATATCGTCGTAGAATCCTATGATCCTTAAGCTGTGAATATACAGAATACATTTCGCTATTTGTTGTAGCACTAACAATAAGATAAATGGTTTGTCTTAAAATAGACGTAGATCGTTCGAAAACTGATCATAAGCAAATTCGGTGACGTACAAGGTAAATTGTTTACAAGGTAAGGTCACAACAGTGGAATTGTCGATTTTAATTAAACTTTTTCTGGTGATCAAGTAAGTCAACCAATATCCGGTTATTTTTGACAATATGTATTATTTATAAAGATATTTAACGTTTAATTTTCTGATGTTCAAATATACGTAATTATTTAGTGCTACTATAACAGCTGTGGTATATTATAGACTTTTTTGTTAATTGATGTGGGTTTGGGGTTGGTAATTAATCGATTCACACAGATTCGATTTACTCCGTATATTTCTCCTCCTCGTACAACACGTCTTAACACACAGAATACACTCGGCTAATTAACACGTGGTCGACTTCTAAGACAAAAGAGCGTCGTTAGAAGTCGTAACAACTTAGCTTGTAGTAACTAGCGATCATACCAACCTAACATTTCTCAGCATTTTTTAATTAGAGAATTCAATTATCTAAAGATAATAATAGATACTATTAACAGGTAATTATTCGGAATTGGGACATATATTGTCAAAGTCAGCATAGAATGTATAACCACCGTTCGGCTCTAGTGTTCAAGTTATAAAACAACTTATGTTTAATGTTATATGTACAGGGTATTTAAAAGTTATATGTCATTGATAATATGGCTTTGACAGATGCTTTCCAGTCGGTGGAGATCTGTTAAAGAAGATCCCGGAAAATTGACCTTGACTTTGCTTCGTGTAGTATTCGTCACATCCATTTTTAATCAATAGAAAATCTGAATAAAACGCAACATTCCATATATCAATCTATTCATCGAAAATTATTTCACACTAGCATAGACTACTACTGTACCTTAATTTATAATTTGTTGATTTTTACTTTTTATTTATACAACAATATATGAGAATAATGATCCACTCACTAATGTTTTTCTCTCCCTCTTTCATCAGAAAGTTTAACAGATCTAATATGAGGTAAATACAAAGGAATAATCAAAATATTCATTTATTATCAAGAAAATTCTTACCAGATAAAATTTGTATTAGTTGGAAAAGAATATCTGGTAGGCAGAAATTTTGGAAAGTAGTTCACGTTCATGGCAGAAATAATCTCATGAGAATCTGTCAAGTTTCATTACTTGAATGTTTGGCGATAACAGAATCGAAAAATCGTGAAATATTAATTTAAGTTTGCCAGGGCCATCGGCCAAATACTGTCTTTCAACTAATATTTAGTTTATTCTCTATTTTTTACTAGACAATAAATGAAAGTCATCATTACTTTCCTTGTAGTTATATCAGACTAATTTAACATGTTACATCTGCAAAACTTTAACTTTTATAGTTAGCTTAGTATTACTGAGTTTGCTTGCAAATTTATTCCATGAGGTAGTATAGAATTTATTTATTCGGAAATATTAGAAATTAGGGTTTCCAATGTTTTCTGTTCTAAATGATGTTTATTAATAGATGGATCTATTTACAATGGATTAAATAAGAAACGATGGTTATTTAACATGAATTAAGTACAGTAATGTGCTATAACTAAGACAACTAAATAGATAATTCACAACTCACAACTAATAGTTTACAACTCATAGCAACTTGACAACTCAACTCTCAATTTCTCACAACTCGACTCTTAGTTAACGACTGCCGATTTCGTCTTTCTTCCTTAAGCATCTCTTTGTCTTTTCTCATACCACGTACGTGTTCCGTAACCGTCCGCGATCACGAACACGTACGCTTTTGTTACGTCGAAGACACAAGAAATCACGAAACCGATAGACCCCCGGTAATCTCCTCGCGTCGCAGTTCGAACGTTTCACGAATAAGGTAAGGAAATTGAACTTCGTATAAGATGATGGAAATTTTATTGTATAAATCCAACAGAGTCACGGTTCAAAGTGTTATAACAGAATAATGTGTTGAGCGCTAATTTAGGAGGGTTTTTATATGGAGGTTTTAGTCCCTTTGGAGAGGTTATCGTCGGATGTATATCAGAGGCGGCTATTCAGTTGCTGTTTTGTTATTATTTCGATAACTGTGGCAGCAGGATGTTTTGTTTACTTTATTACTGTTTCTGAGCGGGTGGCCTTTCTTGAGCGTGTGACACTTTCTTCCGCGGAACTATTCAACTGAAGGATTGACGACACATTGAAGTTTGCCGACCCTTTGGGCCTGTCGGCACTTAGGCTTTCTTGCAACATCGTTTATAGTTCATTAGATTCAGCTAGAATCAAGCAGACGATAATCACTTATTATACATGATATAGTACCACGCCAGAATAATTTACTTATAATTCTCAATGAGAATTGATTGTAAAATTCTTCAAAAAAAAAAGAAAAAATTGTTTATAGTTGATCCGATATTTCTTAGGCAATCTGTCCACGATACTGCAGTAGTATATATGTATGTATATATGTATATATGTATTGTATATAACAATTTCCAAATAGTAGCAACTTGAAATCTTACATTAACACTAGAACTAACAGAGTGGTTAAAACAATCAATTCAGAATTTTTCATAAAAATTTTGTAGATATTTTGTGAAATGTATAGATAAAAATTTATCTCTACTAATCTCGGGTAATTCTCATATTTATAAAACGGCAAAAGAAATATACTTTTGTCATAATTGGAAATACCTATCAGATAATCGCAAATATTTCAGATAATTGTGTTGTTTCTTCCATCTTCTTGCCCATGAAAAAATACCAAAATTATTAATGACTCTATCTTCTAAAAATTATAGGGAAAGAACTTCCTATGGGGTTGATCATGCTTATCGTTGTTTTATTGATCACAGTGGTGACTCTGTTAGCCTACTTCACAATCAAAATTCGTCGTGAAAAGGTAAGTCTATATTATTGAATATTAATTAGTAGTCTGCGAATGCTTATGAAATTGTAAGAAATTTGAATGTGAAAAATGCGCAGAATGCACGTAATATGGATTAATAAACAGAATGCTCGAGGTAAAGTAATTATAATATCTAAAAGGTGGGACAAATGTCTATCTAAGTTACATTTCTTTAATCACGTTCCTAAAAATATAAATTTGTATATAGATCAAGTAGTCTATTAATGTTCTAAATTATCCTGATGTTATGAAATACAATAGAATCTTGAATATCGAATCGATTAGAATTAGTCATGCCACAAATTGTTCGAATTATCGAATAATTTTCTTTTTATATAAGTGAAAATCATTTATTTTCTTTCAACTATTTTACAAATATTAATATAATATCTTCGAATAAAACTTTAACAATTTCTCTCACTTCTTATTTTTGTTTTCCAATGTTTCTTACAAAGAACTATACTCAAATTTTTCATTAATCGATTTTCCGAAATATAACCAATTGTTGCCTTAATATGTATATCAATAACTATTATTATATCATTTCCTACATTTCCATATTTTTAGACCATGAGAAAGGAATTAATGGAATCAGGATTGATGCATTTCGAAGAAGGAGCAGTAGAATGTTTAAATCCAGAGTTAACAGTAGACGATCAAGCAGAATTGCTTCCTTACGACAAGAAATGGGAATTTCCTCGGGAAAAATTGAAATTAGGTGAGGAATCTTGACATATATATAATTAACTTAAACATATATTGCGTCTCATAAATGTCTAAAAGTTTTTAATTTTTATGTGTTGTCTAATATATTTTTGTGCTGAGAAACAATTTACCCCCCCCCCCCCCCCCCCCCCAAAATGTATTTACTAGAAAAGAAAGCGACAGGAAACTAGTTTATCTTTGATTCATAATTCATTTACTTTAGTTGTAAGAACGTCATTGACTTTTTATGAGAAAATTTTCAAGTTACTACTTCCCTATAGCAAAAAAATTCGAGTGCAAAGATTTAAAAGAGTGCCACGAACTAAAGACGGATTAAAAATACGCAGATATGTGAACACATTAAAAGTGCCGTTCCGTTCTGTGGAGATTTCCCGCATTCTCGAATCATTTTAGAGAGTAATCGTTTTGTAAGAGTTCGGAGTTGTATACTACGGGAGATACCTATCTACACATATATAACATTTATGCACATATAAAATAGATAAAAGATATAAAATAGGTATAGTAGCAAATTTAATACATTAAATATCATTTACCGTGTAATATTTAACAATGCTTGTGCAATTATTCTGGTACATACAGTTTGTGTTATAATAAATTACAAACACTCTGTCCAAATTTGCACACTTTAACCAATGATATTTGTATACAAAATATAGTTCGTTTATCGTTTCAAATATTCATTTTTTATAAAATTTAAGAAAATTTCCCACACATTTACTTCTTGTTCATCATATGATTAACATTACAAATAATGATGCGATGAATCACACCGATTTATCCGAATTGGAAATACAAACTACTACGTCTTACGTTTAATCACTATTGCAAATATGCAAATACACTATTTAGCGTGGTTTACAGTTGATGTCGATTACATATTATTATTGTTAGCACTTTACGCATTTCCGATAAATTAAATTAATATGATGAAATGAATATATTGCATAAGTAAATGCTACGTAATATATTTTTGCATACGCTTTTAAACATAAATATGCGAAACATACGCATTATTCATAGAATACAATATGAAAAACACATTTTTATAATCTTCTAATCATACAATACATTTTTATCGAGGTTCCATTTCCCTACTTACATTCTATAAAAATATATATTTACATTCTTACATTAATTACAGTACAATAACTACATTGAAATCTATATATATATGTAATATATAATATATAATATATATGTCGGAGATGAAAGAACACCGGAGCCTCTGGATAATCCCGCAACATTGTAATCTAAAGTCTACTATAGCTGTAATTAAACAATTGTAGTTGTTTAATCCGATTGTAATTGTCCGAGATTTGTGATAATGAGCTTGGGCTCGAGGCGACAGTCAGTCGCCAACGTACCGGCGGTCAAGGGATGAACGCTTTGTCTAACAAAGGCATGGAGTAATTCTATAGCTCTCCTTAAAAAGGAAATAGTTGTAACACTCGACAGTAAACATTCCAACGGTCTCTGTCCCGTAGCTCGCCACACGCAGACCCTATTCTTCGAGTAAGATGATTGCCAGATGTCGATGCATCTCCGCAGTACATGTTCAGCTAGCCTGAGGGTCCGTTATAAATCTTAAGATTTAGCTAACCAAAGTCTTTCAAACAGACAAACAGTCTTTGTCCCAACTACGGGAAGATAGGGGAGACATTTTTCAACGAGCCGTGTCTCCCACTAGCAACTTTCCCTCGAGGGCGGCTAGCATCTTTTTCTAACCACCGATATGGAAATTGACCAATTAGCAGCAACGCCAATTTCCCTTACTTTCTGATCGAAGGCTTTTCTCGACGAATCCGATGATCTCGTGTCCTTAGACACACCCCATTATAGTTTTCCTCTGTGGCATCATCGGGACGGGAAAGTCATTCTCTCTCGTGATCCCGTCGACTAAAGAATAACGTCTTTACGATCAGCAATTATTTTCACGTTTTACCAACAAAGAGTCAGACTTAGATTTTGTGAGAACGTCCATCTATCATCCCGTTGACCACGGATTCGTTATCGAACTTGAGACCATTGTCACTAGTGTCGCGACTGCCTAATTGCCGTGGTTGATTGTCAAATCTGTGTTATCCATACTTGTGTTAATAAATCGTACCTTTGTTATACCGCAACGATGGCTAATTTCAATGAAGATTCATCAAACACACACAACCCTATCCTCAACGTTACCCCGACATCAGAAGTGGGATAAGGCCCATGTATAACCATGGAACAACTTATGAGAGTCGTGGACCGGTTGACTCAGCCGAGGGAGCAAAGACCGAGTGCAGAACCTGTAAATGTAGTGCTACCACGTTTTAACCCCGGAAACGCGAGCACCGACCCAGCTGCGTGGTGCGCGACTGTTAGTGCGATTATGAACAAAATGCCCCTACAAGACTACGAGTTATATATTGCTATAAGTCGTGCTTTAGAGGGTACCGCGGCACAGTGGCTTACGCAAGTTCCGGTCAGTGGTCTTACTTGGACAAAATTTACGGAATATTTTCTTGCGCAATATGGTGGGACGGAGACGGCAACCTCAGCGCTAATAAGGATGCACAACGAACCACAGCTGAAGGACGAAACCACGGGGGCTTTCGGTGCCCGTCTTCGCGCTCTCCTAGCTGCGAAATGGGGAAATCTAACCAACGACGAAATAATTAACGCCGCCGTCCTTCAACGACTGGTTTCATATGACCAGCGTGTTGAAAGGATAGCACTCATGGACGATATTCAGACTAGGGATCAATTCCTTAAAGAAATGCGAGTTCTCTCTCACGCGGGGAAGAGGCCAGTACCTTCGCCAAATAATCCATCGGCGGAACCTGAAGCCAAACGACGCAACCTATCGGCCCGCCACACGAGGTGCCTTTACTGTGGTAAACACGGACATAAACTCGTGGAGTGTAGGAAGATGATGCGTAGCCAACGGCAGAAGGGTACACAACGCCAGGAAGGAAGCCGACCGGCCACATCGTCCCAGATACACCGCGGGCCAGACGGGAACCAGATGTCCGCTCATCCTTGCTGCGTACCCTCAAAGTCTTAAGGACCCATCATAAATCCCAGTAATTTGCTAACTAAGGTCCTTCAGACCCAATAAATATCTTTTTTTCCGAATCATTTCTAAAGACTATTGTCTACTACGGCTAACAAGGGAAAGTTAGTTTTTCTCACGTACGATGCTTCCTACTAGCAACTTTCTATCGAGGGCGGCTAAGACCCTTCCTAGTCCACCAACCTTCGTTTATCCAATCAGAAGCAATGTATACTGCCCGCACTTTCCTGACCAAAAATGTCATCAGTTCGCAGTTGAGTGCCGAAGCGTGCAGACGTGTGTCTAGTGCCCTGTGAAGTTCGTAAAACAACACGTGTCGCCCATCCGTCGAAAGTGAACACAGCCAAGTGTTTCCTATCCTTTAGAGAAAAAAAAATCCTAAGCTTCTAACCTCTATCCAAATACTAAGCCTCAAAGCTTCACGACTAGTAATTCATTTTGAATTAACTAGCTCGATGATGGCACAAGAAACACGACCAGGCTCTTCTGAGCAAATTCATAACTACCCCGCGTTACCTCCTCCGTGGCAAAAGTGCAGCAGATCCCCCCGTACCAACGATGCCAAAAATTCCAAGAAGCGAAAGATAGAAACACCAAAAACGACCACAAACGACACTCAGAAGGAACAGTCAACAACCCAAATAAACACACACAACAGGTTCGCCGTATTAGGAACCTCAAACGACGCCATGGAAATCGCAGATCCGCCACCAATTCAACCCGCTCAGAGAAACCCGCCTCCCCCACCAATATTCGTCGACGATGTCATCGACATACAAACGATGATCAAGTCCATTGAGAGAGAAATCTCCAAGGAGGACTATAATCTGAAGATAACTAACAACAAGGTAAAAATACTGCCAACAAACCCCGATGCGTACAGAAATCTCACCAAGCTGCTTAGGACCTTAAACGCCAACTTCCACACCTACCAACTCAAACAGGAAAGACCTTTCCGGGTGGTCCTACGCAACATCCACCACTCAGCCGACTTGGATGAACTAAAATTCGAACTTTCAAAACTTGGCCACGAAGTCATCAACGTGAGCAACATAAGACACAGAGTCTCGAAAGACCCGTTATCCTTATTTTTTATAAACTTAAAACAAAAACCTAACAATAAGGAAATATACAATATTAGTCGTCTAATGAACTCAATAGTAAAATTTGAACCACCGCTTGTTAAAAAAGAAATAGTGCAATGTAAAAGGTGCCAAAGGTACGGTCACACGCAAAAATACTGCAACCATACCTTCCGCTGCGTTAAGTGTGCAGGTACACACTCCACCGACCAGTGCAGTAAATCACCGGATACCCCAGCGAAGTGCATCCACTGCCAAGGTGACCACCCTGCCAATTACAAAGGCTGCTCAGCCTACAAAACCCTGTACACAAATAAGTACCCCAAACTCAGAGCAAAAGAAATTACCAATCAAACACCTAGTCCTCCTAAATTCACTTCTACCTCAATCCCCTTAACCAAACAAATACCCGGTCCTCCCAAATTCACCACTACTTCAACCTCCTATGCCCAAGCAGTACAAGGAATCCAAAACAATCCGAATAGCCGCAGAGACTATTCTCAAAATAGTGTCCCCAATTCCCCAAACACAGACAACATCTCTAGACTTGAAAAACTAATAGAAAAACAATCAGAGCAATTAAGTAACATGATATCGCTACTAACAGTCATCATGGACAAAATAATACGCACCGACGCAAAATAAAACCAAGGCGCATAGTTCTGTGGAATGCCAACGGTCTAGCTCAACACAAACTTGAGCTAGAACTCTTCCTAAAACAGCAGCAAATCGACGTAATGCTCGTATCGGAAACCCACTTCACCGACAAAAACTACCTAAAAATAAATGGTTATAATTTCTACCATACCCAACATCCCAGCGGAAAGGCCCACGGAGGCACTGGAATCATAATCAAATCCAGCATTAAGCACTACGAACTTCCATCTTTCCAGAAAGACTACCTCCAAGCAACAAACGTAGCAATAGAAGACTGTCATGGTACAATCACCACTTCAGCAATATACTGCCCTCCCAGACACTCCATCGCCAAAGCAGACTTTGACATCTTCCTCGATACCCTGGGCAATAGATTCATAGCTGGAGGAGACTATAACGCCAAACACACCCAATGGGGCAGCAGACTGGTTACAGTAAGAGGCAAAAATCTCTTAAACAGTATAATAACCAACAATCTCAACTACCTTACCACATACGAACCCACATACTGGCCCACTGACACTAACAAAATACCCGACCTTCTGGACTTCTACATAACCAAAAATATCTCGTCAAGATACGTCCGAATCAACTCCTTGGCTGATCTCTCCTCTGACCACTCCCCCGTGTTAGCAACAGTCAGTTCAACAATCATCGAGAATACACCCAATGGTCTTATTCATAACCAACTCACCAACTGGCAGCTCTTTAGAGAAATATTTAATCACTCAACGTCAGCCTTAACCTCACTAAAAACCAATGAAGATATCGAAGCAGCCACGGAAAACTTAAACATGAGCATAATAAACGCTATCCGCCTCTCCACACCTACTAAGACGTCTATCAGCAAACATGAATATCCCCACTACATACTAAAAAAAATAGCAGAAAAACGTAGACTAAGAAGAGTATGGCAGACCCATAGAACACCGGACGACAAACGCAAATTAAACAACGCAACTAGGAAGCTAACTAAAATCATCAAAAATTACAAAAATGACTGTTTCCAAAAATATCTCACCAATCTGTCCCCCACAGCCGACTCCAACTACTCACTATGGAAGGCCTCCAGGAAACTCACGCGCCCCCCCCAAATAATCCCTCCTATCCGCCGTCCGCAAGGAGGATGGGCGCGTAGCCCTATAGAAAAAGCCAACCTGTTTGCCAAATACTTGACCAAAGTATTCAAACCCCATTCCTCCAAAGCTGCCGCGGACGTTACCGAATACCTGCACTCTCCCTTCCAAATGTCCCCCCCTATTGAACCTTTCACTTCAGCAGAGATAATAGAATCAATCAGTCGCCTAAATCCAAAGAAAGCAGCAGGGCACGACCTAATAGGCAACAAAGCAATCAAGGAGCTTCCCATTAAAGGGATTGCACTCATTGCATCGATTTTTAACGCTATTCTTCGCCTTGGACACTTTCCTAAGGCCTGGAAAATCTCACTGATTACCCTCATCCCTAAACCCGGAAAACCGATATATGAAGCCAGCTCCTACCGCCCAATCAGTCTTCTACCTACCCTGTCTAAACTATTCGAGAAGATGCTAGCGAACCGACTCCTTCCAATCCTAGAAGATCTGAAAGCACTCCCAGATCACCAATTCGGCTTTCGGAAACAACATTCAACAGTAGAGCAAATCCACCGCATAACCCACATGATCAGCCAAACTCTTGAAAAGAAAAAATACTGCTCAGCGGTATTCCTAGACATCCAACAGGCATTCGACAAAGTATGGCACGATGGGCTGCTATATAAACTCAAACAGATCCTACCACACCCCTACTACTCCATCCTAAAGTCCTACCTAACCAATAGAAAATTCATGGTAAAATGCTTAGACGCCACTTCCACAACATTCCCAATAGAATCTGGCATACCCCAAGGTAGTGTCCTCGGACCCCTGCTGTTCTCCATCTACACTGCCGACCTACCTATATCCAATGAGATATCAATAGTAACATTTGCTGACGACACAGCGCTGTTAGCTTCCCACGCAGATCCGGCAATTGCCTCATCCACTCTCCAGCGAGGTCTCGACTCCATGGAAAAGTGGTTCCACAAATGGGGCTTCAAAATTAACGAGAAAAAATCCTCACATGTAACCTTCACGCTCCGAAAACAAACCTGCCCCCAGGTCACCATTAACAATACAATTATTCCTAGCAAGGACTCAGTCAGATACCTGGGCATGACCCTGGACAGAAGACTCACATGGAAAAACCACATCTCGGACAAAACGAAGCAACTAAAGGACAAACTGAAAAAATTCTATTGGCTCACGGGCCGACGCTCCAAACTAAGCCTACAGAATAAAATTACCCTCTACAAGACCGTAATAAAACCTGTCTGGACCTACGGAATTCAACTATGGGGAACAGCAAGTAACTCCAACATCGAAATACTTCAACGCTTCCAATCGAAGACGCTGAGATCCTTAGTCGATGCTCCATGGTATGTAACCAACGAAACAATTCATCGCGACCTCAAGATACCCACAGTCAAAGAGGAAATAGCAAAATATAGCGACAGATATAGCAAAAGAGTCAACAAACACCGAAACCCCCTAATCACTGGACTGCTTGATACGTGGGACCAGATCCGCAGGCTGAAGAGACACTACCCGCTAGACCTAAACGCTAGATTTAATTAACTACCTATATTAAGTAATATCTAATCACTTACTATACCTACTTACAATTATATTAATCTGTAACAAGTAATAACTTATTATATATAATTTGCCATGTTACTGCGCCACGCCAGAAAAATTACTGAAAATTCTCAACGCGAGAATTGATTGTAATTTCAATAAACATAATAAAAAAAAAAATGTCATGAACAAATCCGATAGTCCCGTGCGCTAGACACACCCGTCGCTAGCTTTCCTCCGACACAGCATCGTCACCCAACTTACTTTTTCTACACCGCTAGGAAAGTCAACTACTTCTTCTACACCGCTAGAAAAGTCAACTACTTCTTCTACACCGCTAGAAGGATCAACTTATAACGTCGAAGTCTAACGTCTAAATCTAACGTCTAAGTCTAAGCACGAACACTCACTTCCTCTATTAAGTATCCTCTAGTGCTACGTCCACTAACATACTAAGTTCAACTCCAAGAGCCTTACTCTATTGTGCATATCTACCTTATCTTCGTGCGTCAAGTTGCCATTTAGGAATTATATCTACTCAACAGTGTAACTTAAGTGTTGGAAATAAAACCTTATAATTCTGTGAATCACAGTGTTATACTAACTGAATCATCCCTATTATCTTAACGGAAATCAGGGGATCGATCAACTCGTGCTGTCGATTATTATAATCGTAACGGGAATTTACGACTCCCGTTGACGTCTCTTCTCGCGATTGTGTCTCCCCGCGATTGGTCGAAAATGTAATATATATATATATGTCGGGTTCACATTATGATTAGGATTAGGGGCGTGAAACGAATCTTCGTTTGGATTAGACATTGTTGTTATGCAATAGAGAAGACATTGACTAGTGCAAATACGATTATTGCAGAATTTGACAAGTAACCGTGGTAATTAGATACTCAAGAAGCTAATGACAATGATTCTAGGTTCAATAACGAATCCGCGGTCAACGGGATAACAGAATGCGCTTTCTTCCAAAGCCCAAGTCGTACTCGACTTGCTTGGCTACGGAACAATTATTACTAACGCTTTGTTAAAACGTGGAATATTCACTGAGAGTAAAGATGCTAAGTAACTCGCTAATACGACCTCACGAGAGAATAATTTTCCGTCGCGATGATGCTGCAGGGGAAAACTATGATGGGGTGTGTCTAAGGACAGTAGGTCATCGGATTCGCGAAGAGATGCCTTCGTTCGGAAAGTGAGGGAAATTGACGTTGCTGGTAATTGGTCAATTTCCATGTTGGTGGTTAGAGAAGGATGCTAGCCGCCCTGGAGGGAAAGTAGCTAGCGGGAAGCGTCGTTCGTGAGAAAAATACATTTCCCCTATCTTCCCGTAGTTGAGACAAAGACTGTTTTTCTGTTTGAAGGACTTTAGTTAACTAAATCCTAAGATTTATAGCGGCTCCTCAGGCTAGCTGAACATGTATTGTGAAGATGCAGCGACATCTGGTAATCATATTGTACTTACTTATAATGAGTTAATAAGTTTATTAACTTATTATAAATAATTAGCCATGTCACTGCGCCACGCCAGAGAAACTTACTCAAAATTCTCAATGCGAGAATTGATTGTAAAGTATTTGTAAATAAAAAAAAAATCTGGTAATCATCTTGCCCAAAGAATAGGGTCTGTGTGTGGTGTGCCACACGACAGAAACCGTTGGAATGTTTATTGTCGCGTGCCGCTACAACTATTTCTTCTAAGGAGAGCTATAGAATCACTCTATACTTCTGTTAGACAAAGCGTTCATCCCCCTTTTTTTTATTTACAAGTACTTTACAATCAATTCTCGCATTGAGAATTTTGAGTAAGTTTCTCTGGCGTGGCGCAGTGACATGGCTAATTATTTATAATATGTTAATAAACTTATTAACTCATTATAAGTAAGTATAACTTATAAATAAGTATAATTTATAAATAATAATATTATAAATACGTAAATATTACTTATTAGAAATAACTAGCTGAATCTAGTGCTTAGCTCTAACGGATAGTGTTTTCTTAGCCTGCGGATCTGGTCCGACGTATTAAGTAATTTAATAACTAGGGGGTTTCGATGGTTGCTAACTCTTATGACACATCTATTACTACATTTTGTTATTTCTTCTTTGACTGTGGGTATCTTGAGATCGCGATGTATTACTTCGTTGGTAACATACCAGGGTGCATCTATTATAGACCTTAGAGTTTTCGATTGGAAGCGTTGAAGTATTTCAATATTGGAATTACTTGCTGTTCCCCATAGTTGGATTCCGTAGGTCCAGACAAGTTTTATTATGGTCTTATAGAGCGTAATTTTGCTCTGCGTGCTTAAGTTGGAACGTCGACCAATAAGCCAGCAGAATTTTTTAAGTTTAGTCTTGAGTTGCTGTTCGAGATTTTGGAGTGGCCGCCTGGTAATTGCCGCGGCGGTTTATGGGACCATGCGACCCGCGGGCAGGACGACCGTTAAGGGTACCCTAATGCGGACCCCTCATAAACAGTGGGCCTATTGTACAGTCAAGGTACTTTAGGACTTCACGGAAAACACGAAATCTCTTTATTGTTTATGCTACATATTAGGAAAACCGGACGCGCGGGTTTTCCCCAAGGCAATTAGGAACAGACTTGAGACACCCCACCACGAACCTTCCGCTACGACAGCAACATCCCCAAGAAGAACACTCTTGCATCAGTATCCGAAGAGTCAACACCTACCAGTCGTCAATCAGTGAATTAAATTCAGTGTAGTCATAGGAATTCAGTACATCTCAGAACAGTTGTAACAGAGTATTGAGTAGAATAAATAAGGTGAATTAAACCTCGCTCTTTACACTTATTATAATCCTCCACCTTGGGCGCTAATAACGTTCAAGGTTCGCGATACCAACCGATCAGTTGTGCCTGACTGGTCGTTATTTAATTTGTGTGTCGCAACATATGGTCCTTCGAGCCGGATTCGGTGCCGTTGGAGGAAGCATCAGTCCGAAGGAAATCAGAATCAACGAGTTACAATCAACAGAGTGTCATCTTCGGGAAGGAATCACCTTCATCACAAGGTACACAACGCAACATCCCGTCGCACTGTAACTTGCGTGTACGAACAACGAGCCGAGGCAAGCCTATTACGATTAAGGTAAGTCGCACCCCTGTTAGTCGCGAAGCACCTCGGACGCAGAACATACGTAAATTATCAGAGCCAACCTGCGCCAAGCCACCATGGCTCCTAATCAGGAAGAACGCTTAAAGCAATTGAAGCAGAAGCGGGAAGTATTTAAGCAGGAATTAACGAGATTTCGAACGATCCTTGAAAATTACGAAGCAAGAGGATCAGTAAATACCGTTCAATTTATGTTAGAGGATTTGGAGGCGGAATACGCAATATATAAAAAACATCAATGCGACCTAGACGAGATAGACGAGGGTCAGACAATACAGGAACGACTGGACATTAAACAGGAGTTCTTGGACTGCAAAGGACGCGCCACAGATATACTTGAACGAGCTAAGGGACGGAGCCGCTGCTCCGACGCAGTAGACAGGAATTCACCCATCTTACCGTGCACATCGCACTCAGAGCTAGGGTACCAGGACATTGCGATACCGAAAATGCAGCTACCGACCTTTTCAGGAGCATACGAAGATTGGCCCGGATTCGCCGATCAATTCCGTTGCACGATACACGAGAATGCCCATCTTGATGACTGTACGCGGCTTATGTATCTACGATCGTGCTTAACACAGGAGGCTGCTGACGCGATAGCATCTTTAGCGAACACCGCTAACAATTATTCAGTGGCCTGGCAACTTTTGGAAAGGCGGTATAATCAGCCAACTAAAATCGTGAACAACCATTTGAAGGCGATATTCGACGCTTCCCCCTTGCAAAGGCCATCACACCAAGACATACGATTGTATTTAAACCTAGTCGAAGCACATTATAAGGCTTTGCAAGCCCTCAACCAACCAACAGTGGACACTGTGCTGTTATACTTGCTCACCTCCAAACTGGACCCCGAGACAGAGTTTAGGTGGAAGGAAAGGGTGGCACACACACCTTTCCCAAGCATCGGAGATCTGTTCGACTTCCTACACGATCATTGTAAGTTGTTGGAAGCCACCAGATCAAACTACCAAAACCCACCACGCCCCACAACCTATCCGGATAAGTCACGCATTCGGAACCAAGACAGTAGACGCAGTCTGACTACAAACCACACCTCCGTCACACAACCTCAAAGCCCGTGCAATCTGTATAACGGATCTCACACACCTCGAAACTGTAGGCAATTTTTATCAATGTCAGTTCCGGAGAGAGCAAATCTCGTGAGAGAGAAGAAAATCTGCTCCAACTGTCTGCGTAGCACGCACTCTGCGGAGGAATGTCGATCTGGCAGCTGCATGCTGTGCAGTAAACGACACCACACTCTCCTCCATGCGAACGTAGACAAACCAGGGCAACCAATTCACACCAATTTAATATGTCTATCAAATAGGATAATTCCAACTGTTTTGTCTACAGCAATCATTAAAATCCAGGATCGAACAGGAAACATGCAACAGTGCAGAGTCTTGTTGGACTCCTGCTCCCAGGCACATCTTATCACGAACGAAGCGTGTCAGCGGCTCGGGCTGCCCACACAAAGGGTAGATATACCGTTATGTGGGGCCAATCAAATGCAGTCACAGATTCGCCAAATGACTCGAGCAAAGATTCAGTCACGAATCAGTGACTATCAGACAGAACTGACATTTTTGGTCATGGACCAGATTTCGCAGGCCGTGCCATCCGACGAGATGGAGCTAAGCCGTCTAAACTTGCCGGAACAGATCCCATTAGCGGATCCGACATTCTATCGATCATCAGACATCGACGGCCTCATTGGAGCCCAGTTGTTTTGGGATCTCCTTCGCGAAGGAAAGATAGTCTCAGCCAACCCGACCCTGCAGCTACGAAATACAGAGTTAGGTTGGATCGTCACAGGGGAACAACAGGAGAAGAAACAGTACCTCCAAGGTTTTCAGTTAACAGCCAGAGAGTCAGCATCCGAAATGACGTTGGAGTCTTCCTCTAAGCTTAACGAAGCGAATAACAACAATGAGACGAATGAGACGCGAAACAAGTGCAATGCCACGTTGAAGAAGGAGGACGGTATAGCGACAGAGACTTTGAAGAAAGTAAATGAGAACTCGAAGAATAAGAGCAACAACGAGAACATTAGTGTAAACGCGAATGCGTGTAAACAGGTTGTAACGATGACCAGAATTGGCAACGCGCGAGTGAATACAAATAAACTGTGCAGTGACTTAGATAGGGGCACATTTAGAGACTTGAAGAATACGAACGGAGGTATGAACATTAACGTAAATCGCAATCCCGCGAAGAGGGATGTGTATACGTTCTCCAACTACCCACCAGTAGATCCCGCGGGAGAGGGGAAAAGGAAATGTCCACCAGGTTTATCCATCTTCAATATCAAGAGAAAGAAGCAACAGCATATGTCGAGCCAAGTGCCGAAGAAGCAAACTGAAGTACATCCACCTGCAGTAGTGCAAACCAACGCCAAGTCACCTCGAAACCTTCCAATGGAGCCCGTTATGCCGGCGAAACGCGCTGCGAACATAGTCAGAGAAGCTGGTCCTAGTCGAGCACCCATGCCACCAAGGTCGAAACCTTCGTCGACTCAGCGCCAAAATCACTCGCGAACAATGCGGGAGTTACCGAACCAAAGGATTCCAAGGATAATTGAAAGGATGCGCTGGGAAAGACGGGACAGATTAGAATGCCCACACCGTCGAAACCAAGGTAGCCTAGGCGATCGGTACGCGATGCGAACCAACAACGGCAGGCGTCGTCCCTTAAACGAGAAAGAGACCAGGAATCGAAAGACATTTTGGACCTCAGCTGTGGAAGGAAGATGGACATACATCCGTAAAGAAGACCACAGCCAGGGACGAAACTTAAACAGTCATAATCATACAATAACCCAGGATAGACTAGGCAGTGGCAGGTTAAGATAGTTAGGATGCACTCTCACTCTTGTAAACCTACAGTCAGACGAATGCATTATACACACTTACACCCTTCTTCACAATACACAATTTTTTTCTTTTTCTTTCGAACGTGACCGTTCAAGGGGGGCGGTATGTTCGAGATTTTGGAGTGGCCGCCTGGTAATTGCCGCGGCGGTTTATGGGACCATGCGACCCGCGGGCAGGACGACCGTTAAGGGTACCCTAATGCGGACCCCTCATAAACAGTGGGCCTATTGTACAGTCAAGGTACTTTAGGACTTCACGGAAAACACGAAATCTCTTTATTGTTTATGCTACATATTAGGAAAACCGGACGCGCGGGTTTTCCCCAAGGCAATTAGGAACAGACTTGAGACACCCCACCACGAACCTTCCGCTACGACAGCAACATCCCCAAGAAGAACACTCTTGCATCAGTATCCGAAGAGTCAACACCTACCAGTCGTCAATCAGTGAATTAAATTCAGTGTAGTCATAGGAATTCAGTACATCTCAGAACAGTTGTAACAGAGTATTGAGTAGAATAAATAAGGTGAATTAAACCTCGCTCTTTACACTTATTATAATCCTCCACCTTGGGCGCTAATAACGTTCAAGGTTCGCGATACCAACCGATCAGTTGTGCCTGACTGGTCGTTATTTAATTTGTGTGTCGCAACAGTTGCTTCGATTTGTCTATGATGTGTTATTTCCATGTCATTCTCCTGTCCAGAGTCATGCCCAGATATCTGACTGAATCCTTGTTAGGAATTGTTATATTGCTAATGGTCACCTGAGAGTAGGTTTGTTTTCGCAGCGTGAAGGTTACATGTGTGGATTTATTTTCGTTAATTTTGAAGCCTCATTTGTGGAACCACTTTTCCATAGAGTCGAGACCTCGCTGGAGAGTGGAGGATGCAATTATCGGATCTGCGTGGGATGCTAATAGCGCTGCGTCATCAGCAAATGTCGCTTTGGTTGTCTCTGTTAAAGTTGGTAAGTCGGCAGTGTAGATGGAGAACAGCAGGGGTCCGAGGACACTACCTTGGGGTATGCCAGCCTCTATTGGAAATGTTATGGTTGTGGCGTCCAAGTATTTAACCATGAATTGTCTGTTAGGTAGGACTTTAGGATGGAGTAGTAGGTGTGAGGTAGGATTTTCTTTAGTTTGAATAAAAGCCCATCATGCCACACTTGTCGAATGCCTGCTGAATGTCTAGGAATACCGCAGAGCAATATTTTTTTGTTCTAAATTTTGGCTGATGTTATGTGATATACGATGAATTTGCTCTATCGTAGAATATTGCTTCCGAAAACCGAATTGATGATCTGGCAGTGTTTTCAAATCCTCTAAGAGTGGAAGGAGTCGATTCTCGAATAGCTTTGACAAAGTAGGTAGAAGACTAATTGGGCGATAGGAGCTAGTTTCGTGTATTGGTTTTCCGGGTTTAGGGATGAAAGTAATCAGTGATATTTTCCAGGACTTAGGATAGCATTTAAGGCGAAGAATTGCATTAAAAATTGATGTGATGAGTGCAATCCATTTTTTGGGAAGTTCCTTGATTGCTTTATTACATATTTGCTTATGCCCCGATGCTTTCCTGGGATTTAGGCGACGAATTAATTCTGTAACTTCTGGAGAAGTGAAAGGTTCAATAGGAGGAGACATTTGGAAGGGAGAGTACAGGTATTTAGTAATGTCCACGGCAGCTTTGGAGGAATGGGGTTTAAATACATTAGACAACTATTTAGGAAACAGGTTGGCTTTATCTATAGGGCTACGCGCCCATCCACCTTGCGGACAGCGAATTGGTGAGATTATTTGCGGGGGACGCGTGAGTTTCCTGGAAGCCTTCCATAGTGAGTAGTTGGAGTCAGCTGTGGAAGACAGATTGGCGAGATATTTTAGGAAACAGTCATTTTTATAGTTTTTAATGATTTTAGTTAAATTCCTAGTTGCGTTATTTAGTTTGCGTTTGTCGTCAGGTGTTCTATGACTCTGCCATATTTAGAATAGTATTTACGTTTAGAATAGTATCTACGTTTTTCTGCGATTTTTTTTAATATGCGATGGGAGTATTCATGTTTATTTATAGAACTCTTAGTAGGTGTGGAAAAGCGGATAGCGTTCATTATGCTGGTGTTTAAGTATCCCGTGGCTGTTTCAATGTCTTCATTTGTTTTTTGGGAAATTAAGGCTGATGTTGAATGATTAAAGACTTCTCTAAAGAGCTGCCAGTTGATGAGTTGGTTATGAATAAAGCCATTAGGTGGATTTACGGTAATTGTTGAGCTAATTGTTGCAATAACGGGGGAATGATTTGAAGAGAGTTCCGCCGAGGAGTTGATTTGGACATATCTTGGCGAAATATTTTTAGTTATAAAGAAGTCAAGTAAATCAGGTATTTTGTTAGTGTCAGTGGTCCAGTATGTGGGTTCATATGTGGTGAGGTAGTTGAGTCTGTTGGTGTTTATGCTATTCAAAGAGATTTTTGTCTCTTACTGTGATAAGTCTGCTGTCCCATTGGGTATGCTTGGCGTTATAGGCTCCTCCAGCTATGAATCCATTGCCCAGGTCTTCGAGGAAGTTATCGAAGTCTTCTTTGGAAATACAATGTCTAGGAGGACAGTATACTGCTGATGTGGTGATTAGACCGTGCAAATCTTCTATCGTTACGTTTGTAGCTTGGAGGTAATCCTTCTGGAACGATGGAAGCTCATAATGCTTAATGCTGGTTTTGATGATAATTCCAGTGCCACCGTGGGCCTTTCCACTGGGATGTTGGGTATGATAGAAGTTATAGTTAGATAGAAGTTAGAGTGGAGTCCTAGGTATTTGACTTGCCTAGTTTGTACTATGTGTGTGCCGTTTAGTATAATGTTTGGTGGTTTCTGTTTTCGCAGTATGAATGTAATGTGTTTGCATTTATGAGGGTTTGCTTTAATTTGTTTCGCTTGAAGCCACTTTTCTATTTTTGTGATGTGTTCTTGTAGTAATGTAGTTGCTGTTGCGGGGTTAGTGTGCCTGACTAGTACGGCTGTGTCATCAGCGAATGTCAGTATTTTGCTATTGTCAGTTGTTGGTATGTTGGCAGTGTATAATGTGTATAGAATTGGTCGCTTCCTTGCGGGACCCCTGCCTTGATGTCTCTAACTTCAGAGTGTGTATCTTTGATTTTTACTGTGAAGGTTCTGTTGCTTAAGTATGACTTTATTAATTGGTATATCTGCTCCGGGAACTGTTTTCTGATTGTTTGAAGTAGGCTATTGTGGTTTATTTTATCGAATGCTTTCTCGATGTCCATAAAGAGTGTCGTGCAATATTGTTTTGTTTCCAGCGCCTGTAAAATTTCGTTGGCGAGTCTGTGCATTTGTTCTATTGTGGAGTGTTTGTTTCTGAATCCGAATTGGTTTTCTTTTTTTTATTTATTTGTTTTAAATTTTACAATTTGTCCAGTAGGACATTTGGTAAAATGTTATAGCTGCTTAATAATATAACATGTGGGTGGCTACCCCCAGTGAGGTACCATCTTCGTGCTTGTTAGGGTATATCCTTTATGAGATCTACTGGATGCTTCCTTTTTAATCTCCTTTCGATGAATGTGATGATCGTTTCCGCTGCCAGCCGGTTCGGGTGCGTTGCTAATCTTTCTCTGTACCTTCTTGCGAATCTGCTAATCTCTTCCTTGACCGTTGGTATTCCAAGGTCTTTCCGTATGTCCTCGTTTCTAACGTACCATGGGGCGTTTACTATTGTTCTAAGTATTTTAGATTGCATTGCCTCTAGTTTGGTTATATGGCTCATTGCTGCTGTTCCCCATAGTGGTATTCCGTACGTCCAGATTGGTTTTATGATGGTTTTGTAGATTTTTAATTTGTTTTCTATGCTTAGTTTGGATTTTCGACTTGTTAACCAGTACATCTGTCTCCTTCCTACCTGTATTTTGCTTATTATTGATTTGATATGCTGTTTCCATGTGAATCTTGTATCAAAGTGTAGTCCTAGGTATTTGACTTGCCTTGTTTGTATTATGTGCGTGCCGTTGAGTGTAATGTTTGGTGGTAACTGTTTTCGCAGTGTGAATGTAATGTGGTTGCATTTATCAGGGTTTGCTTTAATTTGTTTAACTTGAAGCCACTTTTCTATTTTTGCAATATGCTCTTGTAGCAATGCGACTGCTGTTGCTGGGTTAGTGTGCCTGACTAGTACAACAGTGTCATCCGCAAATGTCAGTATTTTGCTGTTGGTGGTTGTTGGTATGTTGGCTGTGTATAGTGTGTAGAGAATTGGTCCCAAGACGCTTCCTTGCGGAACCCCTGCCTTGATGTCTTTAACTTGAGAGTATGTATCTTTAATTTTTACTCTAAAGGTTCTGTTGCTTAAGTAAGATTTAGTTAAATGGTATATCTGCTCCGGGAATTGTTTTCTGATTGATTGAAGTAGACTATCGTGGTTTATTTTGTCGAATGCTTTCTCGATGTCCATAAAGAGGGCTGTGCAGTATTGTTTGTTTTCTATTGCTAGTATTATTTCGTTTGTGAGTCTGTGCATTTGCTCTATCGTGGAGTGTTTATTCCTGAATCCAAATTGGTGATCTGGTATTAGTTTTTCCTTCTCTATTATTGGTTTTAGGCGGGCGTAAATTATTTTTTCTAGTATTTTGGAGAATACTGGAGGTAGTGATATTGGTCTGTAAGATACTGTTTGGTGTGGGTCTTTGCCTGGTTTAGGTAACATTATGATCTGTGCTAGTTTCCATAGTTTAGAATA
Source organism: Bombus hypnorum (assembly GCA_911387925.2). Taxonomy (NCBI): domain Eukaryota; kingdom Metazoa; phylum Arthropoda; class Insecta; order Hymenoptera; family Apidae; genus Bombus; species Bombus hypnorum. The sequence continues at coordinate 6,712,600 of OU427027.1, forward strand.
GTATTGGATTCTTAATATTGCATTAAAGATTATTGTAATTAGTCGTATCGCTTTTGGAGGAAGGTTTTTCAGGATTTTACCATTGATTAGGTCGATTCCTGGTGCCTTGTTATTTTTTGTTTTCTCGATTATGTTTCTAATTTCATGTGCTGTTGTTTTAGGTATGTTGTAATGATTGTCAGTTGCGATACTAGTGGTTACCTCTTCCTCGTCCAAATGGCAGTTGTGATTGCTATTATTGATATTATGTGGTGTAAATATGTTGCTTAGGTGGTTGGAAAATTCTTCAGCTTGTTCTTCGTTGCTTCTTGCCCATGTATTATCTGCTTTTCTGATTGCTGGGACTAGTTTTATTGGCTTCTTTATTTTTTTTGTGACTTTCCAAAGTGAGTAGTTGGAGTTCTCGTGTGCAGATAGTGACTCTATGAATTTTGTGAACTCGTTGTTATTGTGCTCTTTTATTTTGTTTTTTATTTCCTTTGCAAGTTTGTTTAGGTGTTTTTTGTTTTCTTTTGTTCTGTGTTTTTGCCATTTTGCTTTCGCTTTTCTTTTTTCTCTGATTTTGTCGAGGATGTCTAGTGGAATTGTTTTTGTTTGTCTGTTGGTTGTTTCAGGTATAGTGGTTGCCCTTGCTGCTTCCTGAATAGTTTCTGTCAATGTTGTTACTGCTTGATCGATGTGTTCAGGTGTTTTCAGTGGGATGTTGCAGCTGATTTTGCTTTCTATTATTTCTTTAAATGTTTCCCAGTTGGTGGTTTTATTGCATAGCGTCTCTGAGTTGCTGTAAAGTAATGGCTTGATACTGAATGTTATTATTATGGGCGTATGGTCGGAGGTAAGCTCGCGACTAGGTGCTATGTTTAGTCTATTTGCGTTTAGCCCCTTTGTCACTGCAAAATCTAGTAGGTCGGGTATTTTGCTCAGGTCTGTCGGCCAGTATGTCGGTCTTCCTGTGGATAGTATATTGAGGTTATTATTTTTAATGTGCTTTTCCAAGGTTCTACCTCGAGGTGTGGTGATTCTTGATCCCCATAGTGTGTTTTGAGTTAAAGTCGCCAGCTGCAATATACCTGTCACCTAAGCGGCTAAAGTATTCTTCCCACATTTGGGTTGTAACTTTGTGACGCGGTGGTGCATATACTGCCGACAACTGTAGTTGGTTGCTGTTAGTTTGCACAGTAACGGTGGTTGCTTGTATATGTTCCTTACTAACCTGGCTGTGTAAGTGGTGTTTAATGTCGTTTTTTATTACTATTGCCGTCCCTCCTTGTGCTTTTCCTGAGGGATGCTTGGTGTCGTATATGGTGTAGTACGGGATTTTTAAATAGCTTTTTACAGTGAAATGTGTTTCCGAAACAAGCAGTATATCTATATTGTTGCTATACAGGAATGTTTTAGCTTCTAGGGCCCTTTGTTGTAGGCCGTTAGAGTTCCAGGCTGCTATTTTGAGCGTGTCTATTTTTATTTTTTGCTCAGCATGTTAGTAAGTATTTGTAGCATAACTGTTATTTGTTGAGTTTGCTGTCTGATGGCTTCGTTTTGTTCGCTTACCATTTTTGTGAGCATTTCGGTGTTTTTTATGGAGTGTTTCAGTAATTCTTTGATTTCTAGAGCGTCGTTGCTATGATTGTTCTGTTCTTGATTGTCTATGGGTGACGACCGGTTGACTACTTGCGCGTAGCTTCGTCTGCTAACGGTGTTACTGTGGTTATTGTTTATTACGTATTGCGGTTTTAGCGTTGTCACTGATTCTGTGTTGTCCTGCTGCATTTGGAAGTTGTTGTGTGTCCTGTTTCTTATCGGCGGGAAAAGTTTGCTTTGTAGCTGTTTTCTGACTAGCTTTATAGCTAGCTGGGTGATTTCCACCGCAATTGAAACACTTTGCGTTATTTATTTTTCCCGTGTGTGGGCAGTTAGCTGTTAGGTGCTTTCCTGCGCATTTGACACACGCCGGGTTTCTGTTAAAGTAATTTTTTGTATGCCCATATTGTTGACACCTCATACATTGCGGTATGTCTTTTTTGTGTCTGGGTGGCTCAACTGTAATTATCGTGTTTAAAATTTTCTTAATTTCGTAAATTTCTTTGTTATTATTTTTAGGTTCTAGTTCTATTAAAAATAGCGGTAGTGGTTGCTTGGTGTCAAATCTGGTTATGTTGTTGATCGTTCTCACCTGGTGTCCGATTTTGGCTAATTCCTCACATATGTTGTTTGTGTTCGATTTAGGATGTAAGCCTCTGATTACTGCTTTGTAGCTTTTATCAGATTTGGGTTGGTAGGTATGATACCCGGCGTTTTTTTCCTTTAGCGCTTTTGTTACTTTTCTATATATTTCTGGGGTATTGGTTTGTACTTTTACCTGTTCTAGTTTGAGATGTTTGATGGTGTAATTTTCTTTTCCTGCCGTGATGTTTAGCAGTTCGATGAGGGGATCTATTATTTTAGCATCAATGAAGATTGGTGGAGGTTTAGGAATGTTTGTTATTGGTTTATCAGCTGGGTCTACATCCATCTCTTCTGGCAGTGAGCTGAAAGAGTTATGTATAGGAATTTCCTGTAGCCATTTTTGTCCTTCTGGTTCTATCGTCCTCTTAGCATTTGTGTTTGTGTTTATCCTTCGTTTTTTGCTGGGAGTTACAGTCTTCCAGCTTTCGTTGTAATGTGGTGGAACATTGCTAGTATTATTTTTTTCGTCATCTTTTTTCGTAATTTCCATCGCTATTTCGTTTGTATCTGAGCAATCCACTTCACTTGTTGGTTTATTTGAGCACTGTTGGTCTATTGCTCTGTTTATGGCATATGTTTCGCCTTTGTTTAGGATTTTTATAGTTGGTATTTTTTGGATGTTTTCCATCCTTTAGTTTTAGTATATTGGTTGTGTTGCACTTCACTTTTCTTTCCCACTTGTCGCACTTACGGAGGCACTGGTTCTCACGTCCGCATAGCTCGACTGCTCGGGCAGAACTGTAATCCGAATTGGTGATCCCGTATTAGTTTCTTCTTCTCTAATATAGGTTTTATTCGGTCGTATATGACTTTCTCTAGTATCTTAGAGAACACAGGAAGTAATGAGATTGGTCTGTATGATTTAGTTTCGTGTGGGTCTTTGCCTGGTTTGGGTAACATTATGATTTGTGCCAGTTTCCAACTTTTTGGGAAGTATTGTATTCTTAGTATTGCGTTGACTGTTATAGTGATTTGTCTTATCGCTTTCGGTGGAAAGTTTTTCAAGATTTTGCCATTGATTAGGTTGATTCCTGGTGCTTTATTATTTTTTGTTTTCTCGATTATGTTTCTAATTTCTTGTGCTGTTGTTTTGGGTATGGTGTAGTGTTTGTCAGTTGGTGTACTAGTGGTTGGCGCTTCCCCATCCGAATGACTATTGTGGTTGCTGTTGCTGATATTGTGTGGTGTAAATGTGTTGCATAGGTGGTTGGAAAATTCTTCAGTTTGCTCTTCGTTGCTTCTTGCCCATGTGTTATCTGCTCTTCTGCTTGCTGGGACCATTTTTATTGCCTTCCTTATTTTTTTTGTGGCTTTCCATAAGGAGTAGTTGTAGTTCTCGTGTGCAGATAGTGACTCGATGAATTTTGTAAACTCGTTGTTGTTGTGCTCTTTTATTTTATTTTTTGTTTCCTTTGCGAGTTTGTTTAGGTGTTTTTTGTTTTCCATTGTTCTATGTTTTTGCCATTTTGCTTTCGCTTTTCTTTTTTCTCTAATTTTTTCGAGGATGTCTATTGGAATTATTTTTGTTTGTCTGTTGGTTGATTCAGGTATAGTGGTTACCCTTGCTGCTTCCTGAATAGTTTCTGTAAATGTTATTATTGCTTGATCGATTTGTTCGGGTGTTTTCAGCGGGATGTTGCAGTTGATTTTGCTCTCAATTATTTCTTTAAATGTTTGCCATTTGGTGGTTTTGTTGCATAGCTTCTCTGGATTGCTGTAAAGTATTGGTTTGTTTCTGTATGTAATTATTATGGGCGTATGGTCGGAGGTAAGCTCGAGGCTGGGTGCTATGTTTAGTTTATTTGCGTTTAGTCCCTTTGTAACTGCAAAGTCTAGGAGGTCAGGTATTTTGTTCAGGTCTATCGGCCAGTATGTCGGTCTTCCCGTGGATAATATATTGAGGTTATTGCTTCTGATGAATTTTTCCAAGGTTCTACCTGTAGGTGTGGTGATTCTTGATCTCCATAGTGTGTGCTTTGAGTTATAGTCCCCAGCTGCAATATACTTGTCACCTAAGTGTCGAAAGTACTCTTCCCACGTTTGGGATGTAATTTTGTGTCGCGGCGGTATATATACTGCTGACAACTGTAGTTGGTTGCTGCTAGATTGTACAGTGACGGTAGTTGCTTGTATGTGTTCCTTACTGACCTGGCTGTGTAAATGATGTTTAATGTCGTTTTTTATTACTACTGCCGTCCCTCCTTGTGCTTTTCCTGAGGGATGGTTGGTGTCGTATATGGTGTAGTACGGGTTTTTATATAGCTTTTTGTAGTGAAATGTGTTTCCGAAACGAGTAGTATATCGATATTGTTGCTATACAGGAATGTTTTAGCTTCTAGGGCCCTTTGTTGTAGGCCGTTAGAGTTCCAGGCTGCTATTTTGAGCGTGTCTATTTTTATTTTTTGCTCAGCATGTTAGTAAGTAGTTGTAGCATAACTGTTATTTGTTGTGTTTGCCGTCTGAGGGCTTCGTTTTGTTCGCTTATCATTTTTGTAAGTATTTCGGTGTTTTTTATGGAGTGTTTTAGTAGTTCTTTGATTTCTGTAGCGTCGTTGCTATGATTGTTCTGTTCTTGATTGTCTATGGGTGACGACCGGTTGACTACTTGCGCGTAGCTTCGGCTACTAACGGTGTTGGTGTTCATGTGGTTGTTGTTCGTTGCGTGATGCGTAATTGGTGTTATCATAGTTTTTGTGTTATCCTGTTGGGTGTGGACATTGTTGTGTGTCCTGCTTCGTATCGGCGGGAAAAGTTTATTTTGTAGCTGCTTTCTGACTAAGCAGCCTTTGTAGCTGGCTGGGTGATGTCCACCACAATTGTAACACTTAACTTCGTTTATTTTTCCCGTGTGTGGGCAGTTCATTGTTAGGTGCTTACCTGCGCATTTGACACACGCCGGGTTTCGGTTGCAATAGTTCTTTGTGTGTCCATATTGTTGACACCGCATGCATTGTGGTACTTCTTTTTTGTAGCGTGGTGGTTCCACTGTTACTATTGTGTTTAGTACTTTGTTGATCTCGAAGATTTCCTTGTTGTTGGTTCTGGGTGCCAGTTCTATTAGGAAAAGTGGTAATGGTTGCTTCGTGTCGTACCTTGTCATGTTGTTTATAGTTCTTGTATGGTGTCCGATTTTTGCTAGTTCTTCACTTAGTTTTTTTGTGTTGGTTTTTGGGTGCAGTCCTCTTATGACTACTTTGTAGCTCCTTTCCGTTTTGAGCTGGTATGTGTGGTATACAGCATTTTTTTCTCTTAATTCTTTTATCACATTTCTGTAACTTTCTGGTGTGTTTGTTTGGATTTTTACTTGCTCTAGTTTCGTCTGTTTTATTAGATAGTTTTCCTTCCCAGCTATCTCGTTTAGTCGATCTATAAGCGGGTCTATTATCTGGGCCTCTACGAATATTGGAGGTGGTTTTGTAGTGTTTGGTGACTTACTTGTGTTTCTTGTTGCTGGGTCGTCGTCTATTTCCTCCGTAAGTGAGCTGAAGGAGTTTCTTAATAGTAGTTCTTGCAGCCATCGCTGCTTTTCCGTGTCGAGATTACCCGATATTTTTCTTTTTTTGTTGTAGCTGGCCACCTTCCAGCTTTCTTCTTGTTGCGATGTTTCCTTGTTAGCTTCCATGTCTACTTCAGTTGTATCTGAGCAGTCCTGTCCTTGGTTTGTTTGCTCACTTGTTTTTGGTGTTTCTGTTGTTTTGTTTATATAATATTGATCTTCTCTGTTTATGATTTTTATTGGAGTGATTTGTTTTTTCATTGTAGGCCTGCTAGTCTTCTTGATAGAAGACACGGGTTTCCACCATCTGGCTAAGGGCGTAGCCGTTCTTAGTTTTCTCTTCACCACTTGCCGCACTTTTCCGTAGCACTTCTTTGCACGTCCGCTTAGCTCGGCTGCTCAGGCAGTACTGCAGACTTGTCGTATTCGAAGTTTTTAGAAATAAAGTATATATTTCAATTTGTTAACTAAGTGTTGGCATCAATGCAACCACCTCCAGTATTCTAACCGAAATAGGTTAGGTCGATCATTTCGTGGCGTCGATTATCAAATCGTAACGGGAATTTACGACTCTCGTTCTTCTTCTGCTTCTTCGCGATCGCGTCTCTCCGCGAACGGTCTTTAATATATTTTTCCAAGAGAACGGTTAAATTGACACCCATGATTCCTTTGAGACTTTTGATCCTTATGCTTGGAAAATACAAGGTCAGGGTGAATTCTGCAACACGTTTTTTAAGAGACCTTTACCAATCCGAACATGTATGTAGACTCACCTGCCAAAACCATGAAAAATGATTTTTGAACACCCTGTACAAAAATTGAGCTTAGAATAGTAAAAAATAAATGGAAACTGTAACAATAATATTTAATTAACATTTTTTATCAAATTTATCATCTTACATCTTCTTGTACTTCATACTTGTATAAGAACTGAAAATTTTAAGCTCTCTTTGTAATTATAAAATGCAATGTAGGTTTCTAAATGAAATGGCATATAAATAGAATAAAAAATTTAAGTTAAGCAGAGTTATGCGTAACTTTTTTTTAAACGCATTCAGCATAAGAAAAATACTAAAAAGAATCAGATTTTAGAATATTTAGCAATTAATTTAACAATTAATTTTTACGTTTAACTAAAAATTAAATTAACTATGTAAATTTTCTTGTTTAAAAAATTCTTCCTATTGAAAAATTCTGATGCTCTTTCTCAAATTTTTTAAATCTCGCACTGCTTGATCTGTCAGTGTTTCAATATCTACCTGTTTCAACAATGAATACTTCATTAATATATTTCTTATACACGAAAAACAATTGTTTGTTATCCTCTATCTTGTATTGTTATATGAAATAATCAAATAATTAGCAAACATATTTGGAAATATAATATTTTATTTTTCGAATAAGATTGTAATTGATTTAAAAGTAACTTCATCTTCGAATAAATTTGTTATTTTATTATGAATAATTATTTGATCTATTATTATTATTCCTAGTAATCAAATATTTGGCAAATAAATCATTTGAAAATAATTAATTTCTCAAATAAGATTTCATTCATTATTTCTTTGGCGGTAATCGTGTCCCAGCTAGGTGAAAAGAGAATTCGCGTTTCGTCCCGAGACTACCGGTGGACTCGTCAGTAAGGCTATGCCCGGTAGTCCTTTTTTTTTTTTTTTTTTTAAACTGTTTATTTGAGCCAAGATACCAATTTTGAGTACATTTGTTATTCACAATAAACTATGAATTTTGATAATGTTGTGATAGGCAATGGTACCGATACGCGACGGTACGACGTAGCCATACTGTGTTATGTGACGGCGCTTTACATGATTTGTGTTTACTACATTCTTAGGGTTTGAGCCGCTGGGGAGCGGAGCTTTTGTATGAATTTGTATTTTCTTTATTTTTTCCATGTCCTGAAAAACTTGGTCGCAAAAACAGGACGCTTCTGTATTCTACTTTTTGATTTTATGGAGGGGTGGGATGAGCGGGAGAGGGGTGGGATGAGCGGGAGAGGGGTGGGATGAGCGGGAGAGGGGTGGGGAGGGGGGTTTTAAATAGGTTTATTTACATAATTTACAGTATATACACCTTACACCTGCGTTGTGCGGTGTCCGAATCTCTTATTTTGTTGAAGGTTTGGTATCCACCAATATTTTTTTGTGTTTTTTCTGTGTTTGTCTTCGGTGTCTCTCCGGGGGAGGGCCATGTTGTATCTCCACCTGGTGTCTGCGGTCTGTCCGTTCATGTTTTCTTCATAGAGTATGGTTTTGATCCCTATTTTTCTTTTTATGTGGTAAATGATTGGAATGTTATTTTGGTCCTGGAGGTAGTTTTTTTCGTCTAGGTATAGGAAGGCCTCTGGGGGGATGTAGCCTGTTGTCAGGGTGTTTCTGTAATACGCGTTGTTAGGATATAGGCAACTGAAAATTAGGCTGTTTTCTTTTATTTTTGCCGCTTGCGCGAAATGGTTTCTTATTAGCTTTAGGATGTGACAGTCTATGCGATGGATGTTTGCTAGGTCGTATATTATTTTATTTTTCACATACTTTTTGAATCCGCTGTGTTCGGATCTGTAAGTACTCAAGCAAGCTCTGATGCATTTTCTTTCGAATATGCGGATTTTTTCCATCTGTGAGGCTGATATGTTGTACCAGATTGGGCAGCCGTAGGTTATGATCGGTCTGATTAATGCTTGGTAGCAAAGTATTTTTACTTTGCTGTCGAGATGTTTGGAGTAGAATAGTTTTTTCATTTTCCAGAAGGCCTTATTGGCCTTGTCGAGTTGGATTTCGGTGTGCTGCTTGTAGTTTAGATTGTAGTCTATGTTTACTCCTAGGTATTTTACGCAGTTTTTGTGTGGTATGAGTGCCCCTTTGTTTGCCTTTTCTCTTAGTTGGAATTTTTTGCAAGTTTCCCTTTCTATTGAGCCGATTTCACTTGATTTGGGTCTAAACAGTATGGTTTCGCATTTGCTTGTGTTGATTTTTAGTTTCCATGCGTGGTAATAGTCGTTTATTTTTTCGAAAAGTTCTTGAAGATCAGTTTTTATTATCTTGGTTTTGCGGCCTGTTACGTAGATGATTAGGTCATCTGCGAAGGCTATGGAGCGTTTGTGGGAGGATGTATTGAGATTGAAGAGATTTAGTAAGTCACTGTTATAGATACTGAAGAGTAGCGGGGAGTTTACTGTGCCTTGTTGGAGACCGTTTGTTATGGGGAATTCTTTGTTTGATGTGATTGAACCTTCGGTCATTACGAATGTTCTGCTGGTGATCATGTTCCAGATTATTTTAATTAAGTGTTTGGGGAAGTTTTTCTTTATCAGCTTGTATATGAGGCCTGGGATCCAGACTGTGTCGAAAGCTTTTTCGAGGTCTATTAAGCAGGCGGCTACTCGTTGTTTCGCGTTTAGGGCCCAGCAGATGTCTGACGTAAGTTTGTTTATAGCGTGAATTGTGGAGTGTTTGTGCCGGAAGCCAAATTGATTTTCTGGGATTATGTCATTTTTTGTGCAGAAGGAAGTTAGGGGGTTATTTATGATTATTTCAAATACTTTCCCTATGTTGGGGAGGAGGCTTATGGGTCGTAGGTTTGCGGGCGATGAGCCGTCTTTGTCTTTTTTTGTAATGGCTATCAGCTTGGCTTTTTTCCATTTTTTGGGGAAGTATGTGTTGTTTAGTGCGTTGTTGAAGAGCACTGTGTAGTACCACTTTATTTTGTTCGGTAGGCGCTTGAGTAAAATGTTTGGGATGCCGTCGAAGCCGGAGGATTTTTTGTTGTTTAGCTTGGAGAAGATTGTGTTTAGTTGATTGTAATTTGTGAAGTAGTTTATTTCTGGATCTGGTTGTTTGGGGTTGTCTGCGGTGTTTTCATTTGAGAATGTGCAGACTGTTTTGTTTAGCGTTTTGTCTTGTTCCATTTCATTTTTGAGTCTGTTTGTTTCGGCGATGATAATTCTGTTTAGTTGTTCCCGGCCCATGTGTTCGTTTTGTGAGTGTGTTTTGGAAAAGTGGGTGCCGATAATGTCTAGTTTGTCTGTTGTTTTAGTTATTACGAAGTTACCCTCGGTGTCTTTGATGGTGTTGTGTATCGTTATACCTGCTTCTTGGATAAGGGAGGCTTTTTCTGGGGGCAATTTGAGAGGTGGGATGGGGTTTTGTCCTTTTGGTCTGAAGATTTGATTTATTTGTGGGAACATGTTGGCTGAGTCGTTTTTGGAGATGTTTTTTATTTTGTTTGTCCAGTACTGGTTTATAGAGTTAGCGAATTCTTGATTCAGTTGCGCTTTTATTTTGTATAGTAGGTACTTTAAGTATTCTAGTTCTTCCCTTTTGTCGTAAGAATAGTTGAATTTTATATTGTTTATTTTGGAGAGTATGTAGCTTTTGTCCCGCTGTAGCTCTTTTATTCTGCTATTGATATAGGGCTCGCATGAATTTTTTTCTTTTATGATTGGCACAGATTTTTGGAGGGCTATTTGTGTATGTTTTTCTATTTCGTCTATGAATGAGTCGATTTGTCTGTTTGTAAGGTTGACGTTGTTGTAGATCTTTAGGTCGCAGTTTTGTTCGAGTATGTTTTGAAACTTTTTCCAGTCTGTCTTTTTGTAATTGTACCTGGGTGTCTCGGTCTGTGTTTCGAGTGTTAGGAGGTCAGATGTATTTTTGTTTACGTGAAATATTAAGGCGTTATGGTCACTGTCATAGGCTAAGGTTTTGAGGGTGTTATTTGGACGTAGGTTTTTAAATTTTAGCCGCGCATCTGCTAGGCATATGTCCAGGTATGAGCCTCCTTTTGGGTAAGAGGGTAGCTCGGAGCTGTATAAGGTTGTTTTGTAGTGAATGCTTCTATTGTCTAGCCAGTTTCTAATGAAGTTGCCTCTCGTGTTGTTTATTTCGTTTTTCCAGCTCGTATGTTTCGCGTTAAGGTCGCCTGCTATTATGTAGTAGTTTTCCGGTTTATTGAGCTGTAAAAGTTCGAAGAGTTTATTGAATTCGTCTCCAAATTCTTTCTGGTTTCCGGTGGTTGCGTATGCTGCCGTGATAAACAAGTTTTCCTTACTGCTTATTTTTATTTTTATGGTCGTTGCTTCTAGGATTTTGAAGCTTGATATTTTGTCGTTTAGAATTGTTTTGTGTTTTATGGGGTTTTTTATGAGGATTGCTGTTCCTCCTCCTTGGCTGGCGTTCGGTCTGTCGTGTCTTATCATAGAGTAATTTTTGAAGTGTACTTTGTGTTTTTTGTTTAGTTTTGTTTCCGAGATGAGTACGATGTCTGGGGTTTCTTTATTTATTAGGGTTAGCATACTGTATCTTTTTTGGTTTGAAATTAGAGAGTTGGCATTTATTGCAATTATTTTCAGATGTTTTAAGTTTAGTTTATATGTTTTTTGCCGTATTTGTTGCTTTAGAGGATTTTGATTATTCGTCCTCTGTGCTATTGAAGGTGCCGAAGATGGCGTCGATCCTTTCTTCGTGCGTTGCTAGTGTTTTTTTTATTTCGATTAATTGCGTTTGATGATCTTTTAACGCTTGGAGGATACTATTTTTGAAGTCTTCGATGACGTTTATAATGCTTTGTTGGGTGGAGTTATCGGTTGTGGTTGTGCTTTGGCTTTGTCTCAGATTTAAGTTTGCTATTTGTGTTGCGTTTTCAATTTTTTGATTTGCATTTGTTTGATGTTTTACTACGTCGGAGAATTTTAGTTCTGGGACGTATTTCCGGCTTATTTGGGCTATTCGTTTTATTTTTGTTTCCTTATCTTTTTTCTTTTTTTCTGCTAGCTTCTTGCGTAGCTCGACGAGTTTGGGGCACCCCTTGTATGACGCGGGGTGTCCGTAGTTTTTGCAGTTCACGCAGAATATTTTCTCTTTGTTCACTGCTTCTTCCTTTTTTATTTTGCACTCGCCTGGACCATGGGGCTCAGTGCATTTTACGCAGCGGTAATTTAGGTTACAGTTGTGTGCTGTGTGACCTAGTCGCTGGCACTTGTGGCATTGCGTTATGTCATCATTTTTTTTTATTATTTTTTCCCATTTTATTTTGAAGTAGTTAAAATGGTTTATTTTTAGTAGGTTACTTATATTGCTGTCGGGGGATACTTGAATTATGAAGATTGGCAGCAATATATTGTTTTCCCTTGATCTTTTGGTCGTAAATCGCGAGACTTTTGTGAATTGTACGTCTTCTATTTGTAGTGCTCGCAGGTCCGTGAGTATTTCCGTTTCAGTGTAGCTATTGTCTAAGCCTTTTAATAGGTACGTATGGTGTTTCTCTGATTTGGGAGTGTAGGTGTAGAATGTTGTGTTGGCTGCTAGAAGTGTTTCTTTCGCTCTTTTGAAGTCGGGTAGGTTTTGGAGGTAGAGAGCATGTTTGCCTGTGTTTATTCTTTTAATATGGAATTGTTTGATCTTCGCTACTTTTTCTATGAGCGTTACCGTATCTTTTGGTTCTTGAAGCGTTATGTTGATGGGGGGCGGCTTCGTTTCCCTTGCGGCGGGTGGGGCGTCAGTACGCTCCTCTGCTGTGTATCTGGTGTGGTGTGCGTCAGGTGCTCGGCCCCTCCGTGGTGAAGCTGGTGGCGCTGTGCCTCCTGGGTTGTGTGATGCGGCCTGTCGCCCCTGCGGCGTTGATTGTTTTGGCGGTGTGGTGGGACTATGTTTTCCCACTTTGCCCCGTAGGATTTCGTTTTTTTTCCTTATTTCTTCCAGCGTTGGGTTTGGAGCTTGGTAGCTTGCTGGATCTATCTGTGAATGCGGATGTGGTTCTGCTTCTAGTAAGCTAAACCTATTTTTTAATGGGATCGCTGGCGGTGATGCTGTTTTTATGGGCCTCATGCTTATGGCTTCCGTGGCCCTTACGTACTGGGAGGAGGGATGCTCCTCTTCTACGTTTTTATGGATATCTCCTGATCCTTTAGTCCTGGCCACTAAGTTTGGTTGTGGGTTAAGTTTCCGCGTCTTTTGCGCGGAAAGTCTTAAGCTATTGTTGATTTCTTTTGCCGTTTTTTGCGCGCTAATTTTTCTTTTAATTGGTTTTTTTAGGGTGGGATCCGTTTCCTTGCTCTTAGCTTCATTATCGCTGTCTCCTATTTTTTTATATACCTTTATACTGCTTTATATTATGATTTTATATTTATTATTTTTATTTGTCGCGATGGAGTCACTGCACTGTTTTTTAATTTTTTTTGTCACTATGTCACTTTTTCTTTTTATTCCTCTGGTGGATGCTTGTACACTTCGACGCGCGCACTGTTAGGGCCTAAGCCTGATGTCCCTTTTCAGGCTGAGAGGTCCGTCCCGTTCGGAGGTTTACGGTCGACTGCGCTACCGTCGTCCGACACTAGTTAGTGTCGAGTGGTGCTATGCCCGGTAGTCCCTGCTTTAGACGTAGAGGAGTCTCGCTAGGTGCGGTATTTGTATCATGCGCCCGTATATTCGACCGCTAGCGAGATAAACAGACTCGTTGTCGTCGTAGTAGCCCTCTGGTGTTGGCGGTTGGTACCCGCGGATCGCCCGGGAGGTGTTGCGCCGCGTTGATGCCTCGACCTGTCGGCGTCCTGTTGATACCGATCCGCCACATTTCTATTTCAAACAAAGAGTGTCCAACCATGATTAGTATTATAATGCTTTTCCAATTTAAACAAGATTATGTCAAATAAGATACAAAATTGTAGGTATTAATTATATTATTTTTATAGCGAAATAGAATTTGGTGGTACGTTCATACCTTGATTACGCAAAACGTTTAACAGGAAAACAATTAGGAAGCGGGGCTTTTGGCGTTGTTATGAAAGCGGAAGCAGAAGGAATTTGCGAGAACGAACCGATAACGACTGTGGCTGTAAAAATGGTTCGGCGGACAACAGTTCCAACTTGTGTTCGTGCGCTTGCCAGTGAGTTGAAAATTATGGTGCACCTTGGAAAGCACTTGAACGTCGTTAATCTTCTCGGTGCTTGCACGAAAAACATTTCTAAACGTACGTATCATATAATAGATCCAGGACTTACAAGGAATACTACAGTAACACGTATAGAACCCGTATAACGCAGGACTTGCATAACAAATAAAGTTGAATCAAAAAGTTGCTACCATATTTAACGTGATTATAAAATCGCTGAAAAAGACTCTATACCCTGTGGCCTCAAATTATTCAATAAATTCTATGGCTCAAAATAAGAGGGAAATCAAGAATAACAAAATTGTAGCACAATTTTTTGAGTAAATCGAATTTAAAAATTTGTCAAGTATACAGTATATATTTGCCTAATTCCTAGCTTGAGAGGATAATCAAGGGGATTATTCTAGATTTGAAAATAAGTTAAAAATATAGAATAAAATTTTTTCGACTGGTCTCATTTTTTAAAAATATCAACCTAATAATTTGTCAGGTTTAAGTACCTTGTTTCTTTGCAAGTGTCTTAATGCTTATGAATGGAATTATACGTATCGACACATCACAATCGCAGGAACAGAAACTCTTTATATTTATTTAATATTAATTTAAAGATATTTTAATAGATAAAATCACAAAAGTCTCTATCTGGAGCTTGCTGACCGTTTTTCACGTGAATAGACCTAGTTCTTAAACTTAATGGCATTTTGCTTCATTTTTTTTTATAAAGTTTGTGTTATATCTTTTTAAACCATACCTAAAAATCTAAGCGATTCTATCATCACTTGAATAATGTTCCTCGAAAATTTAATGTTTTAAATACTCTTTATGTATTTATGAAATATTCATTGTAAGTGAAAATTAATTCTTAGATGTAAATTTAATATTACCAAATAACAAATAAATTTGTATATTTGTTTATTAATAATTTAATTTTATTTAATTATTAAATTTTGGTTAAAATATATGAAACTTTTTTTCAAAAATTTGAATTTTTTACCTATAATATTTGAAATGAAATTTGAATTTTTTCGACTGAAGTCTAATTTTTGAGAAATAATAATTAGCCTAATAATTTGCCAAATATTAATATTTTTTAGGTGGAGTTTAAGCTTTAATCTTGATAGTTTTCTGATCTTCTTTTAATAGGTGAATTATTAGTGATCGTAGAATATTGCCGATTTGGAAATTTGCACAATTATTTGCTGCGACACAGGGCTGATTTCATCAACCAAATTGATCCTGCAACTGACAAATTCGATCCTACTATCGGTTTAGATCTTTTAACTAGATCTGTTAGTGTTAGCAGCAACAACAGGTTTGCTTTTGTTTTTCACTTCCACATAAAAACTCATATCATAATAATATCCCTATTTATTAATATACTCGTTGATAATTGCTTGCTTTATTCCATTACACAATTAAATGATCGATTGAATGCAGCTCGTAAAAATGAAAATGTGTACAATTAAAATCTATATGTATAAAATAACCAACTCCCCATTGTATGTTAATATTCTAACAATACTATTAGCAGTATCCTATAAATATTTTAATCTCAGAATGCAACACTGTGTTTAACATTAGAATATTTGAAAACGAAAATATCATACAGTAAAACCTCTCGTATCCCAAACCTTCAATCGAATACCATAATATTCGAGTTTCCTATTGTCTGAACATTCTTTCGCTGGAATAGAACTTTTGCTAATAACTAGATTGCGGATGTTAATGCACTTATAAGAAATCCAGATTATAGCGTGAACACAATATGTAGAAAGATATGGAATATCCAAAATAGCTATACCATATACTTCAAACAATACTGACTGTGTTAATAACTCTGATCATCTTAAATATCTCCGTTCTTTCTACAGATATGGAGTAACATTTTTTACAATAGTTTAATGGTACAGAGAGTGCTATAGTATGACGGTAATGATATTTTTGTAGGTTGAGGGTTTTCGGGCATTTCAAAATCATCTCCACTTTTTAAATTATTTGCTATAGCTTTTTATTCCTAGTAGAATAGAGAATGTTTATTTTAGTTACGATTTCAACGAGCCTTAATGCGAGGTCATTCGGCAATAAATAGAAAATAAGCAACAAATCTTGCATCATAATAAGAGATATCCGAAATGGTGGCTGTTTGCAACTTTGAATTCGTCGGATTACCAAAACGTCGACAGAAATCATTTGTCTAAATATAAATATAAGTAGACACAGATACATTTTAAATGTTCATATAACTGGATAATTGTTCAGTTAATAGAAAATCAGAGTTAAATTAATCAGGCAATAAGTAAAATTCCGTTCATATAAATCAAGTTCGTATAAACGGAGTTGAGTAATTATGTGGATTAGAGTATTAATTCGCCGATTTCGGTCATTTTTAAATATGTTGTCCAGATTGACATTTTGAATAATTTTTCCTCATACATATCACCGCCGCTAAGCTTTCAAGTTATAAAATAATTTACGTTTCATACTATAAATATTATTTAACAATTTACTTAAAAGATTTTTGTTCTATAAGGAATTTTTCAATGACTGTTTTCGATGAATTATTGCATGTTTACCATTTTGAAAATCAGAATAAAGTGCAACATTCCATATCAATCGATTAAAAAATATAAAATAAAATTTTTTTGTTCTCGGGTTAGAAAATCGAGTTTGAAAATTTATCAAGTATACTTAATAAATTGATGGCTAATTCCAAACTAGGCAGGAGTAAATAATCGACAGGAGGTCATTCTACGTGTGAAAATAAGTCGAAAATGCAGAATAAAATTTTTCCTCAAGACGCTTTATTTCCGAAAAAATAAATTTGGAAATTTATCGTACGCATGTAAGTACTAAATGGAGGTTAGGTTATTCAGTCGGTAATTAGCCATATTCAATATACTTGATAAATTCTCAAACTCGATTTTATCAAAAATTAAGTCGAAAATGAGAAAATTGTATTTTATATTATTTTCTTATTTTTCTATAAGGAATCATGACGTGCCCACTTTTACGTGTTATTCGGCCGGACCCTATATATATTTACATGTATATAATGGCGACTAGCCTGCTGATAGTACACTTGTGCGGTTGTAGAGTTCATCAGAGTAAAGAAGCTATGGAAAGAGCTTTTTTCTCCTACCGCTCTACTGAATGGGTGAAGAGAAGAAGAAGCCACCAATTCGATTGTAGCCCAATCGATTTATACATTTGATATACACATATTTTTCTTCTCTGTTTCACTTTCTTTATATCTTCTTTATTTAAAAATAATTACCATCAATGAAAGGATTAAATTGAGTTATACAACAATATGATTACCGTCAATATGATTAAGTCCTTTTGCGAATATCTCGCAAACTATAGCCGAACGACGATTATATACAGGGTGGTTGGTAACTGGTGGTACAAGCGGAAAGGGGGTAATTCTACGCGAAAAAAGAAGACGAAAATATAGAATAAAAATTTTTCGTTTGAGGCTTTGTTTTCGAGAAAATCGACTTTGAATTTTCGCTCGGTACATGTGCACTTTATCACGTCTTGTTATAACGGATCTCACGGTAGATTTAAAAAAAATTAAAAAAAAAATTAAAAAATGTTTATTCTATATTTTCGACTTCTTTTTTCACGTAGAATCACCCCCTTTCCGTTTGTACCAGCAGTTACCAACAACCCTGTATATGGAAAAAAGTCAGAATTTGAACTCGACAACATACTTCATAGTCAATGGAATCGGTGAGGTGTATTTTATTCTATATAATTACTTAAACTATAGTACTGTAGTTTGGATATAGGAAGCTCTACTGTTTTTGTATGTCCCATGTTTTTTAACTTACCGCTACACAGAATTAGCGAACTATTACACATTTCTGCTTCCTTCCACTCTTGATCCATAACCCTGCTATTATAATATAAAACTACTGATGCTGTGCATGGGGTTACGGTGTTAACAAATTCGTGTTCTCTTTTGTTCATACGACAGGATAAAATACGTGGCATTGTCATTTTCTCGCAGTCGTAGCGAAGATTCAGCCACCGAATCGGCAACATATCAAACCTCTACTACGGATTCTCAAGGAATTAGTATGTCGCCAGATGGCTGTGTTCTTAGTAATAATTCCTCTCAACCGGGATGGAGATCTAATTATCGCGGTGATTACAAAGATCACAATTTGAAGCCAATCTGCACGCAGGATTTGTTATCCTGGGCGTTCCAAGTAGCGCGAGGAATGGAATATCTTAGCCAAAGAAAGGTACATTTCAACAATTTCTCTTCTTCTTTAATTGTTTAATTTGCTATGTATATAAAATAGTAAAAGGTAAATCTCAAAGGTTTATAATTTACGTCACAATTATTGGAGAATGTAAACTAAATGGATTAGATTAAGATTAACTGGAAAATATTTGTATGTAAGAATTATCTACAGTGCCATTCACTTAATTTGGAACTCTCAAACACGAGAACTTGGACAATAACAACACATTGTAACTAGTACATGTAAGCTTACTATCACTATTATATATCGACATCCACCATCTAATCTACGAGCTGCTTCTAGAACTAGAGTTACATAGATCATGTCGTTTATTGAAAAGGATTGACTCTGAGCATCTGAATTTTATATATGTACATACATAACACAGACAAGAACACAGAACGGTTTCGATTGTGGTCCCTTGTGGTGGAAGGTGCTTACCTGAAAGGTAATTATGCACAATGTTATTATTCGCATTCTTACAAACATCATGACCCTTTTCTACTCCGTTCTCTACATTTCATTTTTAACGTATTAAACATTTTCTTCTCCGCTGTAATTAAAAATTTATTAACGATCACTTATTATTAACACCCGATGTATCTGGGTCATCGTATCTCGATGCGATCACAAATACTGACCACAACAGTATCAAATAAACGAGAGTAGTAACACCTCACTTCTCATAGTCAGGATACAAAGACCCAGCCATAACATTGAGCGCAGGCACCATCCACCACAAGAGACCACAACCAAAATCTTGCCTATAATATATATATGTACATATATAGAATTCAGATGCTCAAAGTCACCCATTTTCAATAAACATGATCTATGTAACTCTAGTTCTAGAAGCAGCTCATAGATTAGATGATGGATGTCGATGTATGATAGTGGTAGTAAGCTTACATGTAACCAGTGTGGTCATTTTCCAAGTTCCCGCACGTGTGGGTTCCGAGTTATGTAAATGGATGCGAAATGAAACTTGAAGTATATCATGACAACTAAAAGATGTGTCTGATGAAATAATTTTTAAGCTATCAAAAATAATAGAAAGTTTTCAAAGCGCAATATGAAAGTAGTATGAAATGAGGAAGACAATAACCTCATAAATTCGCTAATTAAATTATAAATATCAATAAATGAAAATATAAACAAAATCATTTGCTTGAAATATAATTTAATAATCATTTGTAGGTGTTACACGGTGATTTAGCTGCGAGAAATATCTTATTAGCCGAAAACAACGTAGTGAAGATCTGTGATTTCGGCCTAGCAAAAACTATGTACAAGGATAATAATTATAAAAAGAAAGGAGGTGAACTGTTACCTATAAAATGGATGGCCATTGAATCGATTAGAGATCGAATTTTCTCAACGCAATCGGATATCTGGTCATTTGGTATAGTTCTATGGGAGTTCTTTACATTGGCTAAGACACCTTATCCCGGAATGGAAGCTGAGAAACAATATCAGAAACTGATTGAGGGATACAGACTGGAGCAACCGGAATATGCTACTTGTGAAATGTGAGTTTAATTTATTGGATTGAGTGAAAAGTTCGTGTCGTTTTTTCAAAGTCAAATTACAAGACGATTCTCTTTTTTTCAATATAACTTTATCCAGTACGGTATTCTTCATTTTTGATATAAACCTTTCTCCATTTTTTAGATAGCTTTATTATACCATTGTTATAGAATTTTGCAGATCTCTGTCCAAAAGACTATTTTATTAACTCCTTTTAGTCTTCCAAGAAATTAAATATTTAGGAATTAATCGTTAAGGAAGTTTTGTAGGGACTGGAATAAATGGTAATTGGAGGGTGCGACAAGACAACTCACCCGAAATGTATCAATTTCAATTTCAATGACTACCTTAACTAATTCTAGATGCTTTCCAATTGTTGCTTTCTATCGCTTCAACTGCGAGCTGTATACATCCGAATTAATTGTTTGATTTTTTGAAAGGAGCTCATAATATAGAATTCCCTTGTGACCCTAGCATGCATGCAGCATAACCCTTTCCGGATGAAGATCTGCTTTTGGACTCGATAATGGTGGTTCACCTTGTTTGTCCTTTGGCCATGATGACCTTTTTGCCGTAGTATTATAAAAGATTCACTTTTCGTTGCCGCCGACTATCCACCTCAAAAATGGATCATTTTCGTTTCATTTGATCAAAGAATTGCATAAGGACAATCCAATCTATCAAATTCTTTTCTGACAATGTATGTAGTCCCCAAACGATAAGATAGTTTACGTACCTACCCAATCTTGTATAGATATTTCACGATAAATCTTTGCGATATTTTATGTAGCTTTGAAATCGCCCGTGTTGTATAACAATGGTTCTGTTCATTAATTAACACATCTTATGAAAGACAATATAAACACCAGAATACCGCTTCACTTTTATGTTCCATACATTAAATTTAACAAATTAAAGTTAAAATATCTGCTAGATAGTGGTTTTGGGGTATAAATCGGTTGATGCTCTTTTGTAAAGAATAACGATCTGCATCGATCAGTGCATTAAAGCATCTATAATTGTATTTTAAAAAATGTATGTCACCTTCATATAATGTGTCCGTCTCGAAAAAAAGCACTTACACCAGATTGTGCCCCCCCCCCGAAACTATAAACTGCTTATTTAAATTATATTTTTCTACAACATGTAGTGTATGAATAATTTGCATTTATAGATTTGAACTGGTCATCCTGTAGATATTTGAATCCGAAAATGCTTGATTTAAAATAACTCTTAGTTTTAATTTTGTAAAACTTTGCATATGGAGAAGGGAAGACAGGTCCCATTGAAATCCCTGAAACTGTTTTCACCGGCAATTCTCCGACACAAGATTTCACTGATACCAGACTTCACCGACAATAGCTTTGGCAATATTAGTACAGAGAAATAAGAAAGAATTTTTACTTGTGTAAATTTACTGTCGCAGATATTTGATAGTCGGTTGCCTTACGACGGTCGGATTAAAAAAAATTAACCCAAGCTTAATATGCAATACAAGCTGGCTAACAATTAAATAAGTTATTGTTATAAGTTTGATTTCAATTAATTTACGCTAAGTTTGTATGAAATTTCAATGTAAATCAATATCAAATCCATGGTCTGTATTAGGTTTGGACATTATTAATCCGGCTTCCACAGCGCTGTAAAGCGGCCGGCAATCATTAACTACTCCAATAACTATTCCTACATAAGTAAACCTCCTCTCTTATTTCCTTGTGTTAATACTGTCAGTCAGTTAAGGATGTTATCGGTGAAAACAGTGTCTACGAAGTCTGTGTCGATGGTTTCAATAGTATGCGGAAAGAGAGAACAGTGTCCTTGCGTTTGTTTTACTTGTCTCTTATTTTGATGAAATTAAAAGTGAAATATTTTTTAAACTAAACATTTTCGTATACGAATACCTTTACATTTTTTATAGGGGTAAAAAAAACGCATCGACTAATATATAGAAAGATAGAAGGTTCCATGTTAAAAAATTACGAAAACGTCTAAATCTCGAAAAATATGGCCATGAAGAAATTGTATCATAATATGTGTCTCTTGGAACAAAATAATTCATTCCTTAAGCGTTTTCGCATATCATAATATCATTAAAAATAACAGAGAATCGCTTTGTAACAGAATTACTAATGTATTTGAACGTGTATGTACATATCGGATATTTTCAGTAACTCTGTTACAAAAAAATTATATTATGTACACACGTATACATATATGTATATGTGCCTCAAATTTTTCTTATTATGTAGTGTTACCGCTTTTTGGGAAAAAAACTAAGAAAACGAAAAGAAGTATTTTAAGAATATTTTAATTAAGAAATATTCAAATATTTTAATTAGCCCGCAACAGTCTGAGCTTACTGACTTTCGGCTTTGGACGAGCTTTCGGTTTTCTCTTACGTCTACGGAACATCTCTTATGTCTATTTCTCTTCTTATATGTCTACCTCCCCTCTTTTCCACTCTATTCTATTGCACTACCTTAATTGAATCACACTATAATATAATACAGTCAGCATATGACTTCGTAAATTTTGCACACTTTTTTCATACTTTACCCAGATGTATCTACATATAGTGGTAGACAGAAGAATGTTTAAAACTGATACTTGTATATGAGTATAACTAAAATTTATATTAAACATCTTTCCTGTACATTTGTCTATTCTAAGATGTATGTTTATGTTATACATTTATTTTTCTTGTTAACCATAGTTTAGTTTTATAAAATTGCAATGTTTTATCCCAGCTTACTCTTTAAACTTTCTTGTGAACGTCACTATCTATAACATATTATCTACAGAACACTGTTTGACACAAGATAGCCTGAGACATCATATATCATTTTTGTTATATGTTATTATTAACATATATAATGGATAAAACAATTAATATTTTTTCTTATTTTTTAATTAACCTGAGGCTATAAAGCTTCTTTTTCTCAAAAAGAAAAAAAACCATTTTACTCTCGTATATCTTTACATCCTGTATGTATTATAATATTACAATTTAATATTGTGAATATATTACAGATATGACATAATGCTGCAATGTTGGAAAGCCAAGCCTACCCTACGTCCGAGTTTCACAGAATTGGTACAGGGTATTGGCGAATTATTAGAAGAAAGCGTAAAAGCAGTGAGTTTGATGTTAACAGTTTCTTGGTATCTCCCAATCTATTTACTTTAAAATTTCATTTCTGAAATCCTACGTACATTTATGGCCATTCTGTATAACACATATGGAAAATTACTGTCTTCACTGATATGAAAAATATTTATGTTTCATCTTTCATTGTGAAAATTATTATACTTGGAAAGTTAATTACGAAAAGAAGCATACAAAATAATAACGTAACTTTACTGTACTTACCTTTACTTTTACAATAATAACAATACTTGTTTGATATAAGAATATGTCTACTTTGTGTCTCAAATATATTAATTTTCACTGCAATCTAAATATGCTGTACTTTGTGATAAAATGAATGCGGTAAGGTACGATTATTTGAGATACAAGCTTCAATATTTTAAAATTCAACCTTGAACTATACGTAGAATAATTAAATCTCTATATTAAAAAGATTATTAATATATGTAAAATACATAATGGTGAGGAATTAAAATTTTATTACAAGACTATATAAGTCTGTAAGTTTTTAGGCTTAACAAGAAAAAACATTAAAGATGATAAAATGACTCAAGTCTATGGTACAGTTATTTGAATCAGAAAGGAGATATTATATAAGAACTAATAAAATAAATAACAATATAACTTCTAGAAATAAAGTAATGTACACACGTTACTAAATTATGATAATAATTACATCTAAGAATTTTAACATCGTTTAACAAACTTCTTAGTTTTTATGAATATATATCTTTGTAGAAAACTATGGCCGTCGTTCTATCAATATAAATACTCGATATATTTCACACCACTCACACCATTAATTACACCACCAACAAGTTAAACAGTTTGCTTTCAAATGTAAATCACTCAAAAATTATCCATAACCAAATTTGATGAATTATAAAGCAAATTGTATTATAGGTTCACTCAAATGTAATACTAACTCAAACGATCCTACCTTGCCCTTCATTGGTATTAAATTTTGTGTTGGCAGAAGGTCAAATATGTTGATATTCGTAAGAAGTGGTGAAACGCATTAAGAGCAAAAGTGGACTAACTTAAATCTAACCCTGATTTAACGAATTACATTATATTATCTGAGTTTAATTCGGGCAAAATAAATTCGTCCACTTTCGTGTAATTAATTTAGTTTATTGGAATACTATACTCATCCAGAAAATATTTTAGCTTAAACTATTTTTGATCTCAATATCTCAAATGTGTTTCTTTACTTCTAAACTAAAACATGCTGTTCTTCATAAGATTAATAAAATGTATTATTTTACATAACATATTAAAATTGTATTAAAATTGAATTGAATCTATATTTAATGCGCCAGAATTTTACTAAATCTACTATACAGTAAAATTACTGTCTTCCATAACATTTAAATAAATTTCATTAATATTCCAATAACATTTAATTATATTTCATAGCATTTTGCACGTCGTTATAATCTAACACATTAAATATCTATCTAATTTGCAGCATTACATCAGTCTAAACGATCCTTACATGGACATGAACACGACGCTGCTGGAAGGTGGTCGGAGCGACTATCTAACTATGCTCTCCGCACCTGATCACGCAGCACTCTCTTCTCCCATCCACGATTATTCAAATTTGCCCGCGTCAAACACAACGTACCTGTGCATGAGTCCCACTAGCCAGAGTGGATACGATTCAGATATATTCAGTCCTAGACCTAATCAAGAGAGAACACACTTTAAATTTCCGGTCACTACCGATTCAGAAGACGCTGTAGAATTGTCACCAATGTTAAAGAAACTAGAAGAAGAGGATCCTTATCTGAAACCAATTAACGTACACGCGCGGCGAGCAGAGTTCGTCCGACAGCAAGAGACAATGAAGAATCAACCAATAGATCATCAACCCATCAATAGGGATTTCGCATATTGTAATACTCCACGAAATGTTCAGTTGATAGATTTAAACGAGAAAAATGAAAAGAATGAGAAGGGTTCTGACGACATTGAAATATTAAATAATGGAAACACGTTATCAAAGAAGGATTTCATACCAGCCATCATTAGGACACAGGGCAATTACGTAAACATGCCGAAGCAGAAGAATGACTTAAGGTTAGACATGCCAGCCAGTTTTAGCAATCCTAGTTACGTGGTGATGGCTAATTGCGAAAGAGATCAGATGAAAGTCTGAACCTGTGCATGAACAAAATTTGACAATTGTTTTATAATGATGATTAACTGAAGGGAATGTCTATTTCAGGCGGGCTTTCATGGCTAGACATGTGGATATGGATATGGTAAATGGAGAAAATGAACAATAATACATCTTTTTACTGTCTCCTCCCGATAGGATCTGAAACACTTTGTAGTAATTAGAATCTGTATACAGTGGCTACAAAAAGTATTTATACACTACTGTACATATTTATCATAGCATTCACATATTAATGAGTTAGGCTCAAGTATATAAAATTTTGTATCATTTACTTAGTACATATGCACTTTTATGTGATTGAAAAATTTAATAATATGAAAATGAAATGTATAGGATTTGATTTAAAAAATGCTTCATTGGGTATGTAAGGATATGTGCAAATACTTTTTTTGTAGCCAATAAATGTGACAAGAAAATTAAATCACTTTGGACATGATTTAAATCTTAAACTGTGTCCTTGTTGAAACAACAAAGAGAAGTTCTGTTGCCTGTTGTTGCTGCATGTTCCAAACAGTATTCAGTAAATATCAACTTGTAGAAACATTTTGTTTACACTGAAGCAACATAATTAGAGGAGTATATAAGTTTTAGTTTCAAAGAGAAATTTACTTCCAGTTGTTCACATACAAATATGTCATAAAACAATTGAAAAAGTGTATATACTAAATGAACATTTCTTTCTGTTGTAAAGTGCTGCTGTATATTGCTTATCTTTTCTCTTTTTCTATTTTTACCATTTCAGACAACAACAGACAATAAGCAGTAGCTTTTGTTACTGGCAACTGTGGGCAGTAATCATATTCATTATTAGGAATTTTGAAAAGTATTGGTTAATGTGTTAAAGCAATTGCTTAGCAAGCGAATAATCAAGGTTCAGAACAATGGGCAACAACAATTAGTAAGTTTTTCAAGAAAAATAAAACATTAAAATCCTTCACTATTGCTTCAGTTTTAATCAGTCTTGTTTGAAGGCCTTGAAAATTTTGGTAGTATATGAAAGTCTTAAGAATATCTACTGATAAACCTACTGGTTTACAGATCTTGAGGAATATTCTATTGAATATTTCAGAATATTTCAAGCACTTTAATTTACTGTTGCCTAAGTGGTACATTGACATGAGATACTAACTCATTATGGGCCAATATTGCATTAAAGCACCATTAAAGATTGTTTAATTAGTTTACATCATTGAATTCTTCTTATTAACATAGCAAGTACTAAAGAGAATCAAACGACTTGTTTAATATTCTTTTGCTACTACTTCTTCTTCATAAAGTAGATTCCATAGTTTTATGAAATTTAAAGAATCAAGATTGAAAATTCAGGGCTTATCAATACTTATCAGAATTTTAAGCTTTGGATTGTGTTCAAAATGATTTGAATCTTCATAGTTTTTTAAAACTTTGAATAGCTTCAAAGTTAAGAATCAAGTAACCATCACTACTGTTTGCTATTAATGTGCATGATGGTGAGCTCTTACGTGTCATGAGCGTGTATATGTGATTAAACAAGATGATCGATTTTAAATGTCACTTTTTGCATTTGTGCATGTTGCTCCATCTTTAATGTACCATGACGAAAATCATGTAAAATGATTTGAGCAACAAGATAAGGAACATATGTATGTTATATAATATATATGATTGATCCTTTTAACGAGCTTTTGAATATTCATAAAAAATTTCATTAATATGAGCAATACTGCGTGATAACCTTTCGGAAAAGAGACATATTTGACAAAAATGACAGAAAATAAAATTGTGAAGAATTAAAGATACATAATTATTCGTTTTTCAAAACTAAACATTCTGATATTATTATCTGATACAGGAATAAAAAAATAAAATACTTTAATTTTTATGTTAATTTTAAGGCTAATTGAGGTAATAAAACAAAAAAGGGGATGAACTTACAGAAAAGTTCTATCCTCTCTAGTTTCAAAATTTTGGAATATGTTATAAAAATCAACATTTTGGATAACTTTTTCCTATACATACAACCAGCGGTTTCGCTTAGTTTCCGAAACATTTGTAAAAAATTGTCTACATCACTATAGTGAATTTTGTCTATAGTTGTGTGTCTATTGCCGCTTACGCGTCAGTATTTTATAAACGAAGGTCAGTCGAAACTTAAAGGCCTCCTGCACAGTTGGATATGGTAGGCTCCAAAAAATATCTGTTGTAACTTATAACTCAATTAAAAGCGAACATCATCAATATATTCGGTTTAGGTGTCAGTTCGACTTTTGAATCCGGCAGTTACAAGGCGGCCACACTTTTATTATAACCGACATTGCATGGAGTCTCACATGTCTAATTGTAGATAGGAAAATTGTATATAGGAACAAATTGTGCAAAATGTTGATTTTTATAACATATTCCAAAATCATCGAAATTGGAGAGGATGAAATATTTCTACAAGTTTACTACTTTTTAATACCTGTTTAAGCAATTGATACATCGTATACGAATCGAATCTTATTTCGAAAATAACAGAAGAAATTAAAATTTAAAAAATACGTTATTAGTATGTATTTAATGATAAATTACCGTTTCTAATATGATTTAAGCATTAGTCGTAATCATATATCGTACACTTTGAAGGATTTGGAAACAATTCCCTAATTTTTCTACGTCTTTTTATATTAATGTTCAATTAATGTTTAATTTTCTTATGAAATCTATAATTTGATTTTAAACGATTTTATTCAAGTTTATGTTTTATACGTTAAATAGGCAGTAGAATGTTAGCATCTCTCCCAAATGAAGACTATCAGGAGAAAAATATGCATACTTTGTACTTCTTCATAAAAGAGCAATTTTACGATTTTATATATCATTCACTGTAATTTTTAAAATTCAGTGGTTTATATATCAATCCTATACTACCAAAATTATACTGTTATTTGATTTTAAGATTAGACATATATTTTTTTCATTATTATGATCATTTCACAATTATCCACCGCTATAATATTTTATATGCATCTGATTTTTTACAATAATTCACGAATCTATGATTTATTTTTCGGAAGTTTAAAAGATTGTTCTCTTTTCGATATCGTTGAGTCATGCGGGCCCATACAGTTTAATTTAGGTATGTGTTAGATTACTTAGCATTTTAGGATGTTTAATTTTAATTTGCATTCTATTTTTTATGCGATAAATGATAATTGTGATCTTTATATATAAAACACAGAATACAAATTAAAATGAACCAAACTCTAAAATTAAGTAGCTTAACTTAAGCTCTTGTGGGTCATCTACGAATCAAGAGTTGGAGAATTAGCAAAAGTGGATGTATTTGCGACCAATCGCGGGGAGACGCAATCGCGAGGAAACACGTCAACGGGAGTCGTAAATTCCCGTTACGATTATAATAATCGACGCTGCGAATAGATCGATCCCCTGATTTCCGTCGAGATAATAGGGGTGGTTAAGGTAGTATAACGCTGCGATTAACAGGGTTATAAACTTTATATTTCCAACACTTATACACTCGAAGTTATACCGTTTCGTATGATATAAGTCGTAGACGATGATTTGGCGTATGAAGATGCGATATACATGCACAATAAAGCAAGGCTCTTACAGTTGAGTTTGTTGTTTTAGTTGACGTAGCAATAGAGGAGACTAAGTATATGAAGTGACTGTTCTGTAGTCCCGAGAACAAGTTTAGACGTGACAAGCAGACAAGTATGACGTGATTAAGACTAGTTGACTATTCTAACGATGAAGAATAAGTGAAGCTTGTTCTTATGTGATTACAAAGGAAAGCTCGGAGTGGGTGTGTCTTTTGAACTAAGGACGTGGATTCGTTATTCACACTTTTCGTTAGAACAGTGAGGGTAACGATCCGCGATGTCCATTGGTTATAGCCAATATTAATAAGTGAAGATTGGAGGAGGAAGCCTCCTACCGACGTGGCTCGGCGTGACCTTGTGCATGGGAAAAACCGGCTTTTCCGTTAGACACCCATCCGCTTTCTCCGTAATTTGTAAGAACGTGCAATGAACCTAAGGACTGTTTTAAATACAGTTATAAACCGAAAATACTTGCAGGATTAAAGGTTATAAGATTCGGTTTATGGTGGGGCCTTAGGTTTATTGAGAGTCTGTCGAATGGGGCTTGGGCCTTGACGGTCAGACACTGAAGGACGTCGCACGGACCATTTCACGAGACGTAACAGTGGACTTATCATGCCTTTCATATGTAGTCTTCAAATGTACACGTAAAAACTGAGGATCACAAGAAAAGATCATGATAATTCTTCTTCTGTTGATTTTCTGA
The DNA here is from genome assembly GCA_911387925.2 of Bombus hypnorum. Lineage (NCBI taxonomy): Eukaryota > Metazoa > Arthropoda > Insecta > Hymenoptera > Apidae > Bombus > Bombus hypnorum. The sequence continues at coordinate 6,741,631 of OU427027.1, forward strand.
TTTTGATGGCTCTTATTTGGTAGCTAAAAGAATGTATTTTTATATACTATAATCAAAAAGCCAATAACGCAAAAACCAATAATGCCTATAACTTGTATAATATTGTGAACCTAATCTTATAATCTGACATTCAATATTTTTTTAATATTTAAGAAGCTATAAAAATATTTAATCGAAGAAACCAAATAGACAGTTTTGGAATTAATTGGTAGTGTAATTTTACAGTTGTTTGCTTTCTAAAAAATATGATTTAACATGGTTTTTCCCTGTAGTCTTTATTATATTTAGAATGAAAATGTGAATCAAATTCCAAATATGTATGTATGGAGATACTTCGATACTTCGATACTTCGATATGATATTACGCCACACTTAGACCGACTTCAAAAAAGAAGGAAAGTATCATCAATTCGATGAATATATATATTTTTTAATAGTATTATTGTACGAATAAATGTGAAATCGTATTGATGAGATATGAAGACATGTACAGAGACAACATGCCGTTGGTGAATACTTTTAATAATGAACTTATTATTTGTTAAAGAGAGATTTAATTATCATTCATTACTATTTCTTTGAAAAATTGGCAACAAAATATTTAAACAACTATAACAAAATGTTTCAGATCTATACAATTCATAAAAGCATAATGTTTGAGTAAAATGGGTTCGTTTATCAATACTTGATACTCAATGCGTTATAAGTTTGAACGCAGGATTTAATTCGAATCTAATAGGTACGAATTTCGAAAAATTTTATATATTTAATTACAGCCAAAGATGTACAACGTGTTTTAATCTTAATTACACAACTCTACTCGTTAGATAAGAGAACATCATGACGAAGCGCGTGTGTCGGTCTAATTTAAATTGTCTAACGTTTACGTTTAGAATGTATAAAATTTGTATAATAAATTTTTTACCTTCTTCGCAATACTTGTGTGTTCGTTCTTAACAACATAGCAATAAAGTACATGTTTTTTATGACTAGACTGCGAATGTTCATGCAAGAATACAACTAAAGAAATAAAACCTAGATAGAAATTTTATATAATTAAAAGATTATAAAAATATGTTGTCCCTTTATAATTTTTTGAATAACGCGTATGTTTCGCATATTTATGTCTGAAAACGTATGCAAAAATATATTGCGTATCACTTACATATTGCAATGTATTTATCTCATGAAATTAACTTAATTTATCGGAACTATGTCAAGTGCTAAACCACGTTAAACAGCGTATTTACAATGTTGACTGTTAAACGTAAGACGTAGCAGTTTGTATTTCGAATTCGAATAGTTCGATTTGACTTATCGCGTCGGCAAGTGGGGAAGAGAAAGTTAAGAACGGCTACGCCCATAGCCAAATGGTGGAAACCCGTGTCTTCTATTAAGAAGACTAGCAGACCTACCATGAAAAAACAAGTTACACCAATAAAAATTATAAACAAAGAACATCAATATTACATAAATAAAACAACAGATACATCAAAAACAAGTGAACAAACAAACCAAGGACAGGACTGCTCAGTTACAACTGAAGTCGACATGGAAGCCAACAAAGAAACAACTCAACAGGATGAAAGCTGGAAGGTGGCTAGCTACAACAAAAAAAGAAAAATAACGGGTAATCTAGATACGGAAAAGCAGCGATGGCTGCAAGAATTACCACTAAGAAACTCCTTCAGCTCACTTACGGAAGAAATAGACGACGACCCAGCAACCAGAAACACAACTAAATCAACAAACACTACAAAACCACCACCAATATTTGTTGAGGCCCAGATAATAGACCCGCTTATAGATCGACTAAACGATATAGCTGGAAAGGAAAACTACATAATAAAACAAACAAAACTAGAACAAGTAAAAATACAAACAAACACCCCAGAAAGTTATAGGAAAGTGATAAATGAATTAAGAGAAAAAAATGCTGTATACCACACGTACCAGCTCAAAACGGAAAGGAGCTACAAAGTAGTTATAAGAGGACTGCATCCAAAAACTAACACAAAAAACTAAGTGACGAATGAGCAAAAATTGGCCACCAAACAAGAACTATAAACAATATGACAAGGTACGCTACGAAGCAACCATTACCACTATTCTTAATAGAACTGAAACCCAGAACCAACAACAAGGAAATCTTTTATATCAAAAAAATACTAAACACAATGGTAACAGTGGAATTACCACGCTACAAAAAATATGTACCACAATGCATACGGTGTCAATAATATGTCAACATGCGACAATTGGTCGCCGAACGTAGCCACAGTCACGGGAAGGACGTTTTGCCTAACGTCCTAACGTTTGTTTAACGTGGTCTGGAGTGGTTGTATGGGTTTTTCGAGAAATGTGGTTGTGGCGGCATGCGGCCTCGGGAGTGGGCCTAGCCACGTGTGATGTTGCCTCGGAGGTGCCAATACAATGGGACATACATTGTATTAATAATCAAACTCCAGGCAGAAACTGCCTAGCAACGGCGTTTGGAACTTTCTCGATGCTTCCAACGAGTGTGTATCAAACTTCAGGCAGAAACTGCCTAGCAACGGCGTTTGCAACCTTCTCGATGCTTCCAAACGAGTATAGAAAACAAATGCAATCGTACAGCGAGAAAAATCTCCACGAGGCTGGCATTCGTGCGATTGCCTTGGAGAGTGACACATTGAGCATTTTCAACAATCGTATTTTTGCGCCTAAGATTAGTTTACGCTTAGTAAAGAGTTATCCCGTTGACCGTGGATTCGTTTGAACCCAAAAACATTGTTAATAGCGTTCATTAAACTTATTATTCGTAAATCATACTACTACTATTCATTAAACTTACTATTCGTCAAACTTATTATTCATTTGACTTATTATTTGTTAAGCGTTGTAGTAGTCTTGTACATACGTGCAAATATTATCTCGGCTTTGTAAAACAATGGCTAATTCACGCGAAGAGTTGTTACGCGCCCAAAATTCTTACCATAACCCGACATATATTATGTGTGTATATTTTATATTACAGATGTCATATGTCTTTCTTACATATTTGAACACATAAACATCCGCAGTCTTTTTATTAAAAAATCGTAGGACTACATTTCCATGCCTATGTCGTTGGCAATCCTGATCGCATAAGGAACATCATGTATTGTTACATTCCTATGAATACGTCGACCTTGTCTACCTATATCTTCAATTAAAGTCTTCTTGTACTCTAGCCATCTGGAATACGTGAAAAAATATTATTACAATTAGTTATATTATATTATTATATTAGTTATATATATTATATTATTATAATTGGTTAGTTAGTGTTTCAGCTACGTCAGTGGTTACACAGCTTGTTGACGGTTCGTTCTGGCTAGTGTTTGCGTTTATTTTATCTGTTTCTAGCTTACGCTTTTTTATTTTGTTAGTGTCGTTTGAAAGAAGCGATATATTGTCCTTTTGCCACGGAGGAGGTAGAGCGGTGTAGGTATGGTTTTGCTCAAGAGAGCCTGATCGAGATACTTAGGCCATCTTCGAGCTACTTAATTCAATTAGAAATAACTAGTCGAGAGACTATGATTCGGGTCAGAGATTAGGAGCGTTGGATTTTATAGAAACACTTGGTTTATGTCTGTTTCGATTCACTTTCGACGGATGGGCGTCACGTGTTGTATTGTGAACTTCTCAGGGTACTAAACACACGTCTGCGCACTTCGGCACTCAACAGCAAACTTTTTTTTTTTTTTTTTTATTTATTAGAAAATTTACAACAATTCTCTTTGAGAATTTTCAGTAACTTCATTTGGCGTGATACAATGGCTTAAACTAGTTTTATAATGTTGGTTCTAGTAGGAACTAAGGATTTAATCTAGGGGGTATTTCCTTTTTAGTCTGCGGATCAGGTCCGTCGTGTCTAGCAGTTGGGTGACTAGTGGGTTGTGGTGGTTGTTGATTCTTGTGTTATATCTGCTTCTGGACTTGTGTATTTCTTCTTTGACAGTAGGTATCTTGAGGTCACGGTGGATTGTTTCGTTGGTAACGTACCAGGGTGCATTTAATAGGGATCTTAGCGTTTTTGATTGGAAGCGTTGGAGTATTTCAATGTTGGAGTTACTTGCTGTTCCCCATAGTTGGATTCCGTAGGTCCAGACTGGTTTTATTACGGTCTTATAGAGCGTTATTTTGTTCTGCGTGCTAAGGTTGGAGCGACGGCCAATGAGCCAATAAAATTTTTTAAGTTTGTCACTGAGTTGTTTAGATTTGTCTACTATATGTTGTTTCCAGGTTAGTCTCCTGTCCAGGGTCATGCCCAGGTACCTGACTGTGTCCTTGTTAGGAATTGTTATATTGTTGATGGAGACCTGTGGGCAGGTTTGTTTTCGCAGCGTGAAGGTTACATGTGTGGATTTATTTTCATTAATTTTGAAGCCCCATTTATGGAACCACTTTTCCATTGAGTCGAGACCTCGCTGTAGAGTGGATGAGGCTATTATCGGGTTGGCGTGGGACGCTAATAGCGCTGTGTCGTCGGCAAATGTTGCTATGGTTATTTCTGTCGATATCGGTAAATCGGCAGTGTAGATGGAGAACAGGAGGGGTCCGAGGACACTGCCTTGGGGTATGCCCGCTTCTATTGGAAAGGTTGTGGTAATGGCGTCTGCGTATTTAACCATGAATTGCCTACTGGTTAGGTAGGACTTTAGGATGGAGTAGTAAGAGTGTGGTAGGACTTTTTTAAGTTTGTAAAGAAGCCCTTCGTGCCATACTTTGTCGAATGCCTGTTGAATATCAAGGAATACCGCTGAGCAGTATTTTTTCTTTTCGAGGGTTTGGCTGATATTGTGTGTTATTCGGTGGATTTGCTCTATTGTGGAATGCTGCTTCCGAAAACCGAATTGATGATCTGGCAGGGTTTTCAGATCCTCTAGGAGTGGAAGGAGTCGAATCGTTAGCAACCTTTCGAATAATTTTGATAAAGTGGGTAAAAGACTAATTGGGCGGTAGGAGCTAGTTTCGTGTATTGGTTTTCCGGGTTTAGGGATGAGCGTGATTTGTGACGTTTTCCAGGTTTTAGGATAGTATTCAAGGCGGAGGATTGCATTGAAGATTGAAGAAATGATTGCAATCCCTTTTACAGGTAGTTCCTTAATTGCTTTGTTGCTTATTTGATCATGTCCCGGCGCTTTCCTGGGGTTCAGACGTTGGATTAATTCAGTAACCTCTAGAGAAGTGAAAGGTTTAATGGGGAGAGACATTTGGAAGGGGGAGTGCAGGTGTTCTGTTATTTCCGGAGCGGTATTGGTGGAATGAGGTTTAAAAACGTTGGATAGGTAGTTGGCGAAGAGGTTGGCTTTTTCTATAGGGCTTCGTCCCATCCGCCTTGCGGACAGCGAATTGGTGGGATAATTTGCGGGGGATGCGTGAGTTTCTTGGAAGCCTTCCATAGTGAGTAGTTGGAGTCGGCAGAGGGGGACAAATTGACAAGGTACTTTTGGAAACAGTCATTTTTGTATTTCCTAATGATTTTCGTTAACTTCCTGGTTGCGTTGTTTACCTTGCGTTTGTCGTCCGATGTTCTATGGGTTTGCCATACTCTTCTTAGTCTTCGTTTTTCAGTGATTTTGTCTAATATGTACTGGGGATATTCGTGTTTATTGATAGAAGTCTTAGTAGGTGTAGAGGAGTGGATAGCGTTTATTATGCTCGTGTTTAAGTATTCTATGGCAGTATCGATATCTTCTTTTGTTTTTAGTGGGATTGAGGCAGAGGTTGAGCGGTTAAAGACTTCTCTAAAGAGCTGCCAGTTGGTGAGTTGGTTGTGAATAAGGCCATTGGGTGGGTTCTCGATTATTGCTGAACCGACTGTTGCTATTACGGGGGAGTGGTTGGAAGAGAGTTCAGTAGAGGAGTTGGTTTGGACGTATCTGGGCGAGATATTTTTGGTTACGAAGAAGTCGAGTAAATCAGGGATTTTGTTAGTGTCGGTGGGCCAGTATGTGGGTTCATATGTGGTGAGGTAGTTAAGATTGTTGGTGGTTATGCTTTTCAGGAGGTTTTTACCTCTTGCCGAGACAAGCCTGCTGCCCCATTGGGTATGTTTGGCGTTATAGTCTCCTCCAGCTATGAATCTATTGCCTAGGGTGTCGAAGAGGCTATCGAAGTTCTCTTTTGCAATCGAGTGTCTGGGAGGGCAGTATACTGCTGAGGTGGTGATTGTACCATGGTGGTCTTCTATTGCTATGCTTGTGGCTTGAAGGTAGTCTTTCTGGAATGATGGAAGCTCGTAGTGTTTAATGTTGGATTTGATGATGATTCCGGTGCCGCCGTGTGCCTTTCCACTGGGGTGTTGGGTGTGGTAGAAGTTGTAGCCGTGTATTTTTAGGTAGTTTTTGTCGGTGAAGTGGGTTTCAGATATGAGCATTACGTCGATTTGCTGTTGCTTTAAGAATATTTCTAGTTCAAATTTGTGCTGAGCTAGACCGTTGGCGTTCCACAGAGCTATACGTATTGGTTTTATTTTGCTTCTGTGCGTATAAATTTGTCCATGAAGAGTGTGAGTAGTGATAGGAGGTTGCCAATTTGCTCAGTTTGTTTCTCGATGAGTTTTTCGAGTCTGGTGAAGTTGTCTGGGTTTTGTGGGGTGGGAACACTATTTTCTGAGTGTTCACTGTGGGTTTTCGAATTGTTTATGTCTCCTTGAGCTGCCTGGGCATAGGACATTGATGGAGAGGTGAATTTTTGGGGTCTAGGTTCTTGTGTGGTAATCTCCTTGAGTCTCAGTTTTGGATACCTAATGTTGTGTAATGTTTTGTAGGCCGGGCATCCTTTGTAGTTCGCAGGATGCTCTCCTTGGCAGTGGATGCACTTCGCGGGGGTTTCTGGGGATTTAGTGCATTGGTCAGTGGGGTGGCTACCTGCGCATTTTACGCACCGGAAATTATGATTACAGTATTTCTGTGTGTGCCCGTACCTTTGGCACCTTTTGCATTGTACTATCTCTTTCTTTACAAGAGGTGGTTCGAACTTAACTATGGAGTTCATCAGCCGGTTGACGTTGTAGATTTCTTTATTGTTTCCTTTTTGTTTTATGTCTATGAAGAATAGCGATAGTGGATTTTTTGTTATCCTGTGTTTTATGTTGCTGATGTTTGTTACCTCGTGGCCAAGCTTTAGAAGTTCGAACTTTAGTTCATCAAGATCGACTGAGTGATGGATATTACGTAGCACCACACGAAATGGTCTTTCCTGCTTGAGCTGGTATGTGTGGAAGTTGGCATTCAGAGTTTTTAACAACTTCGTTAATTTTCTGTATGCGTCTGGGTTGGTCGGCAGGACTTTTACACTGTTGTTGCTGATTTTTAATTTATATTCTTCCTTGCCGATTTCTTTTTGAATTGTCTTTGTCATTGATTGAATATCAATGACATCATCGATGAATATAGGTGGGGGAGGGGGGTCTTTTGCATTGGTTGTGAATTTACCTCTGTGGTTGTGTCCATAGCGACATCAGTCTCCAGTATCGCGAACCTGTTGTGGGTGGTCACTTGGCTGGCTGATGGGTAGGTTTGCGTTTTGCTCACAACAGTTCTGCTAGCTTCGATTTTGCGTTTTTTCGTGTGAGGGTCATTTGCAAAGAGGGTGTATTGACCCTTTGCCACAGGGGAGGAAGAGCGGCGTTGTTATAACTAATCTCCATAGAGTCCGTTTGGGATGAGTGGGCCATCGTCGATCTAGTTAATTCAATATGAAAAAACTAGTCGAGAGGCTGTGCGAACACTTGGCTAGGTTTGTTGGATTCGCTTTCGACAGGTGGGCGTCACGTGTTGTTTTGTGAACTTCACAGGGTGCTGGACACACTTCTGCACGCTTCGGCACTCACCAGCAAAACTGTCAACAGCAAACTGAATTGAAAAAGGTTTTTTTTTTATTTATTTAATTTAAATTTTACAATTTGTCTAGTAGGACATTTGGTAAAATATTATAGCTTAGTGGTATAATAATATAACATGTAGATGGTTACCCCCAGCGAGGTTCCATCTTCCAAGTTGTTTATTTTATTTCTATTGTGAAGTCTGCGGGATGCTTCTTCTTCAGTCTTATTTCCATTATGGTTTTATTCGTTTCAGCAACCATCTGGTTTGGGTGTGTTACAAGTCTTTCTTTATATTTTTTTGCATATGTAGCGATTTCCTGTTTGACTGTTGGAATTTTTAAGTCTTTTCGTAAGTCTTCATTTCCGACGTACCATGGAGCGTTAACTATTGTCCTTAAAATTTTCGCTTGCTCTGTTTCTATTTGATTTATGTGACTCATTGCTGCCATCCCCCATAGTGGGACTCCGTATGTCCAGATTGGTTTGATTATTGTTTTGTATATATTTAGTTTATTCATTATACTTAATTTAGATTTTCTATTAGTTAACCAGTACATCTGCTTCCTTTTTTCACGTATTCTGTTTATTATTAATTTTATTTGATGCTTTCATGTAAGGTGTGTGTCTAAATGTATTCCTAGATATTTGCTTTGTTTGTGCCATGCGGGCGCCGTTCAGTTGGATATCTGGTGTTTTTCCTTTTCTAAGTGTAAATGTTATGTGATTGCACTTACTGGTGTTCGCTTTTATTTGTTTCTTCTACAGCCCCTTTTCTATTTTTATAATGTGTTCTTGTAGTAGTGCGGCAGCCGTTTCTGGATTTGCGTGCCTCACTAGTATGGCCGTATTGTCCGCGAACGTTAGTATTTTGCTGTTGACAGTTGTTGGTATGTCTGCCGTATATAGTGTGTATATAATAGTATTGGTCCTAAGACGCTTTCTTGCGGTATTCCTGCCTTGATATCCTTAATTTCAGAATATGCATTATTTATTTTTACTACAAAGGTTCTATTGTTTAAGTAAGATTTTAGTAGTTTGTAGATTTGTTCTGGAAATTCCTTTTTGAATGTTTGAAGAAGTTTTTCGTGGTTAACTTTATCAAATTCTTTTTCAATGTCCATAAAGAGTGCGGTGCAATATTGTTTTGTTTCCAGCGCCTGTAAGATTTCATTGACGAGTCTGTGCATTTGTTCTATTGTGGAGTGTTTATTCCTGAATCCAAATTGATGGTCCGGTATTAGCTTTTCTTTTTCTATTGTTGGTTTTAGGCGGTTATATATTATTTTTTCTAGTAATTTGGAGAACGCAGGTAGTAATGATATTGGCCTGTAGGATGCAGTTAGATGTGGGTTTTTGTTTGGTTTGGGTAACATTATGATTTGTGCTATTTTTCATAGTGCAGGAAAGTACTGTATTCTTAGAATTGCGTTAAATATTATCGTTGTTGGTCTTATTACCTTTGGGGGAAGGTTTTTTAACATTTTTCCATTGATCAAGTCAAAACCTGGTGCTTTACTTGTCTTTGTTGCCTTGATTAAGTTTGTAACTTCTTGCGCTGTTGTGCTGAGTATGGTGCAACGTTTATCAGTTGTGTTGCTGGTATTTTCCACTTCTTCATTTGTTTGCCATCTGGGGATGCTGTTATTAATTTCGTACGGTGAAAATATATTTTGTAGGTGCTTCAAAAATTTTTCTGCCTGCTCTTCGTTGCTTCTGGCCCATGTGTTGTCCATTTTTCTGATTGCTGGGATTGATTTTATTGTTTTCTTAACTTTGTTAGTGACTTTCCATAGGCAGTAGTTGGTATTCTCATGCGCGAATAGTGATTCGATGAATTTTGAGAATTCGTTATTATGATGTTCCCTTATTTTATTCTTTACTTCCTTCGTAAGTTTATTTAGGTTTTTCTTGTTTTCTCGTGTTCTCTGTTTTTGCCATTTTGCTTTCGCTTTTCTTTTTTCCCTGATTTTATCTAGGATATCCTGTGGAATAATTTTTAATTGCCTGCTATTTGATTCATGGGTGGTGGTTGTCCACGCTGCTTCTTGTATTATTTCTGTCATAGTTGCTACTGCTTGCTCAATGTGTTCAGGTGTTTTGAATGGGATATTGCAGTTGATTTTGTTTTCGATTAGCTCTTTAAAAGTTTGCCAATTGGTGGTTTTATTGCAAAGCGACTCTGACTTGTTATAAAGTAGTGGTTTGCTTGTAGATTCTAATATAATTGGTGTATGGTCGGAGTTAAGCTCAAGGCCGGTTGTTATTTTTAATTTGCTTACGTTTAGTCCTTTTGTTACTGCAAAATCCAACAGGTCAGGTGTTTTATAGAGGTCTGTCGACCAGTACGTTGGTTTTCCTGTAGATAGTACGTTGAGTTTGCTGCTTCTAATGTATTTTTCTAATGTTCTGCCTCTCAGCGTGTTAATTCTCGAACCCCATAATGTGTGCTTTGCATTAAAGTCTCCTGCTGCTATATATTTATCGCCTAAGGATTGGAAGTACTCTTCTCATTTTTTAAGTGTCATTTTGTGTCTCGGAGGTACGTATACTGCTGATATCTGGAAGTAATTGTCATTGGTTTGTATTGTGACAGTGGTTGCTTGTAAGTGTTCTTGATTTGTTTGACTATGTAGGTGATGCTTGATGTCATTTTTTATTATTACTGTAGTTCCTCCATGTGCTTTACCTGAGGGGTGTTTGGTGTCATAGATGGTGTAGTATTTTCATGTAACTTTTTAGAGTGAAATGTGTTTCTGAGACAAGTAGTATATCAATATTATTTTTATACAAAAATGTTTTAGTTTCGTGGGCTCGCTGTTGCAAGTCATTGGAGTTCCAGGCTGCTATTTTCAACATGTCCATGTCTATTTTTATTTAGCAAGTTTGTGAGTAGTTGTAACATGACTGTTGTTTGTTGTACTTGTTGCCTTAGTATTGTGTTTAGCTCACTTACCATTTTTCCTAATATCTCCGTACCTTTAATGGATTGTTTGAGCATTTCTGTGATTTCTGTATCGTCCTCGATTTTGTTTCTTTGATTCTGATTGTTTGTGAGCGTTGCTTGTCTAATGTTTTGGGTTACTTACGCATAGCTTCGGTTACCTTGGGGATCTATGTTTCTGTTTATAGCTTTTGGTTCATATTGTGCTTTCAATGTTGTTTCATTATCTGTTATACTTTGTTGTGGTTGGTAGTTATTGATTGATCTATTACGAAGTGGTGGAAACAGTTTACGTTGTAATTGTTTCCTGATTTCACATCCTTTATAGCTGGCTGGGTGGTTCCCGTTACAATTATAACATCTAACTTCTTCTATTTTTCCTATGTATGGACAGTGTTTTGTTAAGTGATTTTTTGCACATTTAACACATGCCGGGCTTGTGTTACAATAATTTTTTGTGTGACCGTATTGTTGACACCGCATGTGTTGTGGTATATCTTTTTTGTAGCGTGATGGTTCCACTGTTACTATTGTGTTTAGAAATTTTTTGATTTCATAAATTTCCTTGTTATTGGTTCTGGGTTCAACTTCTATTAAGAATAATGGTAATAGTTGCTTCGTATCGTATCTTGTCATATTGTTTATTGCTGTTGTTTGATGGCCAATTTTTGCTAATTCGTCACTTAATTTTTTGTTAATTTTTGGATGTAATCCTCTTATAACTATTGTATAGCTCCTTTCCGTTTTGAGCTGGTACGTGTGGTATATAGCATTTTTTTCCTTTAATTCTTTTATCACTTTCCTATAATTTTCTGGGGTGCTTGTTTGAATTTTTACTTGTTCTAATTTTGTTTGTTTTATTGTGTAATTTTCCTTCCCAACTATATTGTTTAGTCGATCAATAAGCGGGTCTATTATCTGGGTCTCAACAAATATTGGTGGTGGTTTTGTAATGTGTGTTGATTGAGTTGTGGTCTTGCTTGTTGGGTCATCGTCTATTTCTTCCGTTAGTGAACTGAAGGAGTTTCTTAATGGTAATTCTTGCAGCCATCGCTGCTTTTCTGTATCTAGATTTCCTGCGGCACTTGTGCCTGGAATTATTTTACGTTTTTTGCTAGTCTTTGCTAGCTTCCAGTTTTGGTCCTGGTAACATCTTTCGTTATCGTGGCTGCACTCCTCCTGTCTCCGCTGCTCTTCTATTTTTTCTGTAGTCATATCGTTTTGATTGTTGTTATTTTGCTGCTGTTGCTTTAAGCCTGGTAAATCTACCGACCCGTTTATATAATACTTTTCTCCTTTGGTTGCAATCTTGATTGTTGGTATCTGCTGCTGCATTGTTTGACTTCCCCTCACTAGCACTATTCATAACACTTCTCTGAATCACTTCACTGGAGCGCACGATTGCTTACACACGTCTGTTCGCCTCGGTTGCCCGAGCCCAAATGATTTGAAAAAGGTGTCATAAGATTTATAGAAATATAAATTTAGCATTTGGGGAAGATTAAAGACATTCCCAATTTCACCTAAGCAATATTTTAATGCATAGATTATTCTAAAGGAATGTATGACTGAAGAAATTAGAACAATTAAAATATCAAACATCAAAATAGTCGTTGAAAAAATATATTGAGTGATATGGAAATTACTTTAATAGATATAATAGATATACGATATTTGGATGGTACTACGTGCAATCAAAGTTCCACTGCCTAAAACAACATCTGATAAGTATTTAAAACTTCAGAATTAACAAAGCTATACTTATTTCCAAAATTTTTGATGTAGGAAATAAATATAAAGGAATACAACATAGAAGATATCTTATAATCCTGATAAAGAAACGAATAAACAAAGTATATAATAATAAGTAGACAGTAGATTTTTATACAAATTTATATTTTTAGGAATGCAATTTGAAGAAGTTAGAAGAAGTAGCATCTATAAATTTTTCTTAAATGAATAAAAATCTGCATTTAATAACGAGAAATGACATACCTGCGATTCGTTACAAATTTTTCAAATAATTGCCCCTCAGTAGGAAATTTGGAATCCAAGAACAACTTTACGCGTTCCCAAATATTTGCACGATTATGAATTCTCAGCCAATACCGTGGAACCAAAAAACATCTTACGGGTGAAGTTGCTACTATTCTTCGATTAACCATATTTTCTCCTAATTCATAGGTAACAATTTTATTATAGAAATAATTTTTGTTAAGAAAATTCTTAGACAAGTAAATTTAGTAAAATATTACCTAAGCCGAAACACGCACCCCTGTTAAACGTACAAATTTGCATAAATACTGTACGTACGTCAGTCGGATAACGTTGCTGAGAGGTTGATGAAGGTTCTCTCATTAACATTTCTGCTACATCCGTAATTTTTTGCCACTCATTCATCTGTAGATTTATATGTTGTCAAGATCAATGTCTAACTTACAAATTTTCTATTTACAGTCAGTCACGCTACTTACATATCAATAAAATTACTAAATTTCTAAAAAGAAATGAAAAAATTAAAACAAAATTTATAAAAATTTTGAGATAAAATTACATTAGAAATGGCAAAACCATAAATTTTTCCAATGCTAATATATTTTACTTCTAGTATTTTATATCTTTTCACTTTCTTTTTCTTATTAAAGAAGATGAAAATAGTTAAAGTACGTTATATTTAAAGAACGTACGAATATAGATTTTTGTAACTGACTGTACTTACATTCAGCTTCCTTGCCTGCATTCTTTGTCTTTAATAATATGAAGATGTAATAATATTTGCCGGTGTCGTACTTACGACATCTAATAATGTAGTTGTAATGACGCTTGAACGTTCAAAATCCATTCTCCTATCAGTTGCTTTCGATGATAGTAAGAGTTGTGCATAATCTATGTAATCTCGACTTCCGTCGATAGCATCGTCTATGCCATTTGCCTTTAGAATTAAGTGAAAAGTTATAATATGAAATACATTCGGTATTATTGTACATATATTATTACATTATACAGAAGTCCGATTTTAATCTACAAATGCGAAGTACTGATAAATTATCTACTGTAAGAAAAAAATGTTTTGACAGGAATTAAATCTTTAATAGTCTTCTTATAGTAGACTCTAGAACTAAAATACAAGTAAATAAAATAAGTATAAAATAAAAAATACAAAATTTAGTCCTATTCCCCGTATATTATTACAAATTACATTTATCACTATTATTAGGTATCATAAGTATATAAAACATACTTTGGTAGTTTCATATTCGTATTCCAATTCGTTCATCTTTGTAGCCATTTCTAAGCTTTTTAATAATCTGGGTTCCTTCTTTGCATTATCCTTTTCAGGATCGTATAATTCGTATTCAGTTCCATAAACAGAATGTGTTTTACGAACAATCATGTGTTCTATCAGACGACATTCACCTTCTAATAGGAAATGGACATGATTCACCATTCCTTTACCATCACCTAACAAAACCTTAAATAATTATTTTGTCATTCCATTTACACTTATTCCGCTTCAATAGTATTTAACGAAAAATTTTCAGAAACTATCATAAAGAAAAAGATATATCTTTGATGCTTGAATTATCTCATGAATGAAGAAGGAACTATAAACCAAATTAACATAATTAAATTTTATAATAATATCGTATTTGGCCTCGTTTTAATCAGAAAAATATCACGATAGTACGATAATGAAATCTTTATTACGGAAGAACTGGAAATACAAAACTTCGTTGTTGTATTAGCATCGTCCTATCGCAAACACTTATAAAGTATTTAGTTACTAATGTAATATAACAAATGTAAGAATACTTAATTTTCGTTTTTCTGTGATATTAATATTATGAGTATTATTTTATGCAATATAATTTTATACCTCATCAGGTTGAAAATCCTTTAATTTACTGAGAATACAACATTCTCGTATTGTTTCTTCGTCCCAACATTTAAAATAATTGAAATGTATTAACGCATCCTGCAATATGTCCCACTCTTTTTTTAAAGAAGACCGCAAAACGTCATCGAATTCCAAGCGAGGAATGCGGATCAAATCTACTGCGGCTATAAGCAAAACAAGATTATGTTTCTTACATATAATATTTTTGTATATTTTGCATATTTTACAATCTCAGTTACTCTGTTATAAAGCAATATATCTGCGTTACTTTTAGTAACACGAGAAAACGCTTCAGGAACGATTTGTTTGACTCTAGAGGACAGCTTATTATAATGCGAAACATTCTTTCTTCGTGGTCACATTTTTCGAGATTTAAATATTTTCGTAATTTATTTTTGAATGGAACCTTATATATTTCCGTATATCAGTTGTTAAAAACTGGCGATAAATTTTCACTGATTACAGCAGTACACCCAGTATATATCGCTTAAAGTTAGAGGTTTATTAAATTTAGCTCCTTAATCCTCGTACAAACTCTAACTTTATCTAACTTTAAGGGGAAATAGACAGAAATACTATTATACGTCACATACGCGCTATTGTTCGTGCAGGCAGGATAGCCTGCTACGAAAGGAGGAGAAATTGCTATTTTTGGGTATCAACGTGACGCAGATAAAAAACGCTGTGGCTACGGAAACAGACAGTAGAGGAGAGGGGCGCATAAAGGCATAGTGACTACCTCATTCTCGAGCAAATAGTTATCGACGAATTAGCAACTTAGGTCTCATCCATCAAAAGCAAAGTTCATTGTCTGCTACCTAACTATCTGCAGTTGTACAAGACTTCCTCGTTGACCCGTACGGCATATTTATGTCTCGATTATTGAAGGTTATCCTTTTCCGTCGCACGAAACGGTTGTTACATGTTCATCAGTCCGAATCCAGCAAAATTGTTAGACTCGCGATTTCTCCTATTTTCATTGTGTTGGGCTCACCGCCAGAGAATTTAGGTCTTTGACGTTTTTAAAAGTCGCGTTCGCTTTCCAGTTCGCCTAACACTTATAGATACGTTTTTTATACCCTATATAACAATACTAAGTTCTTTTCTATATATAATATATATTATATAATACTAATCTTAAATTAAGTATTTTAGGATACAAATACTTTAACACTTTTGTATAGAAAATGAAAAAACGTATCGAATAATATATCAAAAGGTATGAGATTCAATTTTGAAAAGTTACGGAAACGTCTAAATATCGAAAAATATAACCATAAAAGAAATATTTCGTGTTATAATATTTGTCTCTTGCAAGCAAGCAATTCATTCCTTAAACATTTCTTCGTATCATCAAAAGCAACGAGATATTGCTTTGTAACAAAATTACTGAGATGTATAATGTGGATCTGTTTTATTTTGTTTATGCTTTATATTTTCACAGATTCAACTGAAGAAGCAGAACTTGAAGAGAGATCCATTTTACCTATTAAAAATTATAACTTTGGATATTTTATATAGTTTTGTACATTATATGTGAGGTGGATAAGTCGTGATAGGTGCGGAAGGAACACTTGAGTATTTTTAGCAATATATATTTATTAACATATACCCTATATGTACACTTTACGTAGAACTCGCGATTAGTATTAGCGGTTCCTGATTCGCGATTACAAGTTCGAATGATGATTGCTTAAGATGTCGAGAAACTCAGATCAATTATTTCTGCTAACTACCAACTAGCAACTCGGGCTGACGTCCAACGACTGTTTTTTCGTCACGATGATGCTGCAGAGGAAAACTATGATGGGGTGTGTCTAAGGATACGAGATCATCGGATTCATCGAGGGAAGCCTTCGTTCAGAAAGTAAGGGAAATGGACGTTGCTGTTAATTTGTTAATTTCTATGTTGGTGGTTGAGGAAGGATGCTAACCGCCCTTGAGAGAAAGTTGCTAGCGGGAAGCATCGTGAGAAAAGCATATTTCTCGTATCTTCCCGTAGTAGGTGATAGACTTAGGGACTGGTGAGACAAAGGCTATTTGTCCGTTCGAAAAACCAGTTGAGGTAAATGTTAGGTTCGTGTGATCACTAGTTCCTACATGTAGAGTTGGTACGGTTACTAACGGCGCTTTTTCGTTTCGTCCGCCACGTATTAATTATCAGAGAGTATCGGTGTGTTGTAATGGCTGTACATGGTGGTGAAATACAGAGTATACAAAACTAAATCTGTGTGAATCAATTAAATATCGAACCTCAAAACCTATTCAATAACAGGTTATGAACCCAGGGCGGTGAACTGTGCTATTAAAGATATTTATTTGTCGAGTTTTGTTTCTGTGAATATCCGAGGAAGGGCCACACCATGGCCTACCAGGACAAGATGAGCGATGTGGACAAGAACATGAATCCAATTCTCAATAAGGATAACTATATGAGTACTAAAAGACGATGACGGAAGCTTCTATGGTTTTCCTGGGTTGCTGGGATGCGGTGGATTCAGGATTGACTGCAGCAGAAAGGATGATACCTGAGTACGTCAAACTGGATAACAAGGCGCGTGCAATTTCCGGTACGTTCGCCCCGAGTATCTCACGGACATCAGCGGTCTGAAAACAGCGAAAAAGTGCTGAAAAGCACTGGAAGAGATCCATGGGAGATCCACATCGATGTACATTGCCTTGTGCCTACGGGAACTGGGCACTATCGAAAAGACTCTCAGACATGGATATCTCTGCGTACTGTGGGAAAATCCAAGTTCTGTGTGACAAGTTGTCTAAAGCCGGTATTAAATTTGAAGATTACGTTGTGGCATCTTTCATTTTGGCTGGACTTGCGACAGATCCAGATTATTCAACGTATGTCAGAATAACAAAGATTGATAAGGATCTGACCTCGAGGACGGTGAAGGCCGACCTTCTACTCGAAGAAAGAAGAACTGATGCGGTTGCGGAATCGTCCGAGCAAGGTAGCGCGTTGGGGACTAGAAAACAATGGAAACCCAGGCCATACTAAAACAAAGATGGCACGAAGCCGAAGAGCAGAGACACAAATGATCAAAAGTGTTACAAATGTGGAAAATGGGGCCACATTTCGTACCAGTGTCTAGGGGAGAAAGGAGATAGAGAAGAGAAGAAACCCAAGGAGAAGAAGAAACAAGAAGACAACAAGAAGGAGAGGGGAGCAGAAGACAAACCAAAGTTCAAAGGGCTCATCTCAACATTGGCCTTATCCCCCATCAGCTGTTTGGAAAGGAGCATCAGCTACCTTGACTCATGCGCTTCAAACCATATGACTCCGAACAGGTATCGCTTTGTGGATTTCGCACCTGCGACTGGACATATCGGTAAGGGGTATCTGGACAGAATTGGTAAGGGGCGTCTGGAAGTGAAGGGAAAGGGAACAATCCTTGTGAAAGTGGCTAAGTCCTGTGGGGGTTGGGCTCTCTCTTTGTCAAATGCTCTGTGGGTACCTGAGATAGATGTAAATCTAATCTCGATCAGACAGTTGGCAAAGAAGGGTGTTACTACCGTGTGTAGAAAAGATGAGGCTGTCGGAACGCATGATGATGGTGACGTTCTGTTCACCTCAAAAGTAGGAAATGATGTATACTACTTGGAGATTGTCCCTGATGAAAGACACGTTGCAAATATTTCTGTGAACAATGAACAGAGTTAGAGTAGTTTGAGAGAGAGTGCAATGAGAGAGTAGTTTGACTACAGTGACGAAAAGATTGAAGTCATTGAGGCAAAGGCGTTTAGGAGTACTGTGTCGTGGCATGAGAGGTTGGGTCATCTGCATGAAAATGCAATGAGAAAAATCCCTGTACTAAGCGTGAAAGAAGATTCCAAGAAATGTGATGAACTGTGTGGAGTCTGTGTGAAGGGTAAAATGACAAAGGTGCCATTCCCAAGGACAGCTCATCATATGTGTTAACGTCCCTTGGAAATCGTTCACAGTGATGTCAGTGGCAGAACACAGTGTACATCATTAGGTGGAGGAAATTACTTCGTAACTTTTATTGATGATTTCTCTCGTTTCATGCACGTTAAAATCATTAGTAGGAAAAGTGAAATATTCAAATGTTTCAAGGAATATCAGATGGAAGTGGAAGTCCTGCATCAGTCCAAGGTAAGTGCCCTTTAAACTGACAATGGTGGTGAGTACACTGGGACAAATTTTGAGAACTATCTGAAGGAGAAGGGTATTTTGTACAGAAAGACCGTACCTAGGAATCCTGAGCAAAATGGCATTTCAGAACGAGCCAATAGGACCTTGGTCTAGGTGTTTGCTCATCCAGACAGGGCTCCCTGACTATCTGTAGGGAGAAGCCATCAGTACTGCGTGCCACATAAGAAACTTATGCCTACCCGCTGCTATCAGGGATAAAATTCCATTGGAGTTATGGAAAGGTGAGGGATGCGACATCCAAGGGGAGATCAATAGACTAAGAGTATTTGGATGTAAAGTTTGGTACCTGATAAACCCAAGCGGAAAGAAATTTGATAGTAGGGCAGATGAGGGGATTTTTCTAGGTTACGACCTTGTCATGTTCGGTTCAAAGAAAATGTGTTTCCCTGCATGGGTGTTGGTGTGGACACGAGTAATATCAAGAAGAAATTCTCTCATTGGGTATGGGATATTGAAGATTTTGAACCTGAAAAGGGAATTGAGCCAATTGATATTGAGGTCCAAAGTAATGGTGAAAATGATGAGGGACAAGGTGATTTTTTCATGGATAATTTAATTAATGAAAATAATCAGAAGGTTCGGGAAGAGGCTGTAAGTGTACCGATTGTGCCTAGGAGGTCAGCAAGACTACATAAGCCAAAGAGTTGTAACAGTTGTGCTCATGCTGCAACGGTTTGTAAAACACAAAGTTTGTATGTGTCTATTAATATGTACGAAGCCCTGAGGGAACCCGATGCTCAAAAGTGGACAGAGGCAATGTTGAAGGAGTAGGACAATCTCGTGAATAAAGATGTGTGGGATATAGTGCAAAGACCATTGAATACAAATGTCATTGACATGTGTGTATGTGAATGTATCCAAAGATGTAATTGTCGCGGTGTATATGGATGACATTCTTGAGTTTGGAACAAAGACTGCGATTGGTATGCTCAAGGCATTAAGGAAAATAGTATTAAGGAATATTAAGGAAAAACAAAATGTTAGGATGCTGAGTACTGATACTCAATTCTCGTCCATCCATTTGAGTAAGTCAAACAGCGCTACTGTTGTGTTTGAACAATCTGTGCAGATAAGCCAAATGCTGGATCTGTTTGATATTACTCATGAGACTGGAGTATCAACACCACTAGGTAAGGAGTGTGAAGCTGATTTTGATGTTGAGTGTGATGAACCTTTTGATAATGAGTTGTATGAACAGGCTGTTGGGCATATAATGTATGCCGCTAATGTAAGCCGTACTGATGTCGCATGTGCAATAGGTAAGCTAAGTCAAAGATATGCAAATCATACTATGTCTGATTGGAAAGCAGTGAAACGTATTTTTAGGTATCTACTAAAAACCAAGGACTTAAAGCTAGTATACCAAAAGACTGGGCAACCTTTGAAAGTGTTCTGCGATTCAGATTTTGCGGGCTGTTCAGTAGATAGAAAATCTAGAAGTGGGTATGTTTTCATACTTGCTAGTGGTGCAATATCTTGGTTGTCGAAGAAGCAACCTATTATATCTCAGTCGACTTGTTTTTTTTTTATTCATTAAAATTTACAATCAATTCGCTCTTTGAGAATTTTCAGTAATTTTTTCTGGCATGGCGCAGTGACATGGCTAATTATTTATAGTAAGTTAATACTTATTATAGATAAGTATAATTTATAAGTAAGTATTATAAATAAGTAAATATTACTTAATTTAAATAACTAATTGAATCTAGCGTTTAGGTCTAACGGGTAGTGTCTCCTCAGCCTGCGAATCTGGTCTGACGTATCAAGTAGTCCAGTAATTAGGGGGTTTCGATGTTTGTTGACTCTTTTGCTATATCTGTCGCTATATTTTGCTATTTCCTCTATGACTGTTGGTATCTTGAGGTCGCCATATATTAGTTCGTTGGTGATATACCAGGGTGCATTTATAATAGATTTTAGCGTTTTCGATTGGAAGCGTTGAAGTATTACAATGTTGGAATTACTTGCTGTTCCCCATAGTTGGATTCCGTAGGTCTAGACAGGTATTATTACGGTCTTATAGAGGGTAGTTTTATTCTGTGTGCTTAGGTTGGAGCGTCGGCTAGTGAGCCAATAGAATTTTTTGAGTTTGTCCTTTAGTTGCTTCGTTTTGTCTGTGAGTGATTTTTCCAGGTTAATCTCCTGTCCAGGGTCATGCCCAGGTATCTACCTGTGTCCTTGCTAGGAATTGTTGTATTGTTGATGGTGACCTGGAGGTAGGTTTGTTTTCGGAGTTTTTTTTTTTTTATTTATTTGTTTTAAATTTTACAATTTGTCCAGTAGGACATTTGGTAAAATGTTATAGCTGCTTAATAATATAACATGTGGGTGGCTACCCCCAGTGGGGTACCATCTTCGTGCTTGTTAGGGTATATCCTTTATGAGATCTACTGGATGCTTCCTTTTTAATCTCCTTTCGATGAATGTGATGATCGTTTCCGCTGCCAGCCGGTTCGGGTGCGTTGCTAATCTTTCTCTGTACCTTCTTGCGAATCTGCTAATCTCTTCCTTGACCGTTGGTATTCCAAGGTCTTTCCGTATGTCCTCGTTTCTAACGTACCATGGGGCGTTTACTATTGTTCTAAGTATTTTAGATTGCATTGCCTCTAGTTTGGTTATATGGCTCATTGCTGCTGTTCCCCATAGTGGTATTCCGTACGTCCAGATTGGTTTTATGATGGTTTTGTAGATTTTTAATTTGTTTTCTATGCTTAGTTTGGATTTTCGACTTGTTAACCAGTACATCTGTCTCCTTCCTATCTGTATTTTGCTTATTATTGATTTGATATGCTGTTTCCATGTGAATCGTGTATCAAAGTGTAGTCCTAGGTATTTGACTTGCCTTGTTTGTATTATGTGCGTGCCGTTGAGTGTAATGTTTGGTGGTAGCTGTTTTCGCAGTGTGAATGTAATGTGGTTGCATTTATCAGGGTTTGCTTTAATTTGTTTAACTTGAAGCCACTTTTCTATTTTTGCAATATGCTCTTGTAGCAAAGCGACTGCTGTTGCTGGGTTAGTGTGCCTGACTAGCACCACAGTGTCATCCGCAAATGTCAGTATTTTGCTGTTGGTGGTTGTTGGTATGTTGGCCGTGTATAGTGTGTAGAGAATTGGTCCCAAGACGCTTCCTTGCGGAACCCCTGCCTTGATGTCTTTAACATGAGAGTATGTATCTTTAATTTTTACTGTAAAGGTTCTGTTGCTTAAGTAGGATTTAGTTAAATGGTATATCTGCTCCGGGAATTGTTTTCTGATTGATTGAAGTAGACTATCGTGGTTTATTTTGTCGAATGCTTTCTCGATGTCCATAAAGAGGGCTGTGCAGTATTGTTTGCTTTCTATTGCTAGTATTATTTCGTTTGTGAGTCTGTGCATTTGCTCTATCGTGGAGTGTTTGTTCCTGAATCCAAATTGGTGATCTGGTATTAGTTTTTCCTTCTCTATTATTGGTTTTAGGCGGGCGTAAATTATTTTTTCCAGTATTTTGGAGAATACTGGAAGTAGTGATATTGGTCTGTACGATACTGTTTGGTGTGGGTCTTTGCCTGGTTTAGGTAACATTATGATCTGTGCTAGTTTCCATAGTTTAGGATAGTATTGGATTCTTAATATTGCATTAAAGATTATTGTAATTAGTCGTATCGCTTTTGGAGGAAGGTTTTTCAGGATTTTACCATTGATTAGGTCGATTCCTGGTGCCTTGTTATTTTTTGTTTTCTCGATTATGTTTCTAATTTCATGTGCTGTTGTTTTAGGTATGTTGTAATGATTGTCAGTTGCGATACTAGTGGTTACCTCTTCCTCGTCCAAATGGCAGTTGTGATTGCTATTATTGATATTATGTGGTGTAAATATGTTGCTTAGGTGGTTGGAAAATTCTTCAGCTTGTTCTTCGTTGCTTCTTGCCCATGTATTATCTGCTTTTCTGATTGCTGGGACTAGTTTTATTGGCTTCTTTATTTTTTTTGTGACTTTCCAAAGTGAGTAGTTGGAGTTCTCGTGTGCAGATAGTGACTCTATGAATTTTGTGAACTCGTTGTTATTGTGCTCTTTTATTTTGTTTTTTATTTCCTTTGCAAGTTTGTTTAGGTGTTTTTTGTTTTCTTTTGTTCTGTGTTTTTGCCATTTTGCTTTCGCTTTTCTTTTTTCTCTGATTTTGTCGAGGATGTCTAGTGGAATTGTTTTTGTTTGTCTGTTGGTTGTTACAGGTATAGTGGTTGCCCTTGCTGCTTCTTGAATAATTTCTGTCAATGTTGTTACTGCTTGATCGATGTGTTCAGGTGTTTTCAATGGGATGTTGCAGCTGATATTGCTTTCTATTATTTCTTTAAATGTTTCCCAGTTGGTGGTTTTATTGCATAGCGTCTCTGAGTTGCTGTAAAGTAATGGCTTGATACTGAATGTTATTATTATGGGCGTATGGTCGGAGGTAAGCTCGAGACTAGGTGCTATGTTTAGTCTATTTGTGTTTAGCCCCTTTGTCACTGCAAAATCTAGTAGGTCGGGTATTTTGCTCAGGTCTGTCGGCCAGTATGTCGGTCTTCCTGTGGATAGTATATTGAGGTTATTATTTTTAATGTGCTTTTCCAAGGTTCTACCTCGAGGTGTGGTGATTCTTGATTCCCATAGTGTGTGTTTTGAGTTAAAGTCGCCAGCTGCAATATACCTGTCACCTAAGCGGCTAAAGTATTCTTCCCACATTTGGGTTGTAACTTTGTGACGCGGTGGTGCATATACTGCCGACAACTGTAGTTGGTTGCTGCTAGATTGTACAGTGACGGTAGTTGCTTGTATGTGTTCCTTACTGACCTGGCTGTGTAAATGATGTTTAATGTCGTTTTTTATTACTACTGCCGTCCCTCCTTGTGCTTTTCCTGAGGGATGGTTGGTGTCGTATATGGTGTAGTACGGGTTTTTATATAGCTTTTTGTAGTGAAATGTGTTTCCGAAACGAGTAGTATATCGATATTGTTGCTATACAGGAATGTTTTAGCTTCTAGGGCCCTTTGTTGTAGGCCGTTAGA
Source organism: Bombus hypnorum (assembly GCA_911387925.2). Lineage (NCBI taxonomy): Eukaryota > Metazoa > Arthropoda > Insecta > Hymenoptera > Apidae > Bombus > Bombus hypnorum. The sequence goes on from OU427027.1 coordinate 6,765,538, forward strand.
GTTCCAGGCTGCTATTTTGAGCGTGTCTATTTTTATTTTTTGCTCAGCATGTTAGTAAGTAGTTGTAGCATAACTGTTATTTGTTGTGTTTGCTGTCTGAGGGCTTCGTTTTGTTCGCTTATCATTTTTGTAAGTATTTCAGTGTTTTTTATGGAGTGTTTTAGTAGTTCTTTGATTTCTGTAGCGTCTTTGCTATGATTGTTCTGTTCTTGATTGTCTATGGGTGACGACCGGTTGACTACTTGCGCGTAGCTTCGTCTGCTAACGTACCAAATTCTGAGAATGTTTCTTACCAAAGGTTTAAACAGGATTAAGACTCTATATTTTACCAAAGCTATGGGGTTTGTAGAAATTATTATCAAAGGGGAGTGTTGAGATAAATGTTAGGTTGGTATGATCACGAGTTCCTACATGCAGAGTTGGTACGACTACTAACGACGCTCTTTTGTTTTCGCGTCCGTCACGTGTTAATTATCAGAGAGTATCTGGTGTGTTGTAATGGCTGTACATGATGATGAAATACAGAGTATACAAAACTAAATCTGTGTGAATCAATTAAATATCAAACCTCAATACCTATTTAATAACAAAAGCTTAGCTAAATAAATCCTAAGATTTATAGCGGGTCCTTAGGCTAGCTGAAAATATACTGTGAGGATGTATGGACATCTGGCAATGATTTTATCTGAAGAATAGGGTCTTTGTGTAGCGAGCCACGGGACAGAAACCGTTGAGAAGTTTATTGTCGAGTGCCGCTACATATGCATTCTATACATCCTTGCATCTTTAAATGTTGCACGAATTCATAATAATTCACAATCTAATAATAATATTAACTTGACTTGATATTAAAACTTAACGATACAAGATTATTTTCAATATTATATAGTAGATAAATTTATAATAAAATACAAGCAATAAATATGTAGTATTTACATATCTACTGTACATACATACTTTTTGTACATACATACTTTTTGTACATACATACTGTACAATACTACTTTTCTACTGTACATACGTACTTTTTGTAAATACTGCTGCTGATCTTGGTATTTCATGCAACAATGCGACTTCACCGAATATATCGCCAGGACTCAGGATGCCCATATCAACCTCTTCCGATTCACCTAAACACAAATAAAATTTATAACGTTTCCTTACGCTTTTATAACACAACTACTTATGCTCAGAAAATTTAAGGAATCCTTGTGCAAGTCAAAATAAGGCGACAATAAAGAATAGAGATATTGTATTTAAAAATTCGTTTGTTAGTTTATGTAGTTATTTGTAACTTTACAAAACAAAGTAAATTTGTAACATATTGCAGGGCGTCTATAAATACGAAATAAATTTCTTTTGCTTTACATAATTCGAAAAGTTTTGTTTTTTGCCTGCAATTTACATTTACGGAGAATTTGAAGACTTATATAAAGGAAAATTTGTTTTACGTACCAGTCCAGCGATCAATAACTATTTTCGATACACCGACTTCTCCGCTTATAATGAAGTAAAGATTTTCAGCTTCGCGACCTTGTCGCACAATTACGCGATCAGGTCGTAAATATTGATAAAAGCATACCCCCGCTAAAATTTCTCTCAAATGTTCAGGATATTTTTTGAACACGCGAAACTTTTTAAATAATTCATATATATATTTTCTGTCGTCCGATGATCGGTCTTCTGGCCTCGTTAGTAAATAAGAACGATCCTTAAATATAAAGTGTAACTTTTATCTGAATTATTTCGATGGATTATGATTAACAACAATTTGTAGTTTTATTGTATTTCATATTATAAATAAATTGCAGATGTTTATACAAATTCATATTTCCAAAGAATAGAACTGAGAAAGCAGAAGTTAAACAGAGATTTGTTTCCTACACTATTTATAGATTGTTAGAGAATGAATAACAGATAAGCGTACGTAAAACTTTCTTAAATCTTTTGTAAAACGAGTAGTCGAAAAAGTGGACAAGCGTTATATATTACATACAAATGTTATCAGTTTACAACTGTACATTTGAACAAAGTGCTTGTATTTTTATAACACAAACTACATAGACTAAAATAACGGGAAAAACATTATTAAATATTTATTACTAGATATTATTACGTATATAATATTTGGTATATTATTTACATGGAATATATTGCTAAAATATTTTGCATATCTGTATTATGACTTAATTCACAAAAATTATTTTACCTCCCATTTTAATAGTAAAAATACGCATAAACAATATGTTTTCAGAAATTCTAAGAAAAAGAAAAATAAATGGTAAAACAATCTCTTTTCCTTGTTATATAGTTTAGGAATCAATAATTTGGTACTTGAAGGTTGGGATTAGGTTGATTTGGTACTATTTTATATGCATAAACATCCGCAGTCTAGTTACATATATACATATAAATGAAAAGAAATGTTTAACCTCTAGAGTAAGAGTTTTCTTTTCGTGTTTTTTTTCTTGTGCCTTCCGAATATTAATTGTAATATCGTCACTGACTTCTTCAACTACAGACTTCTCGGTTAACCATTCGATATATTCCAAGACCAGTCTCACTGCAGCTCGGAAAAGATAGATCCCTTTTAACCTATTGACCTAAACAGTTATTATCATTACTATTATCTTATTATTTGAATATTATGTTTTAACATTATTATTAATATTATTTTCAGTGATCATATCGTTGGTTTAACGGAAAAATAACATCTCGAAAATTGTTAATTTTGAGATATCTGTAAAAATTGATTCCACATTATTTTGTACCTGACTGTAAAATGTAAACATATTGTAACTATGCATTGTATTTACTAGGACAGAATTGAGATAATTATTCAATAAAATTATACTTTTTAAGAAACTGTTTTAATTCACAAAATCTGTTTACATCATTTTTAATAATAAAAAATAGCTGCAAAGAATATTTTATCACAAATCCGCAAAATTTGGAAAACAATAAAAATAAATAGGAAAACAACATTTCTTTTGGTTATGCAAAAATTAAGTTACCTGTAACGTTATTATTTACAATTCATTCAGAAATTTTCTAATGATTTAAATTTATTAATATAAATTTAATTAAGTTTGCTTTTTTCTAAATTAGGTATTAAATTAATATCTAAATTTAAATTATTTAATTATTCATTATACAAATAGATAATAACTTTCTAGCTCAGCTCAATTTCCTGAGAATTTTACTTTCCTAGATATATTCTTCTTTTGATAATACGACAATGTATAATATTATACCTACATATGTACAATAGTTTAATTATTACATATTTTTATTCTCTATGGTGTTTTATAGTACTTTATAATCGTATTTTTTATACTTACAACTAATTCTTTTTCTTGTCATTTACAACTACAAATAAGAAGCGAATGATGTTCATATAGTAAAATTATTATTTAAGAACTTTTATATGAATATATATAGCTATATCTGAATATATATTTATATGAACATGTATTAGATTGTCCCAAAAATTTCTTTCATTTTATAAGGAAATATTATTATTATTTCCATCTATTATTTCCTTTCGGGACAACCTAATATACACTAATTTGAAACAATAAAACATTTAGTATTTTTGTATGAAGTTTGTAGCATGTAGTGTGTTTTTAGTTATCTACACTTTTTTATTTTATCTGTATATACTTTGTCTTTTTATAAAGTTATTAAAGTATTTTGTAATTAATTCAAAAATATTTTATCAAACTAGAAACAATCTTCCTTCCAAATTTTAAATATGGTAGTTATTCGTATAAGGATTATTATCAGCATTTCTTTTCATCTTCTCCTACAATTAGTAATTACAGGATACGAGGAAATTAAGTGGCATGACCATGACCTCGTGATTCTATATCTCTGAATTGCTAGAGATTTGTTTAAAAAAATTGCCGTACTATTGACCTAGATCTTGAAATTCAAAGTTAACCTTTTTTTGCTCGAATTGTATTCTACTCAAACGAAAAACAATTGGTTCAAGAAACATTATAATAAATTGTGTTTTTTAAGCAAAATAACAGAAACAATGAATCGGTTCTTGGACCGGTTTTTAGAAGGAATATCTCGATACTTTCCTATATGAAATAACGAGATGCATCGGCCAACGCATAAAGAAATGCGATTCTATTTTTAAAAAAAACATAGTCGACCAACTGCAAACGTACCAATAACATTAAGTCGTGCTCTCTTCGGCGCCATTCAACTTTTGTTGGAAAGGTTCTTTTTTGTACAATAAGTAATTTCATGAAATCATGAAGTTAGTTGCTTCATTCTATTTCACGTAGGCTATCTCACGTGCTAAGAAATATTATAATTTCCTGTTTTCTCATTAATATAATGTTATTTATTTTGTACCTGACTGTAAAATGTAAACATATCGTAAATCATGTCAATGGAAAAGCCAATGGAACTTTAACATCATTTTTCGAAAAAATAGTTGAGTTGCAATCTATGGTTCTTTTGATAAATTTGGTCCTCGTGATGAATAGAAAACGAAGCAAGTAAAAAAAACTTGATCTTGAATTTCATCTTTTTTTAACAAATCTCCACCAGTCCAAAGATGTAGAATCATTCCGTGGCAATCATGTCACTTGCCTTCTTCATCTCTATGTATGAAGTATATGTATACATAGTTGAATCTGGGGCTGCCAAACCGATCCGAAGTTAAACCACTAACGAAGTTCAGGGTATAGGTTAAACTGCTCGCTTATGCTTACACCTAAATCACGTCCCGGAATCTGGTAACTTTTGGTTTCGCCTCCCGTCAAAGTTTTTTCGACCCGTCCCAATCCCAGATATTCAGGTATCCGCATACCACTATTTGAACGGTATGTAGAGTAATACAGTATATATGTACATGTATATCATGTCAGTGATATTGTATTTTTTTAGTTGCTAAAAAATATTGATATTCACAGGATATTTTAAGTGCAAACATTTTAAAAATATATGAATTATTTATTGAATTCAACTGAATTTATTTCTCAATATAGAATATATTTTTATAAAATCAACAAATATAATAATAATATTAACGAAAACTTCCAATTTTATTTAAATATGTATCTTTCACCGAAAATTAAAAAAAACTAATTCATTAGTAAAATTGCACAGAATGTACTTACTCTTTTTGGAATTAATGATCTTCTTGCTAGTATTTCAAGAAATGATTCACGAAGTGAAACTCTTCTACTGTATAAACGCATCTTTCGTTTTCTTGATTAGCCAATTGTAATATTAATTTAATATAAATTAAAGTCACTTTATAATTTTATAAACATAATTTAATTTTGTTCAATACTGAATGGATATGCGATGTGACTTGACGTTTTTTCACAACATGTGTGTTGTTTTATCGATAAAATTATACAGAGTGTCTTGTAAACGTGCGACTGCTGTATAGTTTCCTATACTAACATATAGTATATACATATAGCACGTAATATAGCAAAGTTATAATCCATGTTTAGAAAATGTTATATATCATAATGCTATGTAATTATCGCACGATGTGGCAAGTTATACATATGTACGACGTGTGTTTGTAATTTCCTTTGATTTTTCAAAGTCTACTGATACTCGATCTGTAACATACCTATATATAACCTGCTACGTAGTTTTTCTGTATAGATATTAACATTTTGATTTTCGTTACTATTATTATCTGTAACAAGAAATGTTTCAAATAAAAGTCGAATCGCTTCAAGGGAAATATATTGCGATACTGTCAGTTTTTCTGTAAGTGGGCACAAAAAAGTTATGTAACCATCAACTTTTTAAGTAGAATCATATATTTTTTAATACATTAATCGATGCAGTTCGAGATTCTTTATTATAAAAAATCATTAACCTATTTATGTCAAAAAATTATTAGTTTAGTGGATACTTTAACTCTTATTTTGTAGAATTCATCGTACGAAAGACAAGGAAAGATGTAACTCTTTCTACTTTTGTATTCCTCTTCCATAGTGGACATTGGTTCGGTAAATATTCATTGAAGAATGCTGGAGTATAATTAAGATCGACCTTGAAATTCAAGTATATATCGTGTTCTCCTAATCATCACGAGGATGAAAACTGATCATAAGAACAATGAGTTGTAATGTAACTCATGTTCTCTTTAAAAATGTAAAGTCGTATTAGCTTTTACACTGACATTTACTTTATGTTTATATTTTACAATCAGAGAGAAAGTAAATAGGTAGAATGTTATTAACAAAGAAGCAAGAGATTATTTCTTGGAATGTAGAATATTCTACTCAACATGTCAAATTACTAGAAAATTGCTTACAAATATACGAAAAAATGATTCAAACAAAGATTGAATGACATAAAAAAGACACGATTTGGTATCATTAATTTTTCTGCAAGTGAACACAAAGAGAACATGAAAGACAATTACGTTTTTTAGAATGGAGTTCTATTTAAGAAGTTCAGATGCCACATTAATTAACTTTGTGTACTGGAAAACAGAAGAAAGTGATGACATTGCAAACAATATTTTTTAAATTTACCTTAGAATTTACTATTGTTTATATGTCATCTCCTTGTAATAAATGAACTCATGGAAATAAGTAATTTATTTTTTGAGAATGAAACATTAATCGCACACTTACATAATGAAATTGTGAAATTGACAAAAAATGGTATTGATCAGTTTGGCCAATAACAATGGAAAGCTTAGTACTTAATGTGTTAAACGATGCAACTCGTTATCCCATACAGAAAAGTGCATAGAATCATGGTGAAATGGTATAAAGTATGCTTTACGGTCTTTTGCGTATTTTATTAAAATAGCTTTGTAAATATTACTGAAATTCCCAATGAAAAATTAAGTATTTCGGAAGTTACAATCCCATTGGAAGTCATTCTTTCCCTTATCCGGAGGTCTACCTATATAACAATTCGAGAACTAAATAAAAAAACGAAAATTTTTTTACTTAACAAAAATTATTAGCAGAATTGTTAAATTAAGCCTTTTATGTTTTTTAATAAATGTTTCACAAACTACATTGCATTATTTAATTAACAACAGCACCTTATCTATAATTTATATTAATTGATATTTTTTGTATATTGGATATATTATCGTCGTTAAAAAATTATTTTGTTGCAATTTAGCGTATACAGGAGTCTATGTATCTAAACGTAAAGTTAGGGATCTGCCCTGTTTGGTTACACATAAGCATAGACAAGAACCTATTGAATACCACGCTACAAGAACCTATTTAATTCTACAGTTCTACGGAACATTCATATTTACTTTTCTGTCCGAGATGGACAAGTATGAGAATGACAAAATCACACAATAATGAAACTAATTGTAAGTTGCCTAAGAAAGAGAAATTAATTGTTTTTAACGAAGGTTGTCTATTGGATTTCCTAACTTAACAATTTGACCTTAGGAGTTTCTTTCTTGTTTAAAGCAAAGGTAATGTGCGAGCACTTATTTTGAGTTTAGATTGATTTTGTTTTCTTTCGCCCAGCTCTTTATATGTTATTTAGATAATCTTGTAGATTTTTTATTGTAATTTCCATATTTTTATGCGTGACTAGTATGGACATGTCGCCTGCAAAACTGTATGTACCTGTCTTCGTTGTTAATGACATGCCTACTGTGAATAGAGGATAAAGAACGGGTCCAAGGACGCTTCTCTGTGATACCCCAGCGTGGATTTCTTTGAGAATGAAGGTTACGTTACCGATTTTAACGTAAAAATATCTGTTTGTAATGTATAATAAGATGTATTCGGTAAAAAGTCATTTGGTAAAATTGTTTGTAATTATTTTTACTAGACCTTCATGCCTTTATCGAAGGCTTTTTCTACATCAAGGAATAATGCAGTGCAATATTTGCCTTCTTCCATTTATTTGATTATGTTGTTTACCATTCTGTGTATTTACTCTATGGTATTGTGGTTCTTTCTATAACAAATTTGATGATCTGGGATTAGGTGCTTAGTTGATATTTAATCTGTTGTGTATTACTTTTCTACTACTTTGGAGATAATTGAAAGTAAAGATATCGACCTATATGAGGATGGTAATTTAGAATTTTTGTCTGATTTTTTACAGCAATATTATTCCGCACATTTCCAGATCTGTAGAAACTATTCAATCTTTTTTCTTTTTTTCTTTATCGTGGGGAAATCCTCGCGGACACCCCGCCACCCTCTGGAAGGCGACGGGTTAGTGTCGGACTCAAACCGACTAAAACCCCACGGTGGCTATCCTGACGTTTGGCAGGAGTGTCCCGGGGCCTCTTTCGAATTACTGCCGGGGCACTCCTTCGTTTACTTCCCGGGTATTTTGGGTAGCCCTTTCTGTCGATTTGGCCGCCAGGAGGGACTACGCCTCCTAACGCCACGGACAACGGGGCCGTCGTGCAAGTCCAAGGAGGTCCAGAAACTCCTTCGGCGTGACAACCCCTATGGCGTCCTAGGGCGGCGGCGGTGCAGCAGCTCTTCGGCGGCTACCGACCGAAGCTCCGCGGTGCGGGGCTCTGGACGGATGACGCCATCGCACCCTGACTCTCTCCGCCAACTCCTTCGCAAGCATGGCATGCTCGCAGAAGCAGCGGAAGGCGAGGTACTCCCACTGCCCCCTCAGCATAGCGCGCACGATCGCCGAGGGGGCCAAACTCTCACAGATGGTGAGCTGCAGTACACGGCGCTGATCTGCCTACGCTGGACAGAATTCCAACGTGTGTTGCGCCGTGTCCTACTCCTCCTGACACTGGTGACAAGTGTCAGTCACCTATCGCGGAATCCTTAGCAGGTACTCCCCGAACGCTCCATGTCCGGTGAGCACCTGCGTCATCCTGAAGGTCAGCGGGAGCCCGTCACGGTCTTTCCAAACCTCCCAATTAGGGAGAACAGCTCTCACACCACGGTGAGCCCGCACCGCATCCTCGGCGAGGAAATCGGAGCGCCACCGCTCCCAGGTCTCCATCCTCGCCTCTTCACGGACGTCCGAGGCCACCTGTCTGGCAACAGGGGGAGTAAGCCCGCTCGAGCCCTAGCCTCTTAGGTGTTGATATTCCCGGCGTAGCGCCAAGGCCTGAAGCTCGAACGGAGGGGAAACCGCCAGGACAGACGCCGACACATAGGATATGGTTCGATATCCTCTAACGATCCTGATGGCGGTCGTCCTGTGCAGCCTCCTCAACAGGAGTAGACTGCGACGGTTCGCCATCAGATCTTCCGCCCACACCGGGGCCCCGTAAAAAAACACGGGATCGAATCACCTCCTCGTACAGCCGACGAACTCTGACTCCGGCCCCGCTGATATTCGGCAGTAAGCCGCATAAGACGTTGGCTGCGGCCGTTACTTTAGGGACCAGTAGCTCGAAGTGCGGCCCGAACGTCCACAGACTGTCGATCGTAAGGCCCACTCGTCCACTCTCCAATCCGAAACCCGTCGGAATGCACTAGGGGTGGCTCACGTAAGATCAATTACGGAGCACCCCTCCATACTACACAGCTGCTCGCCGAGCCCCTGTTAACGAGCAGGAGCCCGAAGCCAGCAGCCCAATCTAACAGCGCTCGGCCGCAGGCGTCCGTCCTGGAGTTTCCACACTGCATGGCATGGGCATTAAAATCCCCCAGAACGAGGAATTGCCTGGGTAGGTATCGAGACACGCAGTCGCGTGCCCCGTCCAAAAAGCTGTCCAAAGCGGCCCGGCCGCTGTTGGGGGAAACGTAAGCGCCCACCACCACCATGCCGCCCCACTCAATCGTGACGAATCCGTTGTCACGATCAAGAAGGGTACCGGAGGCGGACGTGCCTGGCGTTGACGTCCAAATCATGGCGATCAAGCGGTCCAGGTCCGAGACCCAGATAGGGGAATCGATCACTAGATATGGCTCGGCCACCACCGCCAAGGCGACCCTGCTCTCCTGGATGGTTTGGAAGAGCAGATCTTGCGCCCACCTCGATCGGCCCAAATTTGTCTGGAGGACGCGGTAGAACTTATTGTACTAAATCCATAGCCTCCTCCCGGCCATCTACCGCTTTGGCGGTGCTTCCTCCGATTAGCGGCTGGCTAGCCGCGTCGTCGCCCTGCCTGCAAAGTATTCAATCTGAAGATAGCGTTAGTTAAGATTGCTAGGAATCTCATTTCCTTTCCTGGTAGTTCTTTCAGCATTTTTGATGTTATTAGGTCGTATCAAGGTTTTTATTGTTTTTTAAGCGTCTGATACAGGAGTGATTTCTTTCTCTTTTTGTTTTTTAGCTTCGTGGCTTAATAGGTTATTGTTTTCTATATTTAAGAGAATGTGCAACTCATTTGTAAATATAATTTGTAAGTAGACTGCCATCGTGTCTGCCTAATCTTGTATAGACTTTGTCCAACTTCCGTCTTGTTTCTATATCGGTGACATGGGAGTAATTGATCTTTTTAATCTCTTTGTACATTCCCAAAGTGAGTAAGTACTTTGTTCCTTCGATATCGTGAAGATTTTTTATGAAATTTACAAAGTTGCTGTTGTTTGATTTTTGGATTTCAGTTCTGATTTTGTTAGTGAGTTTATTGAGTTGATATTGTACAGTGACCACTGTGTCTTTTACTATTGTTTTCTCAGTTTTTCTCTTTTTTAATCAAATCGATGATGTGCTTTTGATACCGTGTTGTCAGTGTTCTCTTCTTATACTTTGTGGTGAGGTTGCTGTTGAGTGCCGAAGCGCGCGGACGTGTGTTTAGTACCCTATGAAGTTCACAATACAACACGTGACGCCCATCCATCGAAAGTGAACCGAAACAGACATAAACCAAGTGTTTCTAAAATCCAACGCTCCTAATCTCTGACCCGAATCATAGCCTCTCGACTAGTTATTTCTAATTGAATTAACTAGCTCGAAGATGGCCTAAGTATCTCGATCAGGCTCTCTTGAGCAAAACCATAACTACACCGCTCTACCTCCTCTGTGGCAAAAGGACAATATATCGCTTCTTTCAAACGACACTAACAAAATAAAAAAGCGTAAGCTAGAAACAGATAAAATAAACGCAAACACTAGCCAGAACGAACCGTCAACAAGCTGTGTAACCACTGACGTAGCTGAAACACTAACTAACCAATTATAATAATATAATATATATAACTAATATAATAATATAATATAACTAATTATAATAATATTTTTTCACGTATTCCAGATGGCTAGAGTACAAGAAGACTTTAATTGAAGATATAGGTAGACAAGGTCGACGTATTCATAGGAATGTAACAATACATGATGTTCCTTATGCGATCAGGATTGCCAACGACATAGGCATGGAAATGTAGTCCTACGATTTTTTAATAAAAAGACTGCGGATGTTTATGTGTTCAAATATGTAAGAAAGACATATGACATCTGTAATATAAAATATACACACATAATATACGTCGGGTTATGGTAAGAATTTTGGGCGCGTAACAACTCTTCGCGTGAATTAGCCATTGTTTTACAAAGCCGAGATAATATTTGCACGTATGTACAAGACTACTACAACGCTTAACAAATAATAAGTCTAATGAATAATAAGTTTAACGAATAGTAAGTTTAATGAATAGTAGTAGTATGATTTACGAATAATAAGTTTAATGAACGCTATTAACAATGTTTTTGGGTTCAAACGAATCCACGGTCAACGGGATAACTCTTTACTAAGCGTAAACTAATCTTAGGCGCAAAAATACGATTGTTGAAAATGCTCGATGTGTCACTCTCCAAGGCAATCGCACGAATGCCAGCCTCGTGGAGATTTTTCTCGCTGTACGATTGCATTTGTTTTCTATACTCGTTTGGAAGCATCGAGAAGGTTGCAAACGCCGTTGCTAGGCAGTTTCTGCCTGAAGTTTGATACACACTCGTTGGAAGCATCGAGAAAGTTCCAAACGCCGTTGCTAGGCAGTTTCTGCCTGGAGTTTGATTATTAATACAATGTATGTCCCATTGTATTGGCACCTCCGAGGCAACATCACACGTGGCTAGGCCCACTCCCGAGGCCGCATGCCGCCGCAACCACATTTCTCGAAAATCCCATACAACCACTCCAGACCACGTTAAACAAACGTTAGGACGTTAGGCAAAACGTCCTTCCCGTGACTGTGGCTACGTTCGGCGACCACTTGTCGCATGTTGACATATTATTGACACCGTATGCATTGTGGTACATATTTTTTGTAGCGTGGTAGTTCCATTGTTACCATTGTGTTTAGTATTTTTTTGATATAAAAGATTTCCTTGTTGTTGGTTCTGGGTTTCAGTTCTATTAAGAATAGTGGTAATGGTTGCTTCGTATCGTACCTTGTCCAGGACGGTTCCGGACAAGTCTCTCCAGGACGGTTCCGGGGCAAGTGGGACGCTGCTCGCCCGTCAAAGGCCATTCGGAGCGAGCCAATACCCCTTAAATCGGCCCTCTTGCCAACATCTTGGCCATCAACCACTGCCACCACGAGTCTAAACCCATAATTGGCCGAGCTGAGGGGTCGCTACTCCTTTCGGGCCTTTACTCGACCCCCGTGGTATCAACCTTAGTCATTGGTGGGACTATCGTGTGGATGTACGGCCACGTCACGCCGGCCGGCGACCTGCTAACCTTGCTCGGCAGTTCCAGATGGGACTCACGTAAGAGGTACAAAGTACCCGGGAACTTATCCCGACGGTCCCATCCTTGGCATCAGGATCGTGGGTGCGCTACTACCCAAGGCCATGTAGAGAAAGTGTAACCGTACTTAAACGCCTTACACTCCCGGCGACCTTCCCTGCGGTGTACATAGAGGACTCACGTAAGCGGGACGCTTGTTCCGACGGTCCTCCCTAGCTGCAGGAACGTGGGTTTGCCAGCCCCCATAGACTTACATAAGCAAGCTCTGCGGGAGCTTACACGTCCACAGGCGGGGGAAGGCAGTAGCCCCCTTCTCCATCTCTGCCCCATGGATGGATGGTGGGGGAGGATGAACACCACTCCTCTATCCGCCGCCGCGCGGGTTACGACACGGTGTGCGGCCATCCCATATCGCGCCCCGTTGGGGAAATATTAGGTTGGTATGATCACTAGTTCCTACATGTTAAGTTGGTACGACTTCTAACGACGCTCCTTTGTCTTTTGGTGTCGACCACGTGTTAATTATCTGAGTGTATGCGGTGTGTACATATGGCTGTACATGGTGGTGAAATACGGAACGTAAAAACTGAATCTGTGTGAATCAATAAATATCAAACTCCATAAACCTTTTCAATAACACGCCCCGTCACCGGCGCTGCCGTGCGACGCCAGCTGGCCCCCCAGCTAGACGGCAGTAGTCCCACGGCGTCGAATCACCCAGCGCCCTGGACACTTTTTTTTTCATCTGTTGGTGCTTCTTGTTCTAATTCGAAGATTGTAGATCTGAGTGGAGCTCGAGCAATTCTTTCGCTTTAATATGTAAGTTTGTGTTAGTAATTGCTATATCCAATAAATCCGGTGTTTTATTTGTATCCATTGGCTAATACGAAGATCTGCCTGATTAAGTCCTACGAGCTTGCTGAATGTTTCTATTAGTGGGTCAACGTTAGGAGCTTCTATGAAAATAGAACCAGTGTTTAACCACTGACGTATTAGCTCCTTGTACTTCTCATTATTTAAATTTTGCAATACTTGGTATCTGTTTGATGGTTGCGGGTGTTCTAGCCACTTGGGATTATAGTGTCTAGGATGGGTGATCGCCTGGGAGCTCCGTGTGGCGTTGGCGAAGTGCGCTGGGCCCGCCGCCCCCCTCCCCCCCGTGGGGTGTCCGGGCTTGGGCGCTGGCGGCTCAGCGCCACGGGGCCGCCAAGCAGTCCGGTAGGGGGAACCGGGCTGCCTAGCACGGCGGCTCCAGCGACGAGGCGGCGGTGTGACAATGGTCACACACCGCCATCAGCGGTGGTATGAGGCGCGGGGGGAGGTCTTGTTGCGACGCTCATAGCGATTCCCGGGCCTCTCTCGATTGCAGCCGGGAAGGTTATCGTGGAGGTTTTAGTCGGTTGGAGTTCGACACTACCACGCCGCTTTCCAAAGAGCGGCCTGGCGTCCGTGCGGATTTCCTCCACGTAAATATAATAAAAAAAGCCACTTGGGATTAAATTTTACATTAACTAATCTTATTTCCGTATTTGCATTTTCCGGATCAGTAGTTGTTCTTTTTTTCCTTGTTTGATTAACTAGTTTCCATTACATACTGACGGTATTTTCCGTTTCGATGTCCTCACCCAATGTGTTTGTAGAGCATAGAGTCCATAAGTTATAATTGTTTATTTGTCATTATTGGCGGTTGTTCGAAGAACATCGTTCTACACTTTATATGCACTATATTTTCTACCCAATATACACCGAATAGTTAAGCAATTATCCGAGAAAATAATTTGAACTCGTCTGTTCGTTTCGCATTGCGTCACAGTAATCTATGAAACGGTTTAAAATGATGAAAACAGCAGTTTTCTACGATTTTCTATAAGAAAATGTGAAGTTTAAACATCCAGGACGATCGCCTGACCCTTGCCACCCTCGGCTGGCCAGTGAAAGATGAAGAACGGGAAATGATGAAATTCAGGCGACCGCTCCATAGCGTATCGTGTTTTCTTACAAATACATACATAATTTCAATCAGCAAATTTTTTTTCTGCAGGTGGGTCGCAACGAACTCACAGTCGTATGAAAGTATGTGCTACTAAATGATACAAAATTTAATATACTTAGACTTAACTAATTAGTATGTAAGTGCTATGAACAAAAACATTTTAAAAACGACATTCAAATGATATTTTGTCTATAACTGTTTTTAAGGATCTATTAATAACTGTCTATCTGCTTTATCCTCACCACTGGGGTGGTTCCGCTTTGAACTAGTGTCACGAGTAATGTGACGCAACAGCGGCTTTTCTTTCAAGACCTATATCGCCTTCCCACATAAAGACAATGCTAATGTAACAATGAAATTTTTTTATTTTTTATCTTTTTTTAATAAAAAATTCATTAACATATTGGTGAGACTTCTCCGATTGAAATGAGACCAAATATGATATTGTTATAGAATTTGGTTATGTTGTGCTGACATTATGCTTATGAATCTTCCTTGGTTGTACTTGTTGCTGTGCAATATCCAGCTGCCTCTTAACTGTTAGAATATAGGCTGAAGATTTAGCCCTAAGGCCTAAACCTTACACGTGTTTAATGGGCGATACAAATAGACACGAACACGATATACACCCGTAGCACACTAACACTTTGTCCTTTCTCTCTTTTTTTCTTTTTCTTGCGCCATTACATGTTATTATCTTTAATGCTAAGTATGTAAACAAACAGCAGTCGCTGGCTAGCTCAGAAGGAGAGGTATTGCTCATCAGCTATTTATTAAACACCTCTTGTTAACTTATCAATCTTAATACGTATAATCTTGATAATTTCAATTATAGATTGAAAGTTAGAGAATTAATAAGTTTTACTAAGAAAAAATAAAAATCGTGGATTACAAATTAGTCATGACGTCAAATCTGATCTGCAGTTAATTTTTTCGTCCATTTTTATTGTTTTTGTAAACGAATACATACGTATGGCAAAACAGAAATATCACGTTAGAAATATTATTCGCAGCTTATCAACTACTAAAATTACTATTAAAATGAGATTTAAATTTTATTATAACAAAAATATTATCGAAAGGAAAATAAATTTAATATTAAATCTACAAGATTATTATGCATAGAGAATATATCAAAATTATTGAAGGAACTTCGTTTAATTATTCCGCGATTTTGTTATTCTTATACTTGTGTTTATCTCAGATAAAAAGGTATGAAATTTTCGACCAAATTATACAATAAAATAAACTCTTGTAGCATAGAGTCACAACGAGTAATACCTCGTTTATGATGAAGCTACATAGGTTTTAGCGCGGAACAACTTCAGTACTTGCCCGTTGGGAGCAGCACTAATCCGGGAACAACCAGAACCGTAAATGTGAGTACTCTCACTTCCTCTCTGACAGAACTATGTAAGAAATTCAAAACATAAATTGAGCATTATCGATAATATAGTTTGTACACCGAAAAACGTTATTTGATATGAACTCTATATCATATATTATTTATGATGTTACCACTGACTTGCACTACTTGTACATGTGAAACGTCAAGGCACATTTCAATGAGTTTATGAACCCAATGAATATATACATATTATGCTGTGAATTCATCTAGCGTGACTTTTGGTTTCCATAAAGGCTTGAATTTCATATAACTGAGTAATAATGGTAAGAAATAATACAAACATTAATTATTTTATACACATTAGATACAATTTATAATATTTTAAATATATATTTTCGAAAAACATTTGTTTCATAATGAGGTAATGTTGTAAGGTAATGTTATGAAAGATATTTGTAAATATCTTTTACAACTTTACCTCATTATAAAACGAGTTTGAACTAAAGAAGAAAGTGCAAATTTTCATTGCTTGATTCAATATAATAATGTTAAAATAATATGTTTCAGAGTTTTGGTTTGCCACCACTTGTTCCACAACCTACTGTAAACGATCAGTTCAACATTCATGATGACAATTATGGTATACCTAATCCAATGGTTTCAGGGTACGACTAAATTATTACACAATTTTATTAACAGTTGAATTTCTAACATTTAATATCAATCATATTATTATTTCTTGTTAGATTAACAGCATCTAGGCAGCACATAGGTTATGCACATCCATTGGAAGCATCTGAGAGAAGTGTAAAAAGAATAATTTTATTTATTGGAGTAACAATTGAAAATCATAGAGAAAGAACAGGACTGTTGATTTTTTTATTTCATTGTCACTTTATGACTAGAAAGGGATATTTTAAAATAAATTAATAAAATACATTGTTAAAAATGGGAAGAGTTTGTTAGATCCAAAGATGTTTCTTAGAAGCTAAAAATATAACTATTAACACTTAGCCAACCGCACGCGCCACAGTGAACCATACGTTTCTCACTGCAATAGACAAGCCAACCTATACACTGTCCACTGCATATTTTTCCAAGTATTGAGGACTAATGTTCACTACTTAAAAAACAAAGAAGTCTAAAAATTATTTAAGTGGTCAATTACATTCTGCGGTAATGATTTTGTTTAACGATTTTACATATTGTTTATACAAAACATCAAATTAAAAATATATATTAAAAGAATAAAAAAATATAAGTAAAATAAAAACATTAAAGATGACTAAAGATAAATAACATGACTTGAACGTGAAATTAAAAATTCATAATGTATTTTAATATTTTTTTACAGTGTGGTATCGTTCAATTATAACTTTATTTAGTCATAACTGATAGTGTACCTTTTTAATTAATTTTAACACCATTAAATTGGTGTATTTTATTATGTACTGTACTTTATATAAGCGGAAAAAGTGGCGCAATTAATTGAGAATAGTTCCAGGTAAACAATAACTGATAATAACAAAAAAAGGGGGGGGGGAAACATTACTAAATTCAAAAAAGGAGATCTCCTGTTCGGTCATGCAGCAATGTATTTCACAGAGGGGAGAACTCCCTATCTTGTTGGCTAAGTGTTAAAACAAATAATATTTTTATATTGTGGTAAACAATATTTTTAAAATTATAGAAAGTGGGAAAGAAATATATTTTTCTAAATATATATATAATTTCAAAATTGAATAAAAGAATAATATTTATAATATAAGAATAATTGACAACATACTCCATTTTAAACTGCTTCTCTGTAAAGAATAAGAATTGTGACTTATTGTCTTCTCTTGTGATTTTCAATTATTTGTACAAAAATTTATAATATATATTATATATATATATATTTTTTAGTATGAGAAAAATCGTACTCGCATGAACATGGTGTTATTGAGAAACACACAAGGATTACATGCTCCAATGCGTCTAGCAATGGAATTAAAAGCTACTGAAAAAATTGGAAGACTTCCATTTCTTCCATCATCACACATGATGAAAGATGTGTTACTTGGAAAGGATGAAGAAATAGGGTAAATTAATTAATATATATCATCTATCTAAATTAAATAATTTATTAGGTAGAGAAATTAATTTGATACCTTTACATTGAGCCAACTACAGATCTGAAATCCAACATTTTCCTCTATTTTTGGATTTTAAACTATCAATTTTAACCATGAATTGACAAAACAAGTAACATAATAGTAATACTCAAATGTAATAAGAACTCGTGCAACTTAATTAAATAAATTAAAATTGGTCCAAAAGTAACAGAGATAAATAAATGCTAAATCATAAATATCTGAAAGCCTTATACAAAAGAGACATTGAATTAATTTCTATATCTAATATAATTAGATTGTATAAATTTATGCATTTATGTGAAATTTAAACCTATAAAAATAAACAGAATGCATATAAGGTAGAATAAAAAAAGTAGAACACTCATTGGAATTTTTAGTAAGTAAAACAATTTTGTATTTAGGTTCCCCTTCATTATATTCATAAAAATATGTATTTGCATAAATATTCCCAATCTATTTATAATTATACATGTATCCTCAGGACATTAGTTTATAATTTCTGAAACGTTGATTAATATAAATATTAAGATTTTAATAAATTTTTATACATTTAGGTTTGAAGACATATTAAACATACCTGAATTTAGAGAACAAATGGGGCAACCACATGCTGTTGTTGAAAAAAGTCTTGGAATATTATAAACACGGATATTTCTATTTCTAATGAGTTTGGCTTTGTATTATTGAATATCTTAAGTAACAATAAATGTTTGGTTCTTATAATTAGGTAATTTATTTTAAATAGCTAGATTTATTTAAGTGAAAAATTAAATTTTATTACATATATATCTAACCATACGAGATGATCTATCCTGCTATTACATATTTTCTTAACTTCTTGAATTGCAACACGTAATTCGTTATCTTTCGTATCTTGCAAACGCGTTTGAATTGATGTAAGAATTGTTTACACTTTATTTTCTTGCATATGTATTACAAAAGGAATATGAAATTTTTCCGTGTATCTGAAATAGTAAATACACATACAACGCTACATTTCATAATCCTTCATTCGCAATAAAATTATATGATTAAACTATCATTTTTTTTAATTTACTCACAAATTATTGTATCTAATAATTGTTTTTCTTGCTTTGATATAGATTCGAGTTCAGGATTTTGTTTATGATTGCTCAGAATGTGATTCTGCAGTAAAAAATTGTTCCCTTATTAATTTTACTATTAAAGCTGGATGTCTAAGCAATACATTCTCCTTTTTTAAAAATAAATGACATAAATACTTGCATATGCAATATATTAATCACCAAATAATATTTATTTTATTACATAAACAAAAGTCCATATCATAAAATTATGAAATTAAAATTACATAATAATAATTATTATTATACATTGTCTTTACCAGAAGTATCCAAATTATCTAAATATCCATAAAAATATCTTTTAGTATTTTTAACTGATGCAAATGATCTCATATGTGCTACATATTGTGCAATATATGGGTAATGTTCAACAACATTTCTAAAAAGCCATTCAAATTGTTTAGAAGTTAAAGCATTTACTTCTGATATACTTAAAATCCCACCTTTTTTTTTCTTTTTTTTTTTAATGTGAACGAAATCCACACAGACACCAGCCCCCCCCCCCCCGCGCACAATACCTTCCCTAATGGAGCGGTCTGCGGCCATGTCACACCGCGCTTTGTCGCCGGAGCCGCCGTGCCAGGCAGTCCGGTTCCCCTACCGGACTGCTTGGCGGCCCTGAGGCACTTAAAATTCTACCTAAATACATATCTAATACACAAACTGAATAATTTAAAAGTTTACATGCATTAAAACTTCAAGTTTCACCATTCATAATAAATATTATCTATACAACTAGAAATATATTAACATTTAAAACATTGTTATTTTCTTTCAGATTTATATTTTTTAATAAAAATTGTATAATTCTAATTATATATATGCAATAAAATAATTGAAAGATGATAAGTTTTATAGTGAGGATACTTACCACTGATACCGTTCTGTTTCTTTCTTGAGATATAAACTTCAAACTTCATTGGAGAGAAGCATTCGCGAAGTTCAAAAGATTATCAGTAATTAATTTCACGCACTTGAAATAAAATTTTTTAAATAAATCACGATTATTTTTCAAGGTATAAGTATTTATTTCTGACAATTTATATATCAGTAACATTAACAACAATAACAATTTCCAACTATAAATATAAATTACGTTTCGTTAAAAATATAAAATGATCTTCGATATGTTATCGAACTATTAACGCTCAACTATGTTCCATTATTGGCAAATCAAATTCAAGGTTACAGATAAAGAGAGATTTACATATGTATTATAATAAATACAATAAAATAAATATGGCATAAATCGTTATATAAATACATAAACGCATTTAAATATAGTTTTTAAATAATATTAATTATTCTCTTATATACTATAAAATATTCAAAATTTACTTAATTACACCTGAATGTCTAAATACAATATAGATGTAAAAGAAGATTATGAACGATAATGATTTTGAAAATCTATTATATTTAATCGAATGTACGTTTGAAAAATTTAATAGTATTCGAAAAATATAAAAATTTTAATAAATATGAGTAAATGTATTTGAAGCAATGATCTTTTGAATTGATTGAAGCAGTGGATCTTTAAATATTGTGTGTTTAAATGTATAAATCTCTTATTTAAATATTATGATTTAAAATATTAAACAAATAAAGTTTAAATTATTCACGATAAAAACTTTAGAAATGTATTATATTTAATCGAATGTATATTTTAGAAACATAATAATTTTCGAAATATTATAAATATCTAGATTTAATTACAAACAAAAGTATATTTGAGACAATATGTGTTTTATTTACAATATATTTAAATATTGTAATCCAATGTAAAACTCAAATTATTCAAGTTACAATGTTTTTCATAGAATATTAACTGCGTTACAAATCATTACTTAAAATTTAAAATTTGTAAGAAATCATATATCGATCATTTTACGCGCGATGAAATTGTTATATGTGTTACATGTTATATGCGTTCGATGTAGGTATGTAATAAATTTGGTAATAATTAGAATTAATTTCCTTACAACGTTATTTTGTGATAATAGATTTTGTTTACTCCTTGTTTTAAATAACCTGGCATAAAATCACAGTTTATCCAAAGAAAAATAAATATTCAGCACTACGACAGACATGAAAGGTTATCGCAATTAAATTACAGAATTATCAAATAGCCAGTATAGTTCAGCTCCGTATCCGATTGCGAGATACTTTTACTTTATTAAATACTATTAAATATTAAATTAATTTGAAATTAGTCACAATATCATCATTTCATTATCAGGTTCATTATTTAAATTTTTAATAGAAAAATATGATAACCTTCGTATTACACAAGACATAATTTCATATAATATTGAAAAATATGGATATTAAGATTTTGGATGGTGGATTTAGTTCACAATTATCCACTCATATTGGTGCAAAAATTGATGGCGATCCTCTGTGGACAGCAAGATTTTTAGCGACAAATCCTGATGCAGTTTATGCTACGCATTTAGATTTTCTACGAGCAGGTGCAGATATTATTGAAACAAGTACATATCAAGCTTCAGTTCCTGATTTAATGAAATATTTATCTGTAACTGAAGAGGAAGGTATAAAATTATTACACAAAGCTGTAAATCTTGCTAAAAATGCAGTGAATGATTATATTAAAGAAATTATAGAGAACAATGATATTGAAAATAAGAATCCTATCATTGCTGGCTCCTGTGGACCTTATGGAGCTAGCCTACACGATGGTTCTGAATATAATGGAACTTATGGTAAAACAACACCTCGTGATACCATCATTGAATGGCACAAATCACGTATAAATGCTCTTGTAGATGCTGATATAAATTTATTAGCACTAGAAACTATACCTTGCTGTCAGGAGGCAGAAGCATTAATTGAACTTTTAAGAGAATATCCAAACATTAAGGCATGGCTTTCATTTTCTTGCAGAAAAGATAGTCAAAACATAGTAGATGGGAGTAATTTCCAAGAAATTGCTTTACGTTGCTATAAAACGGCATTACCAGGACAAATAGTTGCCATTGGTGTAAATTGCATTGCTCCAGAAAACGTAACTCCTTTACTAAAAAATATCAATACAGGGCCAGCAAATGAGTTTATACCATTAATCGCATATCCTAATAGCGGTGAAATCTATTTACAAAGTGAAGGCTGGATAAAAAATGAAAACTCTGCTTCATTTGAAAATTTTATTCCTGAATGGATAGAACTTGGAATACGTTATCTTGGAGGTTGTTGCAGAATGTATGCAGAAGATATAAAATCAATTAGAAAAGAAGTAAACAATTTCAAGAGAAAAAGAGAGTCATAATGGATTAACTGTTTTATTTAATCAATTTAAATACGTCATTATGTTAAATCAATTATTTTTTTCCTGTTTATTTTAAGTAAAGTTCTGTGACCTATATATTAAATATTTAGAAAATATATGTATGTTTTTATATAATCTTATATTTTGACTAATATATCTTAACAAAATATATCAAAATTAATAACATCTATATATACAGGGTGGTTGGTAACTGGTGGTACAAGCGGAAAGAGGGTGATTCTACGCGAAAAAAGAAGTCGAAAATATAGAATAAAAATTTTTTTTTTATTTTTTTTTTTTAATTTGTCCATCGAGACAACGATCAACAGTGAGATCCGTTATAACGTACCGCACGCGTACCGAGCGAAAATTCAAAGTCGATTTTCTCGAAAACAAAGCCTCAAACGAAAAATTTTTATTCTATATTTTCGACTTCTTTTTTCGCGTAGAATCACCCCCTTTCCGCTTGTACCACCAGTTACCAACCACCCTGTATATATATTACGATTAATAATTTTCAGTTAATATTATTTGCTACTAAGGAAGGAAAATATATATATTTTTTATATATTCACTGCACATACATATATATTGTTATATTTTTTTTGTCATAACACAAACTGTGTATTAGTCTTGTTTATTTGTTGTCTACTGCATTACAATAATATGAAAACACTATAAAAACTTAAATTCAGCACTATTAGTAATGATAATAAAAAACAACTTCCAATTTCTGTAACAAAAAATAATCAATCATTTCAATCATGTAATCAAAAATAATCAATTAATGTTGATTATCAGTTAATGCTTATCACATCACTGTAATTTGCTAAATTTAAAAGTGTTAGGCATACATGTGATAGATATCATAACACGTAGTTTATCGTAACATACGTAAACACGTGACTAAATCTGATCTTAATGTAAAAATTGTACAGTGTAGGTACAAGAAGAAAATTAACGGTTTTTGGAACAATTATACTTATGCTTTTGTTCACGTTAATATTTATCTCACTGATTCGTTATGGACTTTGGAATAAGTATATTTCATAAAGCCAATTGTAGAAATTATTGCCTCAGATTCGCAAACACATCTAAACGGCCAAGACGTGCGTGAAATAATAAAAGTTTTTTTTCTCGATGTTACAATCGCATTACTATTACACAAAATTATAGTTATATTTAAGATGTTTAAAATTGAAAAATAATTTTATATTTTTACTCGTGAATAGATATTCTTGATATTAAAAATATTTGATAACAATTTTAAAAAAGAATCATGCAAGAAGTGAAGGTGTTAGATGGTGGATTTTCTACACAATTAGCAACTCATGTTGGTGATATAATAGATGGTGATCCTTTATGGACTGCACGATTTCTTGTTACGAATCCTAATGCAGTTATTTCTACGCATTTGGATTTTTTGAAAGCTGGAGCAGACATAATTCAGACAAACACTTATCAAACATCTGTTGATGGTTTTTCAAAGTATATGAACCTTTCAGAAGAGGAAGGTCTTAATTTGTTTTCTAAAGCTGTAGATTATGCTAAGGAAGCTATAAATTTATACAAAGAAGAGATAAAAAATAAAAGAAATGTTATAAATGCAAATCCACTAATTGCTGGATCAGTTGGACCTTATGGAGCTTGTTTGCATGATGCTTCAGAATATACTGGAAAATATTGCTCAACTGTGTCAGAAGAAATTCTTATGAATTGGCACAGACCACGTATTCAAAAATTAATAGAAAGTGGCGTTGATATGTTAGCTATAGAAACAATTCCATGCAAGCAAGAAGCAAAAGCACTGGTTAAATTATTGACAGAGTTTCCAAATAGTAAAGCTTGGTTGTCTTTCTCGTGTAGCTACGATGGAAAGAGCATAGCAGATGGCTCTCATTTTCAAGATATAGCACTATGGTGTTACAAGGAAGCCTTGCCAGGACAAATTTTAGCAATTGGAGTTAATTGTATAGCACCACAAAATGTATCTTCTTTATTAAAGGGAATAAATGAAAATTGCAAACAAGACTTCATACCACTGGTAGTATATCCTAATAGTGGTGAAAAGTATACAGTAAAACAGGGTTGGGTGAAAAAAGGAGAAGGATATTGTTTACAGGAATTTATACACGAATGGCTCGATTTAGGTGTTCGATACATAGGTGGATGTTGTAGAACAAATGCTGTAGATGTGAAGAAAATACGAGCAGAGGTAGAAAAATGGAAAAGTAATTAAATGTTGAAATGCTATTATATATATTGCACAGTTACACTACAGGATAAAGATAAATCCTTAAGAATATGAGCAAAAGATTTATTAAAATATTTTTACACATATTTATAATTAATATAAAATATTTCTCCTATAATCATTTATGGATTACATTTTATATTGGATATATTTTAAGAAACTTTCATTTTTAAATGTAAAAATATATATGTACATAAATTGAGAAAACAGTTTTTTTGCTCAATTTCTCCTTTAACAAAATATATGTATAAATAAATTATATAAGATTTTATAAATTATATTATATATATAATAAAAAAAAATATATATATATATTTAATGATCAAGCCTAATAATATAATTAATAAAATTTAAAGGTCTTTAAATATTCTTTATAATCAAAGCTCAAACAAAGAATATGTCAAAAGATTCCATAACTATTTATTAAACATGTAAAAAATTGGTTACAGAACAGTATATGTTCCTTATCTATCAAAATACATTCAATTTATTAATATAAATTATATATTATTTATATCATATTAAAAAAATTCACATTTCATGTATGAAAAAATATTTAAACAAAACAAATACATACTTCAATATTGAACGTTTTACAATATTGACATTATTACAAACAGTTATACGTAATGTGAATATCTATATATTAATTCTCCAAAGACTGGAAAATATAGACCAATTCATTACCTATATAATATAAACTTCCTTCTACATTTACATTTACATTTTTGTTTTCTATATCAACATTAAATACACAATTGGGTGGAATATGAGTTTTACCTTTTAATATATTACCGGTCCTAGTCTTTATCCTCGGTCCCATGAGAGGATCATTATAGCGATACAGAGAAACTGACGTTGGATCTAAAAAAAAATAAACAATTTAGTGAATAATGTAGGTTAGGTCAACTCAATTTGATTTATGCATACTCTTTATAATTTTGTTTTCTTTTAATAATCGTGATATTATATCCTCTATAGTGTCTCCATCTGCTATTATAATGTCCGTTCTAAATAAACCACTGTACTTCTGTGGATTTATGATGCATACTGACACTCCTTGCTTAGTAGAAAAATTCATGTAAGGTGCACCTGGACAACATTCTTCCTTCGTTTTTTCTGGAGCTTCATCCGTATACCTTATCATGATATCCTCTAGCTAGATGTGAATAGAAAATTATTAAACCTAATAAGAAATATTAAAAAGAATATAATACTTACATCTAATGTATTTTGAAGATATTTTTTGTTATCTTGGAGAATCTTAAACTCGTCAAAATCTAACGTTAAATTCAATGCACTTAATCCGACAAGTTGCATTTTCTCTTTCATAACTTGTACAAATGGCATTATCCGTTTCGTATGTTTTTTTAATTCCTGTAGTTTTCCCAATTCTGTTGCAATAATTTTATTTTCTGGTAGTTTATTGTCATTTTTCTGAAAAATAATTTTGCATAAAATATTTTAGTATAAACACATAAATTAATTATATTTATAATATTCACATATGGTATGAACAAGAGAGTAGATTAGAGCTTAACGATTAGTAACTTAGAAAAGGATAATTAAAGCGGGTGAGAGTGCGATAGGTAAACATAAGAAATAAGAGAAAAAATACTAAGTTGGAAATATGTCCTAAGCCAATAGGCGAGGATTATATATAATAATAAAATATTTCGAATATTCTATTATATATTACTTACAAGATATAAGTCTTTCATGGTAGATAAAATAGTACTTTGCCAAGGAGGATACGTTTTAGCTACCCAAATAGTACCTTGATTAGGTTTCTCTATAACTGATGTTTCATTTTTTCTCTTAGGTGCTTTCTTTGGCGTTAAATAATTTTTTAAGAGAATCCTAAATGAATGCGCAGCGTCCATAAGATATTGTGATGATTTTATAAGAACTTCATCTATTTCGCCTACTTGGGGCCATTTGGCATTTAATATACTACCTTCCTGTAAAAATGTTATTTCATTATTTTTAACATTAATAAGTTCATTATTGAATTTTATTTATTTCATTTAAATTTGTTGTAGTCATTGCTTAGAAGTTGTATTAAGTAGAAAAAACTTACTTTACCAATTAGAGACCACACATGTTCTGCTACATGTGGACAAATTGGAGACAAGAGAATAATTTGAAGTTCTATGAATTTCATAATTAATGTCCAACTAATGCCATCTAGAGAACTCAATTGTAAATATTTATCTCTTACTGCTTGTAATTCAAAGAATCCTGTTCTTAGTGCTTCTTTGTATAACATTTTCGAATAATTTTCTCCAGTTTCTTGTATCTTCAGGTTCATTTCACTGACAATTGTGAGCTTAATTATAGATTTTATAAATTTTTCAAAATGAGACTTTATAAATATTTTCATAAGTACCTTTCAAAAACTTTGTCATTAAATGTAGATGATTGTCTTTGTTTATAGGTATCTTTCGAATCTAACACTTCTTTAACCCATTCAATAAAATTATATAATCTAAGAATTCCAGCATCAGCCATGTTTTCTACGAAATTAGCATCTTCTACTGAATCACCAGCATCGGCTAGACAAAGTCGCATACCATCTGCAGAAAACTTCTCTACAGCTTCAGTAAGTGTTAAGAAGTTACCCTCTGATTTAGACATCTAAGAAAATTACTTATCATTTTCTCAAGTAATTGTGAGATGTATTAAGAAAATCATATTTCTTACCTTTGCTGAATTTAAGAGGAGATGACCATTTGCTCTGATACCTTTTGGCCATAACTCAGATTGTTTAGGCCATATTGCAATATGATTATAAATGAAGAACGTTAGATGATTTTGTACTAAATCTTTCCCAGATACTCGTAAATCTACTGGATACCAATAATGAAATTCACGTCGCATATGATCTAATGCCTCTTTCTTTATATCTGTTTTCGGAAACTTTACATCTTTGAAAAATATATAATCCCATACTTCGGATGTCATTTCATTAGCCCTATAAAAAAATAATTCAAACATAATTTCTTTTTATCAAAAAAAAGCTAATGTTAATTAATAAATAACTAAAAGTCAATGTTAAAATAAATAATAATAATTTTAGTAGAAATTTGGAATTTTACTTTATATTGTAAGTATTTGGTTTGTCGCCTTTGAAAGTCCCTCCTTGTAATAAATGTGCCACGGTATAATAAGCCATGTATATTGTTGAGTCTGAGAGTGATTCTATCAACCAACTTTCATCCCATGGTAATCTAGTACCTAGAATTTATACTTATAATACTATATACTAGATAAATTACATAACGTCTTTTCCTTACGAAGTATGTAATCTTACCAAGTCCGTAAGTTCTTGAACATGCATATTCATGTAACCAATTAAGACAGGCTATAAAATTCTTCCTCACTTCTTCATGGAAGGTATTGAGATTATTTAAAGCTTCCATTGCTTCGTTTCTCCAAGTTTCTTCACCATAATCCAAATACCATTGGTTACATAAAGCTACTACACACTCATCATTTGATCGGGAGATTATAGTTTTTTCAGGTTCATAATATATAACTGCTTTTCCTTCATTTATCAATTCTTTTTGTATTAGCTTTTTAACTTCTTGAACTTTTTTTCCTTTATATGGACCAACTAGCAATATACCATCATAAAATCCTTTCAGATATACCATTTCTTTGGCTTCTAATAGTTTAGCTGTGTCATTTTGAGATTGGATTTTTAGCTTATTGTATAAAAATACCGCAGATAAATTCCCGAATTCGGGTATTTCGAGAATAGATATCTATCATATACAATTTTGTTAATTACATTTTGGCTTATAATTTGATACCTTTATTATTACAAAAATACACCACTTACAGGATCATAAGGCAGCACCATTTCATCAGTTATACCATATTTCTCTCTAAGAGCTTGTTTCTTTTTTAGATCCGTTAAAGCTGCATAATCATCAGGAGAATCGCTAGGTACAGAGGTAACAATTCCAGTACCTTTGTTTTCTTTAATAGTTAACATGGGTAATGTGTAAATCACTTTATTAAATGTAAGAGGTGCTTCTAGTGGTAGTCCTAATATGTCCTATCAATTTTATATTATTTATTACATGATATCATTATAAGCAGATTTTTCCTTATAAATAGTAAAGATAAATATTACTTTTCCAGTAAGTTCTAATGCAATTTGTATCTTCCCCTCCTCTTTAAAGAAATCTTGGTAAGCCATATTTCGAGCTGCTCTTTTTGTTGAAATATAAACATCTCCATTCAATAGTGTATAAGCAATGTAATTTATATCTGGATGAACCCAGCAATTTGTTTGACCATACATTGTTTCTGGTCTTAAAGTACCAGCTACTAAATAAACTGGTTTGCCAGAAAGAGATCTATAGGAATATATGAAATGTTCAATATTTAGATCAAATTTTGTAAATTTTTTTGTAATACCTACTTTAAACTTGGAGGATAAGGTTCTCGTAGTTTCATTTTAATTAGTGTATATTCTTGTGGTCCTACACCTTCTCCAATTGATCTGTCGTGATCCATACAAGGTTGTCCATCTTTTGGTGAATAAATTGAATATCTTTTGCCATATTTTATTTTGTTTCTAGCTTTTAGATGTTGAAATTGCCAACGCACAAATGAATCAAAGAATGGGTTTGCATCAGTTGTAATAAATGTTCTGCGCCAATCCACCTAGAAGAAGTTTCACATTGTTTCTTTTTTAAAAAATTATTACATATTTATTATCAAGTTATATATTTTTTCTTACATGTAAACCTATTGATTTTAGATCTTTCACAGCAAGAGGTGGAAAATAGTCTAACCAATATGTAGCATCAGCAAATTTCTTGATATCCTCATCTTTTAAGCCAAGTGTTTGCATAATTTGCCATTGATATTTTGCAGTAACATTTTTTGCAACTGCTTTACTCTATAAGTAATAACCATTTAAGTAAGTAATAACATATACGAATATTTTATGAATTAATACTGGATTCTTTACCTTTGTTCCTTTGCTTTTATCTTTTATTATTACATCTTCTATAACTTCCTCAATTCTCTTTTCGTTTGGAAATTGTGGTGGATATCCATATAATTCCATTTCTCTCTTTAACTTATCAGCACATGCTTTAATAGGCATACCAGTACAATGAAAGCCAAATGGAAAAAGGACTTTCTTCCCTAAAAGACGGTTGTACCTTATCGCAAACTATAAGTTATACAATAAATTAAAACTGTTATTTAATTTATACTTGTATAAATTATCTTGTTATTATAAAATGCTTACCTCACATTTTGATAATGAAAATGTATGACCAAGATGAAGTCTTCCATTCATGTAAGGAAAAGGAAATGTTGCAAGGAACTTTTCGTCAGAATTTGTCTTTGGTTCCAAAGGTGCATCTGCCTCAAATATTTTCTCAGCTTCCCATTTTGTTTGCACATCTCTCTCAATTTTTTGAAGATATTCTACTTTAAATGTCCCCTTCCTTTCTGTTGCCTATTTGTAACAAATAATTATAAATATTAGGTTGGTATATATGAAATGTTGTTTTATTGATATGATTATGATATGATATGATATTGATTATGATATTAAATTTTATTTTATTGTTAATCACATAAGGAATTATAATCAATATTAAGAATATTTACAATGAATATGAAAATTTAATAATTAACTGCCATTAATAATCAAAATACTCGAGAAATTTTTTTATGAAATCTTAAATTTAGAAAAATGCCATGAAAGTTTTTAGAAACATAAATTTAGTGTTTGAGAAGGTTAAAAACCTATTTCATTTGGATAATTTTTAATGCATAAATTATTTTTAAAAGTATTGTAAATAAAGTTTGTATCATAAATTCTTATTTTATACAGCATGTAAATTTAATAAATAATTTTAACTAAAAAACTTCCAATTTTAATAAATAAGTAAATATATAAATTAAAATATAAAAATTATACAAATAAGTTAAAACATGGATTTTTTAAATAAGATTTAATTAACATTTAAAATAAAGCAATTAATCAAACAAAATAGTTCTCTGTTTAAGCAGTACAAGCTAAGTGATTGAATTTTATTAATTACAGCTGGTACATTTTATCCCTATAGAGGTTATTTATCTTAAATTGTCAATTACTATTCAGATTCTGATTAAGTACAGTAATAATGAATGAATATAGTTTCCAAAAAAGTAGTATTAATACGTACCATTTTGTTAAAGTTACAAGTTCCAACAAAATCTGACTTAAGTACGTAAGTGTTGAATACCATGTGTTAACGTTCTTACAAGATACTGAACAGGTTCAATAGAAAATGGTGCAATTTACACAGAACATTAGATTCGACTAGAATCAAACATACTATAAACTCTTATAATCCAAGTTACAGTACCACGCCAAAATAATTTACTTATAATTCTCAATGAGAATTGATTGTAAATAGTCTACCAAATAAAAAAAAAAATTTACACAGGTAAACGAATAGATGATAAATGTTTCATTAAGTGATACAGTACTTGATAAAACATAAAAGTAAAATTTTTAAACAAATTTTATTGAACTATATAAAGAAATCTATATCAGAAAAAAATATTTTCATGTATATTTAAAGTTATCCATATATTTTATTTAAAAAGTTTTTAGTTTATAGTTAAAGTAGTGATGAAAAATACTTATTTATTAATTTAAAATATGTATTTCATTACGTATTATCACAAAAAGGCAACGGTGGCAATGAAACA
This sequence comes from Bombus hypnorum, assembly GCA_911387925.2. NCBI lineage: Eukaryota > Metazoa > Arthropoda > Insecta > Hymenoptera > Apidae > Bombus > Bombus hypnorum. Next base: position 6,796,996 of record OU427027.1, read on the forward strand.
GATTTGGGGAATTGATCAAAAGAAATTCAAAGAGATTATAATAAAGAAATACGATTGTTCGATTGTCTGTATACGGGACAGAAATCTGGGAATGGAAAGAATGGAACAGCATAAAAGCGGTACAAGATAAATACTTGAAATGGATCTTAGGATTCGATTGAAATACACCCAGGTATATAGCAAAAGAAGAAACTAAAAGAATGAAACTGAGAGTAGAGACATAAAGGAGAGCGATGATGTTCGAAGAAAAAATAAAATGGGAGTCTGACAATGAAATCCTAAAAGAATGTTTTGAAGGAGATAGAAAAATGACAAGATAAGAAGGCAAAATGGGAAGGAGAAAGGAAAAAGTATTATCAGAGAAATGGAATAGCAACGAAAGAAGTAAAGAGGAAAAGCGAGGGAGGAATCAGCATAGCGACGGAAACAATAATGAGAAATGTATATATATATAAGGATAATGATAATTCAATAAAATACAAGGATTGAGATATGATAAATGATACAAGGAATTGCGCGCGGTTGGATTGCCAAGATACTTAGCGGAAAGAGAAAGTAAAGCGGAAAAGAAGCAAAAGATCATAGCAAGGTTTAGATGCGGGAATGAGGAACTAGACAACAAATATTAGGAATCGAAATAAAACGAAATATGCAGATTTTGTGAAAAAGAATGTGAAACAGTGGAATATGTAACGAGGAGATACAAGAAATTAGGAAAAGCTGAAAAAGATCTAAAGAACACTTGACGAATCTGGAAAGGCATACACATGTACGGAGGTATCTACCGAAAAAAAAAGAAAAAAAACAGGCAATTCAAAGGAGCAAAGGGAGGAAAATAATCATGAGCATGGAACCACGCTAGAAAGCAGACATAGGACAACAACGAGAAATATAGTAAATAAATGTTATCAAAATATAGTATAACAAGAAGTAAATGTAAGATGTATATAGAACACATTGTATCCCTTGCAATGGCGAAAGGCAAGCAATAACATTTTACATTACGTATTAACAGAAAGAAAATTTAGCTACACGTTAAAATTTACAGCGCGGTAAAATTTATATAAAAATGCAAGATTTTTATATATTTCAGAATTAGTTTCATAAAATGAAAGTAAAAGATAGTATATTAAAATAAACACCAATCTTCAATAAATATGAAAACAAATAAGTTTTTAGTAAATAAAAGGTTTTATTTATCGTATTTAATTTATTTATATTTATAAAACATATTTTAAGAAGCATAAATGGTATTAATTTTACTTCACAGTTCTTTATAAACAATACGGATTTTATTGTTATTCCACATTATACGTTTATATAAATATGTTTACATACGTGCAACTGATTTTAAGCCTAGTATCGAAAAACATTTTTCCATTATAATTGCGGTAGCTTCTGTTAATAAAATACGGCCGATATTCACGTTCACTATCTCCCCAAGTTCGTTTTTTTCAACGCAATAACAGTTATCATAAAATTCCGAAAAAGCGCATGAAATCTCATAACAATACTCGCAGAGCTGATGCAAATATAAATTGTTTGTAATTTTTATTAGTACATCAGGAAATTTAATTAATACTTTAGCTAACTTCCACTCCTTCTCGTGTTCTAGTGAAATTGGAGTATCCTCTGCTATTTTACATAATTTTTCCTGCGAAATATTAGCAGCCCTTGCAATAGAACGTATTCTTGTTAAAGCATATAGCAAGTACACTGCGGTATTGCCTTTATCTTCCAACATTTTATCAAAAGAAAATACGTATTCGTGATTTCTGTTGTGCGATAAGTCTGCATATTTTATGCACCCATAAGCAATAGATTCTTGAGCAATTTTTAATTCTTCTTCCGTAAGTACTTTGTCACGTTCCTTTTCTATCAGTTTCTCTAGTGCTCTCTTCAAACCTTAAATAATAAATAGGGATGTGAAAAAATTGTCCTAACTATAACATGATGAATGTTTTATAAGGTTTCATAACTTTAGAAAGTAAATTACCTTCATCAAGTAAATCACTTAATTTTACTGTATCCCCAGATCTAGTTTTAAATTTCTTTTTATCATTGCCAAGAACTACACCAAATCCAACGTGGTCTATTCTATGACGACTTTCTATAATACTTGCTCGCTTAGCACAGTTCTTTAATACTTGAAAATGCATAGATTGACCAGCATCTGTTACATATATTACCTATATATAAATAGAATAGACACAGATATAAAAACAATATATTTTACTAAAATTGAAATATATTTATTTATTGAAATATAAATATATATATAAAAATAATATATTTCACTAAAATTGAAATATATTTATTTATTGAAATATAATTATATATGAAATATATTTATTGAAATATATTTTACTAATATTGAAATATATGCAAAATATACCCAATCTGCTTTTTCTTCTTCTATACGTTGCTTAATAGCCGCCATGTCTGACGTATCATAAGTAAAACCACCATCGGATTTTACAATGGTCAGAGGAATTTCATTATTCTGTTTGCTCCACATTACTTTTCGTCCTTCATCTTCTTCTAATAGCCCTTTCGCTTCTAAATCTTTTACTATAGCTTCCATATGCTTTTGATAAAAAGATTCCCCTCTTTCTATCAACTTGATATCTAGACGAGTGTATATCTTCTCGAATTCTATATTTAAAACATAGGTATTTTACATTACAGTTATAAATATTCCAGTTTTTTCATTTTCGCATCGATTGTTTTACCTTTTCTGGAAACATCACAAATTAGTTGCCATGCTTTTATCATATCAGGATCGAATGCTTGCAACTTAACAACACAGTTGTAAGCACGCTTTTTAAATTCTTCATCTCCATCGAATCTCGTCTTTGATTCCTTATAAAAACTCTACAAATTTTATAATAATTTATTAAAATAGTTCTTTACAATTATAATATACATAGAGCTAATCGTAAAATAAAAACGTATTTAGAATTACTTGAAGATCCGTAATAGGTGGAGAGATAGATAAATAATCAGGGAACTTATCTTGAAGATGTGCTATCAACATTCCAAATTGAGTACCCCAGTCACCAATATGATTTATTCTCAATACATCATGTCCTAAAAATTCTAACAATCTTGCGATGCTATCTCCAATTATGGTGGACCTTAAATGTCCAACATGCATTTCTTTAGCGATATTGGGACTAGAGAAATCTACAATTACTTTTTGTCTTTTTGTATATGGTGGAAATGCTTCCCCATTTTTTACTAATGTGTTTAAAGTTGATTGTGCAAATTCCCTTTTTAAATATATATTTATAAAACCTGCACCATTGACTTCCAACTTGGAGATTAAGCTTGATTCTTCCACTTTTGACATAATGTTCTTTGCAACATCTTGCGGCTTTGTTCGAATTTCTGTATAAATATAAAAATAAGTATATCAATATACCCAATATATTAAAATTTAATATTGACATTATTATATATCAATATTTGTACGAAGTCTCTTACCATTGTTATTGAGTTGTTTAGAAAGTGGCATGGCACTGTTACATTGGTAATCTCCAAATTTTGGATTATTACTAGATGTTATAATTACTGGAGGGTCACAAACATCAGGATATGCAACTGAGATTGCTTCCTTAAATAAATTAGATAGCGTATCATATATACTGATTACATTGTTCTCTGTCATTTTCAATTTGTTTCCTAACTTTGCTCTTTCAGCTTTGACAGTCTGTTAAGATCAAACAAGAATGGATCATTATTTTGTTCACAATAAAATGAAAGTCTTAAAATTATTAGAAGTATTTTAGATAAAACAGACCCTCTTTAGGATAGCCACTCTGTATTTTAATTTAATATTTTCTTGTTCTAATTTCACATATTCATCTATAGGTACAGAATTTATCATAAAATTATTAGTTGTGACATTTTGTCGTAAAAATTCAATTTCCTTCCTTAAAAGAGCTATTTCTATTTCCTGCAATGTACATATGTAGACTTTATAACCTATATAGGGGTTAAATGACAACTTCAAAGATTACATTTCGCAGATTTTGTTAAATTCTTAAACAGCAAATGCAAATCAATAATGTACTTTACCGCCTCGGTTGCTCTTTTGTGGAAATTTTCCAAATTTATGGTGGTCATTCTATTAAAAGTTTACTTTCGTAGATTTTACAAAAATAATGCACGCGGATCTTCCAAAAAATCTGATTTCACCGTTACTTAATCCAAAATTCGGAATCAGATCATATTAATAGTAAATTACAAATGTAAATAATATATAATATGAAATCAAATGTAAGAAAAAGATTTAAAAGATTTTCATAATTCTATGTATATAGAGATATCTGTGTACATGTGTACTTATTTAAATTATAGTTCATATAAATTAGCGGGTCTTCTTACAGAAAATATTTGCATAATTTTATTGTACAAAAATACAAATGTATTCAATAAAAAACTAAAAAGTCATTTAATTGACAACATATATATTAATTTTTTCCGGAAAAATACATTTAATCGATAGATAAACATAATTTACCTACTAAAGAGCAGGAATTTTTCATAATCGCTTATGCAATATATGTATAACTTTTAAGTAAAAAATTTGAAATTAATTTAAATGATAAAAAATATATTAATTTTTATTCAAGATTATACACGTAATGGAACGTGAATTAAAATAAAATGAATGGAATTACTAAAAAGATATAATTGTAAATTGTAAAATATTATGGGATGTAAAACAAAATAGATTTTGTTGACTAAATTACTTAAAAGGGTAGTTAAAGAAGTAGAATTTCTTTTTATATCAATTATTTATTTTCCATACAAATTATAAACATGTTTTTCAAATACTGTACATATACTGAATTCTATTATATTTTTAAACCTCTAATTTAATGATATATCATTTCGTTCTTTATTTACTTGTTAAATCAACTACTTTGATCCTCGTTTCGTTTTATTTATGATAATATACAGGTAGATCCCATTCTTTCTGATCATTACTTCATTTAATCATTTTTATAATCAAGCTCAATTCTTTGATATGGCAGTTCCAGGATATGAAGAAATATAAGTTGCAAATAAATCAGTGAGTTTCCTATTTTCGTAAATAATTTAGCTATTATAAGAATCATAGTCGATGTTTTCATAGAGATAGTAATTTCGTAAAGTTAAAATTAAAAAAATTGAATTATTTTCAAATCAATATTTATTTAATATATTATCAATATTTATTTAAAAAACATTAATATTTCAACTATTTTATTACTGTAATTTTTAATGACTAAACAAATTACTATAAACAAATAATTTTTACACACGAGTCTCTATGAAAATACTGACGAAAAACTACTACACCTTTTTTTAATTTCAAAAGATTTTACGGTTTACAATAAATGAATTTTTTGTTCTCGCCAGAGTATTTTATGCAGTACACAAAACGTAATCACTGGAACTTTTTCTTTTGATGATTTCTTTTTTATGTAAATATGTACAAAGATATTTAACAAATTTCGTCGGTTTGTCATCGATCGTATCATGTATTGTGTACAGTGCAAATCCTTTCATTTCCTCCCTAATCTACTTCTGCGTTTTTTATCTTTATGGATTTCAATTTTTTTCCTTTTTATCTGATATCATCAATATAGAGTGAGAGAGTGCTATTTTCTATCTTCACAGAAGACATAGATAAATATATATTTTCATAATCTTTCCTTATAAATGTAATTCGCTTATTTTAAAATCATTATTCGTTAATGTTAATAATATTAGTGTCGGTGCTTCTTTTTTGCGATTTCAAACTCCTCCCTTTTTTCCTCGTAATTTTTCTTTTTTGTTAAAGTAAAAATTCGCATAACCAAAACGATATTTGAGTATCTTCTAAATATATTGCATAATTCCTTGCTTTTTTTAATAATAACGATTTATTTCGGGTCGAGTTAGAACCATCAAATGTTTCTTTATTTAATTAACATCAACAAATTCATTCTCATCGCAATGTATTATTATTTTCGTTTTATATTCTTCCATTTTATGTTTTTCCATATAAATACTCTTCAAATATTAATAATTATTAGTAACAAAAACTAACAATCAAATTTGAAATCAGTCACGATTTTCGAAATTTATTAATGGTTCCAACTCCGCCTTAATATAGACACAATTTAGCGCAAAATTACAATTTATAGATATAATACGTAAAAACGAATCTTACAATGAATTATTACAAAAAAAAGGTAACAATAAGTAAAAACTGCGAAAATTGTGAAAGCTGCCAGTTACTGAACGAAAGCCACATATATTATTATTTAAATATGTAAGTTCCTTCGTTATTCAGTCAATCACTTAGCGAATTTAATTCTCATTCCGAATAAAAAGCGACATATTTCTGACTAAAAGAGAGATCAAAATACATTGCCACTTGTTGCGTAAAAATTAATTAAAGTAAAGAATACAGTAAGTATTAATTATTTCCTTAAAAGTATACATAATTTGTTTCTGTATTATCTTAATATTCACTGCTCCATAGGCAAGTCCTGTTTCAGAACAAGGAATTGATCAGATTAAAGAATACGAAAAAAAGATTCCTGTGCATTCACAATATGTGTAGTCTCTGTGAGAGATGTGATTAAATAAAATTAACTGTAGGATTTTTAATATATGGTCCTCTACTCTTTTATGTGATCGTTACTGAAAAACAGAATCTGAATGTCAAACATTTCTGGTCCATACATCGAAATGATATTAAGTACGAAACATAAGGTTTTGAATGAATTCTGTTGAAAGTGCGCTCAAATTTAGAGAGCTGCGATGAAGTCACATTATTACGTAGTACTTCTTCATCAAAAAACTGGAGAATCACGCTCAAGGATCGGATTTTATTTTTATGCTCTTGAACTAATTTCAATGTTCTCCGATTGAAAAGCATTAAGATGATTGTATCACCAAGTTAGAGAGAAGAATATCTCTGTTCGATGGACGTCGTCCGTATCTAGTGCGCGCAATCGATAGAATCTGATGTACTCGCTTCAGTAAATATGTAGTAGAAAGATAAAAACAAACGAAGTACGCTAAGTAAGAAAAGTCATTCGTTTAAGAACTATAGAAAGAAGAAAAGAACAAAAAAAGGAGAATAAGGAAGAAAGATTTTAGAGTAAGAAATAAAATGATTACAGGAAATACAAACACATCCCTCTAATCTAAATGTCGCTGCCTAAGAGTGGGTGGGTTTGCACAGCTGTAAGTGCGTTTATTAAAAGACTCTTTCGAAAAGTAAAAATCATTATTTTCTTTCATCTGATCATTGAGGATTAAAAAGCTTTGCAGCAAAAAATTCTTACCGTTAGTTGTAATACAGCTAAGAAAAAAAAAAGAAAAAACAGTTCTACCAACAAAAAGCTTAAGAAAAGATCTGTTGTAATGATTACTCCTCAACCTTACTTGGTTGGATAATTAAAAAAAGAGAAAAAGAGAACTATAATGATAATTGTAAGCAAGGAAACTTAAGAAATCATAATGGCATTATCTCTCTATTCAACTTCCATTTCGTTTAAAACTTAGAAATCACTTAGATAACTTTATACACGATCATTTATAACAATGTAAATCGTAATCATTGCATTAATATTTAACATATATATTCTTATATGTAATATATGTATATCTGTGTGTGGATGTCTTGTCTGATCTATTTCCTAGTTTAATAATAAAACTATAATACTAAATTATGTTGGTACCACGCCTTTCCGAGATCAGAGTCTGTTTCTCATATTATTCTTATTTTTTATGTATTTTTTCTATTTTTTTCTCTTCTTCATTTTGGTATACATACACTATATATCCCCGACACGCATTTTTTTCCATACCAAATTTATTGTCGTTAATTTCAACTTAACTTTTATTATATCTCTTTTATTAAAATCGCGACAAATTCGATCGTTTGCAAGCGAATGACGGAATATTCATAAAATATATATATTTTATATATATATATATATATATGATTATATCTGTTTTAATATAAAATTTACAATTTCGTCATCTGGAACGCGCTTCCTGCGGACCACAAGCAGGAAATCCTTTCCACGATACGTTAAAACACGCGTACCAATTCTTTTTGTTTTTAGTACAATTTCTTTCAGCTTTTTGAATCAAACTCAAGCTCGGGCTGGCCAGTACTTCGAACGTGTGAAGGTGTACATGTATCCCTGTATGTATGTGTAATATATTTATGTATCGTGTATTTCAAGTTCTCTTTAAGGAGTTTTATAGAAAATGTTCGGAAATACTGAACAAAACAACACCTAATTAGAATTAAAAATTACATGATAAGATTAAAAATCATGCAAAAAAAGTACATTTATACAACAATCGCCCAATCTACTTTCTGTTTGTAAAAATAAACATCGAATAAACACATGATTCTATATGTTTCATATATATTTTTTTCTTCCATTTAATAACAGAACATTTTCGATAGAAACTCTGTTATACATAGATGCGAAATGTATGTACTCGTGTATAGTAAGAGCGTGTTTACAATCATGTATTCACGCTTAACCCCTTGAAGCGTACATTTTAATGACCTTCACAAAAATTTACAATTTAGAAAAAATGAGAAAATAAAATCTTAGAAATATTTACATATTTCATATGTAAATGAATTAAAATCAAATTTTGGTATTCACGCAATGCATGATATGAATATCATATTTATTCTACAAATATCATATTTATATCCCTGGTGAAGGATGAAAAAACGAATATGGAATGAAATAAAAAGAACTTAATATTGGTGGTTGTATAAAATAACTATAACGCTTTAAAGGGTTAACATTTTTATGTATAATCGTGTGTATGCGCGTATGGATGAATTTTTTTATGTGATGGTAGGCACTGATGGGGGTGGATGGCTGCATGGCGAGCAGGTTCAAGCAGGCTAATCCTTGATCAATCTGTATATGTGATGCTGTGCACCGTGCTCGGACGTCGACACCTCAAACACGTATGCTGTGCACAATAAAGTTTCCTGCGTATCCCTGTTCGTTACAACCTGCAATTTAAAATAAGAAATCAGAACATTTTGATATTTATAAAAAAAGAGGGTAGTAGATCGATTTTGCACATGGCTGCCGAAAGCTTAAACAACAATTTAGGACACACAGTGTGAACTCAGAATTGTTTCTTTCTGCTTTAGTACGTTTAATTTAAAATATATGTATAATATATTAAATGTATCTAATTCTTAAATTGCGTATTTTTTCTGTTACAGTATATTTAATTTCTAGAAACAGCAGTAAATTCTGTATAGCATAGAATTTTAAAAACAACATTTAAAAAAATAAATAATTATGTATTACTTTATTTGAATAAGCAATTGATTTTGCTTCGAGTTATATTTTATTACTTAGCTGTGAAATATATTATTATTGTTATTATTGTTTAGCCCGTGCCTTTCGGCTTGGACGAACTTTCGGTTTTACATCTCTTATGTCTAATTCTCTTCTTATATGTCTAGCTGTGAAATATAATAATTCCTTATTTTATTTAATATTTTGTATTTGAAGAAATATTTTCTGAAATAATATTTGAAATAATTCCTGATTCTAGTATGACAAAACTGTCAATTCCATTAAGCTGTAAAAAAAATTTACCTATATTGTCTATAACTCAAACATATGCAAAAAATATACACAATTTTAATTAATATGAAAATCAAAATTATTCGTTATTTTGTTTAAAGGAGTTAATTAAAATTATTATGTATTTGTACTTGGAAATGATTTATTTATTTAAAGTATGTAATAACAGATAATATTTTAAATTACTTCACACTCATAGTCGATTAAGTGATTATGTACAGTAGCTACAAAATGTACAAATAGTATATACATATTTGTATATACCTTTATTTTTCAATAAAGCGTTTTTTATTAGGTTCTTAAGTACGAAATTTTTGTAATCATATAAAGTTACTACTAACAATAAGTGATACGAAATTTATTATAGTTTGACTGAATTAATAGGTATATAAATGCATTAATAATTGCGATGCTGCACAAACACTATACGTGTTTAAATAGCTAATTATCGAAACTATTAATTTTCAAAATTGTATATGTTGGGTAAAGAGAAAAATATTCTGGAAAGAAATTGTATATCATACCTGGAGAATGGTGAAATTCTCGAGAACGCTATTCATCATGTACTTTTCCGGCAGGTGCTTCAATTTATGTATAAAGTTGATCATATACTCGCACATAGGTGAACGGCTAATACGATAGACGAACCTGCCATTCTCGAACCTAGCATATTCTGTCTCCACTTTTTCCACCACCTGTTTTCCGAAAGAGCAGACTTTGGTCGAACACGTTATCGTCATGTTCTCGTTACTCTCGTACCTATAAAAAAACAAGTTTGACCAATGCGGAAGATTCCTTTGGTAATTTTTGATAATTAATTAAAAATTATTTTGGAAAAAATGGAAAATTGGTTCCAATCGTAAAATTCTAGTACAAATAATAAGTTATTTTCAAACAAATCATATTAAAATCTTTGATAAAATCTTTATTTCATGTTTATTCGCTCAAATACATTTTTTTATCTTAGAAATTTATAAAGATAATTACACATATACATACGCATTAGAGACTTTACTTCTGCTCGGTCAAACAACTTCAAACACGATATGAGAGACCAATACTACTAACGTAACGATTGAATGTAAAATTGAGTAGAATCCAATGTATCCGTAATTCCGTAATTCAACGTATTGAAGGGAATTCCCGGAATTAATGTTACCGATTTATTCTGATTAGAATAGATTTTGTGCATATTTTCCATGAAATAGAGAATAAAATGAAAACAACAGCCGATGATCGGTAATTAAATTTCAGAAAAAACATAAACCAAAATCACAGTACAAATCCAAGAAAAATATATCAAATAAAGCTTCGAATACTAATGGTTAAATTCAAATGGAAATTTATCGAAAAGTGTCATTTGAATCGTATTAGATCAAATTCAATTGCGTAAAAAGAGAATTGAATGTTCTTCCTAAATTGTGTAAAAAGAACTATTAAAGGTGTATAAAAAAATCTTATATATTAGTTCATAAATGTCATTGCCGTCTAAGATTTAAGCTGTTTCCGTAGAATGCGTATAACTGTAATATTAATGAATTGTTTCATCTATTAATGTCCTAATCTATGTTCTCATTGTATTTCTTTTATCATGTATACCTCAAATCTAATCATGGAAAAACTCTACCTTTTGTTTTACAAAAGATATTGCTTATTTCATTTAATGCGTGCTGCAAGAAAAATTAAAAGTTCCATTAAATGACAAACGGGACAATTAAAGACTCGTAATAAAAATTACATTCGCCTATATTTGTCTTCTTTTAACGGAAACAAAAGATTATTTTAATTTATCTTAAATTTTTGTTCAAGGTATCTTAATTTTCAAAAAAGTTCAAATAATTTCATGAGCCATTATATGTCCTTAAAATTCTCCTATGTAACCATAAAGTGACATTAAAATCAAAAAATGAAAGAAATGTACCAACTTATCATGTTTTTATGAACTTCAATTAGTAAATTACTGTGGGAGACGATCCCGGTTTGTTTTAGATCTTTATTAATTAAGCATTTCATTACTTACTGGCTTGTTACGCCGTAAAAGGCTCCAGCCTCGTCCTGAATGTTCGTATTGAGATCAGCCCAGAATTTAACCAGGAAGAAGGCCGCCTGTGGTCCCTTGTCGTAAAGTTCCTTCAGGCCGCCCTTTTTTTCTGGGAATTTGTCATATATTTGCCTGACATCAACAGCCTCTAGCAATGGATCCGCGTAAGTCGCGGATCCTCCTATGTGGACGAACAGGTGCTTGTGGTACTGTAAAGGAAAAAGACGGAAAAAAAACAATTCGAATTGTTCGTCGGGATGAAATTGCGACTTTCGGTCAACAACGCCTATCCCTGATTACTCCAAGCATTAATTTAACGGGGGTAATTTAGTCTTTGTCTCGCTTTAAATATCAGCCGACACTTTGAGAACTCGAAATGAGCGAATAACTATTCGACTTTATCGCGACTACTTCGTACAGATGGAAAAAAGTTCCCGTTAATCTGGATATAACGTTGAATATATGATTTGTTAAGTGGTATAACCGTTTTCATAGTTTTTCTTTTATACCAGCAGAAAGTTTCAACCAAGATGTTGTAAAAAGATGAAAAAAAGTTAAAGTAAGAATGGTGTAAATTTAATTTTTATTGTACATAGATATATGTACACCCATATTCTAATTTTATGAAGGACAGTTAATTGAAATATCGTTAATATGTTTCCCAATTTATCTATATGTTGTTTTTCTTATATAATTTCTTTTCTGATATAAGTTTATATTTATATAACATTTCCTTTTTATTTTTAATTATAGAATACACCAGTATCATTTTGCAGAACATCGAGTCACTTTGTATATTATTTAATTAATAGTATTGCTATTTAATTTCACATATACATCAATGTATAAATCGTTAAATGTGATGTTTCGAAAGCATTTATCATAAATAAAACCACTTTTGATATGTTTATTCAAATATACAATATATTTTCTATAAAAAAAATGGAGATTACAAGTATAATACAATGTATGTAAGTAGTACTATTACAAATTTTTCCCCCAACCGTTTATAAACATCGAATGAAATAAGGATTAATATTATAAAAATAAGAAGTTTTGTTCATTATACGTTATCGTAATATATGTTATTCTAGTAAGCATTTTATGGTCTTTAAGATTTTTTCTATCTAATTGTTTCTTCAATCATGTTTTTTTTTTATCATATTTTTATTCCTTTAAAAAGTTTTTCTAATTTTGAGTTCTAATGAATCTGTATGTATGAACGATGAAAGCTGGGTCATTTTTGATTCACTCAAATGTTTTATATTTATTAGTTTAAAAGCTACATTTAAAGATGATATAAAATATTTATTACCCTTAAAATTACATTGTTATTATTCTATCAAACTATAAATGATTGATTTATGAATCTATGATGATTTTACTTTTGATTAAATTTAGCTATTACTTGACTGTTAAATGTACAAAAATGTACAGAGTATATGTATATGTATAATATGTAAAAATATCCAAGATATGTAGGATAAAATATATAAGATAGACGAAAGTAATGTAATATGTAAAAAGATATTCATGATATAGTATGTATAACATGTATGTACGTATAGTATGTATAGTATGTATAATCCACGAGAGAATTAACAACTTTTTCTAAAATCTCCGATTTTAATTGCCCCAAAATTAAAAAATTCAAAAAACAAAAGAAGAAAAAGATTGAATCCAAAATAATTCAATGACCTTAACAAGATTTAATTTTTCAATTCCTATTGGCACCTACAAGCACCATATTTTATCTATTTATAATACAGTGGAATCTCTGTAATTTGAATCTCTATAATCTGTGAACATTTACAAGGCTATAATTTAGTAGAAAATATGGTAAATCTGAGAATTTATTAGAAACATTTGAAAATTATTATTTCGTTTGAAATTCTGAATTGTAAGGAATTTATACATTTAATACTACATATGTATAATACTATCATTCTCTCTATTACTCTGGATTATCGTTTCCATTTTTTTGGTAGTTGCATTATTAGGTTGTAAACATCAACGAAAATATCCGACTTCATCATACCAACTTCCCAAACTTTTCTTTCCCTCAACAAATATTTTTGTTTCTATAGACCATTTTATATATCATTTCAAAAGAACGCAATTGTTGTTCAACATGTGTTCAACAACATCTAACGAATAATATCAATTCAAGAAAAATTGTTTATTCAACGAATATATGTATATATATTTATATACGCTTTTTATACAAAAATGATAACATAAGGATATCATGTAAAATGTAGCGCTATCGAACAGGATATTATTCTTTATATAAACATACATCAAAAATAAAGAATAAAATTTGTTTAAACAAACTTTCGTTTTTTAGAAAATCCATCTTTATATCTACATTATTTATGCGTACAACATGTATATTGCATTATAATCTTACATGAATACAAAATTCTAATCAATTAATCATTTTTTCCTTGATACTTCTGAAAATTATGTAGTCGAATCTAACTCGGATTCTCTATAATTCAAAAACCTTTACAGATCGAAATACATATCATCATACTTTACCTTGAATTATTTGTTACGCATTTAGGTATGATGTTTTACCTGTTTAACTCGAATTTAAGAAGCTTAACTTTTGCAAGTCAAAGTGCACGTCTAAAAAACTGCTGTCTTTACAATTCGATAATAGGTAAGTACACGTTGCGATGAAAAATCGTATTTCTTCACATATATCCTATACGACGTAAACTATAATTTATCTTTTTAAGTAAATAATTTGCCTTTAAATGTTGAATTTGTCTTCTTTGAAACTCTACAATTCGGAAAATGTTAATCTTTGTAGAATTCCTCTATAAACTGTTTTTGTTTGAAAAAATTTCTTTTGTTCCAAAAATTCGATAAATCAAAACCTCTTCAAAGTACCTTGAGATTCGACTTATTAAGGTCTGGCTGTATTTTATATATATCTCAAAATAAATTCTTAAAGTTTGTTATCTTGCGACACTCAAGATAAAAATTACCGGAATTTTGAATTATAGGAATCGAAAGTTTAATTCGTTTTCATTTTTACCATCCGTACTTTTTTCCACTTTCTGTACGAAGCAAATGACCATTCATCTGACAGTCAAGCTGAATATTTGTGGCCATTTTATTTTGCGCAGGAGTACTTACAATATCCTGGTCTCTCTGTTGCTCCATGTAGGCCGAGAACTCTACAAGCCTAAGCTTATGGGTTGCGATGGCACGTCCTTCCCAGGGCGGGGGTGGTTGAGCCTGGACCATGTCACCGCTTGAAACCGCTGTCGCTGGTTTTCCGGTATACGCCGGCTGCGAAAACGGTTTGACATCTTGTGACGTTCCTGGCTGCAGACCCGGTTGCCAGAATTGCTGAAAACAGGACATCTGCTTTTTTCCCTTTGTAACGCTGAACAAATTTACCAAGCGTCTCGCCATTCAAGCACTACGATGGTTACGGTTAGTATTTGCATATATTTATGTTTTTCAATTATGTTATCACATAGATATTCACTTTTATTTTTACGATTATTTTTCTTTATTAAATAAAAGTCATATTACTCTAATTGATGAACTGTTTACGGGGAAAAATTTTGAATACGTCTTCACGATGTGATTTTATTTGCCTTTCTCATTTCTTAGTGAAACAGTAGTTTGTAAAATATAAGGTGAATACACTTAGGCTTGATGCAGACGAGCGATTTGCGTCAACATTACCGCTGCGTCGCGCTGCGCCGTGTCGCTGCAATTTGCTGTTACTTTTTGGAACAGCATATATTTGTATGAAGCAGTTTACACGGGATGCAACTTTGAACGGCAACTATAGGCAGTGAGTTTGCGTCCAACCATACAGACGTTCGTGCTGCTTGGCCACGAACGAAATGCTGACACTCGACAGTATATTGCTTTATATTAATTTATATAACTCAATCTTTTTACACGAGCGGTTTGTGGCTATTATATTACTTTTTGCACTTAATTCATCAAAAGATTTTGGGGTCATATGAAAATAATTACAAAATTTTCCCTCATATCAGTAATAAAGGAACGTATTCAATATTTTCTCCTTGTCATAAATTGATATAGCCTTAAACAACACACATAAAGAAAACGCAATTTCTAATAATTTTTAATAATGAATTACCGTATCCATGGATAAATTCTAACTAAACAAATATACAATATGAAAGCAAATGCAAAATGCTGTGGTAAATTAACGCAAAACGCTCTTGTAAATTGAAAGAAAAATTAGACGCGTAAACGTTGTGGCAAATTGCTGCGACGCGTGATGCGTTGACGCAAACTGCTCGTCTGCACTGGATTTTATAATTTTTACTGCATTGTCTTCCATAACTATAAAACCACCCTAAACTTTTCAATTCTTGTATTTGAAATCATATTAAGAAACATTTCTTCAGAAAAGAACAGGTTATTGAAAATGCCTCAATTAAAATATAAAGCACTAGAACCAAAGGGATGCAAGTGCTACTTTTGACATTTTCGAATTAAGAACAGAAATAGTTAGTTAAATCGTTAAATATAATATTGTAAATAATTTAAGTAATCCAATTAGAAAAATTATCTGTTAAACAAATATTATCGAAATAAGTTCGTATCAAAGGGATGCAAGTAATTTATATTACGCATAAACTAAAAGATACAATTCGTTAGAAATTTGTGTATACTATATGTCAAGCATTAAATGTAACTTCATTTTCATGACTTTACGTGGAATTTTTTTAATAGCTTTGAATTTCAAACTCAATTTTTTCGATATACAAGGAAATGTCACTTGCATCCCTTTGGTTCTAGGTACCTCTACATATGACTAAACTGCGGATTTTCCTGTCTATTCAGATGTTTATGAATATAATTAAGAAAATAGAATTTAGATAGAAAATTGTCTTATTTGCTGAATATTATAGAAATTACTATATTCTGAATATTTTATGCATTTTTATAAATTATTTGCATTTTACGTATTACTCATAACTATATTAAAATCCGTAGTCTAAATATGACAAATACTTCCCGTACCAATTGTATATATACTATATATTCCATGACTTCTTAATTTCACGAAACTAAAATAGCTTCGAACATGTTAGTTGTTGATCTTGAAAGAGAAAATGATGTATCTTCCAGTTTCTAATGCTGTATTGTGATACTGACTTTTGTAAGATAAATTTTACTATACGTATATTTAACATGTTCAACACGTTCAACTTTCTAGGAAAGTATTTTCGATCCGTGGATCATAACTCAAGCTTTATATATATAAAAAGTATTTCTTTCTAAATATTTTGAATTTTTGGTTACTTTTTGTATTTTACAGTCTCACCGCAATATATTTAATATTAATTCATACATATAAATCTTTGATATACAAATATTAAAATAAAATGAACACTGATGTGCAAATATATTTATGTATATATAAAAAAATTTCTGAACAATTGTTGTCAACCAATAATGCATACTGTTTATTGGAAGCATACAGTGACGAGCGTGTAAATAAGAAACTTACTAATTGTAAATAAATGCTTACTAATTATAAATATTATGATGAGCTTTTTCTATATTTTTCTAATAATACAGAATTTTTAAATATATTTCTCGTAGTTTTTAAAGTACTATACACGTATATGGAAATTTTTTAAATTCCTATTCTGAATAATAGCTACAAACTAAATCAACATTGGAACTACCACAGTAATCGAAATAATCAATCCTGATTGGTAGATTTACAACTGTACAGTTTTGAGAGTTTAAATGAACTTTTCTTCCTTGCATTAAGTATATATCTTTTCATGTATTTCACAATTCTTTTAGTACAAATCTTATTGGTTAGTCAGTTTTAAATTTGGCATAGCTTTCTCTATTTACATGCTCGCTATCGTAACTTATGATCCACTAATTAGAAATATCAATTGAACATATCAAACAATGCAGTTTGTAGGTTCCGAAATGTAATAGCAGGAAGAGATTTCATTTTTCTTTGTAAGCCATCGAGCCCTTGGGTGAGCAGTCATCGTCACACTTTGCAATAGGGCACAGAAAAATTTACTAAAAGAAATGAACATAATACTAAATGCACGAAAAATTAAAGTACAAAAAAATAAAAAAATATATGTATAAGAGAAACTTACGCGCATAACAATGAAGGATATAATATATATAAATAGTAACTGTATTACGTGAAGAGAGAAAGACAGTTTGGTAAGACACAACGACGCCTCACAACAGGTAATTAATGTCCAAAAATTTCATATACAATATGCACACTCGTATATGTATGTGTATATATGCCCAGGTGATATACATACGTAAAAAAGATAGAGCAACGGACAAATTGAACAATACACAACAAGGGCCCCCCAGGGGCGTAGCAGCAGAGAGCAAGGGGGTTCCATTTATATGAGGATGGTTAGTTCTTTTCGCATAAGCTTCCATGAGAGAGAGAGAGAGAGAGAGAGAGAGAGAGAGAGAGAGAGAGAGAGAGAGAGAGAGAGAGAGAGAAAGAAACAGCAGGAAGAATAATAAGGAGAGTAATCGAAGGTGGAGATGGTAATTTCAAAGTCGCGTAAATACTGTCCTCTTACAGTCCGCTAATATTACTGTCCTGCAATGTTCTTCTTTTTTTAAGTGACAATAGTAAGCTGCAAGGCAAATGAGAAGAAGATTAGGAAGAACAGCAGCCGACTGGATAAGAAAAAAAGATAGAAATTGTAATTGTGTACTTGTATGTAGGTGTATATGTAAAAGTGAAAATTAAGGAACTAAAGAATTAAATTTAGAAAAAGTGAAGAGGTTATTTGCATCGTTTGTATAGAATTTCACTTTTTATACTTTTACCAAGCATATTTGTTAGGAATCATCATACGATAAAATGAATTGTTATACAAATTTATATTTGAGGAACGAGATAAATTTGAAATAATGATTGGTCAAGTCTTCCAGAGATAAAAGAAACAAAGTATGTTTTTGAATAAGCATTGTTGTATGAATTGACAATAATTGATTAATAATAATTTCAGAGATGTTTGAACGAGTAATTCCTGAATATTGAAGCAGAAAGATCGGAGAACAAATACGAGAGTATTTTCTTCTACTATGTGTATGTACATGTCATCCACGAGATATTTAAAAAAAGCAGGTGAAGTGAGTTTAAACAAAATCACACGTGTGTAATCGGCCTCTCGCAAGCGGATTAGAGACGGTTACAGGGCGAAGCGGTTAGAATGAAAAGAAAACAGATACGATGTCAAAGAAGAAGCCAAACTGACAGTGTGTGTGTGATAGCAATTAAAGTTTACATCCTCAAGACGACGAGACACCGATCGTTCGTCCAACGAAAAATAAAAGCGATTACGAGGGGCAAGAGATGATCGAGAGATCGCGAGCGTCGTTGATCAGGAACACATTTTATTTTCTAAATCAACTTCCGTGTTACCTCTTTTCTATGTATACAAGTAATACATCTCCACCTTGAAAATTATAATTGACTTAACCATCGTAGTGATATAGATGAATAAATAGCCTTGCGGATGTTTATGCATGGGCGGAAAATTTAAAAGTACATAATGTATAGCATATAATTAATATATAAAATATTCGAAATAAATATTTAGAATATCTATCTTTCTTTTTACACTTACAAAGATATAAATTTGTACAAAAATCCGCAGTATAGTGATGATTAGTTTGCGAATGTTTATGCATTTATGAAAAATTCAGTGTTGCAAAAATACACAGAATGCACATAATATGCAAAAATATATAAAATATCCAAAGTATACTTTTGTATAGTATATCCTTGCTAAAAATTTCTGCTTAGTTTCCATTTCCTTAACTAAATTAATAAAACGCAAATTTGCATAAACATCCTCAGTTTAGTGCTAGTGTAAAAAAAGAAAAGAAATCTGTGGTTTTTAGTTGAATCTTTCTCTCTTTACGTATCGTGTCGAGCAAGCGTGTCTCGTCGTCTCACCCCAAAGCTCGTGGCTCCTTTTTTTACTTTTTTTCTCTGGAGTATTTTTCTGGTTGCGTAATATGTAAACAGAAAAAATAGACTGTTCAAACAGAAAAAAAATTTGTTCCAAGGGGTGCTCCGTGATCGGGACTTACCGCTCCGGGATAGGAGACAGGGGTGGAAGCATGAAGGGCAAGGGGCCCCACGAGGGCGGGGGGCATCTTGTTGTGTATCGCACTCCCAGCTGATACTATCTGGGCGCTCGACATGCTCGACATAGTCTGCAGCGCCTTCTCCTTGGCGGCATGATCCTAACAAATCGTCAAACCGATTACAACGCATTGCCGACTGTCAGTGAAATCTCGATGGTATGATAGTTCTTGTTTGTTTTCTTTTTTAGCGAATTATGAGTTTATTGTCTCTCCTGTTTCGTAAGATTTTTATATTAGTTTTAATAAAAGTTATCTATTATTTCTGATGGCTTGGTATTGCTTTTTAGTGCATTTGCTGGTACATTGATCAGTTAAGAGCAGATATTTTTTGCAAATAGTGATATATTGATGTTTAATGCAACACATACATGAATCAAATGAAGCCCACGTCGTGTCTATTAAATTACATTCCATGATAGTCTTTTGAATCAATACACGTATCATTCGAAAATATATGTATGCATTTATTTTTTATATACACATAGCAGTAACTACAAAATTTAATGAAATTAAAAAGAATTTTTTATAATGTAATGTATATATAATTTATTTATATTTTATATAATATAATGTTATATAATTTAATAATATTAGTATACTTGTTGATTTTAATAAAAAATTATGTAAATCAAAAGCTGTTTTTTCGTTACTACAATATATTAACATTTTTTTGTGCTTATAATTTACGATAGTTAAACTTTAGCATTCTGAACTTCTCCTTATATTTGTTTTATTTTTTGGTTATAGCGGTGGATTATACTTGCTATTGTTGTTTGATTGTTACTGGTGAATGTCTTGTCTTATTGATGATGGTTGTGATTAACCTTGGCTTATTTTAAACTTTTATAGGTATCTTTAACAATTTAATAACCTAGCTTAGATTATTTAATTGTAGAATACGTTTTTTAATTTATATTTTGTATTTTTCGTAATAAATAACATCAATGGCATCTAAGGTGTAATATGTAAAATATAAATTAAACTTAAATATCCGGAAATTAAGTAGCCTAATCTTAAATCCAATTCAAACTGTTCACATATCACCTAATGATACTAGTTAAAGGTTATCGTACCTATTAAATCGTTGCAGTAGTTATAATTCTGATTTAATAGAAAGTTTAATTTGTTGAATAATAATATAAACGGGCACGAAATAATTTTTTATAAAATCATTTATATAAAAAAAAAGTATAAAATAAAATTTTTTTTTTCGGGGCTTAGTTTTCGTCAAATCTAATTTGAAAATTCATCCATATGGATAATTCATGCATATTGTATTTTTATTAGGTATTTATTAATGTATTTCGGAGAATAATTATAAAAATTAGAACATTTAACACAAATCTTTGGATAAAGTTACATCCGAAATTACAAAATCGTTAATTTTTCAACGCCAAAGAGTTAGCAGAACATTATCGATGCTTACATAAGATGCTTACATAAGGCTTACAAAATATTAACATAATTAAGCCTATTATTTTTACGATTTAATTTAGACATAAGAGATGTATGTAATTTTTGTAATATTGTATTTTATATTTTTGTAGGTTTTCTTTTTTAATAAAGGTGAAAATTAATAAATTGCATTACATTTTAACAATGTGCGCCTTAATGTGTCAAACAAATTTTTAGCGCTAAGGTTTCTATTAATTTTACTATAATATTTTATATCTAAAGGAGTATGTAGACTTTTGTGACTGACTGTTTAATAATTGATTTGTATTCATTTAAATATGAACTGAGAAAATCACAAGATAAGGAGTTAAACTTGATTAAGGAGTTAACGATGATAATTGGTGGTGATAATCTCTTGCGAAGGAAATTTCCGGAGTGACTTGGTTTTGCAATCGACTTTGATTAGTTGCAAAAGCAAATACTTCTTAGAAAAAAATAAGTATTTAGAAAAGAATTTTTCAGATACTGTTTGTTTTATCGTGTTTAAATTTGTTTCGTTTAATTGGAATACTTAAAGCAAATATGTTATTGCTATTCTTTCAGAATAAATATATATATATTGGTATTTTGGGAAATTGCATTATACAATTTGTATATATTAATTGAACTATTTGTCGGATATTTCTCTTCTAATAACAACAGCATTTGAGTCTTCTAATTTGCTTCTACCAAAAATCTCACTTTTATGATTCAGTATTTTTACCACTGAATGATTTTTCTAAAGGGAACGGGAAATTTAGGAATTGTGGATTTGGTGTGTTATAAAATCATTCAAAAATAATTTTTTTATATCTATCTCATTGTTTTATATAATATCTTGTATACGTAATTATTCACATGAGGACAGACCTCATCGATTTTTATGACCTCGAAATATGTTGTCAAGATGGTCATTCTGAACAGCTTTTCCCAATACATGTTATAAAGTTATAAAATTAATATCGCTCGACATTAATTTCCGAGATATTAACTTCAATTAACTGATGTTCCCATTACACTTCATTCTTACACATAAATGGCCGCTTTTTTACACAGCCCAACCTAAACAATTTATTGATGTTAATCATCTTTAATAAAAATAAAAAAATATAAATCAATGGGTTGTAGGATGATCTAGATTAATAATCGGCTCCGAGTCGTGCCGTGAGGCGGCCAATAACACTAGCATGATTTAATTTTTATTTTATTCGATTTTGTAAATTTATTGTTATCACTAGGTTGCATGTGGGGGATATGTATGTATACATTTTGTGTCCATTATTTTGATGAATTAAAGGTCAAAATAAAATACAATATTCCATATATCAATAAATTTATCGAAAATTATTTCACGCTAGCATTGTATACTACTCTAACCCAATCCATAATCCACTATTTTTTGGTTATTTTTCTCATCGATAGGTTGAACTATATAAAAATTCGGCCGCCTATTCCAGAATAAAATGTAATCGTAACATAGAAACCTAAATTCTATTGGAGTTTTCTGTGAACATCTGAGGAACTAAGGTCGATCAGTGGTAACATGGAAAAGTTGTTCGGAATGATGACCTCGGCAACATATTCTAAGGTCACCAAAATAGATGAGGTGTCTCCTAATATAAATCAGCTTTGTATATTTCTATCTAGAATTTTGTCTGTTGCCAAATGACTATATGTATAGAACATGCATATGTGTACAATCCTGGATTATCGCGAAAAAGTAACGTATGTATTGCATGTTCCGTTGGTTGCGTAGTACGATTTCTAAAGTATTTTAACATCCTAAATATAAGCATTGTAATATTGTGAATGTAAAAAAAGACATAGTAGATTTATAGCACACAAAAACTGTGAAACAAAAACTAATTTTTGTCTGGATATAGAAACTCCATTTATTCCGTTATAACGATATCTTACTATATCTAACGAATACTGGTAAAATACTAGAAATGTATGTCTGCTACATTATGTTACCGAATTACAATATTATGCATTTAAGGATTAAATTATATGTTTACTAAACAATTATAATTTGACAGAAAGATTGTACAACTTTGGTAACATTACGAATAACCAGAACCAAAGTTTCATTTTCTTACACATGCATATTTGCTTAACATTTTTAGGATATTTCCTATTCTTAATAAAATCTTAGTATTTAATGTTGACTATATATTTCAAATTGCACGTATGCCTTAATATAATTGTTAATATATCGGTAGGTACATATAACTTCTTTATCGTGCCAAGCATTAAATTAAATTGCATTACGACGTAAATCATCTATAATTTTGTTTAATTATGGAGTAAATATAACAACTGTTTTAAGACTCCTCAGCAGGTGTGTTTCAGTATTGAAAATTTCATTATTTATACACTGTTGGTTGGAGATATATATACAGAGCTTAAAATTAATGAAGTTCGTTATAAAATTTGTGATGATTTATCACTCACATTTGGTTATGTTAGGCTTTTTTCTGATCTTTCATGTATTATAAATATAATTTTATTACAAGAGAAGAAGAAATTTTCGGTAAATGTTATGCAATTTTATGCTTTGATTGTTCGAGTGGCAATATTAGTTATTCGGATGATGATAGTTCCACAGAATACAGTTCTGATTCAGATGATATGAATATTGATGAATAATAATGAATATGATCAACAAGAAGACAAAAAATCAGAAAACCATAGTAATCGATCCTGATGTTGAAAATGGAAATGACATTCACGGCGTTGGAGAATACTCCTTTGTTTTTACAGAAGAGTAAATTGAAAACCATATTTTATGAAAATTAGGATACACTATCTCGGCCACAGGCGCAAAACTTTGCACAAATTCTACAGTCCACAATGTGTTAAAGTAAAATAAAAAAAGAAACAGAATCTAAATTCACGAATAAATTGTCTATAAAAACCAAACATAATATAAAATAACAAACAACACTAATGAAATTACTAACACACTACCAAAAAAAAGAATATTCCATTAAAAAATTTAAAATTCCCATGAAAGATCGAAGAAAGCTTCTATTTATTCTCTACTGTGTATCCACACAGATCAAACTGTGTAAAATTAAATCGATGAACGATTTCCCCTGGTTGCCTGCATAATTTCGTTCTCGCCGCTGAATTTCCAACCCCTTGCATCCCCATTCCCTCGCGCCCTTCGTTCTGTCGCTGTTTTAAGCCCGACCTGAGCGCGGTTGATGTCATCGATCGCTATCGAGTGAAACGGCAATGCAGTTGATTGCAGAAACAAGGCTGGTTTTGGGTCGCGAAATTCGCGGGAATTTTGTGCTTTTATCGGAAAGCCGTCGTTTTAATCAGCGCCACCCCCGCACTGTCGAAAATTGCTGACGAAGCGAACGCGAGAGCTTCGTTCCCGTGATATCCGGGAAATTGGCGTGTACCAACCCTTCCATGATCCCCTCTCACGTTCCTCCACCCCTCAACCCGGTACAGGCCTTTTCAATTTCGTTCATAAATCCGTAATGGAAGAGCCATTACAAGCTCTGCCCATTCGAAATGAAGCGTGCCGCGTAACAATGCACAGCGATAAAGCCTTTCTCTTCGGTCAACGTGTACGGTGAAAAACTGTGAACTTTTGCCTGTTGCCTTTCTCTCTCTCTCTCTCTCTCTCTCTGTTATCTTCTATCCTTTTATATGTAGCAAGGGAACACTATTTTTGCGGAATCGGCTGCTGCATTGGTTCAGATTGAATTGTCGCTTCCTTTTATTGATTGATTTAGTTATTTGGTTGAGTTTTTGTTGTTATTTGTATTATAGTAAGATTTGGAGGGTCCAGTTGATTTGATAAGAATGATGCAGGCAGATGTTTTGAATTACAGCGAATAACCAAGGTATTCAAAAGTAGGTAATTTTTCTTGCTAATTCTTCGTATTCTTTCGGTTTTTCCATGAAATTTTTTGACATAATTATAGTAACCATTGATTCCAATTCCAGTGCAGATATACATATATGGATTTTTCATTACCTTTGAAGGATTGTCTTTTCTACCCTTGGTGTTAATTTATTAAACGCTCAAATCGTGATTTATTTGTAATATTTCTATCACTATTGTATTATTCTATTTTGCAACGAATTGCTGATTTACTTCTGTTCAGACAAGCCGCAATTTCTTTTTTGCAATTTTCTTTCCTTGTGTAATTTAACAATAATTTCCTTTTTCAGGTTTATTTGCTTCCGATTTTTCACCATTCATCATACTCAATTATAGGTAAACTTGCTTTTAAGTACTATTTGTTTACATCTAACTCTTTAATCAAATACATACATGTATTACAAACTACTGTATAATCTGTGTAAACTATTTTTTATTTAAAAAACAAGGACTATTTATATGGAATTGACAGTTTTCAGTTTGATGTCTGTAAAAGACATCTGCACTTATAAATAAGTATAAGCATAAATACAGTACTTGACGATAATGCAATGACAAAATGATATAATTAGGTATAATAGTATAATCATTGCCCCACACGGGGTATGGACTAAAATTTACAAGTATGGATATGGTTACGTAAACAAATGGAATCTTCAATTTTTTATCGAAAGTTATATATTAACGACTTTTTCAAACAGTAGGCCCCAATCTTAAAAAATCTTTTAAATATTACGTCACACTATAACCGTGGAATGGCGAACTTACTATGGCACCTATGAAAATTTTGCTAGCAGATCAACGAT
Organism: Bombus hypnorum; assembly: GCA_911387925.2. Classification (NCBI taxonomy): domain Eukaryota; kingdom Metazoa; phylum Arthropoda; class Insecta; order Hymenoptera; family Apidae; genus Bombus; species Bombus hypnorum. The sequence continues at coordinate 6,822,988 of OU427027.1, forward strand.
TTACAGGTGATAGTAATCTGTACGCTTATAAAATATTTCAAATTTTATTTCTCTAACACGTATGTCAAGTTATGAGCTGAATTTCATCTTTGTGAAATATTATGTTCATAGTATGAAAGTCTTTATAAACTTAATGTTGTAACTATCGATGGACGACTAAAGAATAAAAATTTATACCAGAGGAATTAATCTTGCTGCATTATTTTAGTCGTTCTCGACTCAGTCGTATTTTTCTAATATTAAAAAAATATTTCAAGATTCAACAACATATGAAAAAAATAATATTTATATGTGTGACTTCTCGTTTCAATTTATATCAAACTTTCTTTCAAGTATTAAAAATTCTTTTTGCAGCTTTTGTTTATATATTTTACGAAAAATCATTTAAAATAAAAGTGCAATAATCTACAAACCGTTGTAAACTTACGACATTTCTACGGAAACTTTCAAATTGGTTATCTTGGCTACTCTGGCACTTCTAAAAACTAATTCTACTTTTAGTTTGTAATTATTACTTAAAATAAAAATTCGAAATCCGCTCTATATTTATAATGCTTCGAATTGCAAGAAATGTATATTTAAATCCTACATTACAGAAATAAAACTTTTATAATATAATTAGTTAAACTTACGCGTAAACATTTTCCACTTTAAACATTTGCCACTATAAGCCTAAAAACCACTTATTTCTCTTTATTCATCAGATGGTTGAGTACTTTCACTCACTCACGTCACATTCATGAATACACATAATCGCAAATTCAATTACGCATACACAGAAAACTACATACAATACTTCACATAAAAATCGACCACGCCGCTCTTATACATATGTAAAATGTATAGGTACTGCTCCTATTTTGCACGCGGTGCGATTTCTTTGAAAGGAATGCAGACGAGCGAATTTTCGAATTTAATAGAAAAAAGGGGGAAAACGTACGGGAGAAAAAAAGGGTACAGATAGAGAGATAAAGACAGATAGAGAGGGAAAAATTATTATCGTGAAATCGGGCGCGCACTGCATGCGAAAAATCCATTTCATTCCGCGGGACCGTTCTTTACCGACGAATCTGCAGTAGAAAATCAATTCGGTTAATTGAGAGGGTGGCTGTTCTCGTGTTATTTTTTTCTCTTCCACCTCGTTTTTTTCTGTTTTATTTTCCACCTTCCCTTTCTCTATTTTTTCCACCCTCCTTTTTTTTCAATTTTCGCTTGTTCTCTGTCTGTTACGGTACAATCGCTCTGTCACGGTACAATCGCTCTGTCCCTGTCCGCGGCCAGCCCCTCATCGCGCAAATACACGTGAGGAATGCAGGATTGGCCCGGGTAACGGGCTGGACATGTTTATCGACATTCTGAAATGCCGTTCGCCCGTTTTTGGATGTATCGTCAGTTATTGGGAGGGCAGAGAGAGAGAGAGAGAGAGAGAGAGAGAGAGAGAGAGAGAGAGAGAGAGAGAGAGAGAGAGAGTTGCGTTTACACCGCAACAATCAATTATACTATAATGCTCGATGCAGGATTATTTTGGGGGATATAGATGATGCGGCCTGATTCTCCGAAGAATGTGTTTCCTGGAAAAATTCGTATACGGCGACTAATCTATTAAGTCTATCGAAACCAAAATACGTAAGAAGGGTGAAACGAATTAATTGTTTTAATGCTTTCAGTTTGATGCGATCTAACTCTTAACTAGTATCATTGAGTCATCGGAGACTACAACAGGTTGGATCGAATTCGCATAATTATGTAGAATACGATACACCTCACTCATTTCAATAACTTTGAGATATGTTGTCACGATCATTATCTTGAACAACTTTTGCATATACATACATATAATATCGCTCGGCTATAACTTTCGAGATATTAAAAAAAGAAAAACATGAGTGAAAAGATCGGAATTACACGACCTTCTGGTATAGACTTCTTCGAAAAAAATCTTTATTTTTATTGAAAATGGATTGAATGAAAATATTTGTTTTAATAATTTTTTAATATAATAACGATGTTGATAAATATAGAATTTTTTAGAACTGTTTAAAAGTTTATAACAGTAAAAAGACAAGGTTGAACATATGTTTGACTATCAAGGGTTAACTTGTATTCTATATGTTAGACATACAGACACAGAATACAGAGTATAGGCTAAAATGATCTATTCTAAAATGAAGTGCAATACAATTATTTAATCTCCAAACTATCATACATATGTTACTTACAAATGTATGATACCACTTAGATACATTTTAGATGCATTGCTAATCGTACAGTGCAAAACTTGAATAAAAATCAGATGAGTGTACGATTGGAAACAGGGCCTGGAAGCCTTTGTCCTTACTTTAATCATTATTTTATCAGTTTTGATGTGGAAAGTCAACTCACCAAAATTCAAAGATACATTTTTTTATGATTATTAATAATTCAAAGCATTGTAGTAAAAAGGTGTAATTAAAGAAATGTACAGCTTTCCCTCGGAAGCAACACAATTACTTATTTCGAGGCAAATATATGAGACAGATATATTATTTGGTTTGACTTTTTTCTCGACTGGAACAAGAAAGAACACGGAGAACGAGCGAGAGACTCCAGATAGCGACAAATCATAAAAGAGCGTATACACGTCAGGATTGCTAATACTAAAGTGAGACAGCATCACACATATTCTATTCGTCTTCTACTAAATGATGCAAATTTATAGCTTTTTGCTTGTACGGACCTCTTACTCATTCCCGGCTCTCTCACTCTGTCGGCGAGTTCAAGTAAGGAAGAAAAAATAGCGAGTTACTTATTTCGAGACATAAACTTGTGTATCTTATAACATTAGTAAATATCATTAAATTAATAAGATGCAAGTTATAGGTTATATAGAATTCGTTTTTAAGATTTATCATTTTTCGTCAAATACGATGATCAGATTAATTTGTAATTTGTACAATTTACTCATAAGATTTCACTTTTCTTATTATCAAATATATTATTAACGCAATGTATGTTCTTCTTCTGTTTAATCATAAAACGACATTAAAATTAGAAAATCAACAAAAATGTAGGCATTTACTTACTAATCACGTTTTTGATACAGTAGGAATTGCTACAACGAACGTTTCTAAAACATATGGATGCTATAATGATCAGTTTTTACGAGTAAAATTAGAATACAATAACGAACGTGGAAAGAAATTTATCGATTGATTAGATACTATCAATTTTCTTACATCTTCATTACTATGAATACTTTCTTATATCTACCTTACTATAGATATATAGAGTAAATAATAAGAATGAATCTGTTTTGTCATCGTTTGTAAAATTATTAGTTCGGTTCAATTATTTACCTATTGATTGTCTCTAATAACTAAAAAATATTCCTATTAATTATTTTATTATGTAGCTTCAGTCATAAGTCGTGAGAATATAGTGAGGAAGTTAATTAATGTAAGTATGAATAATGAATATAAAGCATACAAATTACATAAATTTTGTAAAGTATGAAAAAATTAGTAAAATATTTACATTTATATTAAAACTTCCCCATTTAAATCTTTGTATTAGGTAATAATTTTGTTCTGCATAGATTGTGTCTAGAACACATTATCTCTAAATACTGAACACACATTACGTATTTAGTTCAATGTATACTAAAACGAGCTCATGTAACGAAAAAGATCCTAAAATCAATTAATTCATTCTAATATAGCTCTTTGTATTTGCTTCATCTTTAAATTCATTTTATCTTTAACAATAAACGAACATTTTAAAGCTATTCATTGGCAATTTCTATATAATCCTCTAAAAAAAATCCTACGAACTCTTCAATTGTCCTAGGATATCATACCACAAACTTGGAGAATTTTAGCGTTCCACGGAAGTTAACGGTGTCGTTCCCAGTGGTTCAGAGAACTTTGATAAGAGAACGTTGGCGAATTTTGGAAAAAATACGGCGACGGTACGGTTCGCCGCGAATGGTCTTTAATGGCCGCTCGACCGCGTAGAAAATTAAATAAGGTGTGACCACAGGAAACGTAAACACTGTGCCTAAAAATTCTTTTCTCGCGGAATAAATCGGCCTCCGGTTGGATAGCATAAGCAGGGTCACCGGCTGGTGTTTCACACCCCACGTGAAACGCGGAAACCAGAAAATTACGTCACACACTGGCCTGTCCTGCCACCGGGTGCTTCTCTGAATAATGCTCGCGGTATGCGGCCACTGCAGTACCAGATGCAGTCGCTCTGTAATTCCGACAAAGCTTCAAGCGTTTCGATGTGCACACCAGGCGTTTTTTGAAATTTTTTGACAACTTGTAACTCTGATCCCCATTTTTTGCGGTTTATTAATTAACGTAGTCAGATTTGTTTATAGTTTCACAAAAAGATTTATAATTTTTATTTGTTTTCACCTTTCCATACATAAAATCCGTAGTATCTTGGGAATAGATCTTTTGTATTAGGTTAATGCGTATGATATACTATTTAGCGGTTCCATTTTTTAGATATATTGAAATATTAAGAATTTCTCGCGTTTTGCACTTTTCTCATATACTAGAAAACACCTTCTGTAACGATTCTCTTTTAAATCTCCTCTGTAACCATATTTCCAAAAACTATTTACAGCTACTAAATTGAAGACAAACTGTTCCTTCATTATGAAAACGAAACCGATTCTAATCATCATAACCGATAATAAATCATGCAATTCTGAGCTGAAATTAACTATTGTTTCTTCATTTCTTCTCTTGTATTATTTATAATCCTTTTTTATTGTTTTATTTTCTTTATAACAATATTTCTATTAATTTCTTATGATAATTTATTCTCTATAATTGTCTTCATTATGAAAACGATCATTCATTATCCAAACAAATTCCTTTTAGTTGAAATTAACTGCTTTTTTCCACCGTCTCTTGACAGACACATCGAAGCCGGAAATAAACTCATGCTTCAGCAACGCGTGCCTCTATACGTTAGTGTTGATTAACTGCGTAAAACACGGTCGAATTGCTTAATTTACACGTTCGTTTTGTCTTCTTTTTATATTTGTGCATTCACTATTGACTGTTCCCTGTACGAACAATCCTGTGTTGCATGGTTCTCTCTCTCTCTCTCTCTTTCTCTCTTTCTCTCTGTCTCTCTGTTTTCCTCCGGTTTATATCGACGGTCCTCATCGCCGAATGAAAGCGGCAAACGCAGCGTTCTGTGATTTATTAACAGCCGCGCAATTGTTCCCAAATCGCTTTAATAATTCAGCTGTTGATTAAACGGGCCTGGGTTCATTTTTACGCGTGATTTATTCCGCTACAAACCTCCCTGTACGCCGTTCTTGATCGAACGAATTCTCTATTGACAATTAATTCTGAAGCAACCCGAATCGTTTGCGGGTGCAAATGAAAAAGAAAAATTTGTGTAAGAGGTAGAAGAGAGAGAGAAGAGAGACAGAGTGAGAGAGAGTGAGAGAGAGTGAGAGAGAGAGAGAGAGAGAGAGAGTGAGAGAGAGAGCGAGAGAGAGAGCGAGCGAGAGAGAGAGAGAGAGAGAGTGAGAGAGAAAGAGAAATGAATGAGCTGACGCGAAAAATTGAAAATATCGAATGTCGTATGCGTGGATGTGCTGTTTTCGAAAACTAGATATTAGAGTCATATAATTGTATATGAAAATGACAAAAGAAAAATGTAATAAATGCATTTTTATAAATTTTTCTGATATCTATTTAAAAGAGAATACTTGCTTAACACATTGTTGACCGGAGGATTTATGCAGAATAGCCTGTGATCGGTTATTTTTTATGCAATTTTAATTTCTGTATAATATTTTCAATTGAATCTTCAATGAAAGTAAAAGAGCATTCTCCAACACCGTGAGTGCCATTTTCACTTTCAGTATCAGAATCGATTACGGAGGTTTTAAATCTTTTTAGTAGTCTAATATTCATATCGTAATGAATCAAAACTATATATTTTCTGAATGACTATCATCTTCCGAATCACTAGTATTGTCATTCGGATAATCAAAGTATCTGCATAAAATTCACCGAAAACTTCTTCACCAAAAAACTCGCGATGCGCCATTTTTGAAAATTAAATGATAACATAATTATGTTTATAACTTTATAATTTTATATAAGTATTATAATATTATAATTTGGGTACATAATAGGATAGGAGAAAACCTAATATGATAGAAGATGAATGATAAACACTTCATGAATTTAACATTGTAACAACTTCGTACGGTGATTTTAACTGCATATTTTTCTCTAAATACGTCGGAATATGTTTCCGCACAACAACATTCAGGTAACGCAATGCATATTGATATGTCTCCGGTCAACAATGTATTAATGCATATAATATAGTTGAAAAGAAGAATAATGTTTCGAATTAATAAAACATTTCTTAAATAATTGATAAATTCACGAAGTTTTGTAAAATCTAAGGATATTTTTAATATTAGCAGGATTAATTACTATAGTACGAAAACCGAATAAGAAATGTTTCCTTTGTGTTAAATATCATTACATTTTAAATGTTCACATAAAATTTCCTATAAAATTAAAATATGACCTATATGTTATAAATCATGTTCTGTTTCGTGTAGGTAGTCTTCGTCTCCGTTTTTGCTCAGAAATATTTAAACGCTTCTTTAATTTTTATGAACTACCTTATTGGTAGTTTCATTATCTTAATTGTTTGTTTGCTCAATGATATTATAGCGTTATGTAACTGTTATAAAACATTATAATGCGAAAGATTGATTTTTGTATGTAAATTATAAAAATGTTATGCATTGGAGCAATAATTGATCCATTATTTAGAATATACTCCATGTCTCAATGTGTTACGGAACATCCTAAATCTAAGGTTAAAAATTGTTATTATTTTTTAATAAATAAATTTTTTACAAATTATATATATCTATATAATTCTTATAAATTATTACTTTCTGCTTCCTTGTTTTTCTTTATAAATCTGGTATAGTAAAAAGAGTAATGACAACGTAATTAAATTACTAAAAGATACTCTTTTTATTAATGTTTCCTTTTAAAAAGGGGTGTATTGTATATTTTTATCCTAAGACTGACTTTTCCTCACATGCTCTGCGACACACATGGATTTAGATTATATAATATTTTTTAAATATTTTTGTTTTGATTTCACATTAATTATGTGCTATTGTTAATGTAAAAGCTGCAGCATACCTTTCGAAAAAAAATACAATACGAAGATTGATAAAATTAGTTCAACAATTTTTGTCACTTGCATTTGTTTGCTTGAACAAGATTGTCAAAATAATTTTACTGTTCACCTTATTTTGCAGTGTTTCTTCCCTTAAACACATCCATAAATCGATGTTTAATTCGAACATCTTTATTTAAAAAAAATTATCATATATCAAATATTATTTTTCTGTTGTTCATATTTAATTACCACATATTCGAATGCTTATGAGTGGTAGTGTGTATAAAGCTAAATAAAATTATGTTTCAAATGTTTCATTGCCAGATAATATAAATAATAATTTTTAATAATTCTTCTTAAACAAATAAAAATGATACTTTTTATTATTAATTTCTCTGAACAAACAAAGATAATCATTTTTAGTACTATATTTTTTCGTTTCAAAAATAATACTACAATTTAATAGTAATACGAATATTCATTTTTAAACAATCAGAAATAATAAATTTTGTTATTACTGCTTAAGCAAAATGATAATGTTTTACCTTTGTAAAGCGTATATAAGTGTCGATAAAAATGTTTGACATTGTTGTAACGCGTTTATTAGGTATAGATATATATAAATGAAAAAATGAACGAAAAATAAAAATAAAAGTGTAAGAAAAGCACATGGTACAAGAGGTATTCAGATACTCACCACTTTGAGTTTCGCTTGGATCTCACGAAGTTTTCGCCTAGCAAGCACTTGTATGTGCGAAGAGACCTGCTTTCGCGTTCTCGTCTTGCCTGTCCTCAGTTTGATGTAACGAGCAATCAGCTCGTTTCGACCTGAAAAACACCAAAAAAATAAGCGATTAGAAAACTGCATTTGTTCGTCATTTCTGACTCATTTCAAATTTATAGAAAATGTGATTAAAGTAATAATTAAATTATTAGAGTTAATCAACCTAACTCTCAGGTAGTATCGTTGGATCATACAGTTATAGATGATACAGTGGCTGTAAAAAGTATCGACACATCATTCGGCACTCGTATTTGTTATAGCATTTATATTTTAATCAATTGCGTTTATGTATAGATACATATATTAAATTTCTTATGATGTAATAGTACTTTCATATGATTATAAAAATTTGATACTATGAAAATGTTCGAAGTCGAACCTCGATAAGTCAAATCTCTATAAAAAGATTACAATTTTTTCCATTCTCTTCCACTTTGCTATGAAAAATTCTAATAGTTGAAATAAAACTTACTTTAATTCGAATTATATGCTATCTGCATTATTTTACCTCTATAACTCGAGTTTAGAATAGCCAGACTTTTACAACTCTAAATTCATCTTTATAAGTTGAACTTCTATCGCTCCTGTTTCTGCAATTCGATATTGTATCCTTGCCTTCCAACTATTAGAACTGTCTCAACATAATATAAGGCGGAAAACATAAGACGACACAAGCCGTATGCCTATTTCTTTGCTTTTCGGCTACGTGCATATCCACGGAAGTTAATCGTTTTTCGTCAATAGAACATATAATTGCTGTCATCTTCCACGTCTTTTGCTTTTGAATTTATGTACAATGAATAAAATGAGTTTTAACAGGAATCTTAAAATTCTAACGCTTTCTGAAAAGGTGAATGTAATTGTGCCCTCACATAAAGCTTCTGTATGTCGAAGTTTCGTTCGTTAAACCTCCTTTACTCCAAAATTTCGATAAGTCGGAATTTCTACAACTTCAAGATTTTAGTTCTTCCTTTGAGGTTCGAGTTACCGAGATTCAACTGTACTTTGTTTAGTCAGTGTTTCTGTAATCATAGTTTGGGGATTTAATTATTTCAGTTGAGCGTACCTCGTTTTATTTATCGTCTATATTTTGCATTTTATGTAATAAAGATTTATCGTCTAATATACAGAATACAAATAAAATCCTTATAGGCAAGCCATTGATCATTTATGTTCAATCCTAATTCTTTTATCATCATAAACTTGTACACAATTCCAAAAATTTCTACAATATTTCTCAATGTCCTTATCATAATACATTATGTAACCATTAAGAGAAATATTTCCATTCACTTTTTTTGCATATTATAGGAAACGTTGCGAAAAGTAAAGTGAGAAAAAGTGACAACACTGAATTTATAGAATTTTTAATCCGGAATTTAAAATCGGCCATTAGTCTTAAGTAATTTAACTCAAATCCAATCCATGATTCAATCATACCAGTTAAGGATTAATCTCGTATCCAATTAATATGATAAACATAGAAACAGTTTTCAAAAAACTACGCTCTTAATTAAAGAAAATTCAATAGGAATATTACCCCATTTGCTTTATAAACTCAAATCAATTAACGTGGAAAAGAGGAAACTTTCAAATACATCGAAATCAATTCCGCGCCGTTTCATGAATTCCACTAGTCGGCAAAGATTGCACCTTCAGTTTTCCTCAGCAACCAGTTCTTTCCGAAAGCTCGTCGTCTTTCTGCATTGAACCTCGCTAAAAGTTAAAGTCTTTTATCACTTGAGTCGTTCGGAAGCCACAACTCCATCATTTGAGAAAAGAAATGATATTACATACGCAGTTTTTAAAATTTAAAATTTTTGAAATTTATCATTACTTGTGTTATCTTTTGTGATAAATAAATTTATAAATATTATAGAAATTATATATAGCAGGTCATTTGCTCCTTCAGAGTTGAATATTAATCATATATTTACATAATGAAACTGGGAAAGTAATAACAATAAATGGAGTTAATTAGTTTGACTTCTGAGACAGTTTTATTTAATGCGAACTACATTTCTTGTTTGGATCGTACATTTATTGAAGAAATTCATGAGCAACTTTTTCATTGTCATAACAGAGTACAAACTCGAATGATCAGTGTATAAATAACTAAGAAATTTAAAAACTACAAATTTTCAGTTACGTCATTGCTGCGACAAATGAAAAATATATATGAGCAAGTTAATGTTTAGTATTAATTCTATAGATATAATTCTACAGAAATAAGATTATTCATTATTTCACGTGATACCAAGGAAAAGGAGCGTCGTATAGAAATCTACAAAGAAAATGAGAAACGATGAAACGAAAATATTGTTTCATAGCAAAATCGAGGAAACTGTTGGACGCATGTGAACTCAAATTAATTCGAGTGTAAGCTGCACCCAGTTTTTGAGGGCCGATGAAAACGCGGAAGGGTCTTTCGCTCGACAATGAGCGGACGTTCTATTTGCGCGTTTAAACGACTTTTTCTTTTTTTGTGTTGAATCGTGCCAGTGTTGATCGCTTTTTCCTCTCTCCCCCTTTTCGTTTTCCTTTTGTTCGATTTTTTTCTCTGTTTTTCATAATGGAAATCGGTCGATTGAATCGAGTGGCGCTCTTTTGCGTCCGTGTCCCCGAAATAATACAGTGATGTTATCACGGTTTATTGAGCCGTGTGAAATCGTAAAAAAAATTCGATTGCTACCGCGCGCTTCCATGTATTTACGATTAAATATTTCACGTCGCCCCCCGTGCGTCGTTTGTTCCATGATTTCGATTAGTCCGAGATTCGAGAGACAAGAATCGTTATTTCAATATTAGAAAAGTTGTGAAACGAGTGCCTCGTTTTTTATATTACTGTGTTCGTCATCCTTCGATTTTGAGTTGATGATTATCAATAATAATTGGGATTAACAATTATTACTGTTAGGATTAACAGTTATAAAAGGGGTCATGCGATTTAAAAGTGCACTTTAGAATTTATAAATTACTTATAGTTATTTTAAACCTATTCATTTTAGATCCAATCTAAGTGTGTCTTTTTATTTTTAACAAATTTCTTAAGTATCTAATTTCTTCAATCTCCTTACTACTTATCATTAGACTGCGGGTTTTTATGCATTTATGAGAAATTTAAAGACAAAGAAGTGTACAGAATGCACGTAATATATAGAAATATATTAGATATTTAAAGTACAGTATCTTCTACAATGTTTAATAAACGAAACTCTATCTAATATCCCTATCTAGTTATAAGTTCCAGTTTGTAAATTATGTTTACAAAAATACTAATTTGCACAAATATCCGTAGTCTACTTATCGCTATATACAAGAATCGTTACTGCAATATGTATGATCTTTTATCCTACGCGTAGCATACGCGTAGTATAGTATAATATATGCGTACAGAATCAACATGGCATTCTGAATACACAGTTTCAGATAGTTTTCGTGTTTTTGTAACGAAAGCAATAAAACTTGTGAAACGCTACAAACTTAGATTTGGAATAAGGCTAGAAAAAAGTTATAAACAAATTCTACTTAGTTAACTCATTTGTAATATAGGCGCAACAATGATTTTGATTTCTTTACTTCAACGTTGCTTCACTATCTTATTCTATATCTTAATCTATACATATCTAGGATCAATATCGATAAATCGTGCGCAAAACAATTTAAAGCCCATCTTATTGAATTAGTCTCGACATTACGATATATCAGAGAATCTCAACGAACGGCAAACGAGGAATTCTGTGGAGCAAGTTCTTTGGTGTGTGTAGCAACGATCGAAATAAAGTTTTAAAAATATTATTTTATTATAATTTTAGAAAACGAAATTCTATTCTGCAAGAGCGATGCATAGACGTAAATGAAGAATAGACTACCAAAATAATAATATTTATATGGTGAAAAGTGTTTAGTATAGAGTTACTAATACTCATATTAGCAAGTTCCAATTTTAAACTTTCTTTTGACCACAGCTGTTTATCGAAACGAAGTGACGTGATTCTGGTTACTGCATGGTAAACGTTATTTCAATTACGACGCGTTTGATGTCGTCTGGCGCCGGTTTTATGGGCACGGCCGTAAAGTCTTAACGGCTGTGAAATCTAAGCAACGATAAGGTGCCACATAGAATGCCATTTACTCGATTCAATCGACTGGAAATCAATTCATCGTTTACCCCCGCCACCCTCCTTTTCTATTCTCTCTCGTTTGTTTTTGTTCCTACCTCTTAGATTACGTTTCATGATCGAATGTCGCTTGTCATTTCCCGCTGGATTGTCCCATTGAGATTGCATCGATCGAGGCCATTTTTCAATCGGCCAACCGATTCATTTCCAACGTTTTCGATTCGCGAGAAAGTTTACGGATGTTACGGATGATGAACAGGTGGATTTATTTTTTAGAAGAGTTTTTGATTCTTTGGATAGATTTACGGTGAATATTATGGCTGGACTGAGATACATTTCTAGGATATTTGCTACTTTAAACCTGTTAATCGTGGAAGATGAATTGTCTTTTTATATATACACAATTCCGTTTTTGTTACAAATAAAATATATCATATTTATATTTCTAAAGATTAAAACTGCCATAATTAAAATTGTTTTGTGAATGTTTGGTTAGGAATTGGGTTTCTTTAATTGAAATTTATGTTGTGGGGAAAGCTGGTGACAAATAATAAGCAAAAATTTAAAATTAGACAACGATTTAGTTTTTTCAAGAATTTCTATGATTCTTTGAGTGGGATTGTCGTGAATTATTATGAGCGAATTGAGATATTGTATTTTTAGATAAAGTGCAACATTTTATTGGAACTTTCGAAGAGAAACTTTTTCGAGAAATATTCAACGAAATTAAAGTGAATTATAGATGAATTGAGATGTTGTATTTTTAGGAAAACCGAAATTTTTTCATTGATTTTTGTGTCTTTCGGATACGAATTTGTATTATAAAAGATATTTAAAAGTTCGGTTTTCTACAGAAATACGAAAGGAAGACCAAAATACCAAAGATATCGAAAGTAAAATAGTATTGAAATGCTCTGAACCTAAATAGAGACAGAAATCTTTTATGTATATTCTACACAGTCTCTTGTCCTTAAATTTCTCACAAATGCACAAAAATACTCAAGTCAAAAAATACTTCTTCCACACTCCATGATTATTCCTCATACTTGACTTGGCTCAAGTCGTTCGTTCTTCCATTTCATTGGCCGATATCTTACGGACAACTCGAACATCCTCGAAGACGTCTCGAATAGAGTGATGGTGGTTGTTGGCAAAGGAGAGGAAGCGGACATCGTAAGAGAGATGGCGAGAGGGTGGCATGGCAAAGGGGAAAACAGGCGGGGGAAGGTTACGGAGAACTCTGAAGCATCGGAAGGAAAATATTCGAGATTCCAGGCGAACCGCGTGATGACTCAATTTCGCAAAGACCGTTAAATGGCCCGCTATGAACCACGCGCCGCTACTGGTCGCGTTCCTCCTCTGTTTTTGAAGGCCGAACATTCTTCGAACGGGGGTTGTTCGCATCGAATTGGATCCGCATGGAAAACCATGTTACAAAGGAGCTACTTCGAGTTTATTTGTCTTTTCTCGGGTTTGGTGTATTGAAACGATCATTTTCTTGAGATCTCCGTTTAGATTTGACCAATTTTTCAGCGAATAGCTTGTCGAGAATATTTAAAAAGTTCGATTCCTCGAAGTTAATTCTTTGTTTAATATTTACACACACTAATATTTTAACTGTCGCAATAATCATAAATATCTAGTTTCTTCTGTCTGGAAATGTCCTATCCTTGAATAGAATAGCGATTTAAGTGTCAATGAATGTATTTTTTTGGAAAGTTGTACCTCTTCGCTGTCTTTTTGCTGAGAAACAACATATAATTTATGTGACCCACATAGTTGAAGTTTGCATTAAAGTTCATGTGAATCATACGCTGATTCATACTTTCCCTGGCTATTGCAATTTGCAGGGTCTGAGAATCAATTGTTCATACTCGCGACTATTGTTGTGCTTCTCATGGCAGATAACGTGTTAAAGTGCGTTTAGGTGGGTTTAAATTAAGCAAGCGAATGCTCGTTCTTTCTCCACTTTAGTAAAATAAAAGTGCAAACGAACATTCTTTTGCCGTTTGACGATTATTCACTGCATCGTAGATCAAACATCCAAATACTCTATATAAGAATGCATTTATAATTATAATTTCTTCATCAGATATCGTTATCACGAGTCCGAGTAAAAATTGGCCTGAGGACAAGTATATGGTATGAAATGATATGATGAAAATAAGTAGGTATACGAGTGTACAGTCAGTCGTAAAAGTCTAAAAACACCCCTCAAATACAAAATATTATAGTAAAGATAAATAAAATATTAAAGCATAAGTTAACTCCACGAAATTTCTTGACGCATTAAGACATATACTATTCATGCGTAATACAATATATTCAATTTTATTGTTATTAAGAGAAAAGAAACAACAAAGTATAAAATGCAATATCACAAAAATTAAATACATTTCTTATATCTACAAGAAATGATAGAAACAGTAGGTTTAATATTATATTAATGACTTGTAGATCCCACCTTTCTTAAATAAGTTAAATAAATTGAAGGTTTTGTAATATCTGATAAGTTTTATCCTAAGAAGTTTGTGAGTTACATTAATTTTTTTTCTTTTTTTTCATTCCCTTTAGGAATACATTAATAATAATTGCTACGCTTGTCATCTAGTTACTTTCATATAAATTTGATAGTAATCAATAATGCGGTAGAATTTTATATATTTATAGTGGTAAATATATATCATTTCTCTATAAAAAATTGCTTATAAGCTGTAATTTAATCTACTATGACGTTGTCAAATATATGAATTATAATTTAGCGTGGCGTAAGTTATATTGAATATACTTTACGAAATTAATTCTACAAGTGTAGTATTTGATTGAAAATATTTAAAAAATTGTGTATTTCTTGCAAAATCAACGATAAATTGGGTACGCTTTTGGCTAAAAATATAGGTTAGCTATAAAGAAACTTGAGTTTCAAAGCGTTGAAATCCAATAAAAAGAGACTACAGAGTGGACTATTTCCCTAGAGAAATTTCAGGCTATTTCACCGTCTATCTGCAATCGAATGAAACATTGATCTTGAATATAAATGATAAAAAAACGAAGTTACAAAAATAGTGGCGGTGGGATATTACTCTAGCCGAATCCATAATCCATTACTCTTTCCTTTTTATTTATATATTATTAAGAATGATTATCTCCCTCTTTAATGAATTAAGTTTATGTTGAGTTATATAAAAAAGCAGCCATCTATTCTATAATAAAGTGTAATAGTAAACTAAATTCTATTGGAGTTTTTCGCGATATCACAGAAAGTAAGGCCGAGTGACGGTAATATGCATAGGGAAAAGTTATTCCGAATACTGACCCTGACGATATATTTGAAGATTGATCATCAAAATCGGTAGCATCTATCCTGATGTAAATAATTATCTAAAATAATTTTTAACAATATCTCAAGGTTCAGGGTCACTTCAAGATCATAGTGTCGTAGATAGGTCGTTCGACTTGTCTTAATATCAGGGACATACATGTTCCACTCAAAAAAGCTACTGAAACTCATATATCTCAATTTTCAAAATTGGTGCATAAATATCCCTTAGTTAGCATAATATAAGTATAATGTTGCATACATAGATATACGCAACATCGAGCATGAAGAAATTAAATCTGCTTTAGATATCAACAACAATAGAAAAACGTTTAAAAAATCCTTTTTTCCCAACGAATCTTTCAAGGGACGATTCGATGGAATATCGTAGATCAATGGGCGTCGCAGGACGTAGGACGTAGGCGAGATCGACAAGATCCACACTCAATACACTATCCATGAACAGTTTCAGTGGGGAAAGTTACGATCAGAGAGTGAAAGAGAAGATACAAAATATTATATATACAGAGATAGATAGATAGATAGAGAGAGAGAGAGAGAGAGAGAGAGAGAGAGAGAGAGAGAGAGAGGAGTAGATGCGCGACGCGACGAGCAATCAACGTAAATCACTTGGCTGATGCTCAATTTAACAAGAAAGGCCATTATGATCGCGAACTCGAAGTAACGAGCACGAGGAGAGTGCTGTCCCTGTTCCTCTCTGGTTATCCTACCATTGGCTCTCGCAGAAATCCGCCAGGAACAGCGTGCAAAGTACAGTTTATTGCAAGAAGACTCGTTACGCCCGTATGTGTAAACGCTTTGTGTAAACGTTCCACAGTACTTCGAAAAGAGACATTTCACGATCGAAACTCAATTTGTCAATTTTCTTTATTTATTTACTAGATTGTTTAAAGATTCAACAGTGTTTTTGACAGTTGCTATATTCTTCATTGTATTTGGTATGGGTTAATAATTAGAAGCAATAGTTAGTTTTTATGGAACAGCCTATAAATTTCAACTACCTTTAAAAAGATGTAGCAATAATAAATGTTAGGATTTACTATATATAGACTACTATCTATATGAGAAACTTTTGACAAAGTAGATTGAATGACAGAGGTGAAGAAAATAACGAAATTAATATTAATACCAATTATGAGATAATTTCTTAATTTTTTGACTTTCATATTACTTCATGATTTAAATTATTTTATCATAAAGTTTAACTAAAAGTAAAATATTATTGCAGCATTATTTGCCTGTTGAATAATTTCTCCAATAGTAATCAAAATTTATAACTTATAACCATAAACTCTATAATAAATGAAACAACAATAACTACAATGGCCCGCAAAAAATATTCGAACATTCTTAAAAGCTTTCTATGCATATTTTGATTAAAAAAAATATTTTGAAATTTCGTTAGAGCACGACTATCCTGATTATATTCGTGCAGTTTGCAACGGATTTGGAAATGTATATACAAGTTACAAGATATTTGTTGGAAATATACATCTCGTAAGGATCACTAACTTATACAGTCAGTTATTCAGTTATTATGTTAATAAGTCACATTTTTAGCACTAATGGTATGTATAAAAGTGCTAGTTACGTTGTTGTATACTAATTTTTCACTAATCATAAGTGTATATCTGTAATCAAAGTCTTGTACCTTCTGCATACATTTTCGGATTGGTTTCAAATTTTAATATTATAATCGAAATAGCCGTATCTCGCTATAGTACTAATGAAATTTCAGAAAGTTTCGTATAACGCATATAATACATTCATAAAATTTCTCTATGGTAAGTGTTCGAATAATTTCGTAAACAACTATATACGTACATATACAAAACCCACGAAGACATTTCACATCTGCAAATTCTATTCCAAAACAACACAATTGCGAATCATCTATTTTCATTGGAAATTCTCGCTTTTTCCTCCGGAACACAATAATAGCTGGGACTTGATACGCGAAGTATAACTTTACTGCGATTAACTACCGAGTTAACCATGGAGGGAAAACGAAAGATGCAGATAAAAAACGAGTAGAACAACGAGGATCGGGATTCTGTTCGTTCTCTATCTGTTCGCTACCAACTCATCTAAGGAACATAGTACTTAGCCTTGAGTTTTACTACGCGTTAAGTGTATTATATTTTCACAACAATCAGTGAAACGCATTTTTCGAAAGAGATAAAGAGGTGGAACAGGCACCTATGTAGATCGTCTGATAACAACACGTGAACAAATAGAATAGGATGAACGGCAAGATTTACCAAAGCTGTGGTTATGAGAAACCGAAATAGAAAAGCGTTTATAGTAGATTTTTGTTTTTTACGAAACTGTTGAAAGAGAAGTAATTCATATGTAGTGAGAGACAAAAGTATTTGAATAGTTGGAGCGCAGAAATAGAAAACTAAAACTTTCTCTATTAAAAATATGCAAATGTAATTAAATATAATTAAATGAACAATGGCTACAAGAAGTATTGGCACATATCCTTATTATCCAATAAAGCGTTTTTTATTAGGTTCTACATTTTTCTGAAAAAAGATTGTTCTACAAACGAATTTTGGATGTTTCTCCTTAATTTTCTTCGGTATTCAAATAATTTGTCCGGGTATTGCATCCTTTGATAGAAACTTACACAATAGTAAATATACTACGAACTGTTCGAACAACTTAAAGCATAACTTAAGCCCATCATCAAGAATTACCCAAGAAGTAGCTAAAAATGGTTTTTGTATTCCACAATTCTTTTTAATATTCAGCTAAGGGCAATATTCGTTCTAACACCCTTTTATTTGACAGAAATTCATAATAAGTATCTTCAAGCATTGTTAATGATCTAATACATATTGAACTTAATCCCATCGTTAATAATTACCCAAGAACCACTAAAAAAAATGTCAGTTTTAAACGAGTACATGTACTCTCTTAACCTTCGATAACTGAACGACGTCCATGATCGTCGCGACCGTCGCGTTGACCAGGCAAAACATTAACGCTGAAACGCTAATTAGTTTGACGGAGTAATAAGTAGGTCGAGGGTGTGCTTAAAGAGATAATTAATTAGTAGGTAGGGCTTACAGCGAGCATTCTTGGCAATCCACTTTCAATTAGCCGTCCCTCTCGAAGAGAACCGCCAAGTGCATAGCCAGTGTTATGCTGTGTTGGTCCCTGGTTAAAGGCACACGGATCAGTGATCTTGGTGCTTGGCCTTCCGTTGACGGAAGGGATCGCTTTTGACATGTCGAGGATCCCAGCGTTGCAGTGGTCCTCCGGGCTATTCCGGACTTCACCACCGAGTACCTTCGTTAATCGATGTTCTGCAAACAGTGGTTCTATGCCGGCGCTCCTCCAACCCGTCCAAGTGCGTTTAAGCTCGTTTAGTCAATTAGTAATCGTCGAGCAATCCGATCGAGTCGAGGGATACTCGAAAACCGGCCTTCAAGCTCCTTTCACACCGCCCGCGCCCGCGGCCGCGCCTCTTTGAATACTTCAAAAAAGCTTTTCCTCCGCTGCGAAGTTTGATCTAATGACGCGATTCACGCGAAAGGTGGTGAGTGTTAAATTTATAGAACGATTGCATGCTGATTAGGATATGATAGATCATGGATTCTAAACATCCCTATTGCACGCGTATATACACGTGTATATGCCTGATAAACGAATCCAAGTTTCAATCTGTGTAGTTTTTCGTACATAGATGAGCATGTGTTTCTGTCACACGTGTATGAGTATGTGTATCTAAATTCACAAACATTCCGTTGAACAGTTAAACGTGAAATGACCTTAAACGTGGTTTAACATTTGTTTGTTCTCAGAAATCGGCGAATTGACGAGACGAAAAACATGTGAACTTGATTAACTAATTTCATGATCAGGTTGACTATCCGTGTATTTTATTGCCATATTCATGTACACGTGTATTAAGAACACCGATCTAATTACAATATAATGTTAAGTATATTTTTATATACACAAATAAATATAGATATAACAGATACATGTAACTTTTGTAACATTGCATTTTATATTTTATTGCTTTTTTTTCTATAAATAAGAAATGGAAATAAGGAATTGAAAGCGTTAACGAAAAGATAGTGCTAACGGTTTTACTACTATGTTTTGTATTTTATTGTAAGTGATATATGTAGACTTTTCCAACTGACTGTATTTTCAGTAAGAACCCAAGATGTTGTCATGATGGCCGATGCATTCGCGGCAAAACAAAGTATTCGGACACGACGCAAGTGAGTCGTCAAGCAGCTGATCCGGTAAGACCATTCAGCAAGAAATACCATGCCACTAACACAAAGCTTCACAATCGTTTGATACACCGAAAGCTGTATCCTCCTCCCTGTTTGATGGGCGTGTATACTCGTCGTCTTTTCGTAGACGAGAGGGCGAGGAGAAGATAGAAGTCGATAAGTGTCCTTGCGCCAGAAGGAGGATCCTCTCGCATCTTGACACGGTGACCCCCACCCCGTTCTTCAAAGCCCCATTGCAAAACCCCTACCAACTCTCCACATAGCCAGTCCTCTCTTCTTCTTATCATCCCTGCCCGCCATTCCATCCATCTTCCTTTCTTTCCATTTTCTTCGCTGCTATGCTACCACTACCAGAGAGACCATCATCCTCTCTCTCTCTCTCTCTCTCTCTCTCTCTACATCGCTATCACTACACACACACACACACACACACACACACACACACACACACACACACACACACACACACACACACAGGGAGTATTCTCTCTACAGAGGTAGTAGTAGAGCTAGGAGGATCCAGCGTCGTGGCACACCATACCAGAAACCCCTTGCTCGCTCCCTTTCCGGGACCATCCCCGTCCCCCAAAACCCGCGCCTCGTGCTCTGTTCACTAATTGCACATTCTTCGCATAGTTTCGCCACCCTCCGCCCATCCCCAATCCCCATCCACGCCAAGGACGGACGCGAAGGGGGATTGTAAGCCCTCGACACATACAACTACTCTCTCTGTCTTTCTATCTATCTCGCTCTAGTTTCCATGGTTCTGCGTCGGATCGTCTCTCTTTAACATTCGACGCTTTTCAGTGGCTGTCTTTGTCGCTCACATGGACTCATATGTTCATAGCACGTACTATATCGTGGAATGTGTCCTTTTTGCTCGCTGGTAGTATCTCTCTTGCTTCATCCTCCTTTCACGGATACCCTCGTTCGAGCATCCCCCATACTTTTGTGCCGCTAACTCAGTGAGTCCACGCTTCCCGGAAATCACGTGTGTGAAACTGAGACTGTGTGTTTTGTGTCACCAAGTACGGTGAGCGTTCATATACAGGAGAGGTGAAGGCTGAAGGAATAAGTGGTGGGAGAGAGATACGATTATGGGGCGATTTTTATGTTGTGATTCTTTGGAGTAATCAAAAATAATATAAGAACGCGGTTTTTCAATTGTCAATAGATTTTGATGCCAATTCTTTGGAATATTACAGATTTATTTTGAAAGTAAAATAAGAACACGTTTCTTGAGTGCGTATATTTATGCATTTATCGGCAATTTAAAAATGCAAAGATGTATAGCATGCAAAATTATGTAAAAAGAAAGTTAAGTAAAAAAAATAAACAACATTACTTCCAGTAACAATGGATAACCTGCAAAGTTAAATAATAATATGCGGTAGATAGAATAAATAACATTCCTTTCGTCAATTACGTTAACATAAAAATGTAAAATTGCATAACATCAACAGCCTAATTGTTGCTATCAAGATATTGTAAAAACCCTTCTCGACCGATGCTGAAAATGCTTTTCTTTGTTTAGAAAATTTAAAATATTCGTTATCCTTTTTTTCATTTAAAACAGTTATTTATAATTGAATTTTAAGACGGAAAGTTGTTAGGTATTAATGATGGGATTAAGGTAAATAATAAGAAGTTCGTAGCGTTTTTATTATGCATGTTTATCAAATAATGAAATAGTGCTCTTAGTTGGATATTAAAATTAATTAAGAAGGAGACATCGAAACTTCGCTAATAAATCATATTTTTACTTTTTTCAGTGTAACAATGGTAAACTTGAGTATCGTAGTTGAAATGATCATCTGCATTCATTGAATATGTATAGTCTTATTGTTATTGATCTTTATGAAACATAGTTGAAAGATTTGCGAGAGCAATTATCCCATAAAGGCAATAATAAAATGCCGATTTTGACGAACCCTTCCAAATTCACGGTGCAGTCAAAAATGTTCGGGTCATATCTTTCTGTATCGACAATCATTCACATTTAGGGAGTGAACACAGGCCTTAAAGTTGGGATTGAAAATACATTTTTTGGGATACATCCTGGAAAACTACCAGAAATAGAGGAATTGTGTCAATGGACGAATTTTGTGCTTTGAACGGCTAACATGTCTGTGTGAACAGATTTTAAAAAATTAACAAATCATTGCAGTGTTAATGGAATTTCAAAATGTTTCACATTCGTACGAGCAAACATAAGGCGATTACTTATGAAAAAATGAGTAGAAAAAATAAAGTCAAATTTTTTCACACGATGTTTCGTTTTAGAGAAAATCGAATTCGAAACTTTATCGAGTATATTTGAACATGATTGATTCCAGACTGACCAGGAGTAAATAGTAAACAGGAGGTTCTTCTATAGGAGTTTCGTGCGAAAATAAGTTAAAAATATGAAATACAATTTTTTTACAAGATATTTCTGAGAAAAATAAATAAAAAGATTTATCATACGTCTGTACCAGGCCAATTCTTAACTAAATATGTTCAAACTAAGTATTTTTTTGAACATGAAGTATAAAACTTTAAATGGAAAAATTTTACTCCACATTGTGATTTATTTTCGTATGCAGAATAACTTTCTGCCGATTGTTTACTCATATCCAGTTGGTAATTAGCAAAATTCAATGACAAATCTGTTAGCTAGATTTTCTCGAAAACTAAGTCTCCGACGAAAAATTGTTTTTCTATGCTTTTCTCATTTTCCTGTAAGAAGTTACCTCATGCCCTTTTGTACATGTTATTCGGACAGACCTTGTATTTTCATGAAATATCTGTATAAATGTTGAAATTTTTTTCACTGTACGTCTATGGAACTTTTATTTCAGCGTTGAGAAACCGTAGACGGTTTAATCGACAGAAAAGCGGCAGGTTTCAAAATGGCGCCGCCATCCCACAGACGATCAGAGATTGAATGGGGGGCCGTGGAAAGGTAAAGGCGTCGGGATAAGTTGTGGCTGTAACCGGAAAATAAATTTTCTCTCGGTAAAGCTTGCTGACGCGAGACTAGACACGTTCGCTTGTCGTTGAATCTGCACGCTTTTCTCACGTACAACCCTATAAAACTTCGTACACCGATTCACGCCAATACACGCTTGCCACTTTGGTCCCTTTTTTTTCAAGCGGTGTCTATATTTCAAGATGGATTGGGTAACCGTTTGCTCTAAATCAAAACTAAATACACAAGAAGCACAATTAGATTTTGGAATATTTAATTCTAATTATATTCTAGTCATAGTATACGTACCTATATATGTGGAAATCTTTTGGATCCTTTAAAATTTTTTAAATAATGATTGAATTTGGTGAAAGTGAGATCTATATTGAGATTATAATAATTTTTAGTTTATTACTACCGCGTATGAACAATTTTTGATTATTTATAGGAAGTCCATCTGTGAAATGATTCCTGATAGGAACATAATTATTAATTCATTCAAACAATGTTAATGAAGATATTTACGATACATAAAAATAATTAGTAGTAAAGATGCAATAATATAGAGCAAAGTATGATTATCCATAAAAAGATTAATCAAATACAAATATATGAAATTAAAGATATAAAGGTTAAATATGTAATTTGTTCAAACCAGGCTTTGTTTTCTAGAAAATCAATATTAAATCGATATTAAATATTAATAGTAATGAAATATGTGTACGTGTATCGAATAATAATTTTGTATGAATACATTTAAAAATTCTGATCGATTAATCATTTCTTCGACACATTAAATTAATTTTCACACTTCAAACGTAAATGTACGTATAAAAACCTGCTCCTACAGTGTAATTTCACAACTCTTATCTTTAATCATCTATCTTTAAATTTAACTGCGATACGATAACTAAAAATAAACCAAATTGCTAATTGAACGATTTTTAAATTATCGAAAGGAAAGAAAAATAGATGAAAAGTCTGATAATGCGAGGAATACGATTTGGAACAATGGCAAGAGATGCTCCTGCGCGATTATTTAACATTTAATCAAACATAATACATTTACGATGTATATTTCAGCAACGCGACGTTTATTTAAACGACGAGCAGTATTTAAATAAAATGTTTGCAAATAAATTCGGCCTGTACATGATAACACGTACTTTTTATGGAGCATCGCATATAATTTCTCTTGTTCTGCGTAATTTTTGTGACGTATAATAATTCTGAAAAATATTCGGTGCTTGCTTATTTTTGACAGGGTTTTAGTTACAAAATTATGAACAAATCAAATTTAAATTAGGGAATGATTTTGTTGTTTATTATCGCCTCAGTGATGTATAACAGAGCATGTATTGTGACACAATGATTGATTTTTAAAAACCAGTAGCCGTTTGTATTTGTCAAAACTTGTACACATTTCGTCGCTTGAGAATCCTTTAAGAATCACTAATAAATTCTATATCTTATTATAACACTTAAATTCATTATAATACAGGTATTATTGCCGTTTTCATAAAATTTATAATTAAATATGACATTTAGTTTCTCGAGCCAGGCACAGTAAGTATTTGTTTTCAAATTTAGCGTTTAAATAGTTTGCAGAAATTCATAATATATAATTCTCTTGCAATTTAAAGAAAGATAATACAAAAAATATAAGTAAAATATATTCACTGCCAAAAATGAACTTTTCAAACAATCTAGTAAATATCTTTAAACTTCTGAATTATATTTTCGTTATTTTATGTTCATTATGAAGCCATTTAATAAATACAATTTTGGTTGCACAACTCGTTTCATAAATTTAAAGTTATAGATCCGAAACCTTAAGTGTGTATGATTTTGTCATATTATATGTAAGCACGTCGTGTTTGCGTTATATTCTGTCGTATATGTGTTTTTTAAACATTTTGGTAAAATTTACACGTTACTACAGATTGGCCAAAATATACTTATGAGTGGTAGTATATACGCGAGCGATTTTATTCAATTGCGGTGATTTTATGGAGGACACAGGAAACGAGATTCGCTCACGGGAAGTTTTCAAACTCGCCGAACGAACACGCGTTGCACTCTCTGTTCATTCATTTTCCTCTATTTTTTTTATCTCTATCTCTTTTCCCTTTGTTTTCTCTTTTTTTCTTTGCGCGTTCGTTAAATAAAAAGAGAAAACGATTCGTATATATGAAGCATAGTTTAAACGTTAAAATCAATTTTTTGCAGCAAATCGTGCGTGATGTGGATGTGATTTTTTTGTAATGTATTAAACTGTCAAGTTGCTTTCTGTCATCCTCTTTTTGCTTACGGTTTTCAATATAAATCCTACCAAAAGTATTTGTAAATTCATTCTAAAATTTTGTGACATTTGTTATTTTCAATAAAACTTTAATTCAGTATAAATATTTAGTATAATATCCGATATAATATTTAATATAAATTATGAATTTCCAATTATCAACAATTTGACAGAACATTATAAACAACATCAACATTTTCTTTTTTGAAAGTAATTTATAAAAATATCAATTGTTATAATAGTTTTAGGTCCTTCATCGTTACACAGCTTTGTGGATTTATCACTTATTTTCGAAAGACTTTAATCTAGAATCTTGTTCTTTTTTCCACTTAATCCCAACTATGTTACATCGAACTATATTACCATATTTTACCTATAAATTAATATCATATATTATCAATTGTATATTAATTTGTATATTAAATCAATAAAGAATAACTCGTTAAGAGGCTGCGGATTTTTCTACATTTGCGAAAACTTTGAGCGTGGGAAAATTCAAAGAATATAATATAATATAATACGTAAAAGTATATGAAGTATCTAAAGTGCACTTAGTATTTGTTATAGTATTTAGTATCTAGGTAAAACAAATTTTCGTCTCCCTTTTTAAAATATATTCGTAAAAACATGTATTGCATAAATATCTGCACTGTATTTATCATTTTGTATCCAACTGATCTTCGTATCTTAATATCTAAACATTTTTTTATTTTTACGTCAGAAACATAGTTTCCAACATTCTACTTCTTCATTCTCTCACTTCTTTCCCTTCTATCTTCAAAAACATCAAAATTTCCCTGAAAATAAACTCTTTCAAAATAAATGGCGCCCCTTTGCGAGGTTGGTCCGCTTGTTTCCAAAAGCTGCGGATGGTTGTTCGCGATCGAGCTAGACGGCTCGTAAAAGATGATCGTAAAATGAAAAGGGATTAAAGGCAACGGCCGGGTTTCACTAGCGAGAAGGGTAGCCGAAAGAGAGATAGATAGATAGAAAGGGAGATAGATAAATAGAGAGAGAGAGAGAGAGAGAGAGAGAGAGAGAGAAAGAGAGGTTGAAGGAAGGGCGAAAACCAAGGAGTGTATATCTCCGGATTTACGAGCACGATAAACGGGATTATACGCCTTCCGTAAACCTTGAAACGATCTTTCGAGTAAGCGCATAGTTTGCGTAAGGCTGCTATTTCTCTCCGCCTCCATCCTTCTCACCGCTTCGTGTTGTCTTTGATTTCGTTTCCGACGCGACGTTTCCTCCAAACGTCCTTTCTCATCTGTTTCCAACCGATATTTGATTTCATCTCCTTCCTCTTCGTTTTCTTCTTCATTCTTCGTTATTCACGTGTAGTTTCTCTTTTAGAATCTTTTGTCTTGTGATTGATTTTTTGTTATTTTTTGTTGTTTTATGTTTTGATTTAGAAGGAGGTTTAAGATGGATTGAGAAATTGAAAGAGAGGAGAGCTGAGTAAAGGTGGATTTAGTTGGATAATGTATTTTTAGGAGCTAATTTTAGAATACTTGAATCTATATTTAGTAACACTGTACATTACACAAGTAGTAGGCCTTCAGGTTTTATTCAACCTCTTCGGTATAGGGCTTGTGTGCCGCGTGATGTCACTTGACGGGAACCGGAATATTTTTTAAAACTGAGGGAAATTTAATAATTATTTAAGTTTAAATTGTACAAGAGTTGGCAGGTCACAGATTTATAATAAAGTGACTAAACTAGATTAAATAGGAAGACATAAACTGATGTTTACAGGTGAAATAATAATTATTTGCAGATTAGAAGAAACGTTGATTCTCTTAATCAAATGATAGTATGCATGTACTTGTAGTTTGTAATTCATTGAATAGTTTCAGTGTCCGACTGTTCCGTTTTTCATTGTTGTAAAAGTTTTATTATTCTGCGTGGATTAATTAATAATAATATTTTTTGTAAACAGACTGTATAATTATTTGTTTTATCTATATAGAAATGAGTGTATAAATAGGCAGGTGGTTAATGCTAAATCCAACTAATTTTATTATGGAAAGTTTTATTTATATTTTTTCCTAGTAGTCTGAATCATTACATTTTGTATGATATTGCAGCAGGTATCGTAATACTTATGAATGAGAATATACGTTAATAGTAAAAATAACATGTTTGAATTTTTACTTTCTCATTGTTATCTATGTTTACTATTTATCTTTTTTTATCTAATTCAGTTTATATACCTAAAAGCAAGTGGAAATATCCCTTGAATCTCTTGAATTAGGAATATGGAAATTTCAAGCCCTTCTTTATAACGAGAAAAATATCGAGAATGTTAAAAAAAATATTTTTTGCATGAAAGAAGCCTTTATGGAGAGCAATCTTCATTTTCAGAATCTTTAATTTAAGATTAAATTTAAAAAAAGAAGAAATAAGAAATTAGTTGCAAGTGTTACAAGTATTTTTGAACTCTTAAGTTGTAATTCAAACTCTATACGTCTTGATGAACTTCAACAAAATTTCAGACTAGAAGTTTACCTCCAAAAAAGTTATTAATTAAAATTGCTTCTACAAACAGTTCGTTATTTCCAATCCTTCTATTCGTAAATTACAAAGTAACCTATAATTATTCTATCAATCTTCACCATTTCTCTAAAGATGTAAATTTCCAAGAAATAGTCTGCACTAAAATTATAGAATTTAATGGTTCATTTAATAAAACATACAATATTCACAATTTTATTGTAGATTAATACGAAAATTTATAGTGTTATTAAAACATATATATCGGAGTTATAAATTAATCTCTCAATTACAATTATGATATATGTAGGTATATATATATTTTTTAGATTTCTATGTGTCTGTTTATTGAATTTATTTCTTAGCAGAATTTTTAACAATTAAATAATTATATAATAATTAAATAATTTTATGCGCATTCCATGTTTAACCGTTTTGAAGCGGATTTCTATTAAAAGAATGCTTTGAACGTAATTTTTAAAATGCGATGTAAATTACGTCCAGGATTTCATCAATTCTTTTATAATATGATATTTTATCAATTTTCTTCTCTCTAAGTAATATTAGAAAGTAACAGAATGAGTATCAAACGAAACCATACATTACAATTAAATTCGAATGCCTTCCTTTTATGAATTTAAACTTGGACGTAAAGGCAGTAGAAACTACTTCTAGCATTGATACAGTTGGTGTATAATTGCGTAATAATTTTCCACTTTAATTGTAATCCTGAAATAACGCCTCCAAATGAAAATACCCTCATAGTTCTTTGTGGTAATAGTATTATTAATTTTATCTGTATTATATTATATTATATTATATAATTGGATTCATTTTATATATTTCAGTGAATGTGTTTCTATATTTTAATATATATTTTAATATATACAATATATTCTTGTTAATACAATATAAATTTGTTAGATGGTAAAATGTATATTGGTAAAATGTAAAAGTACATTCAAATTCTAAAGCGTTTTTGAAAATAATTTATTAACTATGAATCTATTAGGATTAAATATTAAATTCCGATGGGATCGCGAAGAGGTGAGCAAAAAAATGTTTCAGTATTTTCTTTCCAATTTATTTTTCTAAATAATAAATTTTCTAAAATAGCTTGTGTCCTATCTGCACCACCAATTCCTCATTTGTAATCGCTGGTAATATCATTAATTCAATAATTTTTCTACTGGTTCTGTGCATTTACAAACGGGATATTGAAGGTTCTTGTACAGTAAAACACCGTTGCAATCTAAATTAGCATATGAAGGAGGCGGCAGGAAGAGTAGAGAAGGGAAGGGGATGGTAGAAAGTTCAAAGGAGCAGGGAAAGAAAAGCTCGGCTGGCTCGCCTTCGAAAGGAGATACAGCCCTGGTTTCTGGGGATGTAAGGGGGTGCAACGGCCACGAATTAATATTCATTACCTCGCGGAACGGCAAAGCGGCCTGCTCCGGCTTGTACAAATATGAAACGACGTTGTTGCGCTAATTAAAATACCTGGCCGCTTTCTTGGCTGAACGAGATCCGTAGCATCCCCTTTCCTTGTATATTCCACTGGAAACTGATGGCCACCCTCGAGGAAACGAATCTACGGCAAAGACGTTTCCATCCAGCTGCTTAAGATCTCAATCGTTTCGTTTCGTTTCCTCTATTCAAATGTGTGTATGAAGGTACTGAGAAATATATGTATACGTGGAGAAACGTAAAAGGTTCTTGTATTCGAAAAATTTCTGGACCATTCATCTATTTAGAGTACTTATGTTGATGAATGTGTGAATGTTGAATATTCGACGTTTATGATTTTTAAAGTGTGTACAGTAATCTCTTTTGAACTATTTAGGAATCTTGGCAGCTATTTAAGTAGCTAATTTTTAATGAAAAGCGATTGAATATTTATCAATTAACACGTTTACTGCGGATCCAATGTTTATTATTAGAATTTTTATGCTAGTGGGAGATTGTGTTCGTGTCCGAGAGATTTCTGGAGCAGCTTATGAAATATACACGAACACGTTAAGGATTGAATACTTGACATTTATGTCGCCCGTCTTAGTCAAAATGTTCTACGTAGCATTTTTTCATCTTTCAAGATATGTTGAATAGGATAAGGATACTTGTAGTCCCCCTGGTTTTTATATTTTAAGTAAACATACAAAGATCTACGCGTTTACTTCTATGTATTGAATTTGCTAAACTTTTTGAAATTTCACTATAATGAAACAGAACTATTATAATTATCGTAAAATTTGAAAGCACTCTGTAAATGTATATTACAAGTTACGAGACGCTTATTGCAAACATATACTTAATAACAAATTTCAAGTATTAGGTTTAAATATTTTCGTGTTTCCTGCGAAACATATGCTTACATAAATTATTAAATATATGCTTACTAAATATTTTGTAATTTTTATGTACGTCTTCAGATTTATTCCAGATTTTATCAGCATAATCATAACAGTGCTAATAGAATATCAGAATGTTTCCTATACCAGACATAACACATTCATAAAATGTTTCTACAAGTGGCCCAATACCAGCGTACAACGTATCCACAAGAAGATGCGGATAGAGATTCCACAATCGAGTGCAACGAGCATATAAAAGAGCGAGCAGGATATAGACAGAAGACACATACACGTACGTGCACACACGCAGACGAGGATAAGAGGACACGACGACGAGGGATGTAATAATCTGCGTCCGCATTGTCCGTCTTGCTGGCATGGCCGAGTCCTTTGACATCTCGCGGAGTTTAATTAAACTCGAGCGTATAATAGCTCCCCGTCGAGAAGGCGAGTCGAGGTCCAACGTCGTTGTCCGACGCCTGCTACCGAACGTAGCGTCGCGTCTAACATTTCGCCGGCACCTGCGTCGTTTTATCCTCTCATATAACGACTACGACATCCGTCGGACGCAGAAACCGCTTCGACATAGCTATTGTATCGCCATACGCTATACCTTACTGCAAATTTAAAATTTGCTGGAGAATTGCATTATTTAGAACTATTTCTTGTACGTGCTGTAAGGCAGAATTATTTCAGTCACTTAAGCCTCAACATGTTAAAATTCTATCTTCCCCGCAGAATAATCAAATTTATTATACGTATATGATATAATAACGCAAAAATGGGGAAATATCCGTGTACTTTAGGTTAAGCAAGAAAAAATATCAAGAACGAGAAAATGATTCCAGTAACCCATGATCTTAATAAATAAATATTATATAGCAACTAATAAAACAAAAAAACGATATAAATTTCAGAAATAAAGTAATAGTCACAAGCTACTGCATCATAATAATTACCATTGACAATGAGAATATCATAGTAGAAAAATAGCTTTCTATCTTATATAGCCATAGGATCGCCGTAATGTTAATATGAATACAAGATATATTTAATTTCAATAGTTATGTTTATTTATCTGATATTATCGTAATATTTTAAATAATGATTAAGTGAAACAAAGCAATTTGTGGAGTAACTAATAGAATTGTAATAAATTGTGTACAAATATGTTATATTAATCTTGCAGAATCCTTTAATGTTCTATAAGATTATTTTGTTTCGTAAGATCGTGATTTTTGAATGTTCTTTCGGTAATTAGGATACTTAATTATTTAATTTAGTATAAGATAATGTTTAGGTATTTGGAATATACTAAAGTGGAAACATTACTGTGTTTGGAGTTGGTGGAAGTTTAGATGAAAGTTGAGGATTTCTTGGTGAAATGATTTTGATGCTTTAGTAGAATTGCCGGGACAACGGCTTTAATTGTAAGGAAGTAGGTCATGGGAGTTTTAAGAATATAGCAGATAGTTTCCCGGAAAATATACTTGCGTAAAGTTAAAAGTGAGTGGTTTGAGTAAAATGAACGTAAATTCTAACGAATTAAAGAAAATAAATTTTCCCTGTCTTTTCCTAGAATACATGTTGCATTACTTATAATTTATAAAGTTTAAATAAGTGATAAAAAAAAATTTCTTTTATACGTTATACAAAAACTTCTAACAACTAAAATTAACTTTTGTTTATAGATTTCAGATATATATTCGTTTTTTCTTACATCTGTTTATCAACAGATTTGGAAATATTTCATGTCACAGTATAATAATATTAATTTAGCAGAAACTTAATATGAGAACTGAATCTTTTAGTGGAACTTTTATCGCGATATATTAAATTTATTAAATAAATTTTATTAATTTTATGTAAAACAAAAGAATAGTTATTCATTAATTTCATTGCGCTTCCATTATAGTTATGTTTGTAGTAAAATATTATTGTTTATATAATATTTACGACTAGGTATATATTGTATAACGAATGTGAAAATGAAGTTTACTTTTGTAACAAGCAAAATTATATTTACAGTGTTTCATCCTACTCAACTTAATTAACACAAATTATTTTATATAAATATATACGGAAGTTATTTTGCAGTGCTCATGTGGAACGAATTATGATTAAAACGAGACAAACACGAATTACATATATCCTGGATAAAATTCAAGCACAATCCAAGGTTCATATAGAATACAATAATGTAAATAGTCATTAAAATCTAATAAGTCCATTGACATTCACTAATTATTACTCTTAATTAGTTATTATCAAAATATCATGAAGTAAGTAAACATGGGCATCAAAATTATATAATTATTTTATTGGTTAAAAACAAAGTTATATTTGAAATTTGATCTGAAAAAAATAAACAAGTAAAAGTAAAAGCAAAATGAATTTTTTGTCACTGAGGAAAGTATGTTTAAACTTAACAATCACGTGAATTTTGTCAAGAACTATTGAAACATAAAATCGAGACAATGGTGTCGTCTGAAATGTCATTATGTTGCAATCATTCAAGAAAGATAATTTTTGTAATATAATAATTATCTGTAATATTATGTATAAGATCAAATTAATAATGTCAAATTAAATGTTTTACATTGTAAGCATACAATATTTTTCCTAGAAGAAACTGTAACCCCCAGGCATCTAGAAATATGTAGTTACAGAAGTAAGAAAAGTAAGTAAAAGTTATAAAAAATGTAAGTGAAATAAACCTTCATTGAAATTTTAGAGACAACAATTAATAGAAAAATTTACAGTATTCTAAACAAAGGTGGTGGTAATATTTATTGCACGTACGAATATATCACCTACTTATTTTATTATATATATTAATTACGACATTGCGGATGAATCAAACTGCAATGATTTTGCTTTTAGTATAAGTATAAATGTATTTTGCAGAGATGGTAAAAATATTTAAACAGTCGATTATTCATTGTATGCATAAACTTCAATATGTATTTAGTAGGACCATATTTAACACTTATTGTATGTCTAAAATAGCTGTCCACGCTGCACAATAATTTTGTATTAAATATGTGTTTGTAATAAATATTTCGTAATTGCTTTATTTATGTTTAGATTGGTTTCAAAATTTTGCCAATATAATGATAACAGTTGTGTCTCATTACACTGCTGACATAATACGCATGTATATTTATACAAGCTATCAATGGCAAATGTTAAATTCTCAAGAAGGGTGTAAAAATTGTTGAACCTAGGAAAAGGTCGTTCGTCAAAATCTTGTGCTGGGTGTATAGAGATCCTCTCGTAGCGAGAGAGTTTCATCTCTTTGCGACTTGTTTCGCGTCTTTTCAACCTCAACGTCGCGGGATAATCCCCAAGAGGAGAATCCACCGTGCCGTGTCAATGCCCATAATTTCACGCTTCAACGACGTCTCGGCATCGGATTATTGGATCGGATATCAAGAAAGGAAGAGAGAGTGGTCCTAGCGATCGTTGTCCCGCACCAAAAAGAGTAGAATGGACGTCCTTACAACAGAACGAAGACCCTGGGGGACTGGCCATAGCCTCGGAAAAGATGAAAGACCGATCGAAATTGCCGGCCGGAACACTGCTTCCGAATCTTTTTAACTCTCGAAAATTCTTCCTCTCGTAGCTTGACCGATCTTTTCTCTCGTTTGACGGCAGTCTTTTATGTGTATTATACATTATCGAATATTTTAGTAGGATTTTATATTATGAGAATAACGACTTTTTCCCGAAAATATCGGTTTTTGACAGTTGCTCAGGATTTTTTGGATTTACAATAATAGGATTTGAATTTGATCAAAGCGCATAAATTAACGATGAATTAATTTTTATTGTGTAAAGGTGTTGATACTAGTTTTAAAATGTAATCGTATTTATGTTACTTTTAAAGTGTAAACGTGGATGTTTCGTATCTGGTCTAGTTAAAATAATGCATTAGGGCGCCGTATTATTATGGTACTCGTTATAATATAGTTGTGTTCATAAAAATAGAAATTTCCATTAAAAAATCGCGGTTGAGTTATAACTTAATTACAATGACTACAGAAACTATGTATTCGCATACCACTAAAGTATGTATATCAAACATATCATTTTAATACTTTCATATGATTACACAAATTTAATATTATAAATGTGAAATGTATAAAACCTGATAAATGCGTCATTGGAAATTAAGGGTATGTATAAATAAATTTTGTAGTCGCTGTAATTACAAAATCAAAAGAACAATACTTCTAATAATCAAAATACGTGCGTGACTAAATTCAAATTCTCCAAATCTTCACTTATTCCACTAGAATTTTTGAGTCTCTTAATTGAAAATCTACATACAGATACATATATTAAGAAGAATCTTCTCAATCGTTGACTACATTTTCAGTTGAAAATTATTCAAATAGATCCAGAAATTTGCGCATTTCGTAGACAAAACAACCCTGGCAGAAGCGTTCGTTTGTTTGGCTCGCGGATCAGGACGGTTTCAGAATTGCGAGAGAAAGCGTCGCAGTCGGTTGAGACACTCTCCTTCCGCCACCGGTCAATAACTGGACACTACCTTCTCTCCACCCTCTACACAACCTTGTTCCATACCGCATTCGTGGTCTCTCATCCTATCTCTCTTTCTCTCTCTCTCTCTTACATTTTGCTCGCCTTGCCACCTCTGTCTGTCTGTCTCCTACGTCTTCAAGGGAGATCCAACGCAACATAATACGTTCTTGTTATATCGGAGACGAATACTGCATCTTCTTCTACGGGATTATAAAACCCATGACGTGAAAATGTTTGTTATCGAGTCGCTTTATTTGTTCGATTATGAGATTAACCTCTGAAAGGGTGCAGATGCTTGGGATGTTTACAATATATGTATAATTATAAATGTATGTAATCATTATAATCAATACATAATTATACAAATGATAATTATATATTAAATTATAAATTAATTATATAAGAAATCATAAATAGATTGTGAACATTTATGCACTTGTGCCATAAATATTACAACTAGACTGCTGATATTTATTACTTACAAATTTTTATTTTTAAAGGACAATTAAAAAATGGAACCTACATAGAAATTCAGTTCACCTACTGGGTATTATAGTAAATAATTTTAACTTAATTTTTCATATTTTTGAATATTACATGTACCTATTCTTGATTCGAATTTCTCATAAACGGAGAAAAAACTGCAGTCCAACTATACAATAAAAATATTTTACATTGAATACTTTAAAGTTCATTTTTGCATATTATGTTGCAAGTTATGTCTTACAAGTTTTGAACTTATAAAAGATAATATTAAAAAATAGGCGAATTTTGGTATTGACATGGAACAAGAAATTTTGTAAACGAACGAAAAACTTGAAATTTTTGTGGTAATTAAATTATTAAAGAATTTAATTAGATATAAATTATTGGTGTGGATTTTTACTCATTTATTTACATATTCTATTTTAATATGCTAGATATATGCAGATTATACATGTTCTCGACATTTATACCTTTGAATTTTATTATCATGGGATATTATAAAATAATTGATCGAGTTGACTTACCATTTTTTAGAGATGTTTTATAAACATCCTTTTGGGATTCGTGTCACAGTTATGAAAATAGCTGACGGTAATTATTATCGGTATATCAAGCACCTCATCAATAGGCAGAATTTACTGTGGTGGTATCGACAGTTCTTTTGCAAATATCTCGAAAACTAAAACAGTCCAGCGATAACATATAAAGTAAAAAGTTGTTTAAAATGTTGATTCCTACAACATATTCAAAAGTCATCAAAAAAGGTGAGGTGGTTGAGATATCGATAATTACCATTTATTTCTCTAAAATTTCATTTACATTATTACCAAACTTGTTAGTGTTATGTAATTAGTTATGAAATATTCATCGATACTAATAATTTGTAACTTATAATTCAGCAATTTTTTATCACATAAAAGCTTACACAAAAGTTCCACAAAGAAATAGTGATTTAACTTTTTTTACTAACTGATCCGCCAATGCAGTTCTCGTAGAAAGACGAAACTGTCGGCAAAAACTATCCTGTGTAGTGACAGTGGCGACACTGAAGCACGTGAAGAGACTAGTTTCTAAACATTAGCTCGGGCTTCGTCAGCGTTTACAACGCGCAAAATGATTTCCAGCTATTCCCGTTACAAAGGTATCGTGTGACACAAAGGACTCGGAGAATCGCTTGATGACCATTCAGAAACGAACGGTTGCTAGCGGGAATATGCGGGAACCGATTCTCCCGACTATGATTCATAGGGAACTATACCGCCATAAACGACTTTCTTGAGAGGATTAACCGGATCACCCATAAACCAGAATATGTATATATATATATCACTTGTGTATCCTCGTTAAAAATTAGGAGCCGAATAAAATATACTTTTATCATGTTTTCTTCGTGTGATTTTCAATATTGGAAATCAATAATAAAATTTTTAATAATTGAACGAAAATACATTTTTATATACGTATGAGCATTGTATACATTCGAAACGTAATAATTAATCTGTACTAATTATAATTCGAAAACTTCTATAAGACTATAATTTTGTTTTTGAACTACATGTATATTATTTTACAAATAGGAAGGGATTCTTATTCTTATATATAAAAAGATCCTTGACTTTTAAAGAACGCACGAATATTTTTAGGTAGGAAGAATTTAATATGTCAAAAGAATTGTACTTTTACTGTACTTTTACACCTTTAATTTAAGTATAAATGAAGACTAATAGAAAGTTCTTTCTGTTTGTGAATACTAACAACATTGTATATATTTTCTATTATCTTTTTAAACACTTGTTGAATTTTTATTAGGAAAATACAGAGTGAATCTATGTTTATTTCACACATTATTTTTCTGTAATAGATTTGTCATGAACATTAATAAAAATTATACTGTTCGACTAAACTATGTTTTGTATTAAAAAGAACTAATTCTGATAGGTAAAGTCAAAAATACTGCAGAAAACATGTTACTTTTATGTATATTACAAAACTAAGGTGAATCTAACATTATTTGGATCACTGTATATACTTATACTTTCTATATATATTTTCAAATTTGTTTCAAACTTTGCCAATATTTATATATATATGTAACTATGATAGTCTCACAAGTCTACTAAGAAATTTTCAAAATATTTCATGC
Source organism: Bombus hypnorum (assembly GCA_911387925.2). Taxonomy (NCBI): domain Eukaryota; kingdom Metazoa; phylum Arthropoda; class Insecta; order Hymenoptera; family Apidae; genus Bombus; species Bombus hypnorum. Next base: position 6,859,932 of record OU427027.1, read on the forward strand.
AGTACACACGATATGTTCATAAAAGATATCTATAAATATTCGAATACTTTTCTGAGCCTGTGTATATATTACTGTATATCAAGGCACACGATGGCAGTTCTCGTGAGCTTCGTTGAATGAATATGCTCCTAACAGACGTTACCCGCCCGTGTTACTAGATAACTGGCAGGATGTATGCTTGCGGGTCTCTGTGTCAGTATCTATTGGGCGTTTGAAACTTCTTGCGCGACGAGAGTCTTATCGTTGAAGGGATTAAGAACGCAACAGGCGCTGCTTGTTTACACGTTATGTGTTTGAATATTTGTGGTACCAATCGAGAGGATGCACTATGCTGATCTCTTAATAATTTATCGTACGATATTTGTAATGTTGAATTATGCATTCTTTGTATTAAGGTATACGTAGTAGTATATGTACATATAATTTTATGCATGGGTATTATATATTTTCTATATACATATCATTTTTTATATATAAATATTATAGAACATATTACAGGACTCGCATGAAGAATGAAACATAATCTAAACTTAACCTATTTTGTTTGTCATTTCTGTAAGAAAATGCTCGAACGCCCGGGGCGATTGCCTGTTCCTCGTCACCTTCGGCTATAGAAAAGCAAGCGTCACACCTAAGGGCGTTATAAATTAAGCACTGATCCGCATTGTGTGTGGGTCAGCGGACCCGACGTGTTGCGATTGCGATTGCCTGAGTTCTAGGAAGAGACAGCGAAACCACGTGAGGCTGTCGAAAGCTATGCCCTCTCCCTCGCTAGAACATAGGCTAGATGGTTCTGACCTTCTGCACGGCTGCAACGCCGAAGGTACTCTGCATTCATTGTACAATCGTCACCACGGACGAACGTAAGAGCAAAACCACGCGAGTTCTTCATTTTCCGGGCTTACAAAACGTGCTGCAAACAGGACTACCATGAAGTCGCTTTTAGTGCTTCTTACATATTATGTATTTTCGACCAGTCGCGGGGAGACGCGTTCGCGAGGAAACGTGTCAACGGGAGTCGTAAATTCCCGTTTCGATTGTAATAATCGACACCGCGAACAGATCGATCCCCTGATTTCCGTTGAGATAATAGGGGTGATTGAGGTGGTATAACGCTGCGATTAACAGGGTTATAAACTATGTATTTCCAACAACTTTACACAAGATAATAACGCCGATGCGTAGATGTAATTGAAGAATAAATGGATTATTCTTAGATGAGAGAATCGGTGTAGAGATGATGACTGATCTGAAGACAAAGCACGAGTTCTGGTAGATATGTTGTCGTCGAAGAAGTCTTGAGATGTTGAGTCTGTTCGAATTGAGAGTTAACTGAACCTCCGCTCTCATGTAATTACGGAGGAAAGCTCGGTGTGTAGGTATTTTTTGAACGAAGGAAGCGGATTCGTTGTTCACACTTTTCGTAATGAAAAGTGAGGGTAACGATCCGCGATACCCATTGGTTATGGCCAGCGTTAATGAATGAAGATAGGAGGAGGAAGCCTCCTACCAACGTGGCTCATGGGTGACCTTGTTCATGGGAAAACCCTTTTCATCAGCTTTCTCCGTAATTTCTAAGAGCGCACAATAAACCTAAGGACTTTTCTAAGGACCATACATAAACCAAAAACATTTATGGAATTAAAGATTTGCACGTTAAAGATGAATAGGCGCACCTAAAACTACTTAAGCTGAAAGTCTAAGTTTATGGTGGGTCCTTACGTTTATTGAGGGTCTGATTAACGGTCAGTGGACCCTTAGCGGCCAAATAACGAGGGACGTCACATGGTTTATATCACGCGACGTAACATATTAGAAGTGGGATTCGTCCACGTGCTATAGTGCAAAACATTTCACAGTGATCGCATGTACGAAAAAAAAGGAAAAAAAGAAAGAGAAGAGGGAATAGGAAAGGAAAAATTGAGTAGACCGGTACTTCGTGGTGCGTCCGTTACGAGCTCGAGGTGGGAACATGATTCTTCCCCGGATGTCTCGCCGGACGCGGGAACGCGGAAAACGTGAAAAACGTAGACCGAGCAGTGCGGCTAGAACGATTGGTGCAGGAGATCCCCCGTTGACGTCCGCGTGCTCGATCGCCCGCGCGTTCGCGTTCACGCTCACAGCGAGGGTATCGTGGGACCCCGACCAACGACGGTCCATTTGGACCGCTTGGAGCGAATGCTCGTAGACCTGAGACAAACGCTCACACTCACACGCGCGCACGCCGGCGCATACCCGACTTGGCGACGAATCGTTAATTCCTGTATCCGACCCCATGAAAGACGAAGTCGTGATTCTACAATGAGTTCATTATGTGAACGAACTTGACAAACGGTATGGTTGGGACAATTTGATGGTAATGTGGTTGATCGTCACGCCACTGCGGCGCCACGCCAGACAGTGGTACGACACTCGCCAACGAATCTGCACCACCTGGGCGCAGACGAAAGTACTGCTGATGGCCTAACTCCGGGAGGCGATGCCATTTAGCCGTCTCTTCAAGGAGGCAGCGTCGTATGAAACACGGCCTATGCAGAACTTACGAGATTCTTGTTTCCAGAAGCTATGTAAATTGCGGAAATTGGACATCGATATACCCGATAAATATCAGGTGGATATGGTGATCGGCGACATACCGGACGACGCTATTGCTCGCACCGTGCGCTTGGCGCAGCAAGATGACCCCAACGCGCTATATGCATTTATGGACACCCTTGGCGACATGCTGTCGCGAGGGCGGGTAACGCGGGATTGGTCAGTGCCGACTACGTCGTGAGGATCAAGGCCACGTCCGAGGGTCATCGACGGAGACCGTTGAAAGGCGGCGGAGCGGCCGGCGATAACCGAGAACGGAGGAAAGGGAGATCTACCGAAGACCCAGAAGAAAGGCGCTGCACCCGGTTGCAGGGCGGACACAGCTCGTTCTGGGAATACAACCGGGAAAGGTTTTTAGTGAGTGTTTGATTGGATGATACCGACGCGGTCCGTCTTGGAGCGTAACCGAGGATGAATACAGCTGACTTCGGTTATCAGCTTAGAACGAGACGCGGTCATAACCGATCTCGGAACATAATCGGGAGGGAGATGGACCACGAACATGGGATACACCTCCAGGGAGAGGTAAGTGGAGTAAGCCATCGAAGGACGTTTGCGAGGAACCACGGCAGCGGTATATCAGATCACGGATGGACTCGGTTACCTGCATCGACTGATCGATTAAAGCTGTCCTCGCACTGCAATCATCGCGTTACCGTCGCAGAAAGGACCTATTACTTACAGTATCGGGAGTTCCCGTAGACTTGAACTGATAATTACTTTTTTTGCAGATTTTTGCAGAAGTCCGAGGACGGATTCATAGTCAGGTTAGCCGAATGTAAGAAAATGCGAAGTTCCAAAGGTTGGGGCGACCGCCCGCTCTTCGTCACTTTCGGCTATGAAAAAGCAGGCGCCAACACTTAAAGACACTATAAATTAATGCTCATCCGTATGATGTGTGGGCCAGCGGACCCGACGATTTGCGATTGCGATTGCCTAGGTTCTAAGAAGAGATGCGGGGAGGGCAGGGATACGGCGCAGCACACGCTGGAGTTTCGTCCGGCGTGGGAGCTGTCCCGCTACACCCTGCGGCACGTCATAGGCGAGAGACTGACCCCCTCGGAGATCGTAGAAGCGATGCTGAGCGGGCCACAGGAATATGAGGCTGTCCGCCTCTTCTGCGAGCGAGTTATCGCAAAGGAGCGAGCAGAAAGGGAGAGAAAGAGAAACTCTCACCCTTGTAGGATAACGCGATGGAGGGGGATGACGGTCAGGCGGCCTAGAGCTGCTTCATCGCCGTCCCAACGGACCGCGACTAGAAGGGGGGATAGCGCTAGGGGCAATGGCCCCCCTAACGCCAAATTCAACAGTCAGGGAATTGTTAGAACTGGCTCGAACAAGAGGACGCGGGAAGGGGGTGCAACGGAAAGATAATTCATAAGAGGTTCCTGGAGCACTCCTGTCATACGCGTAGGATGGTCATCATGGAGTTTTAGTCGGTAAGAGTCCGACACTATTCTGCTGTTGCCGATTATTAGCAGCAGCGGAGTGTCCATGAGGATTTCTCCACGTGTAAAAAGAAAAGAAAAAAAAAAAGAAAAGGTTCCAGGAAGAGACAGCAAAGCCACGTAAGGGTGCCGAAAGCTATGTCCCTGTCCCTCGCTAGATCACGGGCTCTGATCTTCTGCGCGGCTCCGAGAGTACTCGACATTCATTGTACAATCGGCACGAACGTAAAAGCAAAATCACGCGAGTTTATCATTTTCCGAGTTTATAGAACGTGCTGTAAACGGGATTACCGTATATTCCGTCCTTAGTGTCTCTTACATTTCATTACTTTTACGTTCTGATCTGTTCGTATTGGTTATATTAGTAAATAGATTGCGGATGTTATATATGTTATATACGGGGTGGACAATAATATAACTGACTAATTTCAAAGTTCTGCCCTTCTGATGCACAATGGCACGTCTTTTGTTTCGTTCTAGCAATTATTTTATGGATACATGGCAAAATAATCATGGAGCGTTATATAGTTCAAGGGAGTTGAGACTTTTTACGGATTTTTTTTTTAAGTACAGTGTATGTCAATAAACCAAACACAATTGAGCAGCTATTCGAAAAAAATATCTAAAAAATGCTATTCAAGAAGCGATAATGAATAATATGTCTTCCAAAACGTGTGAAAACGTAATGAAAAATGCGATCAAGAGGGCTTGACTTTCTATAGCATTTGGAGGCATATCCTTCTGATATTAAATTCTATATATAATTTCCAAGCATTAGTACATGACTTGTACTAAAAGACTGTTTGTTGCTTTTTAATTTGTTTAAAAGCTATTAATAATGAAAATCAGACAGTTACATATTGTAGTTTTACGTACACAATGTATTTTTATAGAATGTAAATGGAGAAATAAAACTTAAGTATTATACATAAAAATTTCTGGTGAACTGGTAGAACAATTCCGTCCTCTTCGATTTCGATGACTTTTTAATATGTTAATATTTGAAGATATCGAATATGATTATGTTATGTAGAAATCAATATTTTGACCAATCTTTTCCTATGCATATAACTGCATATAACTGCCGATCGATCTTAGTTTCGGAAATCTTCGCAAAAATCTCTCGGTACCACTACAGTGAATTCTGCCCATAGTTGGGTGTCTATGGTAGGGTATGCGCCAGCATTGGGTCGCCTGGCCGCCGGTAGCTATTCTTCTGTTTACGAACGAGGGTTGAGTGAGCTTAAAGGTCTTGTGCACAACATACATATGCAAAGCTGCAAGAAATGTCTATTGTAATTGTTAAAAGTGAATATTGGATGTTGGTTGGAATTTTTAATTACGTCGCCGTAAAGGGACCGGAAACGTTCCTACGAAATAATAATAAATTAATTATAAAAATAATAGGCGAATGAATAATCGATATTATTTTACGAAATAGAATAATCATTATTATTTCACGCAAGCGTTGTCAGCCGTCTCATGTAGGCTGGATGAAAAATCAAACCCAAATCTAGACTCAGTACATTGATGATATGCATTCGCTTGAGTTATAAGTTATAACAGATATTTTTTGCAACCTTGGCTGGAAACCAATACTGACGTATACGTTACCACAGAGGCACAGTTATAGTCAAAAGTATATTGCAGTGGTACGTGCAACTTTTTGCGATTATTTCGGAAACTGACCGAGACCGATAATTACCTATATAGTAAACAGTTGTTCAAAATGTTGATTTCTATATCATACTCAAAGATCATCGAAGTTGGAGGAGAAGGAATGTTTCTATAAGTTTATCATGTGATTAGAAAATTAGAGAAATGGGTCTTTTATTTCGCATCCTTTGTATAATGCATATGTATTGCATATTTATGTTTAACACTATATGCAAAAGGATATTGCATAACAGATATATACTTATATGAAATTGATAGCTTATCGCGTAACCACATAAAGTGCAAATAACAGTAATATGTAATCAATATCAAATGTAGAACAACATAGAACGACAACTCATGTGCTGCAATTTTCAATAATTGGTTAAACGTAAGATGTAGTCGTATTTCGAATTAGAAGAAACGAGGAGCAAACAAATGGGAAGATCTTTTAATTAAGAAAAATATATTTAAAAAGACAGATGAACATTACATTTTACGCACAAACAACATCGATTAACAACTGAAAATTTGGTCAGAGTGCTTGTAATTTGCGATAACATAAACTATACGTACCAGAATAATTGCAAAGGTGTTTTAAAAAATCTATTGTTAAATATAGTATTGTAGATAATATTCGCTGTATTTCACACATTTTTCGTGCATAAATATTCGCAGTCTAATTATAAGTATCTATAAATACATCTTAAACTCTTTTAACTTCATATTTAATTCCTAATGGTAATATACTATTTTGTTATGGAATGTGATGTGAAATGTATAATTTCTTATATATATTATATAAATAGTATATGAAATATTTAAATTATATTGTTCAGAAAAGGCTGTATGTATTAATAAATATGATGTTGTAAGTGCTCTTTTAAACTTTCAACAATTCTTGACATAGGTATCTGTATCACAGTATAGCATAATGTCTTAGTATTGAGGCATTATTATCAGCGTATTGAAAACGAGTTTTCTCGGTACTCTAACTTTTTCACTGAACAGAAGCTGGTGACGCAATGGTTAACAGGTTTAGACACTGGTGTTCGTTGCGATGTTTGTCTACTGCGTCCGGTATGTAAACGATCTTAAATACCATAATTTACTGGGTGAGTCTAGAGAATTTTAGTAAAGAATTTCGAGATTTCTATTCTGTATTCAAGATTGAATGTTTCAAAGTTTTAAGAACAAACGTGTTCCAAGTTTTACAAGTTCGTTATTGTTGAATATATACCTCAAAGTTTTAGGTGATTATAATATACATCATGATTCATAATTAATGGAACGCGTGAAATTAGAAGAGAATTCTGTGACAGAACGTAAGATGAAAATCAAGAATAGTAAAATTATATTGGAAGCTTTGTTTTTGCGAAAATCGAATTTGAAAAGTTGTCGAACATACGGACTGGATAGAAGTGAATAATAATTAACAGTAAATTGTTCTTCTTTTGAAAATGACTAAAAGATATAGAACATAATTAATTTTGTATTTCTTTCCTTCTTCAAAATATTCAATCTCTAAATAACAATGAAAATCAAATATCAATTAGTTCTTTAAAATTTTTCTCTTAATTATTTATTTTATTTAATTTTTTCAAATAGGGACATCTCCTTTTTGGAAAAAGTATCAAATATAACAAAATATTATTTATATATCTGTATTTTCTACAAATATTTTAATACTTTTTTATATTCTACTTGTTTCGAATTTTTGAAATATCCTAATCTCAAAGGGGAACTCTCCAGGAAAGGTGCCAGATAATAATATTTGAATATTCTTATTTTTTATAGCAGAAATAGCCAACAAGTCAAGCGCGATCGATCGGTTGATCGTAAAGCAATTTTTGATCGATCAGAGTCGACAGGAGACGATTTCAACATAGAAATGCAATTTAGTCCTGACTCGTAGAAATAAACGGTCGTGGCACATTTTAGTATTATTTTAACTATAAATATTATTAATAAAATATCCCCTTTTCCATTGTTACTTATTAGTACACAAGTTTTCTAAAAATATCTACTTTCGAAGTAAAAGTATGTAAAACATAAATATTCATATTTCTCTTTAATTAAGATTTCAAATTTTAGGTCACACCAATTACGTGATTATTAGCGACACTATGGGAAGCGGGTGCGTTGCATATTATGGTATTTCACATTATATTATTCTATTGACTAGCCTAGCTTTTTAAATAGGTATATCTCAAGAGATCGTGCCTTTTTCCATCTTCTAAGTTATCTGTGAGAAAGGGTTCCAATGCGTGTGTCTGTCGGAATGTACACTGTACATTTTCGGCAGCTCAGGATCAGGTGGTCTATTTTGTGTATTGCACTCTCCGCATTGCAGGGTAAGTTCTTTTGATAAGAGGTATGAGTGGATGATCTTGAAGTGTCCTAATTAGATTCAGTCGATAACTATTTGATCTCTTCTCTCCATTTTCGAAATATCTAATTCCCTCTTTCCAGAACGAAACGAAAGCAAAACTTTAATATCCATCTTTTACATTTCTACCAATTTTTTGAAATATCTAATCTATATAATATAACAGTTCAGAAAAGTACTTCGCTTGTTGCAAATATCTAAAGAACTTAAAATCTTTTCGGCAATTATTCAGAATAGGGCACACCTTAATAATAATCCTCAATACTAAGTTCCTCAATACTAATAATTTTTAATACCAATTCTTAATACTGGATTCCGAGATATTTGCAAAAATCTCGAGCGAAGAGATTACGATTACACTACATTTGACTACATTCTGATATAGGTGATCATCAGAAAGCGGCGACCACATTTTCATACCCAATCTAAACCTAATTCATTGATAATGATCATTTTTAATATAAATAAAGAAGAAAAATACATTAATGGATTATAGGTTAGGCTACAATATCGACAATATTGGCGTGAAGTAATTATTTTGATTATTTTTATCTGCAATTGACAAAAAATGTAACAAATATACTTATCGTTACTGAAAAATTGTTTGCAGAACAGAAATTTGTTTGAGTAGATTGTTAAATAACACATGGTGTATTAAACATAAATTGCTTTATAATTTATAAGTTGAGCACTAAAGCTAAACAACGCGCCGCAGCGCTTATATGCACGTGTAAGAAAGAATTACATACTTGGAATGTAAACCTTGACGATACATTTTGAAATCATCAAAATCGGTGATAAATAAAAGAGAAATATATATAATGAAAAAGCTGTTCGCAAAGATTTATCAATCAGAATCGTATACGAATATCTATACATATATATATATATGTATTGGGTTGGCAACTAAGTGATTGCGGATTTTGTCATTAGGATTTGGTCATTAGGTGGTAATGACAAACCCAACCAAACCCAATATTATAATGCAGGATAATTATATAATATAATAAAATATGTTATATACATATAATATAATAAATATGTATATATTACATCCAATTCTCGTTTTCTCTGATCTCAACAAGAATAAGACACATTGTATAAGAGGTTTCACCGGCTACCGGTAAAGATCTGCTGGGTTCACGATTTATATGTTTAAATACGACCCGAGGCGATGCACAGCCGCGCTCGTGTTTAAACGGCTTGCTACCTGATCTTTCGCGTTCTCGCTCGCTACCTCTCGCTCGCCGCGTGAAAGTTTCCACCGAACTTGCCATAAAATCATTTCCTGCCGTTTACGTTGTGCACCTTTCGTGCACCCGTATACACAAGTATAACGCGTAAATTCGAGCGAAATGTTCGATGATTTTATCCTGGTTGACGCTGGAAACGCTCGCGTTAATGGAATTCGTTTTCAACTGTTGAAGTTTTAATTAGCACCGTGCTCCAGGTAATTAGAGAATCATTTGCTCGAATTACCTTATTGCGGACCCTGTTTGATATTTATTTCAGATATAATGTTTCAACGTTATATAGCTGTTCGAGGTTCTTTTGATTCTTGCCGTTTATTGTGTCCCTTCACTTTTTATCAAAGTTTAAGTTAAGTATATCTCATATAGCTTCGATATAGCTTTGATAATTTTTAAATGGCCTTTTTAAAGCATTGTATATTTGATCAAAAGAATTTTAATACGATTCAATACACGTTCCTATTAATTTAGCCCTAAGCTTTAAGCATTATTTAACTTTCAAATAGTATTGTTGTGCTGCAGATGACTATCTATACTAATTTATGCTGGATTACTGAAATTTCGGATATTTAATTTTATTTTGTACCCTACGTTCTAACTTTAAATTGTTATTGCCTTCAACGATTCAATGATATTTAGTTAAGAGATAAATAAAATATTTGAAATCGTTTTAGATATAATATATTAATGAATCGTGTTTCAAATTTTAATATCATATCACTCTATATTTTTATACAAATAATTAAAATCTATTACTTCCGATGCTACAAGAACATAACAAAGTATTGCTTTTGACTATTCTCATTAATTTGTGCATTTTACTAATATTAGCTACAGATTAGCTAAATAATTGAGAGTGATAGTGTATATGTATATTTTCTTTAGAACAACATATATTTAATCAAAAATATGTTCATTGAGATTCTTTAATTAATTTCATCGTTCTAAATTTTTAAGAATTATTTGGCTCTGGAATTAAACAATTTTTTAAATGGAATTGTCACAGTTTCTTCATTTCGTTTCTCTTCGTTTTCCTTATCATCGTTTAAATGAACTAGGGAATGTCTTCAAGCAAATGCTAAATTTACGTTTTCAGAAATTTTCATGGGATATTTTTTAAATATAAGCTCATATAAGAAATTCAGCCATACAAAACTGAATATTAATTAATAAGATATATACCAAAATATTTAAATTTATAATGAAAATTATAATATACCAAGATATTTATAATTTATATAAAGGGTTAGGATAGGTATCTAAAAATTGTTTGTTTCATTTTTTAATCTTTTTTGTATTCTAAAAGTAAATGTTTGATGCATATCAATTTTCTACCGTAAAAAAGTTCTCTGCAAAGCATTTTTCTTCGTTAAAAATGTCCGAATTAAAGGAAATTTAATATGATCAACGCTTTAAGCTAGGTCATCTTCCAGGTTGCCCAAAGATAAAAGATGACAGCAGAATTTTTTGCACATGCGTCCTCATTTTCGAGAAGTATCTCGAAAATTTAATAAGCATGCTTGAATTTAAATGTGATTCCGTTTGTCTGATCTTTTTATGGGACTTTTTATGTTCTTGTTCATCTTCGTACAGGAAGTACATAAAATAAAATAAAAATCTTAGAAAATCGTAGAAAAGCGTAAAAATTCTTTGAATAATAATATAATTGCAGACGATTCTGCAAAACTTCAACAAAAATTTATAAATCAATTTATTATATAATATTAATTAATAAATATTGCCAAGAGTATCTTATTTGTAGAATAATATATAAACTTTAAGTATTCGAAGCAAAAATCAAATTAAATTGATAGACTTTAGTATTTAGTTTAGGCAAAGTACCATGCAATTTAAAATAATTGATTGATTTAATTATTTAGTAAGCTTGCAAATTTTTGATACAGTCTTTATTACCAGAAATAAAGTAATTACTTTTTTGAACTTAACAGATTCATTTCACTTTTGGCTATTTCGTATTAAAGTATATTGTATTCTTTTTCAGATCGATTTCATAGACTTTGAATACTACTTCTTTAAATTCTTCTTCCGTAATATTAGGTATATATATATACATTTATTGTTTTTTCTTTTTGAAACGCTTATAGGAGATTCGAATTTATGTACGTATGTAGTTGGTTAGTAATCGAAGCTACTTGCGATGTGCTTGAGCTCATCACTATAAATGTTTTAATATGATAAATGCGTCTTTTGTAAATAGTTTTAACAAATTTTTACTACATATACATATGTATATTAGATTGTAATTTTGCATGAACACATATGCTGATTGATCCATCGTTTCTTTGATACTTTAAATTAATTTTTACATGTTATATAAAACCAGCAGGTGCTAATATATACTTATCGACGGGAGTGAATGTTGCGTTCTTTACATGAGTCATTAAGAATTTTAATTGACCCTAAAAAATCTTACCTTTACAATAGGTGGAGAATTTTATGAATAGAACAAATCGGTTTTGACCTTTTCGTCATTTAATATCGAAGTGATATACGATTTAGTATTGCAAAAACGATATCTCGTGATCTGTTATTGAGATGTAGCATTGTTTCTAGTGTCAATTGTCTAGTGTCAATGAGATAGTTGGACCTTTAGTTACATATCTTTATTTAAGATTATTAACCTTTTGTCTTATAAATTGTATTTAGTTATAATCAATATGCTTCATTTTAACGTTATAGCGATAAGCTTATACTTTCACTTTGTATGGGTTGTATATACAGATTAATTGATACTTTGTTCCTATATATTGTTTTATACATATGGTCTATACAATATTTCGTTTAACATAGAATACACAGATTAATTTATATCTTTTTACTATTTTTACATTATTTATATAATCGATAGGTTTACGACCGATACGACGTTCAAGTCTCTAAAAATATGACCATGAAAAAAAATCTTTTACCTTATAATATGTATCTTTTCGATCGAAGTAATTCATTCCGTACGCCTTTGCCTGTATCATTAAAATTAACAGAGATATCGTTTTGTAACATCTGATTAACAGAGTTACTGAGTCATTGTAGCCATTGTGGTCGCTAATAATAAATATGTTGAGTGTGTTAAATATAATAATGTTGAAGCTTAATTATCGCGAACTATGAGCCTCAAAAAAGATTGTAATACGTAAAGCCGAATTTACGCTGTTTCACGTTAGAGAATCAATGCGGATGATTCTTGCACAGTGAAAGTGAAGAATGAAACCCGGAATATTTACACCACTTCACTGGATGAATACTTCAAATGAAGGCAAAGGACACCGCTGAAACGATATTAATGAAACTTTGCAGATACATAATGTAGGTACAAATATTCAACACGTATCTGTTTTAGCGTCAATCGTCCACATTTATTGGATGAAAACAGCTTCTAAAGTTGGAGTCGAAAACGCATTTCCTGGATTACTTCAAAAACTATTCACGGTAGAGGAATGGTGCAGATTAACGAATTTTATGCTTTTGAATGAGAAATATGATCGGGTTTATAGATTTTTAGAAAGTCCATTTGTTTAAATAATACATTAAAAATTGTTTCTTTCCGTTAATATTTCTTGTGTATATTTATCGATTTTCACGTAAACTTGTTTATGTCGGCTACATATCCAAACTCAAAACACCAATAAATCAAGGTTTTGATTTTTTTCAAATTAACGAATACAACTCTAACGCCGGCGTGTCGTTTCAAGTTTGATATTTCTACCTACTACAATGAAATTATTCCCACGAAAAAATGAATTAAAATAAATTAGAAGTGATTAAAATTGAAATGAGTGAAAATTATTAATAAATTATTTTACAATCATAAAAATATAATGAAGAAATAATGATATAGCATTTTCTAAATGTAGGTATAGTAAGAGCAACAACAAGCTTGTTATGTTTATTTTATCGTTTTTGATACAAATGCTTTATAATATATCAGCTCTCTCCAAAGTTATCCTATTTTTAAGATATAAAAATTGTGTTTTTTCACTCTCTGTACCCCTTCTCCCTTCGTAATATAAGGGGTATTTAAATAAAACACCTAAATAGGTATTCGGGATTTTTCTAATTGCATTTTAAGTCTTTCGTATAGACCTAATCCAATTAGAGTAGAATAACTGCACATATAGGGAACAGCATTACACACCTCTTATATCATATGTATAAATTTATTACACCACAAGTCATTTGCAGTGCACTAAAAGTAATAATCTGCTTATTAGACATTTTGTATTTAGAATAACATGCCAAATTAACTTGCGATGTTTTAGCAAATATCGGTAATAATTATATTCGTCAATTTGCAAAAAACTAAATTCTGATTTATCAGTATTCGATCCATATTCATTTTGTACGATATAAGTATGAAATATGTAGCAATGCGAACTGGTTGTCCGAATATGCATTCAGTACATGCTTATATTTCTTGCTAGTGCCGTTTCGCTACGAGTGTATTATCCATTCTGTTCATCCAAAGTAGAGCTCGGCTCTACTCTGTTCAGTGTTCACTTTGGAGGAACATTGTGGATTAAGCGGGGAAGAAAGCGGCGTTTTTTGATGAATCATTCGACGTGTTCGTCTAAAGTAAAACAATGTAAATTCAGTTTAAGAGAAAAACATCTTGATTTATTCAATTCTTTAGTACAATTACCAAATATACTAGGACAGAATCGCCTTTAACTTCATTAAATTTTATTTACTACTATGTAGCAGTATATATAATAAATATGTTATACACATTATAAAAAAATGTGTATGCCTTTGAATGTTATGTGTGTTGTCTATGTGCATTGATTCCAATTACAGGCTTGTGTGACTTGAAGAAATTTGTATCGTTGACTTTGAATGAAATCTAATGACCGTTTTAAGCCGACGGTATGCGTTTGATTCATTTGTAGTCGTTGATACAATTCCTTTAAAACCACTGAATGCATATTCTTTACTATTCGTTGTGTCTCATTAAATAGTAATATGTCATTATTTGTTTAAAAAATAGCTACCGTTAATTCACAAATGTGTCTAGTACCCGTACTAAAATGCTGATGAAAGACATAAGAAATAACAGAGAGTTTTTCGAAGAGCAACATAAATATGGTATGAAATGAGAAGACAATAAGCTTATCATTTGCTAATAATAATACGTAATAGTAATTCCACAAAACCTGTTCAATTCAACGGACAGATAGTATGTTCTTTTTCTCTAGTCCGTTTAGAGAGGCTGTGTCGAGAGGCGAACAAAGCGAAAAAGGAGCAAGACTCCTGGTCGTCCGCGTCCGACATCCAATAAACCAGTAGAAATAGAAGGATGCGCGTTCTGTGGAGCATGGAGGAGCGCTTAGAGTTAGAGAAGCGTTTAGCTTCTTGCTGGGTTTCTACAGGAAAGAAAAGAAAAAGAGCCCGTGTAGCTGCGGTCGAGGAACGTATTCGAGTTTCTTCGACCAGTGTGGGTCAACGTTCCGTGACCGGACTGCGCCGTAACTATCTTTTCTTGCAAATTTTCTTCATTCGTCCCTCTTCGCGAATCGCATCCCCCTTACCGAGCGAAACCGCTGTTTCAAAAGACGCGCCGCGCTTTACGATCATCCGCCTTGTCGACTAAATTTCTCTTGCAAGACTGTATATGAGCCTCTAAGGAGCCAAACTGATCGATTCTACATATTATTAATTTTCCAATTTCATTACTACAATGCGAATTTTTTATCCATCTGTAGGAAATTTAAAAGCACAAAATTGCAGAGAACGCTCATAATAAGAAAAAATATATAAATTACGTAGAGGAGGAAGGGGGAATAGAGAAGGGATAGAGACGTAGTGGATATATGTGTGGAGGTTAGAAACTCAAATGCAAATCAAATTCATTTCATGGCCGAGAGGCCTGAAATTAAACTGTCATTGTCATTGTTATTGTTATAAAACATTTCAAGTATAATGTTTTTTTAATAATACTTGATAGACAGAACAATTTCTTATTGAGATTATTCATTTTTAATTATATTCTCGAAAATATGAGTTTGCATAAAAATTTGCAGTGTATTCTCATTATATTAGTACACAATTAATATTCAGTTCTCAAGAAATAAACTATTTACTTCCATAAGTTCATTCATCGCAAGAAGACGATATACAGTCAGTCTCATAAGTCTAGATACTACACCCTTTAAATATAAAATATGGTAAAAACGGTAACACTATGACTAACTTACGTATTCTTTTGACACGTTATGATACATATCCTGCAATCTCCTTAGCATTTTGTAATTTCTGACGTAATGTTATCCCAAAATTTTTGAGAGTGAAATGTTTTAAATTTCTAAATTTCTTTTAGAAATACATCAATAATAATTATATTAATATATAAACATAAATAATTTTTTGACGTTAATGTGCGTTTTTACTTTCTTTGATAAGTCAGACGCAAGATTCGATAAATAGGCACTGGCGACTAACTGTAAATGATCGTTAACTCCGAGACAAATTTAAAAAGCAGTGTTTATGTAGAACATCACTATTTTTATTATTTAAATATACAGTTTTGCACGGGTTTTCCATATATGTGTAACAAAATCTTGTATTTCTACACAATTTCAGTTTTCTTTGAAACTGTACCAATGCAATAATACCAATCATGTATAGTAATAGTGAAACTTCAAAACGTTTTGTATAATACATATAATATATTCAGAAAATGTTTTTATAAATTCAAATACTTTTGCGAGTCATATAGAAAAAGTTTTATCAGTATATTTAGAAATAAGTAGAAATAACACCTTTAATATCTAAACATAAATATAAATAATATAAATGTAAATATGGATATCTATTCTATAAATTGTATAAATAATATTTAAGTAATTATAATAACATCTATAATATATATTTAATAATTTGAATAAGATTAATAATATATATTAAAATCTCGTTGTATAATCTATAAAACGCTTTTTGTCAACAATTTACCATAGTTCTCTTTCTTTATTTCTTTTATCAGTTTACTATCTTTATATTCTTCATTGAATTCATTTGTTTGAACTATTTGATTTCATGTATTTTAACTAACTATATTTATATTTTAACTAACTTCTCAAATCCTAATGCAAATAATAGTTCGTTAGTTAACGTTAAAAATGCCCGCGAGTCCAAAGATTATCTCGATCGAGTCCCTAGAGTGGAATTTCGAAGATCGAAACCGAGTTATGCTGTTCCGCTTCCATTAAATGATTAATGTTTCGAGATACGTCTGATTAATGTTTCAAAGTCGCCATCGATGCGCCCCGACTAAGTTCATAGTTGGTGCTCAAAGCCAAACACAAATTCTCCGAGGAACCATTCCGATCGAAAGATACTGCACGCTGCGGCACTTCGTTTCACCAAGCATAATCTGCGATAAAGTTTCCACCAACTAGATAATACCGCTATTTATCATCGAAATCCTAGCATTTGCGACACCTTCGCGCATAGTACTTTTGTCGATAGGCAAGACGATTAAATTTAAGTATTATCGGACTTTTTACACTTTTACATTCTATGATTCTACATATTAGGTTATCTTAAAAGTTTCTGCTGTTTTATGCAGTTCAAAATAAGAAATTAAATTATCTATTGATTGAAGCCACTATAAAATGTGTCATATTATTTATCATTTAAGATAATATCTTCCTATTAAGTCTATCTTCCTTTAAGTTATCCATTATATTTTACTTTTTTTACGTTTTCCACTGGATACAAGTTTCGACATAAAGTTCATGGGTTAAAATCGGAAGAAGAAGAAGAGATTTTGTTTCATCATCTGAGTATTATATTTGAAGTTTTCAATTCTATTTTTGTTACTTTATTCTATTTATCTTTATTTCTATTTTAGTTACACGATTATTTCGTAAATTAGAAATTTACAGATAAACTGTGAATTTTTATGCATTCCTGCCAAATGAAAAAATGCAGAAGAAATGGATATAATGCATAAAAATATATAAAATATCCAAAGTAAAGTACTAATTACAATTTTTAGTAGGTAAAAGGAATGTCTATTTTAGTGTATATTTAAAGTATATAGCCATGTCTATAAAAATATGAATTTAGGTAAAAATTCATAATTTAATTATGTATCTAGGAACCTTAAGTACATATATGATTATATGCGGGATTTTCATACTACGAAGGTATGAATCGACCAAAGTATCCAAATTTCTATGAACAATATATTTACGTGTTTTCAATCAAATAATTCCGAGAATCCTAAAAAAAAAAAACAAATTAAAAATGACAAATTTTTAAAAGTACCCCCAAAAAACCTGAAAAATTCTTATCCTCGGCACAAAATCGAAAAAGAAAGAGATCATCGCTTTTACTGAAAACACCAAAAAATCATTGAAAATTATGTGAGGTGTAATAACATTTGGATAAGCGCGGCGAATTGCGCAGTTTCTGGGGCTGATTCATCTTGACGTTCGTCCGCTGCGAAAACGATCGCTCCTTCGTAGAGAAATCTCGATGTGGGCGTCGACGTCCTGATGGAAAAGAAAGAGTGGAAAGAGAGGCAGTGGGGTGCGAGGAAAGGACGAAAGATAGAAGGAGGTAAATTGCCCCGAGATATTTAATCCCGTGGAAAGGCCGAGGGATCCTTTATTGGCTCGGCGAGTGAGCAACGGGCAAGATAAGTTTCCCATAGAATCGATGGCCAATCGCGTTAAGCGATTTTCGCGCCTCGTTATCCTTTGTTTCCATCCGCGTTCGACGGACGTCGATGCTGTTATTCTCGGTCTCTTTCTAGGTTTCTCTTCCTTTTCTTTCCTATCTTGAGCGGGACGATCGACTTTGTATCGTGTCTCGCATTCGACCATACCGATCAGTGGCTTATTACAACCAGATTACACAAATGTTGGAGTTTCGGACGTTGAATTTGAATTTTTGGAGTTGTGCATGCAGTTATGTAAGGGTTCGTTTTGTCATTCGTAATTATTATAAAAAGTTCTTTGCATCAGCAGACTATAGGTATTCGTAATAATAATTCTCTTAATAATGATAATAATATTTCTTGTTATTCTAATGGGATAATAATAATAATCCTTTCCTTTATTTCATTTTTTAAGAATTGTAATCTAATAGTATAAGAAAATACACAGTAAGAGATCCTATAAAAAGGAGATATACTTTGCGTTGTCCGAATTCTCTATTTTACAGAATCGATACAGCAAGCAAACTAAAATAAATTCTATATGGGAGTAACCAGCTGATTTTGTATAGAAATAACTATCACACAATACGTATCACAATACTTATCATATAAAAGTTATTTCATAACCATGATTTTTGAATCAATTAAAGAACACATACATTTGCATGTTGGGAATGAATCAAGCCTCCAACAAAGTACAGAAGGCAAGCGTAACGAAACAATTATCAATATGTAGTGTTCTTGTTCGTCACATACATACATGTATATAGAATCTCTTTAAGCAATTTTGCGATTGCGTTAGACGGGTGTGAGGTAGCAATTTCCTGATCGCGTTATACGAGTAGGAGATACTTTATAGGCGTCCTCCTGTAATATATTCTGATTATAATAATAATTATAATTATAATTTGACTGAAGATGCATAATGTATAACGAATTGCTACATAAATAATTTCTATGTATAGAGTCCAATTGTTTCAATAAAAATAGATAAAAACTTGAAGATATGATAATGTTACTGCTATGTACGACACTCCTTGAGGCTTCTAAAAGTAAGCTGTGTCCAAGCGAAAAAATTTCTAACGTTTCGGTAACATTACAGGAGTATGAGTACATTCTGACTCCTGATGAAGTTAACTGCAATGTTAGCGAAACCTTGGAAACGTTTCCCTCTTGGACACAGCGTATTCTTGGAATGTTCAAACAGTATTGTGCCTAGCAAATGTTATCTACGACAATGCCAAGTAACAGTATTAGATGTGACAATTCGAGCCGTGAAAGCTTTAAGAATTGTCCTACTAGAATAAAATGAAATTTCCTCGTGTAATACAGCAAATAGAACGAGAGAGTGACAAAAGTCCCGAAAGGACGATACACAGCTTTGTCGATTGTCGTTCTCCTTGTTTTCATTCGTTGTTAGCGAGCCAGACGTCTGAATTAAGCTTCGTTTTCATGAGCGGCCACGGGCCAAGATTGAATTGCCACCCGTCGGCTTTTGCCGCGGAGTGCTTTCGAAAATTAAGCGACATTGTGCCTTAACGAATAGGGATTCAAGCCTATGTCTGCTTGAAAAAAATATGACAAGAAGGGCTGGAGACAGGATTGAGACTAGAAAAAAGTCGTAATCAATTTTTGTTTTATGATATGATTCGTGAAAAATTTGCTTTGTGTTGAAGAAATTTAAAAGGTAGTAGGTATGATATAATATAGGTAGAACGATAGTTTGTATTCCTTTTTATAAAATTTTATCGTTTTAGTCTCGATCTTAGCTTTATTTCAACCGAGAAAAGGAATTTGACTATTTCAAGAAAATCTTCAACATAGAGTTGGAACGAGAAATCACATATGTTGATGACTATTTTCTCATATCTTCATCAAATTTCAGAAATTTTGTAACTAAAACAGCAAGATAATAATTGTGCCAAAAGTGATCTAAAAAACGCGGCAGGTCATTATATCACATTAAATTTCATCGCATCTCTCAGTTTCAAGTTTTAATATTTGAGGAAAAACTTTGGCATAAAATTGAAACGAGAAATTAAATACACACATAAATCTTAAGTATTTGAATCAATCTTAACTTTAAATTAAAAAAATTTGCAACGGTAGAAAACTACAATTTGAAAATAAAAAATAAAATAAAAAATAAAATAAAAAATAAAATAAAAAATAAAATAAAAAGTAAAATAGAAAATAGGAAAATACAGCCGCTACAAAAATATTTGCACATACTCTTCTTTTCCAATATTAAATTTTTGTAATCATATGAAACTTATAAAAGTATCTACTACTAAGTATAAAATTTAATATACTTGAGGCTTAAATCATTAAATCGCAAATAGAAAATACCATGTACCTAACCTTATGAATTAACGAAAAGTTCGTTAAGAAGGACTGAAAAAAGATAGTGGAAAATGGGAATCTATATTAGGACAAAGATGCTGGTCAAGGGGCTATCTTTCGAGGCGTGGCATTATTGCCTCGGTGGTGAGTTCATGGCGGTTAATGGTGGCGACTACGGTGGTACCCGTGGTCGTAGTAGGCAATATCTGGTCGGTCACGTAGACTGACCTCAGCATCGAGCAATAACGAGCTCGGCTGGACATTTCTACCATCGCAACGCCCGTACGTGAAGCACAAGGAATAGTCCTTCGTGCAACGATGTTTTTCTTTGTCGAGATATTCTTTGCGAATAAGTCGGTTCTTGGAAGCAAAAATTGCAGTAGCTATTAAAAATATTTGCACATACTTTTATTTCCCAACGAAGCATTTCTTTTATCAGGTTCTTTACATTTCATTCTCAGTATCAAGTTTTCGTAGTTATATGGGAGTGTTACTAACTGATACGAAATTTGATATATGTACTTGAGCCCCATTAATTAGTACTTTATTAATTAATTAATTAATTAGTTAGTATAATAAATGTAATGGCGTGCAAATATTTTTTGTAGTCATTGTAATTTGTTTGAGTAGTACTTTAAACCTTTTGCTAGATTTAAGCTTGGTTTGATGGTTTCGCCCCTTAAATTTTAGACTTTCTTTTTCACAGAATTTAGTCAAAAAACAATTATATTAACATGCTGCAACTGTACATACAGTCTATGCTCTTCTTCTTTCACACTGCCTTAGGTAATAAAATGATTAAAGTATGTCTAGCGTAAAACACGACAACAACATAACAAATATATTTTTTGATTTGGATCTTGTAACATAATTAACGAGAAAGATAGGTGGCAGAAGAATAAATGTATTGCTGCTACTAAACTGGCTGAATACACAAGCTCTACATACTATACTAATCTTCTTTGGCAGGTTTTCAGTATTAATAATTGGCCGATTAGTATACAACGGACCATAGATAACGCGGTATTATGTTAATAAAAATATCGTGTAACATGCTTTTTGAACTCGTCTTAACATTCGCTACAATCTAATAAGAAAATAAATATATGGTCCCATTTAAGAAACCTAAGGTGACTTTGTTTTCGTTATGAAAACGGACTATTTTCGAAATTTTTATTGTGGCCACTTCTTTTATATTAGATACCGATAAATCTTGGTTCGAGATTTTGTTTTGTTACATAACCATAAATGGTTGAAAAATTGTCCGCCGTATTAGATGAAATACTCTGTATACTCGTGCTATTTCTTTCTCCATCGTCGTGTTCTACTCCCGTATTTTTATTTTTTTATTTTCTTCGCTCTAGCGAAAACGTCGAAGAGAGATTTGCCAGGAAATTGCTCGACTCACCGTACATCTTCCCTTCGTCGGACAGGATGATTTTGCGTCGGCCGCATGGCGGATATATAGTGAGTGCTTCCTGGAAGCTCTGCTCGATATCCGGCGACCATACACCCTCCGCGTCCGCTGCCGATAGGTCCTTCTCGTCCTGCAAAATACGAACGCCTCGGATAGGATTTCTCACAGACTCTTTAGCTGATACGGAAACTCTCGTGAAATGTACGCGATTGTCCAAGATATTTGGTTAATCTGTCTATGTATCATTTAAAGATTTAAGCCTCAATTAGTATCGTTGGATTTTACATTATAATAGCTTGATTTACTTCATATAGGTTACTTAATCGTAAGATATTCGATTTAATTTTGTATTCCACGTTGTATATTCTCTCAATTGCAAATTTATTTCCATTAATTGTAATTGCTTTGTTGTAATTAATTGTTCATTGCTGATAATCAATGTTTTATTATACATTAAGATTAGATAACCAAACCTAAATTGTTATGGTCAACATTGTTTCTATGAGTATAATTATTATGATATTGAAGAATGGAGGAAAATTTCAATTTATATAGCCGTCTTCTTTTTATGACAAAAAAAATCTATAAATTTAAAACATCAGGTAATTACATAAATAGTAATGTGATCAATTCGTTATCACTAGATTCAGATGATTACTTCTCCTCAATATTAAGATATCTATTGATATTTTGAGAAAATTGAATGCATTTTCTGTTTTTATTTTCTAGTTATTTTGTTATAATGTTATTCATTCATATTATATGTCTCACGATGTACATCATATACAATATTAAATGAAATAAAATTTGTTAAGAATGTAATAGTAAATTTTGTAAACACAAATGTATGTAATAAGTGTATATATATATATAGTACTGACTATATATATACTCATTATATATATACACGAAAATCTACATATACCTATCGAATATTGTGTATTTCATTTGCCAAGGAAATTAAAAACACAGTTTCACGTCACAAAATTATTTATATTTACGTATCAATACAATTTTTATTAATGTATTTCTAAAAGGAATTTAAAAATACTAAAATATTTAATTCATAAAAATTATGGAATAAAATTACATCAAAGGCCTTTAACCCTTTCGATGGCAAGGAGATAGTAAGACATTATTGATGACCTACAAATTATTAATATAATATCAAGACGATTTTTATCATTACATATGGACATGTTAACACGCATATGTAATTTTTAAACATTATATTTTATGTTCTTTTATCTCTTTTTTCTTGATAAAGATAAAAGACAATAAATTGTGTTATATTTTGACAATATCTCTCTGAATATGTCTAAAAAATTTGTAGTGCTGATGTTTTTACCATAACATTTTATATTTTAATAGGTGTATATAGATTTTTGTGACTGACTTTACATTCTAACATTTATAACCGACTATGTATAACGTTTATCAACAGAATGATTGAATGCAAGTTACGGTTGAATTAAAAATGTCAAAGAATGAGACAGGTTAGTGCTGTACGAACAGAATAATGGACGATTACTTAGGTCGTTTAGATCAAGCGTAGAAAGACAGAAGGTGAAACGATTCTGCGAGTAGGGGAAAGTCTTTTCTGAGAAGTCCAGTCACGTTTATAATATTGGCTGGCACGCAATTCCACTGGAGCTAAGACTTCGTTTGTGTTTGTATCCTTGCAAGTGTCGGAATCATAGATGTGTAAGAAATTTTATTCAATTACGTGAAAAGTAAATTATTGTAATTGAAAAAAGAATTTATGGGATTTTTAACCAGGATAAGGAATTAACGGCAGAAAGGGATGAATATCGTGATTAAAATTTTTCAGCAACACTTGTCCTTTTGTGAATTTAGTTACAAACGTTAACTTCATACTAATAAACCTTTAAAATATTGAAATGTCTCGTATTAAACTACCAAGCTTTTCATATCTTTTACTTGTTTAACCAATAGTCTTATTACATTATTTAGATGCAGTTTGGAAATCTTTACAAATTTTACAATTTTATGATATACTAAATTAAATTAAACGCGACAGTTATGAACGTGTGATTTATTGTTTACACCGTGTAAAACAAAATATAAATGTTATTACGACTGAGTTTATCTTGCAATAATAATTAATGAAGATGAAATAAGTCGAAATTGTTATTTTACTTAGTATATTATTAACGACTGAAAAATTTACAGAAGAAAGAAATATCCTTCGGCAATTTATAATTCCGAAACGATGAATTAAATTTTATTTACTTATAGAGCTAAAACCATAGTGCAATCTAATTAACAAATCACAGATTAAATTGAGATTTCTAGTCCATCGAATAATATTTCTCATTATTGTAATATTAATTATCTAGGCCATTAACAGATTCATTTTCTGTGTGTCTGTCGCAGTAGAAGATAATCACCATGTACCTTTAACGGATCATTTTATGACACATTGTAAAATGACATAATTTTGTAATTTGTTAATGAATCAAATATTCAATAAAGATTGTAAACAATGATTGTTAATACATGTACATAAATAAACTTTTCTTTTCATGCACGATTCACATGACTGATGGTGGTTATAGTGACCTTTTATAATTGTCAACCTCTCATTGTTAATTAACCCCTTGACGCCGAGCTGCATATCTTATATAAATCGTACATTTATATAGAATATTACGAATCAGTTGTTTAAATCATTTTTTGAGTCATCAACTTAAAATTGAGGTATCATATCATTTATACCGACAACAGGCATTGTCAAAATATGATACGCCAATTTACACAACTTTGGAGATTTATAGTGCAATGGGAAATATTCGACACTTTCATTTGTTATCTGTATACTTAAAGTGTAAAAACTGATAAATATTTACAAAGGAAAAATTAACAAACAAGTTATAATTTATAATGTATCATTTAAACAAATGGATCTTTACAAAACTTGTTTACATAGACATATTCGTTGCTAAAAAACACAAAATTCGTTCATTAACACAATTCTTCCGATTTTCTAATGGTATTTATCTCGATCTTCACTAGTCTTTCTACCTGTAATTCTACCTTCATTTACAAACATATGTAAAAGATCTAAATCTAAGCAAATGGTCTCTATGCTCATAAGTACTTAAAAACAAGTTTATCTATAAGTGAGAATCAAAGTGAGTAGAAAAAATGAGTAAAAAAACAGTTTTCCATGACATAATGAAAAATCCGCACCGAATAATAATTAAATATCTGCACCAAAATTGATATTAATATTTGCTGGTTTAACAAAGAAGTACTTGCACAATTATGTCGAAGGAATTTATAGGAGGATAAAGGAACAGATTATCGTTCGAATATTTATCGTTACTCACAGTAAATGAACTTACATCGCTAATTTCGCCAACGTCGAGGTTCTTGGTATCCGAGCCGGAGCCGTTCGCGTCGGGCGGCGGCCCGGAACTCGTGGGAGTCCACGGCGCGGAAATGGTGTCGGCTGCAGCCACCGCACTGCCTGTAACAATCGAATACATCCAATACATTAATCCCTTACAATCATCAAGCCAAAGAAATACAATTTTAATTAGTAATTTAGATATCATTAGAAAGTGCAATGAAGTACGGATAAATAAATGAATAGGTTATTCAAGATAAAAGTAGGATAAGCAAATCTAAGCATAGATAACATAAATACACATAGTATAATGTATATCTAGTAACAAGATAGTTAAAATGTAATATAGTTATATTGTATTACGTATTTAATGTAGGAAGAATCCCGAAGGAGAACAATAACGTAATTATACATTAATTTCCTGTATAAGCTTGTCAAACATAGAAATATCAAAAAAGAGAAAGAAGGGAACCATAAATAGCATATTAAACTGGATAAATACAATGGAATCCAACACACATATATGCCCTACAATTTTTTCACATTAAGAAGGAAACAAGGGAGAAAAAGAAGAAAAGAGAAATTAAACTCGTTACTAAAGTCCAGTAATTTCTTCAGATTTAAAAAAGGACAAATCAGAAAAGAAAGATTAAACGGAGTAACTGAATTACTAAACTCGATAAATGTAATATAAACCAACGCGTTCTTATATGTAAGTGCCTTACACTTCAAAAATTAACAACCACTCAAACCCAGAAATTTCACATTCAAAAAAAGGGAACAAACATTACACGAAACAACGATCAAGCTACAGTGGTGTGCAAAAATTTTGAAGTTCTAACAATAAATCAGATAGAGTTTTCACCTAATATTATGAAACAAATATTTAAAAGAATTTTAATTAAAATTAAATATAAGAACATGTAAAAGGGTAGAGCAAATAAACACTATTATTACTTAAAAGTCTTTAAAAAATCTCTCTTGGAATCGAAATTTCTTGGACAAAATCTATTTACCCAAAAACTTTCTCACAATACCATATGAAGCTTGCTAAATTCAATATAAATCATCCTAAAACAAATCCAAATCTGTAATCTAAAAGAATTTTAACTAACATATAATATAAATAATATAATAAATGCATAAAAAAATAAAAGAAAACAGTACAATTAATGAACAATATCATTAAATAATAAATACTAGTACTATTAAAACTTTTGTAAAACCTCGCTTTTGTATATACATATAGAAATAAAAAACTCTGTCTTGCTAGAAACTTTCTCATACCACTGCATTAAACTCTTCTAATCCAATATAAGCTGTAATTGTAAAACACAATTGTGAAGAAATCTAGATCTAAAATCTAATAGAATTTCAACTAACACTGTATATAAATGCTTAAAAAAAATAAAAGAAAATAGTAAAACTAGTAAACACTATTCTAACTTAAAATTCTTTGACATATCGCTTTTATACAAATACAAATAAAAATATCTATCGGACGAGAAACTTGTTCACTCCACTGCATTAAACTCCTTAAATCCAATAGGTATAAATAATCGTAAACAAATTACTGTAAACGTGTCCGGAGTCGTGGCCGCGCGCGTATCATATCGGGGCGGCCTGTGCCGGAAGTTCCGCGCGCATCGCAACGAACGAAGAAGATTTACAGCGTTGCACCGCCGACATATCTCGGACTCCGGGTCGCGGCCGCGTGACGGAATCCGCGCGGCTCGTTTTCAAGCCTGGAATATCACAATCCGCCACACAACCCGACCCAACCCCTCGCCCAAGTCTTTCACCAAGCAAAACAAAGAGAGAGACTGTCCCTGTAAAATAGAGCGAGAAAGACACCCACTAACAGTCAAATAGAAAGAGAAACCTTATAGAAAGAAAAAGAGAGAAACCTCTATATAGGAAAGCACGCGCGAAAATTTCACTGCAGTTTGGCGAAGGTGGAACAAGAGGGGTTGCACGCAAGAGGTGGGAGTATGGACGGTGGTGGAAAAATCAGCACGTGAAAAATCGCGGCACGAGCGGCCGTTGGCGCGGCTTTCTAGATTCTCTATACGTCGGAGCAACAAGTGTTTGCTGATATCGCGTATCAGTGCTTGGTTGAGTGGTGGGGGTAGATTGGAGGCGGAACACTCCGCCTACAGGGGGTGGAGTGTGTATGTTAAGCCCCCGGAAGAGCCCCTGGCCCCTCGCTTCCGACCGCAATACCGGATCCCCTTTCTCACAGCAACGAACCCCCGTAACACGCCGGGGGAAACTGCATCCTGTCGCGTTCCACGCGAGCCTCTAATCTCGGGGAACTGGTGACTGCGGCGTTGGCGGCGGTACTTGGCTTTTGCGCTTCTTTAAGGGAGACGTGACGGGATACCCTTTAGGTGGAGAAAGAGAATAGGAATGAGAGAGTGCAAGGTGTATTTTTCGCCTTTTTTTTTCTAGCTTAGGATGTTTAAATTTTATTTTCGAAGGTTTCACTGGGTTGGATAGAGCTATTACGCTGCAAACTTTTACTAATTGCAGTTTATTTTGGGAAATTTGCCTCGATGGGACTGTTATTACACTGAGAATTTCAATTCAATTTTATTTGAAAACAATTGATTGGGTTGAATAATTTGATAATTGGACAGAACTGTTACACCGTAAACTTTTATTAATTTTTTATGTTTAATTGGACTAGATAGAATGTTACATTGCAAGCTTTCATGAATAGAGTTTTATGTTTGGAGATTTGGCTTGACACGACGCACTGTTGCATACATTGGAAGTTTTCGTTTTACTTTGAAAGATTTGACTGGAGTGGATGATTTGACGGGGTGGGCCTATTACACTGGAAACATTCACTAATGTGGTGTCTTCGTGTAGAAAATTGACGTCTAATACGGGAAATTGTATTAGTAGATTGCACGAGTTGTTGCAAATTTATAACTTTAATAACTAGAGGAAAATAATGGAATCAGAATAGAAAAATGTATACACCAACTTGTTATAAAACAAGTATTGGAGTATTTTATATATTTTTACATATATTGTAATGTATATTCTACAAATTTTTTCACTTTTTAATTTTCTATAAATGCAAAAACATTCGCAGTCTATGTATTAGGTACATATAGTCCTATGGATTGATTTGACTTGACGCCAAGCTTTTAAATCTGACATTTTGAAACGACACACACGTTTAAGACAGGCAACTAGCTAGTGCAAGAATTTTATCCAAATATGTTAAAAACTGCAGAAGAGCTTTAACAAAACTTTGCAATCTGCTTTTTAAAAGTAGCGTTTTTAACAACACATGAATATTTTACGCCTGGAACAAGAAAGTTCCGTATATTTATACGATGACTATTCATCACTAGAAAATTTCTGTGCTTTATCAGTAAAATACAACAAACTACTGTTTATGCAAATTTATATTTTTATGGACACAATTAAAAAAATAAAACTTAAGTGGAGATGTGTTTTATCTATTGAAAATCATAACGAGAACTCCATTTTAGATATTTTATACAATTTTCTGCATTTTGTGCATTTGTATATCTGTAAGTACGCTAAACTGGTAGACAAACTTTGATTATTTTTTTCTTTTTATATTTTCTTTATATCGAATTGATTTAACTTTCCTACCTACTTTATATCTATATCTTGACGCTTAACAATTCAAAAAATCTAGTACAGATTTGCAGTTACAGCAAAATTCCGTTTATATGAACTTATCAGGAAATAAATATACATATATGTAATTTGTACACTTTAATTTCTAGATACAATAAAATACTGTTTTGCGCCTTTCTTTGTATTCCATACAATAAGTCTAATAAAATTTAAGTTAAAATATCTTTTAAACCAATCAACTTTGATCTGCCATAACTTTTTGCATTAATAAGAGTAACTAAAATATTAAATAATCCGAGATAAACAAAACGTTCTGTATTTATAATCCAAATTTATATGATAGAAGATCAATTATTCTTCCCATATATAACTATTCTGTATAACTTTTCGTTCATATAATAGGAATTCATATTCAGAGAAGTAGGTAATTTGAACCAATAAGAATTTACTTAATACATTGATTGTTGGGCCAATGTGCGTGATTTTTACGTGACCGAAATTTTTTTTTTTAAACTCGTCAATCTTTCCAATGCTGTTTGAAAATTATTTGCACGTGACATAGATGTGGTGTCACATCAGTGGGCACCATCTGCCTCCGGGACCAACTAGGCCGTGATGCCAATGTGACGTCATCAGTAAAATTTCGTTCAAATAAATGGAATTTTATTACAGTTTTATCCGATTATGTTCAATTGACAACTTATCGTCAGAAATAACATAGTTGCTCATAGTAGTAGAAGAAACCATCTAGAAACCATCGAGATTTCAAACTATTAAGATCAATGATTTCCATAAACTACAGTGGTTTCGACAAGTATTTGTACACACTCTTATCTTTCAATAAAGTGCTTTTAATTAAGTTTAATTGGATTGGCAGCTAAGTGACTGCGGATTTTGTCATTACCATTTAATGACAAAATCTGCAATCACTTAATTGCCAGCCCAATATATCCCATGTTTCTAACATCGAATGTTTTTATAGATCATATAAACTACTAAATGATAATAAATCTTTAAATGCTTAATATACGTACATCTATTAGTTGATTAATTAGTATGTAAATGCTTTGAAGAATATAGCGGCGTATAAATATAATATATTTATACTTCATTTATTTATATTTTAGTATAAATAGAAATACTTTTTGTAGCTAATATAAATCCATCATTATTCAATAGATCTTTCAATACATCCCAAATCAATCTACTAAAAATACTCCCCTTCCTAAGAAAGGTACACAAAAACAATGAAACAAACTTGTGTTCCACGAGCTCACTGAATATTCGCAGGAGTTGGATGAGAGTGCGCACGGGCACAATATGCAGCTGAAAATGAGCGGAGCTTTAATAGAGATGCGAGCACAGACGAACAGAGACAGTCAGAGAGAAGTCAGAGAAACAGAGAGTCACGCATACGCATGTGTGACCATCAGATTCATATATCTCCGAACTCCGAGCCCAACCTGGTGTACGCCCTTATGTGAATGTCGCGTACCTATCCCCGTCTAGGCGATTTAACCGTCCATACAAATAGGTATGCATGTATACAAATACGTATAAATGTATATATACTTGCGTATAATGATATACTTTCGTACATAATAATACAAAAATAATAACGAAGCATTTGCATAATAAAACAATACTTTTTTTTAAGTTTCCGGATTATAAAGATTCTACTGTACCTATTTATAATTGAGTTTCTCAGAAGGTAAACTGATCAACTTCACTTTTTGTTAATTTTTTGATTCTGCACGATTAATATGTAATTCTAAAAAAAACAACTTTCGATAATAATAATTAATGATAAATTCCAAGGAAAATTTGAAAAACAGTATTTGCAATGTCGTCGGCTTTCTGTATCTTTCAGTTTATAGAGTTTATCAATGTGGCTTTTGAACAATTACAACTCTGTTGTATTTCCTATATTTTTTTCTTATCTCGATGCAAAGATACAAAAACGTAGTAAAAGTGCAATTGCCTCTTCTGATGTTTTAATTTCTTTGAAACCTTTGAAAATATTCAAGAGCTATTTAAAAGTCAGAATCCTTTTTTATTTAAAGTAAATGAGTTCTCTCTTATTTATAAAATAATAATATTGCAATGTATTTGAACGCTCACCTCCTAGTGAGACACAGTTATCATGACTACATTGATAAAATTTCAAATTAATCTAAAAATGTATATAGAAGTTACAAGATATTTTAAATACGTTTGTGAAATACATACCTTCACTAAATATCATGTAGCTTCTATGTAGAATTTCAAATTTCTTTCACATTTTATCAACACGATTAATGATAACAATATTTCGCCGTGGTGCTGAAAATATTTTGTAGAACACACGTAATATATTCACAGAAAGTTTCTATAGATATTCCAATAGTTTCATGATCCACTGTATATCGTATGTAATTCAAGCATAAAACTCTAGTCTTATAGAGGTCTTTCAATTATACAGTTTCGAGTCAGCAAAATTCTACTCTACTTGTACTAAAATAATTTGTCTCTAAATACTTGTGGAGGGTAGTGTACTTTTGAGCAGTAGTATAGTCAGTTTGCGCTCGCGCGTGCACGCGGAGCGTAATGCCAGAGCGGCAGAAAGCATAGATCATGGCGGATGACGCATGGTTGCATTCGGTGTGCCCGTCGGTCGACGGGGCTCGAGCCCCGTCGCCAGAGGGATGGAAATGCGCGGATGAAGGATAGGGAATGGCCGGGTCAACCGTGATACGGCGCAGGAACTCGAGCAGGGGGTGGGAGAAAGCATTTTGGAATGTCGTGGCTACTCCCGGTCACGGGAGATCCCAGGACACGTCCTTGTCCGGCAATGCACGCCTTGCACTCTCGGTCTTCTCTTCTCCGCTTTCCTCATCCTACTCCGTACGCATAACTAAATTTCTTGCTTCCTTTTCGCTTCCACTGCGACGATTTCGGGTCACCGTCTAGTCGATTTCCAGAATTTCAGTCGGAGGTAGTTTCAGTAGAGATAGTTACAATTTTGCAGTTCTGTGTTGATAGACAGTGGCTCGTGCATTTGAACATTTAGAGAACGTTTTTGTGAACCTGCACATATTAAATGTGTTATACAAAGCAGCTTATTTTATTAACCCCGTAACGAGCAGACGTGAATATTTACGCAAATCCATATGTTTATGAAAGCAAATAAAGGGATAGTATGTAACCAGAAATTTGTTTTACTTACTAAATATTATAATAGGTGCTGAACCTTGCATATTATGCGTGTAGATTCTGTGCAACCTTAAATTCGCCATAAATGCATAAAAATCTGCTTGTCTATTGTAGCAATGAGAGATAATGATTATATTATTAAAATTTTAAACGAATGGTAAAATGTATAGAGAAGCTGTAGAAATTTAACGTTGAGAAGTTCGTTCTAAAGTATACATATAGACTAACATAAACATTGAAACTTAACACTAAAATTAACAGTTTTATCAGAGACAAATTACATTTATCGTTCAATATTCTCAAGTATAATGTTTTAGGTTTAAAGTGCGTGAAAGGATTCAATTTAACATATTTTGTATATAGATAATTAATTTCTTCAACAACGTCCATCTCCGAATTTACTACTAAGTATCATTTTATCAAAAAATTTAAAAAGCCACCCTACATCTGTCTTCATCTAAACCCACTAAATCTACTGCGCTGTTTACTTCAAACATAAACATAAATCAACGCCATGCAACCGTTCTCTTTAATATTATTATTCAAATGGAGTGTCACATCCTTCAAGAGGTGCAAAACGGTTTGATAGATCTTTCATGTGTTTTTGATAGATTTCATCGGAAAATATAAACAAATCGCCATAGAGTAGTGTAACACTGCGTGCATATTATGAAAATCATATTACACAAATTCAAGTTCTTCTGGAGCTTTTTTTCCCGACTAAAATCAGCCTTTTGAGCATACAATTCGTCGAACTGTGCAGAAATTCGAAGAGACTGGCTCGATTTGTGATGCAACACGTACTTATCAACGTTCAGCTGGCTCTTCTGAAAATATTGCTGATGTACGTGATAGCGTGGAAGGAAATCCAAACCTATCAATTTTTCAACAATTGTGACTTTCGCACGGTACGACCTGGTATATTTCGCATAAGGATTTGTAATTACGCCGTATAAGATTCAATTCTATGCCCCGTGAATTCGCTAATTGGACTTTGGAGAAGTTACTAGCTGTTAACAATTTTGGGAACAAAATCATTTTCAGCGACGAGGTCCATCTTTTTCTCGGCGGTTCTCCAAAGAATGTTCGTCTATGTAAACGATGTTTGGTTCTAAAAGGATAGTGCCATATGTTATACATCGGACGAAACAATTGCTCTAGTAAAAGAAAAATTTTATGGACGTTTGACATCTCAATTTCTTAATCATATCAGTGATAAACAGTATTCCCCATAAGAAACCACTTTTCAAACAAACCTGCCACACCATTCATTCGAAACTCAAACAGCAATCGACAGCATTAAACCAATCTCTCCAGCCATCCCCTTAAAAATCGTGGGGCACTCGAGCGGCATGTCCCGCCGCTCCTATCAGTGACATCCGTAAATCGTTCGAAGCAGCTTTATCCTTGAGCAAACACGTCATAGAACCGCGTATCCGGTTCTTGGTCCCCGGGGGTGTAGTAAATGGCGTGTTCGTGGGTAGTAGTGGCTTTGGCTAAGCTGTAAATTTGGCGTATAACCATTCGGGGGTAGCTCTGGTCGAGTAGGCCAGCTTTGCCAGCTTTGCCAGCTCCCGTGGGTGGTTGTGTGCCTGGTAGGGATGGGTACGTGTCTATGTATGTGCGTGAGGATGTATGAGGAAGGGTGAGACAGGAGATGGGGGTCGTAGAAGCATTCATAGCAGGGACCAGAGGGTGGCTTCGGTGGAATGCGTCCCGTTTAATATCGCGGAACATTATATATCGCCTCTCTTGTCCCTACGTTGCCCGTACAGCACGATATAACACGTACAAACACACATACACGTGGATCACACGATCCACCTACGATCCCTTGGCGACATTGACTCGTTCTACGTTTTTCCGACATATGCGTGCGCTACGAAAACTCGACGAATTTTTCCTGCTGCGTTTATTCGCGCCCTCCAGGATTTTTTGAGTGCGTCGGATGGATGGCATTGTGATACCGCGCATGGGCCAATTTGAGTGAATTTAGAAACTTTAATACATTGTTGACCAGGACTTATGCAGAAACGCCTGTGGCTGGCTATTTTTCATGCCTGACAATATTGGAATATCGCCAAAATGTTCGTATTACTAAAATTATTAGACCCGATGCAGACAAGTAACTTATAAGTCTTATAAGTTTTATATGATCCTTTCTGTTAATGACACAAGTTTGCATGACAAATTACCAAATCTAAGAAGTCGCTAACAAAAATTGATTCTGTAACTTAATTGTCACTTTGGGTCTTGTCAACCAAAATAGTTATACCTATAAAATTTCCTAAGTTTTGTGAAATACTGTATTTAATCCACTCTGGAGTCCACTGCGAAAGTAAAAGAGCATTCTTCGGCACAGCTAGGATTATTTTCACTTTCAGTATTAGAATCAATCAGTAAGGTTTTCTGTCCTTTTGATTACTCTAATATTCACGTCGTTTGTATCAGGATTATATTTTGAAGAACTTTTATCTTTCGAATTATTAGCATTGTTGCTCGGGCAATCAGATAAAGCATCAGTATAAAATTTATTAAAAATTTCTTTTTTACTCAAAAATTCGCGATACACCATTTTTGAAAATTTAATGTTAACAAAATTGTGTTTATAATATATAACAGATCAGAAAAGAGCCTAAGAGAACAAAAGGTAAATGATAATCAAAATCGTAAATTCTATAATGAACATTTTATCAACTTTAAGTTTTAACAACTTCGTACGGTGATTTGTATCTTTCTCTAAACACTTTTGAATACGCCACACTCAGAAATATTCAAGAATATTCGGGTAAGAAAAGACGTATCGATACGTTTTCGATCAACAATGTGTTAACAGATGAGCAATCATGGGCGAGGTATCTCGCGACACAATATCGTTCGTACGATGTCGACGAACGAGTTATCCCACGAGTTTTTCTGTACTTACTTGTATGTCTGTATGTACTTATATATGTGTTACTTGTAGGTACGTACAAGAAGAATAAAGAAAAGTGCTTCTAAAAAATATGTCTTTCCACCGCCATGAGGTTTCGTGAATTGATATTTTTTTGAATTAGGACTCTCATCCTCATAAATAAACAGCAAGATATCTCGTTCCGTGGTTGCGAAGCGATGAACGTATTAACCGGTCCGTTCTTATAGTAGCTTCTCATGATAAAAATCGTGGAAGAGTAGTAGAAATCTTCAAAAAAGAAAAACATACTAATTACTGAACTATCGGATGTTTATGCATGTTAAGTAAACAAAATACGTATTTAAATATGCGTAAGAAATATGTGAAATATATCAGTAATATAGAATCATTAAATTATAAATCGAAACTACTTATTAAAAAACATAATTACTATATACACTATCACATACATTTACAATAAACTGATTGCTTGATATTCATTATAATAAACCGCGAATATTTATGCAGTCTATGAAATATGAAGATTACATAAAATATATTCAAAATGTATTAGTCATATCTTTTAGTAGGTGAAAAAAATCTTTGCTTAGATCTTACTTGTGTTGATAAAAATACTTATCTGCATAAATATTTGCAATCTAATTGTAAATAATGGCAATAAAAAATGTCTAGTTAGTTCTTAAGGCTCCGTATATTCCAATTTTTCGCGAAATTTATTTCACAAAAATGATAAAATAACGATAATTCTCATATTATTTCTTTCATTATAAATTTACCAGTATTCACACGCTCCGTAACTGTTGCGAGGTACAAATGAAATTACCATAAAATATCAAGATTACATCAAAATGCTTCCACGTTGCAATTAAAACAGCGTGCTATATTTTCGTCAACGGTGCGAGAAGATCGACGCTGAAATGCAATTGGTCGATGTCAAAGATACCAAAAAAGGAAGGCAATAAGCGAGAGAGAGAGAGAGAGAGAGAGAGAGAGAGAAAGAGAGAGAGAGAGAGAAAGAGAAAGCCAGGATTGGCCGGTGTAACATGAATGGATATTATAATTTTCATACCTTTGTGAGAGGAATTAAATTACCATTCACAGGATATTATGGCGACGATACTGAAGGTACATAGTAGTTTTAATATAATATAATTAAATCTACGTTTAACCCACATAAAGGGATATTCTCGTTGGAAAATACTCCAGGAAATTAATTATTATCTTGATGTTGCGCGCTTGCGAGCTATCATGCCGTAAAATTTATTAAGAGGCGACGCTTCACGGATCTATGCGTTGATAAATATTACGATATTTACGAAAACTTAAGTAAACTTGAAAAATCATTAGGGAGTTATCAATAAACTTAAGAATTATCATATAATTTGAAATAATAATATAATGTAACTGATAGTCTCATCAATTTGTAATGAAATTAATTCTTCTCCTTCAATTCTGTTCTTTCGTTCTTCATTATCAGAATCTTTTAATTCCAAGTTTTTAATGATGGAATCAAGTCTAACATTTATTAAAAAATTTAAATCAAATTCAATACCTAAGATACGTTTCACAGGGTTTAAATACTATTTGTAAGATATAATGGTTCGTTCATTGCATCACTTACATAAGTATTCATTTTCGTAAGCTCGGTTTTCGGATCTCGGAACGAGTACTCACAAGTTTCGAAAATTTACTTATAATCACTTCGATATTCAAACGAGTCGAAGCCCCCGCAAGTAGCGATAGAATCATGAGAGTTAGAAACGCATTACCATTTCATTGAATTCTTTTAACTTAGGAAAATTCTGCGAATTATAAATGATATGTAAGATTCTTATAAAACGTAGCTGAACATTTGCACTTGTAATTATTTAAGAACTAGAAGACAAGACGAATGATTTTAAGCAAATGGAAAACTTCTAGTAAGAAGCTGGTAACGTTTCGAATGTTTCGAACCTGTTTGAGCAGTGGTCGATTCTACTTGGTAGTGCTCATTTTATTTCTCACAGTACTTAGCTAGCGTTTAATTTTGTAAAATTCTACTTAAAAGTACTGATTGTTTTTAGAAATGTTTATAGAGGGTTCGAATATAATCAGCCGATATTCAAATCTCTTTACGACGTAGGTAAGTACTTGAGCCTATTACAACAAATCTTCTAACACGATAAATGCACCTTTGCAAATAATTTTAAGAAATTTTTGTTATTATATGTATACGAGTATTAGATGGATATCTTGCATGAATACAAAATTCTGATCAATTAATCGTTTCCTTCATAATTTAGATTATTTTTTACGTTTCGCATAAAAAGTCCTAATATGTACTTATCAATAGGAGTGAATGTTGCGTTCTTTATATGAGTAATTAAGAATTCTAATTGACCCTAACAAATTTTAGCTTTGTAATAGGTGAAAAATTTTATGAACAAAACAAATCGGTTTTGACCTTTTCGTCATTTAATATCGAAGTGATATATGATTTAGTATTATAAAAATGATATCTCGCGATCTGTTATTAAGATGAAGCATAGTGTCTAGTCAATTGTCTACAGTTATTTGTACCTTTTGTTACTTGTTTTTATCTAAGAGTATTTAACTATGATCAATATATTTCGTTGTATATATTAGTTTAACTTATACAATACCTTCATTTTGTATAGCTCATATATGTAAATTAAATGATATTTTGTTTCAGTACGTTTTATTTTATCTAATCTATACTTTTTTCCCAATATATTTCATTGTACAGGTTTTGTAGGTTAGTTTATATATTGATGTTTGAGATATTCAGAAGTCCAATCCATTAATTCTATTTTCTGTAAATCTTCAATTAGTAAAATCAGATTATGATATTGGTTCATTCTTTGTATTATTCTCTAATAATCATTTTATTATTGTTATGTATCGTTTTATTTATTTGAGAATTGATAAAGAATAGCATATGAAAATATATTTTAGCGTCATTTGTAATCAAAACAATTTCATCATCAGAAAATTATACATGATTTTGAAAATTTAAGCTAACATTAAGTTACATATTATTATATCGTCAACAAATGTTATAAATATGTTAATACGCATATGTAAGAAGTGCATAGAAGGCAAACTTCAGACTTGACTGGCTTGATGTTCACATGAACCTTAATTTTACTTAATTTTAAAGCAAGTTTGTTTTATACGATTAGTAAATTATCTAGTAAATAGATTTCGTCCTCAAAAAACGAGATTATGTAACATGAAGTACATATATAATTCTTCGAAGAAGAAACTTTCATAATTGAATGCCAAAAAGTTTAGTTTTTCCAAAATAATGTTATAGGTACGGACAATCATCCTAAAAATCTTCGTAGACCGTACAAATATATTATTTATATTAAATTAATACATATTTATTTCTTGTTACTATTATGTCATAATGAGAAACTATAACAACAATAAAAAAAATAACAGAATGATCTTGGTACAGCACGCTTTATGATTTCAATGACAGTTTGATGCATTTTATTTGGACAAAAATAACCTTCTTACAGGATGTTCTGTTTTTATAGATGATTGCATACATTAACAATTATTATTCCAGAACATTATAAAGGATTTTTACTAAATATATATTAAAATACTATCGTAGATTTCAGGAGTATTAAACAAATACTACAATGTAAGATTAAATCGTAATGCTTTAAAAAGTCTTATATTTTATAGTAAACGTAAATTTACACGCATAACAAAGTATAGGTTAAATTTAAAATTTATGCAACTCTGAAAAAAAGGTACTGGACCTTCTATCATTAGCTGACAGTATGATTTTATTAAATTGCTAGGAACCAGTCTAAAGGGTAGATTCTCGATGACCTCTAAATTATTATGCTCAAGATGAAAGGTCTCTTATACGTTTTATATCGTCGGCAAATAAAAACGGAAAGTACTTTTGAGGAATTGATAAGAAAAGAACAAGAAGAAAAGACGAGACTGTATAGAGGCAATATCATGACGTTGATTCATGTTTTAAGGTATTATACTACACCGGCAATTAACACTTTCACTACCAATGATGTAGTACTACGTCTTTCAGGTAAGTAGAACGAAAGTTGAGAGCCGTCGACTTTACCTTTTCACCATTTGAGAGCTTTTAAGTTAATAGTGCATCTTACCTGGAAATGTGAAGGGTAAGGATGCTCTATATATTTACTATGTAAATATGTACCTTTAATCGGGAAACAAGATATTCTTCCTTGAATTTAATATTTATCAAAGTTTATAATTTTTTAAATTTGTTAAATTTTAAATTGTGTTTAATTTCAATTTTTTAATTTTTTAGTTTCTTTATTTGAACAGATTAATACTTCATATTTATTAATTTGTAGAGTATTAAGGTTTCAAAATGTTCTTACTTTCTAATATAAGACATTCTTCTTTAAGTTGAATATATTTGACATTTTTTAATTTATGGATTATTAAAATTTTCCAATTTCTCAATTTACTTCTCCGTTGAATTTAATACATTTCATATTTACAACTATATATATAATTTAGGTTTTGAATTTATTAATGTAAACGAGTAATTCTTTGAACTTAATATAAGTGCTTTATAATTATTCATCTGTAGATAATCTGGTTTTTAAAATTATTCAATTTATTATTGTAAACAAGACCATTCTTTTTTTAAACTAATCCAATTAACATACGCAAGATATTTTTCTCCAAATTCAATAATTTCTTATTTCTCTAATCTTAATCTAATACAAAAGACTAATTCATAATATGCATAGCTTGTTCTTGAATAATTCTTAAACATTTTCTCTTAGGTATTTTCTATACTATACATATTTATATTAAAGATACTTCTTGTTTTTCTCATTTTATTAAACTATAAAAGGGTTATTCGAGACTGCCCTTTACGCAAGACTAAGCAGAGCGTAATCTTAAGAAGCGTATAATCTTGAGAAGTGGTTCTAACGACGCTTATCTTTGAATTATTAAAGGGTAATAAGGTGACGTGCTCTAAGTACACGTTTTACGGGTCACATGACACAAGGGTAAAAGAATGTTTTCCGCTTTGACAAGATGTCGTTTAAAAAGAAGAAGAAGAAGCAGCCGAAGGGTTTGCGCTCCGTATGTGCTACGTACGTGATGCTCAAGATACTTTACAAAGTGAACGAGCTCCTTCTCGAGGACTTCCTGTAAGGTGAGAATTCTCATCGTCTGTGCGTTCTTCCGAGTTGAACTCGGTGAGGATGAACGTGATAAATGGGCGAAAATGATAAATAGTGTTATTATCAATCTATTGTGTTTATTATAAATTTATTACAAAAGAAAATTTTCATTATAAATTGGTATTAATTTATATTAGTATTAATTACATAAAGATCTATATTTCAAATTGGCATTATTTGTTTATTATCATGATAATTATAGAGGATGATCTATGCAAGTAGAATGAGTCATTTTTCTTTTCTAGTTGGACATAGTATAATTGTTAAAGCGAAAAGAAATCTAAATGGCGTGAAAAGTCTATTTTACAAAATTTTAAGTTAAAAGTTAACTTTACAAAACAAATAGAAGCTCATCCTATTAATTATTACATTGATTTTATTAGTTCGGCAATTATATAGGATGATCCGAGTAATTCGAATGAATTGTGACTCGTTTTAGCTTGGAATTAGAAAAATTTGGTGAAGGAAATCCACAAATGGTATGGAAAGGTCAACTTTGCACTTAAAAAAATTCAGTACAGTTTTATTTTATTAAAATAAAATTTTAAATAGAGATGCGTACTTTTTTACATAGGTATACCGACTATTCGGAATATTTTGTATGAAGAAGGTTGGGTTAGATTATGTTTATTTTACACTTAAAAAGAGGAAATGATAAAGAGTTTTATTTTATTAATTTATTTATTTTCTATAATATTTATGCTAAATTACATTTCTTACTTCTAAACAGACCTTCAAATTTGAATTTCGAATAGTAATTTAAAATTGAATTAAGTCAAAGTCTGATATATAAGGATTTATTTAACTTAACATAATAAAGTTATATTATGAAAATCTTCATTTGAATCTTTTCTTCTATAATATAATATTGCGTAATTTATTTTCCCTATTTGTATACGTCATTTCTATAAAATATTGTACAATATTTATTTAATAATAGATTTCTTGCAAATTTAATAATAAATTTCGAGGCACAATAAATACTTATCTCATTAAATTTGGTATAAATACTTTCCCTATACTCAGCCTTACAAAAATCTATTATCCACAACCATTTAAAATCACTGGAGCCTCATCTATCTGCCATCACGACTATAAACCGCGTTGTCTATAAAAAAGCTAAACATCTTTCCCCTCGTATCCCGCGTTATTTCATTATACAGTGAAAAGATTCAGCTTGACTCGAACCTCCCCTAACACTTGAATTACCCGCGACACAGCCCGCATTCAGGCTGGCAAACAGCAATCAAAAGACGGCCGATGCAATTAGAAGAGCATTAAACACGCGAGAAAGTGTCCGTCCCATCGCTAACGTTCGCTCTTTTACCTCACAGAGAGACAGTTAGATGGAACAAAAACTCGAATGGTGGGGAGAAAAAGGGAAAAGAAGAAGCGACGCGCAGCGAAGAGCCGTAAAAACTCGAGAATTCAACTGGCAAGTGGGGAAGGTTAATTTCCTGGAGCACCCGATAGAAAAAAGCTTGCTTCGAGGCCACAGGTGCATTCATTCAGTGCATGACAGTAATTAATCTCTCCCTGGCCGTTTCCCGCTTTTCTCTGCCACCCTCTTTCTCTCTATCCAGCCACTGTTTTGCCCCTGGAAAGAAGGAGAAAAAAAAGGAAAAAGTCGAGCCCAATTCGCGCCTCGTTTCCTCGCATATATCCACTTGTTCGCGGCCACATGAGCTTCAACAGTGATTCACCTACTAGTACGATTGGAGAGGGAAACCGTGAAAAGATAGACAGAGAGTGACGCATGCGCACTTCGCAGAAGAAATAATAAAGGTACTCGAAAGGTTCCCCGCCTCGCAAGTTATATCTCGAGTCGTAAGTTTACAGTAGGTCGAGGCTAAAGAGAATTGAGAATTGAGAAGGGGTGGATAGAAATCTAGAAAACTGAATTCAGGATAGTCTCCGTCTTTCTTTCTTTCTTTGTTGTTTCTTCTTGTTTTCTTATTCGAATTTCCCGGATTATATAACTGGTACTTCTGACGCGCGATGGGATGAATTTTTATTTTGACAGTTTGATTCCTGGTGACGTACTTAACGTAGAAATTCTTTATTGGTTTAGATGCGTGTAGAAACTTTGAAGTATTACGTTGTCCCAAAAGTTTGTTCTATTGAAACAAAATGGATCGCACATAATTCTATAAAATAATATAAAACAAATAATGTTGTGCATCTACTATTTCCTTGTAAAACGAAAGAAACTTTTGGGACAAACTAATAGAATTCTACTTCAGTAAAGGAGAGATTAAGAAATTTTATTCGCGAGAAAATGGACTATTATTTTTAGGATTTACTTTTTCATTTAATTTTTATTACTTAGGATTAAGTTCTTCATGTGTAAATTTTTTTATGTCTTATCGGTAAAAATGTTTGAATTTTTATAGAATTGGAGCAATGAACAAATATATATATGTAATTCTATAATATACAAATTTATTATATTTATGTTTCATGTATACATAAAGGAGTATGATTTTGGACCTTGTTGTCAACGATAAATTTTATCAGAGAATGTTTCGATATCTTTTAAAGACTATGAAATGCATAATTTTTTATCCCGTAGGGAACTTATAGAAAATAAACGAAAACCTCGAAATATTGCCTTAGCACGTTTCTCTCTTCGGAAAGTGATCTATCAGCCAAATAATTACTCCCAATATATAGTAGTAGGTAAATTCTTCCTAGATTGATGTCACACATATTCGACAAATTATGAAATTATTGTTATGTGAGAACAAGGACCCGCGAATGCCTGCGAGCCTTTGGAATGGTCAGAATGTTTTATGACACAAAAATCCTCCATAATAACTAGCATTTCTAGTACTAACCTAATTCCACTCTATCTAATTCTTTCCTATTTACACTATATTCACCTTCCCAACATAAAGGTCCATCCTTTACAAAAAATATCATTTCCATTAAACGCAACTCTATCACTCGTGCTACGTAGCTGCCGCTCCCAATAAATCCCAGTAAAAGAGCATCATCACCACACCATCGACAAAAGCCACAAAACGAAATAAAAACTGGCTGTTCACAGTTAGAGACTATGCGGTAGGTCGCCATTGACGCTAGAAACAAGACGGGAAACTGAAGAGCGACCTCGCGTCTCCCTTTTTGCTTCACTTCCATCTTCACACGTATTTTTTCAATCCTTAATTGCGATTCCGCCCAACCTGGCAGGGAAAAACAGGAAGGGAAGAGGATCAACAACGAATGGAGACTCTTCAATTAGCGGATCGTCGCGACGATGACGGTACGCATGTCGTTAATACGCTTTTCCAACCGTTAATGACCAACTGAATGGAACTCTCATTCCGTACGTCGTCAAAAAGAATCGGAGTATCCGGTGCATTCGCGCGCGTTTCCTCGGTTTTCGGCAGCTTTTCAACCGTGTCGGTTCGCGACAAACCTGCGGAAAACCGATTAGCGAAGCAATTACCGCAGCAGCTAGTTCGTTACGCTAAATTAGAACGAAATAATTTGTTTTCGATGAAAAGAATCTTCGTGGAATTAAAGTAAAATTCGCTTACGCGCTCTTTGATGTGGACACTTTTTCTATAGTCCTCTTTTGGGATTGTCTCTCTTTTATAGCTGTTGAATTATGTCTATTCTACTGTGTGTTTTTTTTTACATATTATGATTCGTTCGTTAATGACGTCATGCGAGGTTGCGTTTCAGTTGTGGGCTTTTTGAAGTTCACTTTTCGACTTGGTTGCTTGTTAGATTGGGACTAGCTCGATTTAGGAGATCAGATTTGTTTTAATTGTTCCGTTCATATTTATATATATATATATCATTTGAAAAATGAAACAAACGCGCGGTCGGACTCGGACAAACTCAAAGAAAACGTCCAGGAAGGATGATAAATCGAGAAAAATTTGAAGAACTTAATTACGTTTATAGAAATGTACCTTTAAAATACCTCCATCTATGAACAAAATCCACATATCGTAAGACGTTATTTAATTTTGCCATAAGACGTTTTTTCTACTATTAATATATTCAGATCTATTAGTTTACATAATTCTGCCTCATATATTCAAGTTTATAGATGGTTTCTCTTGCGTGGAGCATCAAGTCAAGTTACTAAAAGCAATATTTATCATTATACTGTGGATATTGTATTTTTACAAACATAATTTAAAAAATGGGATCTAAGCAGAAATTTATTTCATCCACTAAATAGTATAAAAAGTATCATATTTATACCTGTACTTGTGTAAGAATTTTAATCATGTATCGAAGTTACGAAAACAGGTATACATAATTTCCATATAAGAAGTTACACACAATGATCTGTTCTACTGTATCACTATTTATTTTTTAAATAATTATGCAATTTTACAAGATTTGTATATCGAAGGCACTAATTTTATTATTGTATATATGTATAATATAAATAATATATAGATAACATAATACAAATAATGTACAAATATAATACAAAGAATTAATTCTATTATAAAAATGAATATATATACGCGTGTGTGTGTCTTCTTAAATAA
This sequence comes from Bombus hypnorum, assembly GCA_911387925.2. Taxonomy (NCBI): domain Eukaryota; kingdom Metazoa; phylum Arthropoda; class Insecta; order Hymenoptera; family Apidae; genus Bombus; species Bombus hypnorum. The sequence goes on from OU427027.1 coordinate 6,904,537, forward strand.
AACCTCAATTTCAAGTTAAAACAGACTACAATCATTTCTCTTTTAACTCTTTAATTACATACTCATGTCAGACAGAGAGCAATTTCAGACTTACATTTATTAATTCCCGTTTGACGACTGCACACGACGCGTCCCGGTTCTCCATCGACTATAATACGGTTAATGCTGATTCTTTAGCAGCGGTCGCAGCGGGGGTCGCGGCTCTTTCCTTATTCTCGAGAAGCATTCAATTATAGACTTCAATTCAAAGGCAGCGCATTAGCATACGCTGAATAATTCATGGTCGAACGGTTAATCCGGCAATATGTAAATTAATCCCACTAATTGCGAACAACAATACGAACGTTGCGCCGCGAATCGTCCGGCGATTTATGCGCATATTTCGCGGGTCAGTTTTTAACGAGACTACGCGACAATTTCGCGGTTTGAAAGTCGATCGAAAATGAGAAAGGGAATCAATGCAGTAAGCAAGCCAGAAAAAGAAAAATAAAGAGAAAGAGATAAGAGAGAGAAGTTCTATCGCGAATTATTATTTTATCTGTAATTGCTCTGCGAGCGATTTACGAAGCGTTGCGTCGCGTCGCGTACGCTCGAGCAACGTCACGATGAGTTCGACCGAGTATAAATAATAACAACTACTACGAGGAAACAGCAGTGACAAAGATGCATCTGTAATTAACACTCAAACCGAGAATAAGTTCCGTTGGAAGTGCAGATTGACTTCATGGATGTTTGTGTTGGAGAGATAATGTGATAGTGTGATGAGAGTGCAAATAGGGAAATGTATTGTGAATATATATTCAGTTGATTTTGGAAAGTTAAAATCGGATTGGTAATGATAAGTAGGGAAGACCTATACAAAACCATATATGTTTGTACGAGTGTAAAATTATCCACTATCTATTATCTATTCTATCATATTTCATTTTATTTTGTATTGTGTTTCAGCAGATAAAAGCTATCGATACTATTATGAAATAAAAAATACAATATAAATTAAATACTTAAAAATTAGTTAACCTAAATTAAATTCTTATATCATTTATAGGTACAATAGAATTACCTCACAGTTAACAAATACATATGTATATAGCATCATAGAATTCTTTTTCTTTTAATCTGATAACAAATTTAATAATAATTTGACCCAGAAATTTGTACAAGTTAATAAATTTCATTAAAGCTTTAGTCTCATTAATTATGGTGTTCGTTTCAAATAGCACGTATGAAGATCACATGCGGACAATATAACAAGTCGATTTTCATTGAATTTCTGATTCTCATAACACTTGCAAGCTGCAAACAGGATTATTTTATACACTTGAAAATATAAACCTTATGGAAGTAACTAATAAATCCACGTTGTTTTGTTAGAAACAAATAATATTAGTTTATTTATTGCATTAGTTCAGTTTAATTAACATCAGTCTGCATAATTAATGTTGTGTTAATAATTATTTGAAAGGCTGATAAAAGCACATTTAATCAACGAAATCAAATGAATCGTATTGAATTTTCAAATTACTCTTCTATAAAATATAGGAAATGTTATTCACCTGTGATCTTCGAGCATAATAAAACCCATATCATAAATACAGCATAGAAAAGTTCTTCAATTAGATGTAGGTATTGTATGTTGAAATTGTATCTTTATAAATGTATTTAGTAAAAATTTGTTTAAAAAAATTTTGATAAAATTTTCTGGTCCAATTTTGTATTTTGTACTGAAACGGAAAATTTGTAAAAGATGTTAAAATAACATGTGCAATTGCATTTGAAAGGCAAAATCGTTGAAAATAAGTTAGATTATGACAAAGCTTGGGCATTAAACGTGGCGTATGTACGCGTTACACCTGGAAAAACGATGTGGGTGTATCGTGCACAGTGGAAATTTCATTTTAATGCCGTCTACTTTGTACATAAGCACGAGTGAACTACACGACTCACGCCGCGAGAGCTAGTATCGTTTTAAATGGCGAATAATGCAATCTCTCGACAAAGACCACAGAGACACTGCTGCAACGTAACGAGGCCTCAAGACGCGGAGAAGAAGAGTGATTACGCTTCCCCTCGAAAACACCACTGATGCCGGATTACCGGGAGAATTACAACGTAAATTTTGTGATGCGGAAAACAGGGCTAAAAAATGGAGTAACGGGCGTGAAAATGTGATTTAAAAAGTGAGCTATTTTCATTACTCGATGAATATTTTCTTTATATTAGGCAAAATAGTAACATTATTCATCTATTAATAATGTACGTATGTGGGTAAAGTTCATAGAATATTATAGTAGTTAAACGTTCTAAAAGATAGCATATACTGTCAAAATCTTCTTTCCCATTTTTGTTAGAATTTGTCAATAAAACTTCAAATGATTTATGTTCATGTTCATATACATGTCGGAGTCAGGTTGGAATTTTGGGGCGTTCGATGAACCTTTACTTATTACTTTACCACCACGGATGTAGCTAACGTTTATCGGTACAAATGTGGACACTACAAGAGGCTATGAGTAATAGCGGCGATAGGATGGTCGAGATGATGGTGACAACGAATTCAGGTTCGATAACGAATCCACGGTCCACGGGATGACGAGTACAAACGTAATACACGATTCGGGTAACTTTCTCGATAACTCAATCAGCAATTCGTCCAACGATTAACTAACTCGTAATCCAAATGAAACTGCCCTTATATATTCCTGTCCCCACTTCTCGGGTCAATCTTTGTTTTTTAAGGAGAGCCATATAATCATTCCATTCCTCTGTCAGGTACACGTCCCTCCCGTGACCGTCTAGTGACCCGCTACGTCTAGTGACCCGCTATGTCACTTCGAGCCCGAACCCATCGTCATGATGGCCAGATTGGAACATTAGAACTATTTTTTATTTTTATTACTTAAGTGTAGCTATAGTAAAAGTTTGGACTAGAGTATTGGGGTTTTTCCCAACCTTCTGGACGGGAAATCCCGATGTTCTTTGTATCCCGATGTATCGTGATCTCACTATGCTAACTAGTTATATTTTTAAGCAATATTCCTTTTGTGGTAGTACTTATTTACAGTTACTTTTGGTCCACAATTTTTTAGAAATATTTCAAGGAATTGAATCCTAAATTAAGTGTTATAAAACAAATATAAACGGCATACAATAAACTACGAAATTTAAGTAAGAATTAATAAATACAGTAAAGCTGAAAGCAAAGGAATAACTTGGAGGAAATGTTCTATAATTGCAGATAGAATCAAATTTGTACTACTTCTCTACTAGGTGAACTCGCGCTTGATTTAGCGGACATCTTACATTTTGGGGGAAATTTAGAGTTGTGGAAATATATAGAAAAATATAGTATAATGTCAAGAAGCATAAATATACAAAATATTTATCATTGCCATGATTTTTCAGGCTCTTCTGCTAATTGATTAAAAATTATTTCAAACAAAAGTTGGCAACAAATTGTAGTAACAAGAGTTTTCAGAAACTTGATTTTTTTAAATGGTACTACGTAATTTTTCTCATCTGATATCGAAGACTCATTTAAAAATATCTTGTATAGAAGTTTTGTTGTAAAGAAGATTGTAAAGAAGATTTAAAGAAATATATAGCAATTGAAGAAGTCATAATATTGTTACAGATGAAGAACATTCGGCCTCCACCTGCACTTTTTCAATTCTTCATTCCTGGGATATCGTTTGTGATATACATCCGGAAGGTACTTTTCTCAGAAACCTTGAACGGTTACTTTTTCATATGCACACAAACTCTTGATCCACCTCTGCCATAAAATTTCGAGATTTTCACGGCATAAGAAATCGAAAAATAACGCTCTTACGACGGAATGGTTAGAATGTTACGATGAGTGTTACCGTGTCATTTTTTTTATTAATCAAGTTACGAGACCTTTCTAACATTTTCTATGACATCCTGATTTCGCATCAGATTCGTCTGCATTTTGTCCAACCTCATAACAGTTCCCCGGTTGGACGTCGGGTTCGTCTGTGCTGCTTTCCAACCTCCTAGAAGCTCCCCGATTTCGCATCGAGTTCGTTCACCAAGTTTCAACCTTCTGCGGCTCTCTGACTTCGAGCCAGGTTCCTTCGCAAATGACTTCATTCTAGAGGACCCCTGATTAGTGATTGCGGATCAGGTTCGCTCTCGTGAACAATAAACCTATGGCTTCCTCACCTCGCATCAAGTTCATCCGCATAGTTGCTAACATACTGCAACCATATTCCATAAAATACTACATAATACTACATAATATTACATAAATACCGCTGGCGCGGTATGCTGTTCAAAGCTCCGACTCGTAACAATTTATAAAAATATGTATAGAAATTTGAAGAAGCATGAAATATATTATGCTGTCTGACGTTACAGTGTGTTATATAAGGTTTTATAAGTATCTTAATACTTATAGAATAGACTGGTCAGAATCTACAATACAAAATTTAATTTATCGAGTTAAAAGTCGTTGGATCTAATTCGAGATTTTAGTTCATGAATCTACAATTTGATTCCAAGAGTTCACAATCTATGGTCGAAGGTCTGGATCCTGAGCAATAAAGAATGAAGTATTCGGAGCACGTGTGTAGATCTAAGGTGAATCCCAAGTTTCCACGGTCAGAGAGTTCGCAGTCCAGCAAGAACGGCTCAATGTCGATGTCACGACTTTGGATGATTAAATTCAAGATAGCACCTGCATGAACATATTCTGTGAAGTTTTAGGTCGAGGTTGTGATCTCACAATGTGATTGCTCGAGAAGTTCTGCCATGTCTTTTGAACGATTTAAATTGAATCTTATTCTGTTAACCTCTTGCCTTATGACATCGAGTCATACCCCTGGCAGGGATTATATGAAGAAAGTTCGTGCTGTTTTTAAGTACTGTTTTCTCATCGTTAAACTGTACTGTACTTTAGCAATTAGAAATGTGATTATGTATATTTATTTAATAGAGAATTTACCATTGCATAACACTTATGAAAATTAATCATTTAAAGTCTTGAAAAAGTTATTTCAGTATGAACGTATTAAAGTCCTACGCAATCAGAGATGATATAGTGAGCGAACATTGCAATTGAAAGTGATTCCAGAGATTGTCATAGTTTCAAAATCAATAAGACGTTAAAAAGGAGTTGAAGCGCTTTTTCGATACCTGAGAAGAAAACTTTTATAAAAAAGAAGTAGAAAAGTTGTTGATCGTTAGAAAAAGATAATAGGAAGCCGAAGGTGACTACTTTCCTGAGCAAACTATTGTTTGACATACTTTGTCTTCTTTGTCACATTTATCTCACACCTATTAAAATTGCACTTTCCTCGTTATTTAATAGTTCTGATTATAAGTACATAGACTCATGAAAATTTTTGAGTATAGAATTAGAGAATTGATGATTGATTGAGGTTAGGAAAGTTATTTTCTAAATGAAAAATCTTAATTGTTTGTAGGTTAGGTTGACTTTAACTATAACCCCAACCTTGTTGGGAAATATTAATTTTTTACATTAAAACTAAAATGTAGATAAAAAGATCTAACCCATTGACAGTAAACATCTTTTATGAATTTATTGTTATGTAAAACTTCGAAATTTTATTAGCACTGTTAAAAAAAAACATTAGAAGCTATTAGCATTAATAGCATTCAAAAAGATTTCTCATTTTGTAATTATTTATGAATAAAATTTCCAAACCTTACATATTTTTAAATACTTCATGTTGATGTACCACATTCAGATAAAGTTTACTTTAATACATCGAATTTAAAACATAATTCCTTTTAATCTTTAAGGAAATTATTTAACTTACTATTGGTTTATCTTATATTTTATATTAAGAAAAAAGAAAAATTACTCATAATCACACTTAATTTCTACATCATTTATATTTTGTAAAAAATTTATTTTTACAAAAATGTTCGAAAGTTCATATAAATTTTTATACAAATGTTTATACAAATATACTTTTCTGTTCAATTTTTCTTAACTAATGACACTATCTTAATTTAGTAAACTGCAAACTGCTTCTTTAAGTAATATTAATCTTACTTTAATCAATTTCATCTTGTATTTCTATATCAATGTCAAAAACAATAATTTGGAATAAATATTATTTCATTCAGTCTATAGTATTTCCAAATTGTATTTCCTGAGATCGACAATAGTTATCAGAAAAGCTATTAACTCATTTTGTGTATGTTTCTTAAAGTAGATAGGCGTAGAACTGTAGAAGATATAATGTAAAGTATTACATAGCAGTTCTCATCAATTCGATTTATGCAAATTTTTTAAAACTTTTACAAATACAAATTGATTTGAATTTAAAAAAAGACTTTTAGATTTACTATTTACAAATTTCTTCCAAGCTAAAAATAAAATTACGCATACATTTTCCGCTGATTTCTGGATATTTATGAATGTATTCATAAAAGATATTTGATAAATATATAATATCTTTCTTATGAAATTCAGTCTGAAGATTACCAAGAATATTTACTATATGCATACACTTTATTTGTTACAATGTTTGAAATAAACAAAGTTGAACAAAATTTTTGTCGAAAATGGCTGCTTTCTATACCCACTTTATTTATAACACTATGATTAGTCTGCGGCTATTTATGCAAATTTATATTTTATAATATTAACAAATAAAATTTCTGCCAATATCTGTTTTACTCACTAGATATAATAACGAATATTGTACTTTAAATATGTTAACTGTCTTTGCGTATCACGTGCGTTCTGTGTATATTAGTATCTTTAAATTTTCCTTAAATATGTAAAATACTACAGTTTAATTGCAATAAACCATTTGTTGCTCCTTAATGGATTAGTAATTCACAAAGACAATAAACCATTATGTTCACAACAAAAGAAACGCAATTTGCAAAATCCATATTAGGCTACGTTCGATGGTTGAATCCTTCAGAATCTGTTTTTTATAGGCCATTTCGTTGAACAGCTGATTTCTACGGCCTAGCACTGGAAACGTTATATCCATGGTGTCGGTTTACATGTAACACGTAACACACTGGTACACGCCGTAGAACGATACACGAACGCAATAAAATGGTCAACAGCGCAGAAAAGAAGCGAAATCGTGGTCTACTCGTTTTCAGTAACGACCGGCTTGTCGATCGTGCAACTTCGGGTCTCCTCTTCGATCTTTCCCCTCTCAGTTACAAAAGACAGTGCTTCAGAGTCTAGAGACAACAACCGGTTCCCCGTCTTTTTTTTTCTTCTTTTCTCTTCTTCTTCGTGTTCTCCTCCTCCTTTTGTTTTGTTTTTTCTCTGTAGTTTCTTAATGTTTGGTATTTCTTCTTATTATTTTTCTTTCTGTTTATCGTCTTCTCGTTGAAATTATGTTAAGTCGAATCATGATTTGAATATTTTAGAAAAAAGAATATTATAGAACTGAAGCTTTTCATAGTACTTAATTAATTAATATTAAACTCAATTAACAAAAATTAAGGTAAATGTACAGATTGAACTCAACCTCTTCGATATCGATGATTTTTAAATATATGGTGGAGAGCATGATTTTGTATAACTTATTTCTATACATATAACCGGCGGTTTCGCGCAGTTTCCGAGATATTCGCAAAAAACTATCGATACCACTACAATGAATTTATACCTATACTGCGTGTGACAACGTATGCGCCAGTACTGTTGGTTGCCGGCGGTTGCTTATCTTCTGTTTACAAACGAGGATCGGCTGTGCTTAAAGGCTCTATACACAACGTGCATATTTGCATATGCAAGACTGTAAGGAATATTTCCCGCAGGGAGGACTTGCTTATGTGAGTCTATGGGAGCTGGCAAACCCACGTTCCCGAAACCAGGGCGGACCATCGGGACAAGCGTCCCACTTACGTGAGTCCTCTATGTACACCGTAGGGAAGGTTGCCGGAAGTGTAAGGCGTTTAAGTACGGTTACGTTCTCTCTACGTGGCCTTGGGTAGTAGCGCACCCACGATCCTGATGCTAAGGATGGGACCGTTGGGACAAGTTCCCGGGTACCTTGTACCTTGAGGCCCCTGCTTACGTGAATCCCATCTGGAACTGCCGAGCACGGTTAGCAGGTCGCCGGCCGGCAGTGACGTGGCCGTACATCCACACGATAGTCCCACCAATGACTAAAGTTGATACCACGGGGGTCGAGTAAGGGCCCGGAAGGAGTAGCGACCCCTCAGCTCGGCCGATTATGGGTTTGGATTCGTGGTGGCAGTGGTTGATGGCCAAGATGCTGGCAAGAGGGCCGATTTAAGGGGTAATGGCTCACCCCGAATGGCCTTCGGCGGGTGAGCAGCGTCCCACCTGCTCCGGAACCGTCCTGGTGAGACGGTACGGCTTAGAAACACCCATATTCACCTGTATCGAGCGACAGCCCCTGCAGGCTTAGCTAAACGAGGAAGCAAGGCACTGGGTGCCTTGCGCGCTGGTTTGGGCGTATCCCAAACCCCTTATGGTCCTAGGGGACCCGGGTCCTGTATAAGCGCAAGTCGACGCCAAGGAAAGATCCCGTAAACAATAAAGACAATACTTGTCCGTGATAATTTTAGCTGCTGTATGTAGATGTCGCTGATGGGGTACTACTATTTTTCTTTTAATTAAGATGCGTGGAAGTAAAATAGGACTACGGGCGCCGGGATTCGAACCCGGGTTCCGAACGTTCGTAACCTAAGGCGCTAACCACTGCGCTACTGTTGTCTCGTATTAGTTAGTGTCGAGTGGCGGTATATGTTGTCGAGTGCCGCTACACCCCATTAGAAAATGAAAATTTTCTTCATGCTATGTCCTGTCATTGGGTGTGGTTTGAGTTTTTCGATGCTCTCTTTTAACCAATTCGCGTATTCTGAGTTTGCCTGTTGATCCGCTGTTAAAAAGAATTCTGTCGGCAACCGTATACCGGTACCATAAACTATTTCGGCTGCCGTTGCGCTCAAGTCCTCTTTAATGATGGTTTGTATATCCAATAAAACTTGGGGGACTTGTTGCGCAGCTTCGGAAGGTTTCGTGGTAGTAACATAGGCCCAGGTGCTGCCCCCTTTCTCCGGAACGCGGTCGGCGGCGTTTCCAGCGTCGTTTTGGAGAGCGTCGACTGTCGGTGCCCAGCACGCTAATTTCCGCTTACTATTGGTTCAGCTCGTCTTGTATGCCGTCTTAGTCGTAGTCATGGTTCGCTTGCCATTGCTATCCGTCCTGCCTCTGGCCGGATCTCGTGGATCCGGTCTGTCATCTCGGTCAGGGCGTTTGTATCCTCATAATGGCTAGGACTCGCTGCGTGTTTACGGGAAGACGGTTTTTCCAGAGCGTCCGGGGGTGACCAGCTTCTTCATATCCCTGTAGAACTGTGACGGCGTCCGATCTCCCATTTCTTTGTTCTCGAGCAACTCCCACACAGTCGTACTGTCCGAGTCGGCCAGTCTTTTGATAAGTTCGTTCTTCAACCGTTCGTATCGTCCCGTCCCCAGCGGGTCGAGGTCCCTAGGTCCGCGATGGCAATGTTAAATTTCGTTTTGTCCCTCACAATGTGCGCGGACTCGAACTGCGCTTTTAACAGGATAAACCACAGCATGACTTTTTGCGGCCAAAATTGCGGTATGCGGAGTTGTTGGCCAACCGCGTCCACATTGGCGGTGGCGTTCGTTGCAGGCACTTCCTCGCCAGCACTTGCCATCTCGAACACACGTGGTCCGCGGAAATGGCGTCTATATGGCACTAAGACGTTCACTTATTTCTCTTGAGATCACATCGGGGTCACCAATTTGAGGTGTAGGACGTGAAGGGTGCTAAAGGAATAATCGACGTGTGGCGGATCGGTATCAATAGGACGCCGACAGGTCGAGGCATCAACGCGTCGCAACACGTCCCTCTACGTCTAAGGCAGGGACTACCAGGCATAGCCTTACTGACGAGTACACCGGTAGTCCCGGGACGAAACGTAAACTCCTCTTTTCACCTGGCAGCACCAGCTCCAACAACACTTCCCACAGACGTATTAATTTAATTGTGCGTTTATTAATCTTATTAGCGTGTGTTGCCTGGGCTGGACTCGGACTATTATCTCGCACAGTCTCTGTCACGAGCTTTCTTCGTTTTCCTCTTTTATAGGGTGCCGAGCTCCCCGGAAGAAAACTTCCTCTTCCGGGGTAGGGAATGTTTTTTCTTGCCGGACGCCCTTGCGATCTCCCGTAAGTCCCAGGGTTTTCTTCTTTACGACGTCCTGGCCTGGATGGAATGGGGCCATGCGGCCAACACATGTATTTTAACCCTGGAATTTTGTTTACGGCCTTGTGCCGCTACAATGGAAAAGCGCCCCTTTCGACCTGAGACGAGTGAAAGCCCCTGTAGGCCGGAACTGGCACAGGTAACAGGGTCAGGGACCAAGTGGTTCCAACCGGACTAATGGCTGGATAAATCCCAACTCCGACGGCCCTGGTATGGATGGGTCTGATATAGCTTTCTAGCCCAGGGTCTCATTAAAAAATAACGCTCCGTCAATAGACTTGATAGGTGTAGCTTATAATACTTGTAAGAAACATCTTCCCGCAAGGAGGACCGTCGGGATTGTAGAACCACGTGTTGCGGCTGTACCCCGCTTGCGTGAGTCCTTTAAGTAATGGCGAACCCATAGACCCGAGCCAGGATGGGGCCGTCAGGATAAGACTCAAGACCGAGACCATCGGCATCGGGCTCAGCCGATGCCAGTCGGTCCCCGATTACGTGGGTCCCATCTGGTCATGTCGAATAACGGTGGTTATAGAGAATCCGGCTGGCAGCGACGTGGCCGACGAGCCATTCCGATAGTCCCTCCAATGACTTAGATTGGTACCACGAGGGCCGAGATCAGCCTCGGGGGTTCCCCCGTTCTCGATCGCTTGGTGTTGGACTCGTGGGAGGTGGTTTATAGCCAAATGGTGGCTAGATGGCCAAAGGGGATCGCCAGGCGCAGGTTCCTTCTCCCTGAAGGACATCGGCGAGAGAGTAGCGCCCCAACTATTCCAGTACAGTCCTGATGAGATGGCAGGATTATGGAAATACGCCCCGTTCGACCTGAGACTAGTGAAGGTTCCTGTAGGCCGGAACTGATACAGATAGTAAGGTGAGGGACCAAACACGCTGGTTGAGCGTATCCCAACTCCGATGGTCCAAGGAGTGCCCGAGTCTGGTATAGCTTTCTAGCTCAGGAATGAAATCGTTAAAAAAATAACGCTGCGTGTACTTGATAGGTGCAGTTCACGATACTTGTAAGAAATATTCCTTACAATTAAATTACAAGCAAATATCATTCATGTATTGAGTTTGAATTTGTATTAGTGTTTATTTTTTTATTTTTATTTTATTTCTTATTTGTTTTTATTATTTTATACATTTGTAAAAACTAACCTAAACCCAAATCCAATATGTACATTGATGATATTCATATTTAATTGGACTATAAGTTGTAACAGACATTTCTTACAGACTCGCAAATGTACAATATGCAAGGGGTCTGTAAGTTCGCCTGACCCTCATTTGTAAACAGAAGATAAGTGGCCGCCGGCTGGCAACCAGTACTGACGCATATGCTGTCACGGACGCACAACTGTATGCAGAATTTATTGTAGTGGTATCGATAGTATTTTGCGAATATCTTGGGAACTTCTGTTTTCAAACTGTTGTACAGAATCATGTCAATCTTCACCACATATTAAAAAATGATCGAAATCGGAGAGATTGAATTCGACTTGTACATTTATTAAAATTAATTTCATTTTATTTTACATTCTCTATGGTGGAGATTCTCAATAAAATTAAATTGAATTAAAAATTCTAATATTATTAGATTAAATTATAATCTGAGTCTAAATTTTTATGGTTCACGATAACCATTGCTTTTCATCGCTCACCATGACGCATTACTGTATTCTTTCATTCGTATATCCTGACATTTTCGGCCAATACACGTTCTTATCTTTATGATTGTTTTGGGTTTATCAGAAATAACTAATCTAACTATCTAATCTAACTAAATCTAATAATTTGCCATGTTACTGCGCCACGCCAGAAAAATTACTGAAAATTCTCAACGCGAGAATTGATTGTAATTTCAATAAACAAAAAAAAAAAAAAAAAAAAAAAAAAAAACGATAACCAAATAATACCAGTTAAGAGATAATGATCACATGAAAATTATTATTTCTGTTTAGTTTTTCTCTGATAGAACTGTATCAAATCAATTTCTTATTACTTGGCAATGAACGCTTATCTCGGCAGCAATTATACTTCGTGTAATCTTCAAGTGGATTGTGAAATATTATCATACTCCGAAAATGAATGCAGATGCTGTCAAAACGTTATGTATTTTTGTATGTATTAATTCTAACTTTTTAAATAAATTGATCCTATAATGAGTCGCACTAATATTCGGTCATCAAGGTGTGCGAAATGTCACATATTACTATATACATATACCTGTTTACAATAATATAATATAATAAGTGCATAAGTATATTGCATAAGTATAGTACAGCAAGTATATTACAAATGCTATTATGTATTAATATTATAAGAATCTACCAGATAAACTCGTATATTATAAATGCTAAATTGTAACAAGCGAACGACCATCAAAAATATAGATAGACATCATTTTCCTTATTTTTGCGACGAACGGGTGTATCAGTTTTGAAAATCATCGATGATAACTAGATACAAGGTACGCTGAATACATATTTATCGACCAATATAAACGATAGAACAAGGAACAAGCGAAAAAACGGAAAGCGCAACGAAGAAGAAGAAGGCAACAGATAGACACGCCGCACGGATGCACCGTTAATCAATTTGCATAAGAGGAAAGCCGATTGGGACATTAGTGAGTGTACAAAGAGCCAAACTAGTTTGGCAGAAAAATAAGAGAGGAAGAGCTGGGTACACCAGAACATAATTCATGTAATTACAGGAGAGCACATTACGCGGCAACTATCCAGCAAGGAAAGCAGGAAACGTGTATCGAACGATCGTAAAGTTGACTCGAGCCTACAGGAGCTCGAGTGACAGGAAAATTAAGTCGAATGACGTAAACGAGTTCGGCGTTCGAGGTGTTCTCTGTCTTTGTCAACCATGTTGCATGGTAACCAGAATTGTAATTTGCTGTGATGGTTGTAAATCGATTGATATTATACGTAATAATCTATTTGTAATTTATTTTATACCCTGCTGAGACAAAATTCATTAGAAATTCATGATAATGAAAATAAATATAAAAGAAAGAACTGAGGTAACAAATGTTATAAATAATAATGTTCGTATAATATAGATTTTTATTAATATTGACTTAACACAACGACTACCGATGAAATCAATTATATTATATTGCTTATATTAATATACATATATTTTAAAAATCGTGCATTTTCCGAGATGCCTAAAATTTACTCTAAAAGTAAATTATTTTCTAGGATTCTAGTATCATCATTTTATTTAATAAATTATGCTATTTAAAAAGAACGTTACATAAAATTTTAGTCCTAATCTTTTTTTAAACCTTTTTTAATACTTTTCTTAATATACCTATAAGCAATCTATAATATATAAACAATATTTTATTGGAGATCATAAAAATTCGAAAATTTTATTTGATTTTGAGATTTAATATACAGTAGCTATACAAAATATTTACATATATCTTTATTTTTTAATAAAATGTTTTTTATAAGGTTCTATCATTTTCATAATACCTGATCTCTTTACTCCTATGAAAGTATCACTAAATAATATGAAATTTATACTTGGACCTAAATTATACTTTGGTGTAAATCCTATAATAAATATCACTTGTGCGTAGACATTGTTTGTAGCTTTATATGTTTATACTCTTTTAAAACATTACTTTCTACAGTGTTTCACTTGGAATATTTCAAAGACCGAAGCAGAGAGAGAGAGAGAGAGAGAAAGAGAGTGTGTGTGAAAGAGAGAGTGAGAGAGAGAGATTGAGAGAGAGAGTGAGAGAGAGAGAGTGAGAGAGAGAGAGATTGAGAGAGAGAGATTGAGAGAGAGAGAGAGAGAGTAAGAGAAAGAGAGAGAGAGAGAGAGAGAAAGAGAGAGAGAGAGAGAGGAGGGCGAGGATAAACGCGAGCAAATAGCGGAGACACACGTAAAAGGTGTCTTCCAACCTTAGTTTCCTTTACCTGGCCGTTGTATCCAGCAGCCGCGTCTCAGGAGGATCATTTAACCGAAATAATTGCCAAACATTGTTTACCTTGTTAGCCGTTAGAAGCTAGCTCGTAAACTTGTGCGAGTTAATAAGCAGAAGCAAGCAAGCAAGCAGCCAGCCAGGCCAGCGGAGCTAAGCAAGCTTGAGTGCGAAACCGTGTGTAAATTAGCGTCTTCAATTTGTAACCATTCGCTTGACTTTACGCCGCAGTTCCGAGTGGCTTCGCGAGAGACGAGAGTCGGGATAACGAGATACTCGCGCAACTGAAACGCAGTGAAACATCCGGAAAATTATATATTTTTACGCTAGAGAGATTGATAGAGGGAACGGAGAATCTTTTTGTGAAAATTGGTAAAATCAGTGAAGGAGGTAGCGTTTATGATGGAATGTTTATTTCGATGTACAGTAACTATAAAAAGTATTGATGTACTGTTATGTTTATTATAGCATCTATATGAGCATCCAGTAATTAGGTCCAAGTACATTAAATTTCGTATTATGAAGTACACAAATTAAGTAAGTACTTAACAATGTCTTCGTGTAACTACAAGAATTGGATACTATGAAAATGAAATGAAGAATCTGATAAATGAAGGCCTCATTGGAAAATAAGGATATGTGCTAATACCTTTTTGTAGCAGCTATATATTGTTTAGTTTCAGGGTTTTATTAGAGACAGAATACTTGTTAAACTATCCAGAGATATAATCAATAAGAGATAGTTCAATAAGTTTATACCTACATATAATATTAAGTCTAAGTACATATCAAGTTTGAATTTAACCCCTAAGTGGCCAGTAGCCATTCAATTTAACGTTTACGTTTTTGTAGAATGCATGTTTACTACTTTTATTAAAAACTATTCTTTACTATTATTATTATTACTAAGTTTGTTACTGAATTCTTTTTTATAATTGAAACTGCAATCAAATATATTTAAAAATGAAAACTATAATTATGATGTCCTCATTCCGCAGGAAAGTGCATAGAAAAGTTTGTTTCACTCAAGTAGCAAACGGTATTCAGACTATTGTGTACGAATCCTCGCAACAACTGTACAAAAGTCAACAGCCATACTCCAAGAACCCATAAAACCAAGTATGTACATACATATAAAGCTTTCTCTGAACAGCGTCGTTCCACGACCAACAAAAGCGCTCGTGTCACGTCTCTAATTGACAGATCATCGTGGAAATCCGTGTAGCAAGTGCACACCACAGTGGATCACCCTCACGCCAAAGCTAACCTCTTCCTCTATATACCTGTATCTCATCTTTCGCTCTATCTCTCTGTACATGATCGAAGATCGTGGCAGTTGGAAGCATGCAGATGTCGGAGAGAAGAAAGGAGAGACAGCTAGCTAGAATGCAGACGAAGGGAAAGCGGAAAGAGGAGAAGGAGGAACGAGAGGCTGCCGGTTCAGCTGCATTAATTAAACTAGCGGAGGACAATGAGCCTGTCTGCCGGCTCGCTTGCCTCGCTGTGTAATTCACGCCTCTCACGGGAGAGGCAACCCTTCGACTTTGCTTTCCAGTTTCAACCTTCCTATGGATAATTACCTACGCCCAGAGTCTCGTCTCTCTGTGTCCCACCTTCTCTCGTTCATTCTCCCGTTTGTCTGTTGTTTTCTTTCGTTTTTACATCCGCGACTTTCCAGTTCTTTTGCGACACGCGTCGCACGTGACCGAGCGTGCTATTGCACCATGATGAGCTTGTCGTCTTTGGATAAGTTGATTGATTTGAATGAAGTGAATTGAAAGCAATATCGAGATATTTCGAGTTTGGCAACTGTATTGATGGAAATATTTTGAGGAGGGTTTTCGACATTGAGAAAGGGTCTGCTAGAAAATGCAAAAAGGTTAAATACGTGATCTTCTTAAATTTCTAAATAAATATTTCAATTTGTATTATATCATAAATAATGCATTTCAATTGATGTCATGTTCTTTATTTAGTTATGTACAAAAGTTTAAAGCTAAGCAAATAATTGTAAGAATAAGACATTGAGAAATAGATTATCTGAGACAATAACGTTTATTTATTGATTGCAAATTTGTCCTATATATGACATTTAAAAAAGGTAATTAATTCCATTAACTGGAAGAAACATAATAACAGTCGTACATAGTAAGTAAACGTCTTGATAAGGATGCATATTGACAAATCTGTTGTCTTCATCAAAATTAGATAACGAATAAACATACTAACAAATAAGAAATAGTTTATATAGTGAAGCAACAAATATTTTATTTGATTTCAAATAAATTAATTTCAGTTGCGTATAAAACGTTGCATGAAATATTTACGTTATTTTAAAAATAGATTATGTATCTTTCAATTTTCTAAGTCCCAGAAAATTCCTATTCCATGTATAAACCGACGTTTCAGCCAGTCTCCTAATCATAAATCAAGCAGAAACAGTACCTAAGTACAAGAGCAGCTAGAAAATTAACGAAATGCAGCTTTAAAGCACCGAAGCCTCAGAAGAAGGCAACAAATCCGCATCCGTTTCTCTCAGTCAAGAGCATGCAGAAGAGAGGGGAAATTTAAGCATCTTTGGAAGGTGAACTGCAGCTGCTTACTTCAGAGTTGAGAACCACGATCTGTTGCGCTCGTCGTCAACCAAGGTGGAGTCGGACGAATCAAAGAGAGAAAAGACGAAGAGGAACGTAGAAGCAGAAGACGATCCCCAGCCGCCTCTGTGTGCTCCTTGAGAATCGGCTCGTTAGGAGGTTAGACGGAAAAGCATGCTGCCAAACGATCGACTGATCCTTTTCTTTCTTGTTTCTTCTATCTATCTTCTTCGTGACTATTTCGAGAAAAAGTTTCGAGGATTTTGCGGACACTCCAACTTCTCTCTGTTTCTACTTCGCGAGATTTCGAGAACACGGAAAGATGGAAATTGGTAGAAATCCTGGTTGTGTACACGTAACGCGTGAAATGTATATCAACTTCTTAGAACACAGGATTTAAAAAACCGAAAAGGCTCTAGTTGTACTGAAATTTTATTTCAAATTTCTACCACATTGGAGAGAATTATGAACAGCTACTAACCAAATTAATGCGTACCTTTTCTTATGCATCACGCGTGTTAGTCATATCAGTGGCAACACGAAACCGGTGGAATATATTGTAAACCGCTGCACTTGGAGATGTGTTCATATTTTAAGGTGGGATCAAATATATTCTACTGTGCATATATGTAAGCACCAAAAAGGCGGGAAGTTTTTTATTCTACTATGTCCCAAAGTGTTAATACATTCAGTGCATATACAAAATGTAAACCAAATTAACGTAAATTAGCAAGAAAGCGATTAATATAATAAAATTTGTTTTTAACAAGATTATAATTTAATACGGATACATAAGAAAAGTTTGTTGAAACTATTTACAAGGATTATAATATACAGTATAGTTAATTATAACAATTACATATTGGCTCCACAGTTTGTTAACCTATGTAAATCTTATTGAAAACATTTACGATATTTGTATGATACTGATATAATGCCTACTAATCAAGTAGTAATCAAGAATATCTTCTAAATATATAAATAGATAAATAAATAAATATATATATATTTACATTATATTTAAATGAAGAGTTAGAATGACCCCAAAATCAGCTAATCGAATTCATACGCTTTTTCGATCATCGATTCAGCAATTCCTGAGGCATGATGTCAATTTGCAACTGATATACTTAGAATACATTAGTATAATATATATACAATACAATAGAAATATATAGGTACCACCTATGCACTAAAAATTACCCGGATTAAATTTCGGATTCGTTTGTCACACGTAAACACGTGTATTTACATGCATGTGAAATAGCGATCTCTACAGATTACATTACATTACTAGCTTGACATATTTTGTAAGATTAGGGTTGTTGAATTGAAATTTCTTTGATTTCTAAAGGAACCTGGAGACAGTAACGATTGGTTAACATGTTATCAAGTGAAGAGTACATGATAAATATATTCTTGTTAATTTTTTAATTTTGATGTTGCTTGTAATTAGTAACTAAGATTGTTAGAAGGCAATATAAGCTTTTTAAAGATAGATAAATCTATGAAATTTTGTTTAATTAATAAATTTTATCATGTGCTTTTCAATTGTTACTGATTATCATTGGCTGACTTCACATGTCGATTAATCGTTAACGTCTAAAAGTTCCAACTCGAATAAATTTCGATCTGACAACTAATAAACTAATATATTTAATATTTAATATTATCATGTTTTCCCCCCGCACTTTTTAATTGTGACCGAAAAAATTATAAGGAGTTAGAAATAACAATATAAACCAATTGACATTGATTTTAGTACTTAAAATTGATATACTCAACGATAAATAGAAACATCATTCATCTTCAATAAAATCGACATTCCATTTATATAAAAATACGATACGAGAACAGAGAAGATTAAATTGAATTTTAATAGATTTCATACGCAGAAGATTGCATACCAGTGCACTTTATATATGTGGAATAAAAATAATGTAAGAAAAATAAAGTATAAACTAAGGAAGTAAGAAATGAAATTTAAATAGGAACTCGAATCTTTAATCTCCGTTCGAAGGCAAAGTCTCTTGCATAAAAACTTTCCCTACCACTTTCTACATACTTCTCGACAAATAATTATTTCTCTCCTTTCTAGTACCATGAACCACCTACCACCCTAAACACAAAAAAGAACAGGAACACGCGAGTAAAGAAAATCTAACGACGATTAAATTCGCCTCTGATTTCATTTTAATTGGGAGTCATTACGTCGATTCCGCGATGGTTAACCTAGTTTCCCGCCTGGAGGATAGATGCACGCGACCTTTCGTGCCGGGACATCCTACTTAAGCTGCGTTTCCACCGTCACTTATAAGAATCGAAATGCACTTCCTTCTCTCCTTTTATTTTCCATTTTTAAAGAAAACATTTTTTGACCTATTATACGGGATTACATACATACGGGATACAATTAGCAAGAGGATGCTTCTATGTGAAAAAATAAATCGGAAATGTAGAACATTTTCTCATACAACTCTCCGTTTTCCAGAAAATTGAGTTTGAGAATTTGTTTGGTACATACGAACTTAGCTAATTAGCGAGTAAGTACGAATAAGTAATTAATAGGTTATTCTATATGCGAAAATAAGTCAAAAACGTAGAATAATATTTTTCCGCTTAAAGCTTTGTTCTCGACAAAAATAAAGTTTGATCGTATTTAGTTAACAATTGGCCTGCTATACGTGTGAATTTTATTTTCTCGGAAACGATGCAACATATAAAAAATTGTATCCCACATTTTCGATTTATTCTTACATGTAAAATAATCTCTTGTGGATTATTCGCCTCTGTCCAACTCGGAATTAGTCAAATTCAAGTATATATACGGAACTTTCAAACTCAAAATAAATAGGTACAAACTAATTACTGAAATGTAATAAAAAATGTATAAATTGTTAATTTGTTTGTTATATCGTTATACAATGTAGAACAAATAAAAAGTAATACGTATCTATGGGTGTCTATGAGAACTGGGGAGTTAATTCTCTACTATTTACGAATCCAAGTAGAAGCAACATTTTCAAATAAATACGAACTAGAATGCATTAAAACCTACAAATTATTAATTTAGTTATATCATGGAAAGTAAGCAAAAGAAACAAGTAAACAAATAATACTTGTAGGTTCTTATGAGAACTGCAGAGTTAATTCTCTATTGCTTCCGTAAAACTGTTTCTGTCATCTAACGAATCAATTTCTCTCCCCACACTAAACGTTGTATATTCTTCAATTTTTGAAATAAAACGCGGTTCTCAGAGCGGGACAAGCCAAGGGAAAGTTACAGGGGTGCAGCGTGTCGATGAAGTTTTCAAGTGGGCGATTTAAGCCGCACCACCCAGCCAGTAGCAGCGGTAGCCGGATTATCGCTGTGAAAGCACAAGCAGCTTGTCTGGTATGCCAAAATCGATAAAGTACATCCACCTGCGGCCCTTCGCCCCTCATCCACCGTGGAAATTCGTTTGACGTAAAACAGAGACGAAGACGAACATCCTTTATCGCGGTTTTCAAGCGCAACTTATCTCCACGCCAACAAACTTACGTCAGTTGCGAACCTTCAAGCGGCACAGAAAATTCTAGTTAAGTAAAAAAAATCGTTTTCAGCGTTGTTCATTGTGACGATAGATTTTCATTAAGAATCAATACTCGTGTGAACAACATTTATTAATTTTAATATACATATTTTATTTCATCGATATCATACTATCGTAATACCATAGAATACGACAAATTTTTTATAAAGATATTACAAAAAAAGGTTTTATAAAAAGTTCGTCGATTCACAATATAATTCTAGATTCAGTAACTTTTTAACTAAAATAAATCTTGTTTAAAATCAGCAAGTCTATAAATATTTTTGAGCAGCAGTACGTATAGATTTCACTAAAATATTTTCTGAAGTTATTAGACAAAACAGGTTCACATGTATATATATTACATAACGAAAAAAAGAAATATTTAATTCAATGCAAAAAAGAATTGATTTAATGTAAAACTAATTTAAATTAATAGCTAATTTGTACATGAAAAACTTTCGTCAAGAATCTAACTTTTTATTTTTACGTACCGTATGTAGTAGAATATAAACATTTTTATATCTTATCTCAATTTAAAAAATTAGATATAAAATTTATAAGAATGTATTACAATGTAATTTTTAAGAATTTATAAAAATACAATATTTGTAAGAATGTATAACAATATAATTTAGAAGAATTTACAAGAATATAAAATTTATAAGTTTTATTAGAATAGAGTTTATAAGAATGTAATATTTATAAGAATAAAATCATTGCATATCCATTTATTTATAATTTTCTAATTAAAATGCATCTCATAAAAAATAATCAAATAAATAGCGCGATTGAAATGAAGATATCTCAGGAGGGAAATTCAAACTTTTTTCATATTAATCTTTGTAAAAAAAACCGGTGAAATTAATTAAAATTTGAAAAAAAATTCGCTCGATATGAAATTGAGATTAAAAGCTTGAAGAGGATGGTCAGGATTCGATGTAAATCACCCCAAGTGATTCGTGAGGCAAGCTCTGGTTTACGAACACGTGTTTTCCTGACCGCCTATAAAGCCCTGTTAACTCCCGGGATCCCTGAAGATCATTACGACTGAACCCAACCGAATACGGAAGAAGCTGCGCAACACGCGGCTGTTTCGATGAGAAATGTTCCGAGAAGGGGAGTTCGTCAAGTTTTCACACACGTACATGTGCGCAACGCTCCTAGTTTCATGGAACGCGAAATCACCTACGATCCAGTTTAGATCACACATATGTGAAAATTTGCAGGTGCAGCTCTTAAACTATAATTTAGTTAGGTAAATTTTTATTTCATTTGTATTTGTAAACTTTGACACCGGTATTAGTCCAATTATATTTTCTAATGTTAAAAAATACAGTCGCTTAAGAATGCGTTTGAATACTTTTAGAGAAATTTTGTATCAATATATAATACGAAATGTTTTGAAATTTCATTAACACTGTAATGAGACACGGCTATCATGATCATATTGGTAAATTTTGGAACAAATTTGTAAATGCATATAGAAATTGCAACAATTAAGTATATAATGAATAATTGAAAAAACTAAAATATACTTGGCTAATAGATATGTAAAAAGACATTTACAGAAACATATTAGAACAAAATTTTGAGTGAAAATTAGTTTACGATAAAATTATTTCACTTGAAGTCTCATATTGTGGAAAATATAGTGTTTGAACATATTTAGTCACATTCTCAAAAGTAACTTTGTTATTCTTTATCTTATTTTGTATTTTTAAGATATTTCTCTAACCGCATTCATATCACGAATTACAGTCTACAATGAATGTATATAGTTTGCAAATAACAAATGATTATTCTTTTGCCAACGAGTTTATTTTATATCTACTTAAAAATGTAAAAAAATGATAGGAATAGATAGGCATAACAAGATTTCTCACGTATAATAGAGTGCCTCGTTGTTGAAAACGAGGTTAGTCTGATTCACGAATCGTAGCAAAGAATGAATGCTCGGTTTATAATTTCATTAAAATTAATCCGGTGTTGGAGGAAGCAGATCGTTGCCTAATTGAATTTACGCTTTGTAGACTTTTCTCCTCGACTCTTGGTAAAGAATCGATGAGTCTTGTGTTCTAGTGGAAAGTGTCGAGACGAAGACGAAGAGCCTAAAGAGGAGGCGGCCAGTGGAACGAAGAGGCGACTGTAGTAAAAGAAGAAAAAGGAAAGAAAAGGAAGAAGAAGAAAAGAATACACGGAGAAGAGTAAGAAGAGAAAGACGAGGTGGACGAACGTCGCCGACCGCTATTTATATTCGATGCAGCGGACGTTCAACTTACAAGCACCCCCGCCTTACGACGTATCCTCCTCGACTCTTCTTGTTTCTGGTCTTCACGCGATGTACTATGTTTCAAAACGACTATCTCCGGAGAAAGTTGTAATTTTCTATTACTTCATTCTAAGCATCTTTTGGACACTTTTAACCCTTTGTAATCCCGTATTATCTTTCATAAGTACCGTAGGACCTTAATTAACCTTTCGGGGCGCAGAATTTTAAAACAAGACAAGACTCCAGGTGCGCAGAAATTTTATTTAAATCAACATCACTCTGGATGAGTTATGAATACATATTGATCAGATTAATACATACTTTCTTTATTACTACATTTATAAAAATATAATTTTCTGAAAAAGTTAATAAAAAAACCAAAACATGTAAGAATTATTACCTCATTTGAAACGTTACAGTGTAAGCAATCTATTCTTGACATCGTAATAATAATTTTATCAATTTCATATAAGTGAATTAACTTTTTCTTCTTGTATACATAATCAATATATCTAGTAAAGATTTCTAAGAAACGTAAAAAGTAACACACCCTAAAATTAAATATGTACAATCTGAAAAAGAAGAAAAGAAAGCGGAGCTCACATCGGAAGTTAATTATCCATCCAGTTCGTGTTCACGTCGAAAAAAAATGAAAAGAGTGGAAAGACGTTGAAAGAAGAAATAAGAGCTCGAGGTATTTAGCTTTCTTTACTCAAGTTCTTCGCTAGGGAACGAATTGAACGAAGATGAGCAGGATGAACGCGAAGGAGGAGAAAGCTGGGTCGTGTAAAAGTAGAGAAAACCATGTATCATCTTTGGTCGTAATTAGAATCCGTTTCGTGGAACCGAAGGCGACCGTTCTTCCGCTCATGATCCTCTTGCAGTCGAAAGGCGTGTGCGCGCTTATTAATACGATTACATAATGCTCGCTACGACACCAGATTTTATCCTCTTACGCGAAAGTGTTCGGAAAATTATTCGAAAGCCTTTAGATTTTGGAAAGATGCTTTGTTAATTATTCTGTTAGCGAAAGAGTTGCCAAAATTGTATTATTTAAATTTTAGTCATTTTTGGATAAATTAATTTGGCACGAGTCTCTTTCTAATACAATACATATAAGAAGTCGCTATTTAAGCCAATCTGAAGTATTTTACATTTGACTAACTTTTATATAAGAATTAGTATTGGAAATATGATTATTTTAAGAAATAAAATAATTTGGCAGGAGTCTCTTAAATAAAAATCACTATCTGAGACATTTTATTTTCAGAAATTTTTGAACAATTTAATAATAGGAATTGATTCCTTTTTTCTTTTTTTTTTTTTTTTGAATGAATTAGTTTGATATGAATCTTTTCGTACAATGATGTGAGAAACATTATTTGAAATATTTTGTACTGTACCACTTTTGTAATAAAAATGGTTTGAAATAATTGAACCCTCCTAAGAATAGATTAATTTGTTACGAGCCATCTTATACAAGCCATTTCATATATGTATGTACAATGTACGTACAGTGACTCATGAAAGTATTCGTACACTTATTCACACCTTTCATGAACATATTACGTGTGTTGTATGAAACTTATATATAATTTTAAATACCAACAGATAAATATAAAGTTTCAAACATTTTGAAAATGTATACTTAGAAGTTACAAGATATTTAGTACAAATATATGTACATATATGTATTTTTCACAAATCACAAAAGTATTTAAAGCAGTAATCATTCACGTTATTAATAAATTTGAGTATTCAGTGGGATCGTCTTTGATATTTTTAAACATCAAAACGAGCATTCATAGTGTATACTAATCTTTTATTAAATGTAAGTTTGTAATAAATATTTTGCAATTTCTGTATATATTTTCAAATTGGATTCAAATTGGATTCAAATTTTGCCAATATAATTATTGCAATCGCGTCTCATTATAGAGTTAATGAAATTTCAAAATGTTGTATATAACACATATATAAAAGCTTTTTGTAGTAAACGTTCGAATACTTTTGCGAGAAACTGCATTTCCATTAAAAATAGTAGATTTGCAAATAGAAATAATTAAATAAATATTATATCTATGAAGTCTTTTATTTGGTTCGACCATTCGATTTCGATAACGGGTTAAAATTGAAGAAGATCGGTGCTGAAGACTAATCGATCGATGACGACAAAATGTCAACCGGTAGCGCGATTCGTTTAAAAATATCAGGCACCATGAGATGAAAGAAAAAGGACGGTTCAATCGTATCTTCATGCTGCCTGTCAACCTCCGTTAACCTCCCGTATCCCTTCCTTCAGCGATTCCTCTCTGTCTCTCGTTAGAAGGTGTGAGACTTAACGATTTCGTCAACTGGCAACACTCCAGCATCTTTTCACTACGATTTCGCTCTTCTATCTCTGTCCAAGCTTCTTGCTCTGGTAAACTCTAAACTTTAATCCCCCGAGGATGATTTCCGTATGTTACATATACGGACCGTATCGCCCAGAATGGTTTAATTTATAAAACAAATCGTGTAATCAAAATAGTATTCATTCAACGTCTTTATGGATGCAAAATAACAAAAGTAAAATTCAAAATGTCAAACATAGGATCTACTCGAATTAACGACAAAACAAAATCTCCTTATTTCCCAATTTTGGCCCATTTGTTGAACAAAACCTGTAGTTATACACTATACGATATTGCACTTAGGCAAAACTAGTGGTAATCAATCAAAATCAATTCTCATCTACAGCCAGTCTAGTCATATGTATCCACCATCTTATTCATTGTACACAATTCTCATTTAACTGGATTACATCATATTTCTCGCGACAATACACGCAAAAAACATTTTCATTATTATTTCTTTTACGTTCGTTTGTTTTAGCTTTTTCGTACCTCATTCTTTGTTCTTAATTGTTATTGCTAAAAAAATAAACGATAGTTTATGACCATTGTAGTTCGAAATATAATGCTTTACATAGTTCACAGGATGATTTTACCCCCATATGGTTATGTCCTATGATGCACGAACATAATCTGCTTACGATTAAGTATTAAAACGAAAATATTAAACACTTTAAAACAAAAGAATCTTAATAATTTACTGCAGGGTACGTATTCTGTAATAAATCTCCGTTGAGAAACATTTCGATATAATGAGTAAATAATTGTGGATATCAGCGAATTTTTTTACTTTTTTAGATTGAGATAAGCATGATATAGGTTTTTGTATTTATTTTCTTACTTTTTTTTTTATTAACGTGGAGGAAATCCGCACGGACACCGGGTCGCTTCCGGGGAAAAGCGGCGTGGTAGTGCCGGACTCCTACCGACTAAAACCTCCACGATGACCGTCCCGGCTGCGATCGAGAGGGGCCCGGGAACCGGTGTGAACGACGCACCGGGCCATTTATTTTTCTTACTATGAAAAAGTTAACTTGTCAACTGAGAAAAGCAGGCGACAGAAACATTACAATTATAAAGATTACAATGATTGATAAATTATATTTTTTAATTTTTAGAAACAGTGGATTAGTTTGTTGTCAATATACATATCTATGCTTTTACAAGCTTATATATTAGGTTAAGTAAAAAGTTCTGAGCGTTTTTCGCTAGATGTCTTTAGTGAGCCATATCTCACGATGTGCACATCGCATCGAGTCATAGTATACACCGATTTCAAGGTGATATTACGCATCAAAAAGGTTCTTTGTCAGTTTTGTGTTCGGTGAAGCCAGTTGTGTGTTACAGCGTTCGAAAATGGAGATAAAAAAAGAGAAAATTCGATACATTCTTCAGTACCACTACGACCAAGGTGAAAAGGCGGAGCAGGCGGCCAAAAAAATTTGTGCTGTTTATGGACCCAGTACAGTATCGAATGCAACAGCAAAGCGGTGGTTCCAACGATTCCGTTCTGGTAATATGGACGTCGAAGATGAGGCACGCTCTGGTAGGCCAATCGTCGAAAATGTGGATAAAATCATGGAAATCGTCGAGTCGGACCGGCATGTGAGCACTTATTCCATTGCCCAGGAACTGAAGATTAGCCAGAAAACCGTTTGGAACCATTTGCATAAGGCTGGTCTCAAGAAGAAGCTCGACGTATGGGTGCCACATGAATTGACGCAAAAGAACCTTTTGGACCGAATTGATGCCTGCGATTCTTTGTTGAGACGTAACGAAATCGACCCATTTTTGAAGCGGATGGTGACTGGCGATGAAAAATGGGTCACATACGAGAACAACAGCCGAAAAAGATCGTGGTCCAATCGCGGTGGGCCGGCCCAAACGATCGCCAAGCGTGGATTAACGGCCAAGAAGGTTTTATTGTGTGTTTGGTGGGATTGGAAGGGAATCATCCATTATGAGCTGCTCCCATCGGGGCAAACACTTAATTCGGACCTCTATTGTCAACAACTGACCAGACTGAAGCAGGCGATCGACCAGAAGCGGCCAGAATTGGCCAATAGGAAAGGTGTTGTGTTCCATCAAGACAACGCCAGGCCGCACACATCTTTAACGACGCGTCAGAAGCTCCGAGAGCTTGGCTGGGAGGTTCTATCGCATCCGCCGTACAGTCCAGACCTGGCACCAAGCGATTATCACCTTTTTAAGTTTTTGCAAAATTTTCTTGATGGTACAAAACTGGCCTCAAGAGAGGCTTGTGAAAATGAGCTGGTCAAGTTTTTTACCAATAGGGACGAGGACTTCTTCAACCGCGGAATTATGAAATTGCCTTCAAAATGGACAAAAGTAATCGAACAAAACGGCGCATATTTAATCTAAATCGAATAATCTTGACTATGTTAATTTCATCGTCGAAATAAAGCGAAAAAGCGCTCAGAACTTTTTACTTCACCTAATATACATATTTTTCTATATGTTTTGTGATTATTCGAATTTCTGTGTGAATTAAAGAGCATTTGTTAATTAATCTAACCTTGTTTTAATCTTCGATTTTTTATATCCCCATAGCACTCTCATTTCAAAACACAACAAAATTTTAAATAAAGTTTCAACAAATATTAGATCTTTTCAAAAATAGGCAAGTGTCTGGATTATTTTTGAGCCATAGTGTATTTTATGGTATAGGGGTTGTAATAGATAGGGAGTAAAAGCTGTGTGAACAAGATGGATATCTGCGACTTAGATGGGTGATTGGTACTGTAATGCAGAATTGATTTTGTGGCAAATTGATGAGTGATGAAAGAAAGATTTATAGAAGGGGATTCGTAAACAGTTTCGTTGTTGTAAGATAGCGTAGATATTGATATAAACATTATAAATCGGACCTGTCATATTTTATTCGTTATACATTCGCGAACAACAAACAGAATAATTATTGTACAATGAAAAAGTTATCTTGTTTTTTATCATAAAATTTGTTATCAACGATCTTTTTTGCACGACAAATTATAAAAATATTTTCAATTATCCAATCTTTTACTGTATAAAAGAATAAATTCACTTTGTTTTTATTCATATCGTATTATCAAAGTAGTAAAAAGCAGCAAAGCTGTATTTTAAATACATACGATTATTTAATTAATTATGAATGTGCTTTAATCGTAACATTAAACTAATTGAGATGTGATGTGATGTACTATTCAAAGTTTAGTAATAACATAATAAAATTTAATTATTATCATTATTATTATTAGGAATCTCATAAATATTAGTTAATTAAATTATTAATGTTCTTCAAACATGATACTAAACTATTAAAAATTTAATGTTTAATTTAAAATTTATTAAAATCATAGTTATTATCAAAAATAAAACTTTCCCGCTTAATTTCGATATTATTAGAAACCACAACGATTATTTAATGAATTATTAATATGCTTCAGTCATAATATTCTATCTTCACTTTAATCATATCTGGCAATATAATGAAGCTAAAAATTGACTCTTTATAATTATTTATAATTTATTTATTTAAACATTTATAATCTATTATACATTTCCAATATAACCATTGTCTAGACGTTTAAACTTATCTCTAGGTACTTTCACGTGAATACTTAATATAATATCGTCTACTTGACATGGAGGAAGTGATCGAGGAAGTCTATAACGAAGAAAAGAAAACGGAATCTTAAGAGATAATGACATCAACGAACATGTCGTACAGATTTAAATCGAAATTAAAGAAATACCATAACAACTTTTCGATCATAACATCAACGTCGAATGTTACTAACAAATCAATGTTTCCATGAAGCAAAAGGATTCTGGAAATCCTATTTTACTTGTTGTTAATTAATCAAGTGGAATAAATCTTCTATTTAATGAATATTATTTTTTGAGTATAATAAAAAAAATACATATCTTCTTTTCTCAAAATTATTTAATAATTTAATAATTACTTATTTCATATTTCTTATTTTAATATACACATACTGATTGAGTTTAGTTTACACAATATTTATCAAATTATTTACCTTCCTATTTCACCCTTTCTTTCTTTTAGAAATAATCATTTATCTTTTTATAATACTGTATTATCAACTAAAAATCAAAGATGTTGTTTAAATCATTACTTTAACACATGCAACGAAAATATTTCAATACTTGCCGGAGAAAACTTTTATGGTTATATTATACGTATGTTATATAAAATATTTTGAAATTTCATTAAGACTATAAACGAGACACGAAAACTGTAATTATATTGACAAAATTGGAGACCAATTAGTACACATTCACATACAAAGAAAAAACTACATAGAAATACATAAGTTACAAGCTATTTACTATAAACACATATTTATTGAAAAGTTAGTATAAAATATGAATAGTCATTTTAAAGAGATCGAAAAATAAGGTCGCATTGAATAATATTAAAACTTATGAATGTAATGAATGATTGACATTTAAATACTTTTATGATGTCTACAAAATATATTTTTGCACTGAATATCTTGTAGTTTCTATAGATGTATATTTTTCTGATTTGTTTCAAACATTATCGAAATGGTCATAATAGTTATTATTATGATGCTGATGAAATTTCAAAATGATTCGTATCTATAAAACACATAATATATTCATAACAAGTGTTTACTATCACACAATTAAATCTTTCTATCTAATTTTTTATTTTAACGTGAAAATTAATTTTTCTGATTATGATTATCATAATCTATGCTAGAAATATAATAGCAGCGTTAAGATTTTTTATTTAGAAAACAATTTTTCTAATATTAACAACCGATTTTCTAATTCTACACTCTACGCGTAACATACCCACACCTTTGCCGTTCTCAGCCGTATTTCTTTATTAAGACACTTGCAGCAACCCTCCACTTCCTTAATTACATCATGTTTTAGTTTCTATTATTATACTTTTCCGCGTAGTACTAACTATAACTTATTTGCAAACAATCCTTTCACATATTACCACATTACACTATAATAAAATATGCATAAAATTTCGAAATGGAACAAACTTCACTCTCCACAAAGAAATCTGTCCTATCAAAAAATTAAAGCTTAACCTTTAATATACTTCCATAGTCTCCCTCTCCTGCCAAACCTAGATTTCAGTTGTCCAAACAATTGAAAGCTACAGTAGGAAAATATAAGGCACATCTTGAATGTTTTTTTAAAAACGAATAATTTTACAATTCATTGTATGCATCGTTTATTGCAATTTTGAAAATTCAATACGCTGTTAAGTAATTCTGCGTATATTATCAAAATCGTTTCGTCGTTTGATTTTAGGATTAAATATATATCGTTTCTACTCTTATGCCTATTTTAAAATCATCTGTCGTTATAATATGGAGTATGCAAATTTTATTTTCATTTTTCGAAAGGTTCAAACTATTTTCTTCTTAGCATTATTGAGTTAGAAATACCCATAAAACCATAAAAATAATCATAAATAATAACCATAATAACCACCATAATAACAAATAAAAATTTGAATTAAAATTGTGCTAAATTATTTAATTGTACGATGTGTAATCTATATACGTATATATTTGCTCACCGGCATTTACACCGCGCCTCAAAGAGGGACAACCAACCTCAAATTTATAAGTTATAAATGATGAGGAAAAAGCTAGAGACCACGCAAAGACATTGCTCGACATTATTCGTCGCAAAAGGTGGTCTGTGTACTCTTAAGAATATCGGTTATCGGATTTCATACTATTTACATTGATTTTGACTCTGTAGATTGTAGATTATTCTTCTGGTTGTGATAAATAAAGGGTAATAGAGAGTATTGTTCTTCGTTAAAAATGATATATGTCATACACTTGCGAGGGAAGCGTTTCAACTTGAAAAAGTATGTTTTCCGAAAGAAACAAGAAACTGTTTTTGAACATAATCAAACCAAATTTATGGACAAGAAGAATAAGGCTCGTACAGCAGACTCAAGTGTATTTTGTTCATTTCTGGTTCTTAACCCTGAGAAACCACCCTTCTAGTCAGGACGCAATTCATAATCAGACGTATTTATAGAATACAGTACAGTGTCGTGAATCGGGAAGAGCGAAATGTCTGTTATAAATAATACTTCGTATTATTGGCATAAATAAATCAATTCAGATATATTGTAATATATATTAATAATATATTGAAAGATTGTGATAATATATTGAAACGTCTGTTATAAATTAATACAATCTACATACAATTTCAAGTATTACCAACATAATTACGATAGTCGTATCTCATTACATACAGCACTATTGAAGTTTCAAAAATTAATATATGTATATATACCACACATTGAAATGAAATGAAAATGAAAATACCTTTATGAATCGCTACACATAATCCATTTGATTATATTTATGATCAACTTGGAGAAAAAAGAATACAGTAATACAAATACCTTTCCTAACCTGTCAATTATTATCGTAACTTATCCTATTCGAATAAATTCATCAATTAACTTACTTCACCTATTCTAACTTGTTGACCGTGAAAATGGTAACGACATATATGAACATTGCCATCAAATATAATATACACAGATTCTATAGAATTCAAGGTATCGAATGAAACAATAATTTTCTAATGTTTTAGTTATTTTTTAATGACCCTTCAGATTTACCACATTTTCCAATGAATTGTAACCTTATAGGGGTTGCCGAATAGTTCTGTAATCTTATTGTATTTTGAACAATGAAATGTGTTCTTATTTTAATGCAAAGAAATCAAAGTACAGTAAAAGTACAATTCTTTTGATGCATTAAAAACTTCAAACCCTTTAAAAATATTCAAAAATTATTTCAAAGTCAGGAATTTTAAAACATCTAATACATTATACGCGGAATATCTTGCACGTCTTAAACATGCCGCAGGCTACATGCCTTTTTAGCGATTTCGTGAAATGTACCAGACAGCACTAAAAGTTACATAATATTTGAAATTGTTGTCGGATTCTTCTATTGCCCGCAGATAAACATTATAGGAGTGAACACGGAATATTCTACTATCCGCATATGAAATGATAAAAATAGAAATACTTTTCTAGTCATGAAATAATATATAAGTACATGTGTACATAGTTCAGAAACAAAATTGTAATCCCAATGAGGTTTTCGAATGATAGAGGGTCGGATTACCGAGGTTCGATATATACATATGTAACTGTTCGAGTATCTCGATTTCACGTTAGTTCGGTTACAGTCACGTAGATATGTAACGGGTGTCACGATTGTGCTGGCTGGCACGGAAACGACCGGTAATTCCGTCGCGGTAATTAAATCAGGTAATTAGGGCAGCTTCGGTGGCACGGTGAATATCGCTGCTGTGTCTCTCGACGCGATCGTCCTTTCGTGCTTCGATGTGTCGTTAAACGTCGCCGGTAAGCGTCGCTATTGTCAGTTATTACTGTCAAACTTACCGGGACGTACGTGTTTCCTTGATATTAACGAGACGCTTTATTGACCTATCTTGGGGAACAGGCTGTTGCCCGTCCGATTCTATTTCTGAATTTACGCGATCACATACAAACTGGCCCCAATGTCGTTTTGGATCGATTTGTAACCTGAGAGCAACAAATAATCGAATCGATTTTAACATGTATTTACTCGTGAATCCATGTTAATTTCAGCACTGAAATTTCTCTTTATGAGAATCAATTAAATACTATTCATAGAAGATTTGTTTTAAGTATATTGTTTATTTTGTTATTATAATATTTGTGTATTCGTGATTGACTGTATATTTGTTTCGCAAATTACTTGCATAAACATATTTAGATATAATATACGTATCATATATACATATAATATACATATCATTATTGATCAAAATAGAAAACTTTACATAAATTGATAAAAAATAAAATATTTATCAATTATACGAGAACTTCTTGTAATTATAAAGAAATATGTTTAAGTCTTTGTTACAAAGTTTTTAAACATTGATAATATTAATGGAACTAATAAGTCAGTTAATATTACTATTTACACATATTAAATGAAAATAAAATAATTTCACAAAAGAAATAAAACATAAAAATAAGAGACTACTCTCATAACTTTATTTATTTCATATGCAACTATAGATTATCAAAAGAAATTTACGATTAGTAATAATTAAGTTATTTTCGAAATTTGTATTATCATTATTCGCTGTATACTCGATATCAATAAATTTTGCTTCAAAACACTTTTTGTTACATAGCTACAAATGGCTGAAAAATCGTATTTTGCATTAAACGAAACATTTTCTAAACATAAAAGTGTTCTATGGTAAGTGTTCATGCGAAAAATATTCCACCCTTTTAGTACTTATACTTATGTATATATATATTTCATTCCACTTTAAAATGTTACAATAACTCGAAGCGCAATGAATTACAATATATCTCACAGCTTTTGTTTTGACAAATATAACAAATATATATAATATAAATATAGCAAATATAACACACGTTTAATAGACGTGCAGGAAAAGTGATATGTTAATTTGGTCAGTACGTATTCATACAGTGGCCGAGAAAGTATTCGTACACCATTGTATTTATTATAGCATTTATGTACATATGTACTAATTAATGAATTAAATATCATGCGACTAGAAAAATTTAATAGTATGAAGATGATATGTGAAACCTCATTAAGGAATGCTTTATTGCAAAATAAGAGTATGTACAAATATTCTTTATAACCACTGTAACTCTGGAGCAGCTCTTTTAAATAAGATTTCTACAACTAGAATATTTTTATCTTAAGATTGTGTGCTCTAAAGAGTTAAACGAACTGTATCTCTCCGCCACAAAGCAAACATGTCGTATACGATTTTCGATCCGACAGACGACGTTTTCACGTGGGTCGAGTCGATCGAAGCACCAACACCGGTAACAACGAGAACCACAGCAGCAAGGAAACAAGACGGAGAACGATTCTTCGTCTAAGTGTACGCGATCACGTGAATATGTTTATGCCTGCAGTTCATGCGGTGATTTATACTGACATCGATACACCTTTCTCCCAGCATAGAAATGTCAGTAATGCAGTCGATAGAGCGCTGTGAGCTATAATGTATTGTCGTTAATGAATCGCTAAAGGGATCAGCATTTCATTTTTCCGTGGCGACGTTTATGCGCCGCGAATTGACAACACAGTAAATCCCGAACGAATTTCTGTCAGGTTATAGCAACGTTACCTACGAAAAGGTCGTACAGGCGAGATTTGTTCGCAGCCGCTTCCAGGATCCGGCTTCGAGCGTTTTACAGACCCTTACCAGAAATAGATAACGGGCTAGAGACAGAGCCTCCAAGCGTGTGTCTATTTTAGAGACGACTTATGTGTCCCACGATGTCGCGAGTATATACGCGACGTTAATGACACGCGCAAGCGGCGCTGTTCGCGTCTGATGGAAATGTTTGCTTTGCCATTTCTTGGAAAAATGTGCTTAAGATTGGAGAGATACGTTGGTTTATACGGCTGGTTTCTACCAAACTTTCATTCTAATAAGATTTTTACGTTTTTTTTTTTAGTTAGTTATGTTTTTCAATCGTTGAAAGAGATCTTAGGATTTCTTAAAGATATCTAACGCAAAGTTACTACAGTGGGTTGAACTAAAATTTCTACTGCAAAACACATTTTGTTTCTATTTCTATTCTATTTCTATTTCTATTTCTTTTGCCTAATTTCTCTTTTTTACAATACCTTACTATGATATTTCAATCACATTTTTCATTCAGCAATCACATTTTTAAAAGACTAGAAGTGATTTCTTCTGATATCGTAATAAATATTAGATATTTACCTTTTAACACGTATATTGTTCATCACATATTATAAAAAATATATATTTCTATATATATATGTATATTTCATATTTTACTTAGAGTAGATAAAGAAATTTCTTTGTACCTGAGGATGTTCCCATTGAAGTTTGAACTATTGCTTTAAACTAATCGTCAAAACTCTATAAAACAAGCCTTGAAAAGAAGAAAACAAATATTCTGTCCTCCACACAGTTTATCATTTACAAAGATATAATTTAAATTCATCAGAATAGTCCAATTGATTAAATCTGTAAAGATTAATTTCTAACGTGTATTTAAATATACATACTATATATGAATAATTATCTAGAAGTAATATGATGAAAGTAACATAAAAAGTATATGTAATCATTAGATTGCAAATGTTAATGCAAATTCATATCTTTACTTTTGAAAATTTTGAGTATTTTATTTTTTTTTATATGTTCTTGTATATCAAGTGCGCTAATCTCAATTAATGTTTATAAATATCAATTTTGTCAAAAATCCTTACATGTTTTTAATGACCATAAAAAAGAGAAAACAATATATAAATTCATTACATTGTAATATCATATTTAGTAATTGTGAAAAGAAGAAAGCTACATACCGCTATTTTGACGTAGTCAGTAGTTTTATTTTTAAAAACAGAATATTGGAAATAATCACATAACTATTACCCAATCCACCTCTCCTATTCTATCATTTCACCCTCGTATCAATCTCACTCCAAAAACTGCATTTATCAGAAACCTTTCGTCCAGTTGTTAGACCAGACAATCGACGTTTCACTTTAACAACCACTCCATGCACTAAGAATCCAAAAGAAAAGTTATCGCGCGCTAGGAGATCCGACAACAATGGCCTTTATCGAGTCAAGAAATTATTATCATTATGATAAACAATTTGCCAATCGTCGACATGGTACGAGTTAAGAGAACTAGCCTCTCTCTCTCTCTCCTCTCTCTTTCTCTCTCTCCATATATATATATATATATATATATATATATATATATATATATATATATATATATATATATACATACCCTATATGTTGTATATACAGTATGGTACAAAAGTCTAGGGTCATTTACGATAATGATTTCATAATGACAACTAATTATAAATAAAAATAAAAATATTAATAAACATATATTTTATATACAGGATGTTTCGTTTAATTGGAGACGATAGAATATCTTATGAAGAAGTTATCAAAAAAATGTTTTAACAAAGGTTGTTTGGTTCGAAGCAGGACATCATATGGTGAATTCGCAGATTTAGTAACGGGAGAGGAGATATAAAGTCAACTTTATTCTTTTAAATGAAGCTATATAACTAAATGAAATTAATACATTAATCGATCGATTCATATATTCCGCATAAAAATTAACCTATTTATATTGAAAAATGATCAGTTTGGTAGATGTCTCAGCTTTAATTTGTTATATGAAAGAAGAGAAGACGCGAGGTCTTATATACTACATAATCTTGTGTTTACGTTGTAACATATGAAAGACAAAGATAATGATCTTACAACATGTAATTAGTGCTAAGAATGATCTCAATAAATATCGTGTCAATGTCGTAAATAATTGATTCTTCAAATTTTTTAATGATTTTTGCAAGGCGTATGTTAGCAATTTCTATGAGCAATTCCAGATTCATGTAAAATTTCACCAATATAATTCTGATATTTGTATCTGATAACTAGATTGCGAATTTTTATATATATATGACAAAATTTAAAGATACAAAAGTGCAATAACGTGCGAATATACATATAATTTTCAAAGTACTGTATCTACTCGTTGTAATATTTAATAGATAAAACAAACATTTGTCCAGGTCCTAGTCTTTCAATTGTATTCATAAAAGTATGAATATGAATTCGCATAAAAATCCGCAGTTTACTTTCAAAAGAAATCAAGAAGCTTGAAAAAGTTTCATATAACAGCTGTACTATATCCATAAAAGTTGTCTATAAATATTCAAATACTTTCGCGAGCTACTGTATACTTATAGATATATGTAATAGAAATGAGAAAAAAATATAACCAAATTTTATTTGGTAGGTGGACCAAAACTTTTGCACGATCCTGTACATCTCTCGATATCCCCGTGAGAGTTGTATCACAGACAAAGCGAAGGATCCGCCCGTAATTTCAGCATTGCACAACAATAATGATTCCCGAGACAATGGCTCGTATATATTGGGTGGCAAAAGCGTTTCGCGTAGGCCGAGCATCGTGCAGGTAATGCACACACGGATGCACGCAGTCCGTGAGAAATTATTACCATCCACGAGCATGAGGCTACGACACGAGAAATTCTGTTGTCTTTCCGCCGTGAATAACTCCGCACGGCTTGAAATTAATCGTCGAGCGATCTTAATAAGCGCGTTAATGAGCGAGCTTCGCAGTCACCAACCCCTCACCCTCCGCGGGTACTCTTTAAACGATACTCTCTCGCTGACAACTCTCGGCCGCTTTAATAACTATTTTACCTTTAATTAAGCTATTTCTGACTAATCTCATCCCCCAGTATGCTTTACTCTGCTTTGCTGCTTCTTCGTAGTATACATATTCGCTGTTCGACTCTAGAAGATTTTTGGCATTATTAAATCATTGAATCGAATATAGATTGTAATTTTTATTCGAGATGGAAATTTAAAATCTGTTTTATATATTACTAAGATAAATATTATAGAAACATAAAAAATAAGTATTATAGAGTTTTATTTAAAAAAAAATACAAATAAAACTTTTCATAACAGTTAATTTTAATAATTTAACTTTACTTAGTCCTTGTATCACATTTAACTTAATTTATATCGCTTATAATATTTTTTAAATGTATTTTAAATTATGTTTTCAAATAAAAACTATATCGAATAAAACGGAAAATCCGTTCTGTACTCAGTGCCACATGTTTCAAAGTGAAATAAATGTATACCTAGATAAATATTGTATAATATGAAATAGAAAAATTATATAAGTAAGGCTTTTCATAATATAATTAGTTGAGTTTATATAGAATGCCATACAAGTAAACATTTTCTGTTTACAATGCAATAATTATTAGGAGAAATTATCAGATAGTCTTAAAATAATGAAATGCATTCGCCGTTCGATCGTACAGAGTTCTTGAAATTATATTAGATTATGCATATTAAGTTCATTCTGTGCATTTTTACACATTAATGTCTTTCATAAATGCATAAAAATCCGCGCCCTAAGTATCATCAATCTAAACTTAACTACAAACAAGGAAACACATCGAATTATCTTAAGAAATTCTATTTTCATACGTATTTTCTTCTAAATGTATAATGAAAAAAGATTTGTTTTTCGCAAAGTATAGTGAAAAATCGTAAACCAATGCCTGGAGAAATTATCCGTCGGCATCTGGACGCGAGAGGAACTATTATTTCAGGATTCTTAAGAGAATGCAAGTTATTATCGCGTCACTCATTATACCAAGCAGTCAGCCATTATCCTTCCGCTTTTTCCTTCTAAATAAACGACGTTAATTCGTCTTAATGCGACGCATCCGGCGATACGCAAGCCTTGTTCCTCGAAATCCTTCGGAAAGGGAAACGATATGTGCGATGCATCGCTTTTTTCGGCGCGGAAATATTCCACGCCGACGATTCGTAATCACCGATTCCGCTTTTCCTTCATAGAAACAATATATCAAGTACATATTACGTAGATGCTCGTGAAAGTTTTCAAATATCGTCGAAATTTGAGAATACTGAGAAAATTGAAAATATTCAAAGAATGGAGATCCAGTGTGGTTTTTTCATATTTTCACTAGAAAATGAAAAAAGTTAATAAAAGAAACATAAAAATCGAGTTAGAGAACATAAAAGGTTGCATTTTTCAATAAAATATATATTAATAAAATTTGAAAATTTGTCAAGAAACCGTACATTTTATTTCCGAATTTTGTTCAATAGTATATGTATTTATATTGTATTGCGTATGTATTTTAAATATACGTCCATTTTATAATATTCCCATTAAAACTTGTAAGCCTATTTTTCATCTTTCACAAACGTCTACAAATTCGAAGATATGGAGAAAAAATTCACGTTTCTTTATTTACAAATTTACACTCGATACGTATATTTTACATATTCTTTATTTTATATTCCATTCTCAAATCCTTTATTGGAACTAACTATTGTTTCGTAATTACTATCTAATCAACAAAATTTACAAATAAATACAATTTAAAGTTTCGCGTCCAGTTTCAATCTTGGAATTTCAATACTACGGTAATGAGCACAACTAACGTAATTATATTGGAAAATTTTGAAACAAATCTGAAAATATGTATATTATTTTTTTTTTATTCCATTTCTAAAAATAGCAATAAAGCTTTTCATAATAACTGGTTGAATCTACAAATAAGTAATTATATTTATGTTTATACTCGCCATAATTATCAGGAGAAATTATCGGATAATCTTGGAAGAGTGAAATGAAATACGAATAATTTATATACGTATTCCATATCCTCGATTTGCTTTCGTCGCGTGAAATCACTTTCGTTCGATACACGATCCTCTCCTTTCACGATGTCAGTAATGCATGATATTCGATCAACACTTTTCGCGATTTGTCACATGCATATATGCTCCCCCGACGTTCCTCTATTATATTCCTTCGCACACGTGTAACCGCATAACATATAACACTTTGAGGTTATCGTTACTAAATCTTGTTCTTTCAGACCACCGTCAAGTGAAACGAAACCTTGATATATACCGTGTCCCCATCCACGTAGCAATTTCTTGTTTACGATCTCTCTATCCACTTACTAGTTTCGATTTTTCGATAGTTCTCGACTTTTCGTAGTATTCACAATATTAAAATTAAAAATAGATTTATCAAAAATATATGGTTTGTTATGGGGAAACCTATGTAAAATCGTACAGCAGAGTAAAAACTGTAATATCATGCGTATTCGTTAACAGAAATCTATTACAAAATATATACACTGTTCTGTTTGCAAATATTTCGATTTTATTTTCAGCGATTCTTCAACGTGTATTATGGTGTTGCACTAATCTGGAGGTGTAAGTTAGACGAAAAAATATGTTAACAACATGTATTTACATTATATTTGGAAAATTGGTGTCAATCATTTTCATCTTTGTATTTATTAATATAGTCGTTTATCAAAACAAAAAGCCGTGTCAGGACAAAATTAAAATTAATTAAAAATGACGAATATTGTGATTCATGAATTTTTCCTTCAAGGTTACTATTTCGTATGAAAATAAGGTACATGTGTTTAAAAATGATCAATTTAAAAGATACTGTATGTATAAGGATATAGACTTATCGTATGAAGGACAAGGGAAGATTTCACTTTCAAAACAGTATGTATTCCTAAGTTCACGTTCTCTTTATGTTTCATAGACAAATTCCATAAAATTAAAGTTAAAATTAAAATTAAACTTCCAAACTGATGATTTTTACATGCATTTACCTTAATACCTTTTTGTAGAAAATAAAGAACTATATCGGTTGATGCATAAAAAAATATATAGTTCTTCTAAAAAGAAAAAAATGGACAATGTTAATGACCTTGAAAGATAGCGAAAGATTTCATTAAGGGAAAAAACATGAAGCATAGTTTTCGACGTTTTTAACCAATCAATATCGTATCCTGACACATTTTTTGTATCAATGAAAGTAATTAAAATATTAAGCAATCCAAAATAAACGAAACATCCTATATAGTGAAAAATAGATAAAAATGTTGGAAGGACTGTCATTTTGTCCAATAATATAAAGGTATATTTAAATCAAACAAGGAAGAACATAGAGTAAGAAGAGCAAGAGCACTAGTTAGTGTTTATCTAGTGTCAATGATCATCGAGCAATCTATTCGTAAACTCATTTACGCTAAAAGATCTTCTTCATTTGACAAACACGATCGAACATTCGTAGGAAGCATCTAGCCCTAGCCCCTTGCGCTGGAGAGGCGACTCTGTCGTTACGGTGTTTCGTGCGGCAACTCGAGTGGCGAGTAAGAGGCGACAGTTCCTGTTTATGCTAGATTTCGACATCTCCAATTGATGAGAGCACAGTATTGGTTCCGTAAATAGGTTCCTTAGCTCTTTATGTTTTTTTTTTAGTGTAAAGTGCTATAATTTTAAATGGAGATAAAGTACTTAATCCCAAATCCCTCTGAAACTATGGTTCTGACAACGTGTCCAATGTTAATTCGGATTCGACGATCAAGGTAAAAGTATTATAGTTTGGAAGCACTAAAAAGATGGTTTTCGGAAGTGTAATTAGCTTATGTATTTTCGTGAGGAAGCGCGTCAACAGGAGTCGTAAATTTCCGTTACGATTATAATAATCAACACCACGAACAGATTGATCTTCTTATTTCTTTTGGGATAATAGGGGCGGTTGATGTGGTATAACACTGCGGTTAACAGGTTATAATGTCTATATTTCCAACAACTTAATACAAGAAAAAGTTACGCCGTTGCGTAAGATGTTAGTGTCGTATACGAATGTTTGGCGGGCGAAGACCCGGTAGAGTGTCACGTAAACTTGAGGGTTGGATGATAAAATGAAAAAGTTGAGCCGTAACACAACTATCAACTTTACATTTATTAAACTTTATTACGAATTCAGCAATCACAATGGAATACACACTGAATTAACACACATAAATCACAATTCACTCCAACAACTTTATGTAAAATCTAGCTACATTGATACGTTCAGTACGCGACTGGTCTAAGGGTAGAAACTCGGTAAAAAGATGTTGACTATTCTAAAGTTAGACACTAACTAAGTTTTAGTGACGATACTGTGTCTGAGGAAAGTTAGGGGTGGGCGTGTCTAAGGACACGGGACCATCGGATTTGTTGATGGCAATTTTGGTTAGGAAAGTGAGGGCAGTAGACACCGCTTCGGATTGGATAATAAGAAGGTTGGTGGACCAGGAAGGGTTTTAGCCGCCCTCGAGAGAAAGTTGCTAACGGAAGATACCGAACGTGAGGAAAACCAACTTTCTAGCGTTAGCCTGTAGTAAACAATAAATGTAAAAGGGGCACTTAAAATAAAAGATACTTGTATGGTCTGAAGGACCTTAACTATGAAAAATGCCAAGACCCATGGTAGGTCCTTAAGACTATTGAGGGTACGCGCCAGGGATGTGTAGACATCTGGCTACCATCTTGCCCACGGTGCGTGGCCCGGTCTCTCATGTGGATTGATGTTACAAGAGAGACGTTGACTGTTCTCAGGTTAGAGAATCAGTGTAGAGATGCGAATTGATCTATAGACGAGATCGAGTCCGAGTAGATATGCTGACTGTCCTGTCGTAGTAGAACAAGTCCCTTGCAGTTGAATGTAGTAATGTAGTAAAAGCAGCCCGAGATGTTGACTGATCCGTAGATGACTTAGCAGTTTCCGACTTGGTGCCGAAGTATTGACTGAACTAATGTCGTAGAAGCAGTGAAGTCCGTTCTCGTGTTAATACGAAGGAAAGCTCGGTGTGGGTGTGCCTTTTGAACTAAGAACGCGGATTCGTTGTTCACACTTTTCGTTAGGAAAGTGAAGGTAACGATCCGCGATGCCCATTGGTTATAGCCAACGTTCATAAATGAAGATAGGAGGAGGAAGTCTCCTGCCAATGTGGCTCGTGGGTGTCATTGTTTATGGGAAAAACCTGCTTTTCCGTTAGACAAATATCCGCTTTCTCCGTAATTTGTAAGAGCGTGTAATAAACGACTGTTCTAAGGACCACCCATAAACCGAAAATACTTGCAGGATTAGAGATTAAGATAAAAAGATTCTGTTTATGGTGGTTCCTTAGGTTTATTGAGGATCTGTATAACGGTGCGTGGGCCTTGGCGGTCAGCCCTCAAATGAAGATGAATTTGATGTTGAACTGTTGAGATCGATTGTATTCATAAAAGAATTATTGATAGAGAAATAGATAGAGAAGAAATCAAAAAATTACAATAATAGATAGTGAATCCGAAAGAGACAGCGATATCCTACATGATTCTAATAATTCAAAATGACCAGCTTATGAAGAATCTAGAAAAACACCACTGAGAACAAAATTTGTAGCCGGCGAAAAACCTGCAGGGCCGCAAGTATCCTCAAATGTTTGTAGTATCGGAATACTTAGGCTGTAGATGTCGCTGCTGGGTACGGCCGCTTTTCTTCTCACTTTTGTATCGTGGAAGAAAAATCGGACTCCGGTCGCCGGGATTCGAACCCGGGTTCCGAACGTTTTGTTTAACCACTGCGCTGCCGCCGTCCGACACTAGTTAGTGTGGAGTGGTGGTATTTGCTATCGAGTGCCGCCACAGGGCTTTTTTTCTACGATACTATATGTTGAACAACATTTTTTAAGATATCTTTGCCGACGAGCTAATAAATCAAATAACAACTGAGAGAAACAATTATGTTGTAAAAATGATAGGGGGGAGGACACTGTCATTACACTAAATTTGACATAATGTCACCAAGGAAGAATTTTGGCCAAACCAAGGATGCATCTTGGTGAATACTTTATAAATTATCATACAAAAAAAATACAGAAATTAATGTTACAAAATCATATTTTCAAAGATGTAAATATAGATAAATTATTAGAATATAATGTTTTTGTAAGTTAATTTGTGTATAAAATCATGTTACGCTATCTGTAACACACGCGTCACAGATGCACTAAATCATTTCGAGCTGCTACTTGGCCAGACTGAAAAAGTCCTCGAGCGCAAAGGGCTAGAATGCATTCGTTCGCTTGATCTAAACAGTCTAAACGTACTATATCGTACGCGTATACGTACACGCGTGAGCCACAAGAATCAGCGGTTTGCGGCATTACGATCAGTTCGTGGACGAGGCTGCGAATGAATTATGAGCATCATTTACAAAACCTGAATACCGCGGCCAACTCGCGTGTACCAGTCTTTTTTCGGGCCAAAGAAGGATGCCGAAAATATCTTCATCCAACCCTTTAACCAGAGAGGATGCCTTCACTCTTTGAGACATAAGACTTTTAGATAAAAAAAGGCCCTAATTGTACAGGAATTTCATTTCAAATCACGACCGCTCTGGATAAATTATAAACACGTGCTGATCAAATTAATATATTATATATACAGGGTTTCCACGTAACTGGAACAGGTTGTATTTCCTAAACGGTTAGGAATAGAAGAAGATGTCATAAGTGAAAGTTAAATTGTATCAGGCGGTGCATAATATGCAACTAATTTTATGAACTTGAGGTGGTGTTGGGTTCGTCGTCATGATACTGCTACCTGCTGGCGTATAGGTCGCTGTGAGGTACTGCTACTGGTGTATAGGATTTCTGTCTTCATTCGTGTTGTCTTTTTTCTCAGTTAGGGATCGTGGAGAAAAAATCGGACTACGATGGCGGGATTTGAACCTGATCTGGCGTAACCAACGGCGCTAACCACTGCTCTACCATCGTCCGGTCATAGTTTGCTGTCGAGTACCGCTAC
Organism: Bombus hypnorum; assembly: GCA_911387925.2. Classification (NCBI taxonomy): domain Eukaryota; kingdom Metazoa; phylum Arthropoda; class Insecta; order Hymenoptera; family Apidae; genus Bombus; species Bombus hypnorum. The sequence continues at coordinate 6,948,906 of OU427027.1, forward strand.
AAACTTTCGTACATGGGTACATCAGAAAAATGCAACTGCACTTTGTTTTTAAATGGAAACCTATATTCTTTACTGCACCAACCGATGCAGTTCCTTGTGCTCTACATAAAAGTACTAACATACCGTATGTCCTAAAGTTATTCATTAGGAAGTTATACAAGCTAAAAGTTCTCTGAATTATTTCACTCTCTCAGCAAGTGTTCCGGAGTACTTATTACAACAAGTATTCGAACGGTTCTCCATTGCAGTCCAAGCACTTTTTCATCCACTTTTTGACGTTGCGCAACACATTCCTGATGTCTCTTTCCGTAATTTTGGATATTTCTTGTTGAATGCGTTGTTGTAGCTCCTCAAGATTAGTAATGGGATGCGAATGCACCATATCTTTTCTTCATCCATAAAAAGAAATCGTGCGGTGTGAGGTCTGGTGATCGCGGTGGTCATAAAATCGGTCGTCGTGTGCCAATCCATTTCGCTCTATAAGTTTTATTTAAATATCTGACAACTATCCGTGAATTGTTGAGGTCACGGGACCTCACACCGCTCGACTCTCATTTCATAATTTACGATCCAACTGTATTTTTCTATGATTAAATAATTTTTTCAACTCAAAGATAAAATGAGAAAATTATTATTGTGTGTGATATGTCTATCAGATTCAAATATTATGTACAAACATTTCCTTAAAATGTTAATAAAAATATCTGTTTGTCGAAAGAAAAGTAGTATTGATACAAGAAAATTTGAAGAGTAGGTTTAAATATGCAGATAATGACAATAGGCGACAGTAATATCTAATGACTGTCGTCTCGGATTATGACTCAAAAAGCGCAAAACTAAACGTTTTCAAATGTCTCCAAATTCTCGCTATTGACAAAAGGTTTCTAACATCAATTACCAAATCGTTTCTGACCCACATCTCTCGCAAATCTGACAATTCGCGTCCTACTTAAAGGGCAAAGTTCGTTGATCAAAGCAACCAAGACCAGAAAAAAAGAGAGCGAGAAGAGTATAAAAAAAAAAAAAGAAAAGAGTTGGTTGAAGCCAGTCGAGCAGCGAGGAATTGAACCACTCCTGATTTTAATGGTAGACGAACTTTGCCGCTCGCGAAGTTTGAAGTTGCAGGTAACTCGATTAATGGATACTCGGTTTGCACGGGGTTACTCGTGGCCGTGTAATTGAGTCTAATTCACACCGAAACTCGTGATTAATGATAAAGCTAACTCGCTAAAATTTCCACGGCGTATGTACGTCTTCCTCTCTTACTTGCACCTCTTACTTGTTATTAATGAGTTATCGATTTTCGAGTAACCGTCGAGGCTCGATGAAATATTCATTCGTCGAGACTAATTTCGATCTAGCTGTTTCTGTTTGAAACAGCTCGATGCATATAGTCCTTCGTCGACGCATTGGGCGATGATAATTAATATTGAACGTTGCATTAATGGCACGCTGCACGCGCGCTTCAAGATGATGAAAGAGCGTACCTTCACCGGTAAAATTAATTGTTGATCAAATTCTGAGATTGGTAAGAAGGTGGGGAGTCGTATTCTTGAAATATAGAGTAACTATGAAATATAATCTTTTTCTGGTTTATTAGGGAAAGTAGTAATTTTAAGAGAAATAAATTTGAATATTTTGTAAATCTTATTTAGTCGATTAGGATGTTGATGTTAAGTGTTGTAATAATGCAGAACAAGTAATCCCTTATTATATATTTTAATGAGACATTGTTTAACCCTTTCGTTGTGGCATCTAAACAATGAGTAAAATAATTAAAAGATTCAATTGGCCGATTAAATTGGAAGATTTTCATTAATTGGAAGTTTCAATAACCTTGAAAGAAGAAAATGTGGAAAACTCATACGAAACCTCTAGGTTTACAACTTTTTATTAATGTATTAAACAGATCGTGTACACAAAATTGTATTTATTATCTTAAACGCCCTCATAATAGGCATAAAATAATAAAAATAAAATTCAAAAGTTCAAATGTAATACTCGAAGTAGCAATAAAATAAAATCTTTCCCTTCTCTGATGTTGACCCATGTTTAAGTAAAATCTATATACACTATATGACATCGTGTTTGATCAAAACTAATAATAGTAATATTGAAAATCGAACATCGAAAATCATCATGTTTTTGAGACCTACAGCCAGTATAGTTATATGCATCTGCCACATCTTATTCATTGTACATAATCTTTATTTAACTGATTTACACCATAATTACCATGACATTATACGCGAAAGTTATTTGCATTATTATTTCTTATACGTTTGTATGCTTTAGCTTTTTTATTCGTCGTTCTTCATTTTTAATTGTTATTGGAAAAAATTAAACGGTAGATTATGAACAGTGAACTTCGAAATGCAATTTAATAGCTATAAATAATTATTAGTAATAATGACTTCAATTAATGTTATGCGCCATGACGCATTAATATAATCTCCTACTTACGAATTAAATTAAATACGAAGACGGAAATAATCGGCAACAATTTTCATGCAACCTACCTACTGCTTATTAAAACGCTATAATACACTTTGGAGAATTTTCAAAAGCAATATTAAAACACTTGTGTACACAGAAATTTAATAATTTACTACAGTGTATGTGTTTTGCAATAAATCTCCATTGACATCTTCAATATGGTGAAAAGTAATTGCCAAATGACTACCAGTTTTTTAAATCAGTTATAGAGATAAGAGTGATATAACCTTTTTCCTTGCTTTCCAGGTTTTTCTTATATCGATATATCGTATTTGCATTAGAGATTCGTATCTTGCTCTATATAAGGTGACAAGTCTCACCATAGGTTGTCTGCTCAACTTTCCCTACAGATTGCGATTATATATAGTAACATAGTAACGTGTATACTATTCTCCTATCTTAAACCTAGAGGTTAACCAAACACTCTATCCTCCACATCTACAAAGCACATAACCTGGACATAAACGAATTCCAAGCGAAACAAAAATCAATTTTATTGGAGTCAGCACTATTTCATCCAAGCGAACCTTGTAACTTTTCATAAGCACATAGTGTCTACAGCAAACTGTGTGTATTCGCGAGTGCTCGCAGCCACTATTTGCGTCGTGGCAGGCTGTGCTCGCGATCTATTATGTATCAAGCTCAGATGTGTATATCACCATGGTATACAGGACAATGATAGATCAATGCGACACGCTCGGATTAATGGGTTGTATGCTTATACGTATACACAGACCAGACGTTATCTTTATGTATACACAGACGCTCGTATTTTCCCCTCGTGCTCCCTTCCTATAATCGCGAGCCGTGTTTCTACGTCAAAAGGCCAGTTTCCATCTGGCAAAAGTCATTCTGGTAATCGCTGCTCAATTTTCTTGTTCGACAGCAACCTGTGCTTTCCAGAATGAGATTAGTTTGATCAACGATTTATTCGTTGTTGGCATTGTTTGCTTTAACGAAGTTTTAGATTGTTATTTGAACATTGTAAGTGATATATATATTAGGTTGCCCCAAAAGTTTCTTTCGTTTTATAAGGAAATAATGGATATGCTAAACATTCTTTTGTTTTATATTATTTTACTGAGAATAGAACGAAATGGACCATACATAATTCAATATGGGACAATTTAATATATATCTTATGAATTATGTATGATCCATTTCGTTCTATTTTCAATAAAATAATATAAAACAAAAGAATGTTTAGCGTCTATTATATATATATATATATATATATATATATATATATATATATATATATATATATATATATCACTTACAATGTTCAAATCAACATCATACAATCTATATATACCAGTCACAAAAGTGTAAGTATTTAGTGTACATATGTACACTCTTTAAATATTAAACATATCTATGAATTTTTCTGACACATTAAGACACATATCGTTAAAATATAATACAATTCACTCACCTTCATCTTTATTAAGAAAAAAGAAGTAAAAACGAATAAGATGCAACATTACCAAAATTACATACATCTGTCATATATATATGAAATCATAAAAATAGTAGGCTTGATATTATAGTAATATGTATTTTGTAGGTTCTACGAAAGTACCAATAATTCTGCTACTTCCTTGGCGTTAAAAAAAACTAAGTTTGTAAGTTCTAATGTAACTTCATGGCAAGATTTTTATGAAATAAATATTTTAATCTTTTAAATTCCTTTTAGAAATACATTAACAGTAATTGTACTGATTTATAAATATAAATAATCTTGTGGCAAAGTGCGATTTTGGTTTCTTCGGTAAATTAAGTGCATAAAATGTAATATGTGTATGTAGATTTTTCTCAATGACTCTATATATTGCATTTTGTTATTTTGAACCTTTAGTATTTTCGGCTTAAAATATCATATAATAAAGTGTTAGAAACATACTATTCATTGCAAGGAGTACAAATTGTCTGATCGATAAAATTAATCTTTTCAATGAAAGACAAAAAAAATTGATATCAGATGTTCACTGATTAAATGACGTATACATGCCCAACCATATTTGTATAGAACTTTAGATATGTTTCATTTAAAATTAGATACATTTAAAACCATGGGAATTCTCAGAATCACTTAATATATTTCAATTTTATTTTATCCGTTTAATTCGTATTTTCCTTCATTTGCAACGAGACATTTAAATAAGGGAAGGTGTTTATGCATTGAAACATTTTAAATTTCTAGTAATTTTTGTATTACATAATATTCAATGCAATTTTCTATTTACAATTATGTTATGACATAAACGAATATGGATAAATGAGATTGTGAGAAAATAAACAGTTTAATGGTATACTTTCGCAATTTCAAAGTGTGCTCTGTTAACATACTCTATCTGAGGAATTGCAAGCTGTGATCTTCCACATTATGGTGCAATTTTACGCAATCTCTCGCGGATTGCTTTTCAACGAAGAGTGATGAGTCAGATGCTCACAGAAAGAGAAACTGTATTCTTCTTTAAATAAATATTTCTGTTTATGCAATATTGCAATAATAATATTATGTTCTTGATTAATAAACGAAACCTATTTTTATTTAGGACAATTTTGACAATTTTCTACATACCTTCGTATATAGAATAAATACATAAATTCGTTGCAATTTGACGGATATAAAAATTCTAATTTCTGAGAAGTTAAATTTTATGAAAACTAATAAAGGAAAGAATAAAGGAAAGAAATTAATTAGTAAAATATACGTCACAATATATATATCTTTTTATTAATTTATTATTTTATTATTTATTTTTTAAATTAATTTATTATTTTATTAATTATCTTCGCCTACTGACTATAATATATGTTATAATATTCGGTAAACAAAACTAATTTCAATTTAGATTCTAAGTCTTTTATAATGTTCACAAAAATATAGAATTTTACAAATATCCGTAATCTATTTATCATGTATTTTTGCAGGATGCTGTTTGACAAATACTGTTTCCAGCTAGATATCAAATATACATATATCTACAATATATCAATTCACATCAGACTTATTTAACTTATACTTTGCTAATTGATTCAAATACTCATTCAGCTTTGTCATGTATCTCACATTTATATCATAAAATGTCACGTCTCACAAACTTTACTATTTTCTATTAGCTCGGTACTATTTCATTTGCTCGAAAACTTATTGCCAGGGGTAGTATCCATTCGTTAATGCCCGAATCACAATCTCACTTTTCCTCTCCCCACTTCTATGTTTCGGGTCTCGCGGAGCGAATACGTGGGCGAGCTTTGAGCGCATCTGCATAATCGTACGTAAATTGCACGAGACATCGCGCACGGTAATATATTGCGGCCGGAGGGCCGCGTTCATATGCAAGATATGCGCGGATCTGCAGCGACCAGCGTGTACGCGCTCGCACAACGCACGCGAATTCACGTTATATACACGATGCAACGGTAAAGCGGCGCGGCGCGGCGACCGGTTAATTCAGTTAGCGGATACGAAACGGAAGGCTACACGAGGAAGTTCGATTCCACTCCACCACTTCTCTCCTATTACATGTTCAAACATTTATAAAGGGAGCTGTTGCATGTCCAAAAGCAGATACACGGAGGAGGATAGATCTTCTAGGTGGTTGGAAGCGCGTTTCGCGAATTGCTTGTCTTTCGGGGTCCTTTTAGATGAACCATTTCGGGAATGATGACTGTTAGCAAATGGTACGCAGTGATGAGCTCGAGTACATCGCGATGTTTTGTATGAATAATGTAGATGCAATACTCGAACGATATTAAAAACTGAATCGAAATTTAGATTTAAATAAGAATAAATAGAATACTACTATACTACAAGAAGTAGCAGGAAATCAAGAAATATAGTAGATACAAACGAAGAGGAAGTGAACGTTGTTATATGTAAAGGCGAAATTTATATTATAACGTTGAACAGGTATATGAATTCTTTACTTATTTTAAGATTCTATAATCAATATCTATTTTTATAGATTTTATAGGTTTCAAACCTGGGCTCTATTGCACAACAATTAACCATTAGCAATTATTAACCAATAATTAATTACTAATGTAGATTGTTTATTACTATGGACGTAAGTAGGCTGCAGTAGTTTATGGAAATGTGTATTTCTATAGAACATTCGATATTCAAAATTTCGATAGGAATATATTTTGTCTTGACTTAAGCGAAAATATATGACACATTATAAATGAATTTGTGCTGGCGAAGAATATGTAAGAAATACTTAAAACTTACTTCAATTTAAATTGCAACTATGTATATCTAAATAACAGAAAATTTCATTTTTATTATATGTATGTAAGTACTTATAACATATCTCATATTACAGTTATATACTTTTGTACGTGTTCATATATTCATATTTTCATATTTTAATTGCATACTCAGATATATTTTAAATGCATACACATTCGAAGTCTAATATAACCATCCCGTCTTATGCAGCAAATGTTTAGTCGATAGTAAAAGATATTTCCTCTTCTGAATTGTTCAGAGTTAATCGCATCTTAATGTAAAAATACTTGAATATTATAACATTCAAATATATATAGCAATACAAAATTGTTTGAATATTATAAAATCCAAATACTTTGTTTATTACATATGTCATTTTTGAGATTGGACTCACCACCATGGTCTGGATGATGTCAAGACATTTTTAATGTTACAGCTGATTTCGTATTACTTACCTGAAACAAAAATATAAGATTCAAATTAATTAAAACAATAGTGATGCATAATTTATATAACATAATTAGAGAACTTTATATTGTAACTCTTTTATGGTTTATTCCTAAAAATATTGTTCAAGAGCTAAAAGTTAGTGAAATCTGCATAATAAAATTTTACTTAGTTTTTTCAAATTTTTGCGATAATAATGGAACTTCAATTATGATTGTAATGAGAATTATGATGTCATTATATAATTGGATTGTGGATTTTTATTCATTTATGTAACATCTAAACGTGCAAAGGTATACAAAATATATATAAAATTTAAAAACATATAACATATCCAGGGTAAAGTAATCATTACAAAATTCAGTGGGCGAGACATCTGTATATAAATTTAATTTCCTTACTTACAAACAAAATATGAAATACATTTACGTGAAGCTATGAAAATTTTATAAAAATTCACAGTTTAATTATAATCAATAAAATTTTAATCTGCCTTACTTCCTAACAAAGAGCAGGAGGGTGAGTTTCATCGTACATTGATAATTTCATATCCATTCTATAGTTTCTGTTCTCTTATTACCAGTACCGTAGATTATTGTTCATCGAATCAGTATTGTTATAATAGAACAATGCAATAACAGCGAATACACGATAATATTACTTGCAACAGATACTCATCATTTTAGTTAGGTACAGCTGGGAGAAAAATGATATGTTACAAGAAAAGAGATATAGTTCCAATAATTCACCAATTACTAAATACATATTAACATGTAATGAATATACTAAAATACACTAAAAACAAAGATATAAGATAAATAAAAAATCAAGTTGCCTTGCAAAACGAAGGTGCAATTGTATTTTGACATAAAAATTTACAATAAATAAAAAGCTGATTAAAAAGAAATGTAACGATATAAACAACCTCCATGAGAGGAGGTTTATTATCAACTCAATAATCATTTTGTGAACAATATTTCTTTCACTATTGGCTTTCAAAAATGAGTATATATTAGATTCTATACGCTTTTTTTTTGCACGCAAAATAGAAAGAAAAATAGTGGTTGCAAAAGGTGTTTGTATATGCTCTCATTTTGCAGTCGAGCGTCTTTTTCTTAGATTCTATATTTCATTTTCATAATAGAAAATTTTTGCAATCACGCGAAAGTACTACTAAAGAATATAAAATTTCTAGTAGCGGGATTTATTTAACTATTAGATATATAACGCAATAATGTATCATTTGCAAGCAGTATATAAATACTTTTTGTAGCGATCGTATGTATCAAATAAAACTGAATATACGCGCGTAGTGTTAATTTTGATAAAGTAAGGGATCATTAATCTTCAACTTTTTTGCATTTTTGTCTCGTAATATACACGAGCCTTTATAACTCACTATAAATCACTTGTTCGTGTTGCCACATCGTTGTCACATCAGAATACAAATATTTGCTGAAAAAGAGAATGCTGTTCAATAAAATAGAAGCTGGTAAAGATTATCGGAAGTCTGTAATTTTGGAGTAAAATCATACATCATGCAAAAACACCTCTATTTTTCTATATAGTAAACTCAAAAGCAAATATCTATATATTAGGTGAAGTAAAAAGTTCTGAGCGCTTTTTCGCTTTATTTCGACGATGAAATTAACATAGTCAAGATTATTCGATTTAGATTAAATATGCGCCGTTTTGTTCGATTACTTTTGTCCATTTTGAAGGCAATTTCATAATTCCGCGGTTGAAGAAGTCCTCGTCCCTATTGGTAAAAAACTTGACCAGCTCATTTTCACAAGCCTCTCTTGAGGCCAGTTTTGTACCATCAAGAAAATTTTGCAAAAACTTAAAAAGGTGATAATCGCTTGGTGCCAGGTCTGGACTGTACGGCGGATGCGATAGAACCTCCCAGCCAAGCTCTCGGAGCTTCTGACGCGTCGTTAAAGATGTGTGCGGCCTGGCGTTGTCTTGATGGAACACAACATCTTTCCTATTGGCCAATTCTGGCCGCTTCTGGTCGATCGCCTGCTTCAGTCTGGTCAGTTGTTGACAATAGAGGTCCGAATTAAGTGTTTGCCCCGATGGGAGCAGCTCATAATGGATGATTCCCTTCCAATCCCACCAAACACACAATAAAACCTTCTTGGCCGTTAATCCACGCTTGGCGATCGTTTGGGCCGGCCCACCGCGATTGGACCACGATCTTTTTCGGCTGTTGTTCTCGTATGTGACCCATTTTACATCGCCAGTCACCATCCGCTTCAAAAATGGGTCGATTTCGTTACGTCTCAACAAAGAATCGCAGGCATCAATTCGGTCCAAAAGGTTCTTTTGCGTCAATTCATGTGGCACCCATACGTCGAGCTTCTTCTTGAGACCAGCCTTATGCAAATGGTTCCAAACGGTTTTCTGGCTAATCTTCAGTTCCTGGGCAATGGAATAAGTGCTCACATGCCGGTCCGACTCGACGATTTCCATGATTTTATCCACATTTTCGACGATTGGCCTACCAGAGCGTGCCTCATCTTCGACGTCCATATTACCAGAACGGAATCGTTGGAACCACCGCTTTGCTGTTGCATTCGATACTGTACTGGGTCCATAAACAGCACAAATTTTTTTGGCCGCCTGCTCCGCCTTTTCACCTTGGTCGTAGTGGTACTGAAGAATGTATCGAATTTTCTCTTTTTTTATCTCCATTTTCGAACGCTGTAACACACAACTGGCTTCACCGAACACAAAACTGACAAAGAACCTTTTTGATGCGTAATATCACCTTGAAATCGGTGTATACTATGACTCGATGCGATGTGCACATCGTGAGATATGGCTCACTAAAGACATCTAGCGAAGAACGCTCAGAACTTTTTACTTAACCTAATATCAAACATAGCCTATACTTTTAACAACTATATACATGTAAATATTAAAATAATTTACTTTTCAAATGCATTATTATTCAAATAATGTTATTTAGGGTAAAGTAATAAAGCAAACAACAAATAAAGTGACAATTTTGTTCGAATAAAAGATTATTTCGATAATATTCAATTCTGAATCTTCCGAACGTTTCAAATATGGATGCCACGATGTTTTCCCAATTTTTGATGCTCGTTAATAAACAGATATGATCATAAAGGATAGTTAATAGGGCGGTGACGCATCACGGCTTTAATTATCGCGGTCTTCATGCCCTTTTAGTCGAGCAACAGCAGGGGCCACCATGATGCAGTGTAAATGAATTTCGCAATAAAGTTGCAACGGGCAAAGGGTGCCGTAAAATGAAATAAAGCGTCGCGTCGCTGTGGCTCGTCTTTATGCTTGGTTCGCGCACCGCCGCGTCTCGCGCATAATAAATCACCATTCGCGGCGACATGCGCCTAGAAATCACCGAGCTGCCGCTACTTTGCGTGAAAAATGTTCAAAGAACGTACGATAAAGAACGCTCGGACAAAGAACCTTCGGAATAGACGAGCCACTCATGCGAACGACTCACAGATCATTTTATATTCACGAACTGCTTTCGATTGTTCTCTGTCTCGAGAGTTCGTTTTTCCATCGTTTCACTTTTGTTTTACAATTTAACGATGATTTTTCCCTTCTTGTGATTACTGATCGTATGAGGATGATCGAGGATTCCGGTAGCAGCACATGAAATTTTGCACGTGCTTACTACAGTGGTTCATGGAAATGTTTGAACACTTATCATAGAAACCTTTTTACGTACGTATTACTAGTTATTAGATATTGATCATGTGTATATATTCTTAATATACATATTACTAATGTACATATTACTTATGTATATATTAATTACCTACATATTACTAATTACCGCTTACTGCGGATATTTCATATATTTATAAAATTCATATCTTTATAAATATGGCTAAAAAATGTAACCTAAATAG